>CM051373.1:7452448-8052448 GCA_028015245.1 Cardamine occulta | reverse complement strand
ATGTGGAGAGAATTCGGATTCAAAACACAACATGAAAGCGGAAGAGTAGAGCTGTAACTGGTTTCACTTCGTTCGAAATCTGAAATTCAATCAATGAATGGCGCATTAGAGAAGCGGAGAAGAAGATCGACGTTATCCCACGAGGCTACAGTACAAAGGAAGTAATGATTACCAGAGGAAGACGAAGACACGCAACAGTTGGATAAGAGATCTGTGATCTGAAATTTTCTCAATATACAATCAGATCCGACGACTGAAACAAACCCTAGGCGACGCGCATCGTTGGGTGTTGGCGAAAGAGAGAGAGAGATAGAGAGAGCTCTGTTCAAAATTTTCGTCTTCTCTTCCGTATGGCCGTAAGCGACGTTAGGCGTAGAGAGAGAGAAAGGGCGTTGATGAAGATTTGACAAAGTGTTAGACAATAAACAAATAAAAATAAAAAGTCGAGGCGTTAACACTTTTTTCTAAAGGTGACAGTTAGGACCCCCTTTAACTTCAGGAATATTCACCGATTTGTCCTACTTTTGTTAACTGTACTATCTAGTCCACAGAATTTGAAACAAGTTCACAGGATCTTCTTCTATGAACGGCCTGGATATTTTCATAAAGCTGTCTTATATGTTCTGAGTTAATCATATAAATAAATAGCTGATTCTTGTGTTCTACGATAGTGTTTGGAATCTTTGAATAACCATGGTGTATATAAAAAAATTGATTTTCTGATCATCTTGTGGCATACTTATTTGTCCATTTTTTTAAATCAAGTTGATATGTTTCTTATACATGTAACCATAATGGTGGATTAATACTGTGCTACTTAAGCCCATATCTAATTCGAGTTTCTCTCTCTTTCACTCACGCCACTCATTTTTCAAAGAAAAAAAGAATAGAAACGAAGAACACGAGAACTTTTACGAGTTCAAGTTCCTCGCCGGAACCCTACATCTCGCCGGAATCTAGTTCCGCAATCCACTAGAAACAGCTCAGATCCGAGCTTCAACTTCTCTCTCTACAGAGTTCTCTCTAGATCTCTCTCTATATATATATTATTCTCTGTTACAACGATGATAATAATAAGAGAAAAGGAAGAAAAGCTATAATGAAAACAACGTTTCATAACTCCACACGTATGATGTCACGTGACTTTAGCTTCCTTCTTAAACACTCTCCCTGAGCTAGAGTCTCTCTAATACTTAAGAGTATTCTCGTGTATAGGACACGTTTTCTTCAAATACGCTATGTGAATTTTAAGATTACTACTACTTTATGGTGTTTAATGATGTTGGTTTGGACCATCTATAGTAATACAGAAATGAAATTTGAAACTATCTGCGGAAAACGACATTATGAGTATTCTTCTATATATTTTGTTTTCTCGACATTTGGAAATTTAGTACATGATAAGGATTTCATCTTATATCACTATTCTTATTTTAATTTTTTTTATATTTATATTTTTGTTGACCTATATATGTGGTGAAAACTATCTATCGAAGAACTATCTATCGAAGTCTATGAGTTTTGGTTTCTAAAATTTGTAATGTTTAGAGCATCTCCTTTGGTTGCTTTTTAAATAGTCTTTACAAACAAATTAATAATAAAAAATTAAAAAATAAGAGAGAGAACAGAAAAATAGGAGAGACATTTTTTGTTTGAGATACTTTAGTAGAGATTTTTAATTTTTTAGTGGTTGATTTGTTGTTGATTTTTTTATAATTAAAATATTAATATTTTAATGTTGAGAGACTTTAAATGAGAAATTCAGAGCACCTCCAACGGTGGTTTTAAAGAGTTTTTAAGTATAGTTCTTAAGAAGAAAACAATTAAAATTAAATGAAAACTAATTAATTAGCTAAGAATCGGTTCTTAGCAAAGAGTTTTAAGAATTTTTAAGAACCTCATACGTGTCGGTGTCTGATTGGTTCAGACATAAAAATAAAACTAAAAAAATCAACGCATGTTTTTTCTTTTCTCCGTCTCTCTCTATTTTTCTCGACTCTTTGCTCCAACACACGAAATCTTTTTCTGTTAATTGATCTCTAATTCTACTGTTTTTGTTGTTTGGTTGTGTTTAATTATAGTGAGATCTCTCTCTTGTTACTACGAACTTCCACTGATCTTTGCCTTTTTGTTCAACAGTGAGATCTCTTTCTTGTTATCTGATATTTTTTTTTTTGTTTTTAGATCCATAGATTTGTAGATGTTATTATCATTTTCTAGCTGTGAATTGATCCGATGTGAAGAGCTGAGAACTGTGGGTTTTTTTTTTTTTGAAATTCTATAATCGTTGTTGGTTACTTGGTTGGATAGAGTAAGAGAAGGATGTCGATTCCAGCAAGGAAGAGATTGATGAGGGATTTCAAGAGATCATAGCTTCCGAGTAAGTGTTCCTATGGACTCTCTTTTATGAATTCCAGAATTTTTCTCATTTATTTAGTGAAGATCATAAGATTAAGTGTATTTTGGATATCATTTTAGGATCTTCGTCCGATTTCTGTTTGATTTAGATTAGGTGAAGGAATTGTTTTGAAATCCTTGGTAATTGTTTGGTAGTTATCATAGCTTGTGTAGCTTTAATTTGATTGCTTCTTTATGTCACACTTAAACTCAATTGAGGTTTAAACTCAATGCTTGGTTGTTGTGGTCATTGATTGCTTGTTACGCTCAGTTTTAACTCAATGGTCAGTTGAACAATGGTATTTATCTTCTTCTTTAAACTCAATGCTTGGTAGTTGTCATTTAACTTCTTATTTAAACTCACACCTAACCATACCATTAACTTTTGGAGACCAATCTCACTAAAATGAGAGAGACGCTGCCAGAATTAACAATGGTATTTATCTTCTTCTTTATACTCAATGCTTAGTGTTTATTGTCTACTTACTGTTTATACTCAATACTTGGTAGTTGCTTGTTATGTCACACTTAACACGAAACACACTTATTAAACCTAAACCAACTCTTGCTTTTGCTTATATTCCTCTACTTTTCTCTTCCTTCTATTCCTCCTTTAACACGAGACACCTAAACTCTTGCTTTTTCTCTTCCTTCTCCTTTAAACACCTAACCAGAAAATTGACTATGGATTCTATGAATCCATATAGTCATGGTTCAGCTTTTATGGATCTCCTAAGCAGTCAAAAAGAAAACCACAATCTTGAAACCAATCCATTTGATGAAGATGAAGCTATCTTTAGTATCCAATGTTCCGATGAGCAAAACCTAGATAAAGACAAAGCTAAGGAGTGTAGAGAAAGAAGGAAATGGTCACACATAGAAGACGTGGTGCTCATCAGTGCTTGGCTTAACACAAGTAAGGATGTTGTGGTTGCGAATGAGCAAAAAGGCAATGTGTTTTGGTCACGCATTACAGCTTATTATGCTGCAAGTCCTAAGCTAGCTGGTGTGGAAAAGAGAGAGCCCACTCACTGTAAGAAAAGGTGGCAGGAGATCAACAGCCAAGTATGCAAGTTTGTAGGAAGCTATGAGGCTGCAACAAAACAGAAATCAAGTGGCCAAAATGATGATGATGTCATGAAGTTGGCTTACCAGATCTTCTTCAATGATAACAAGATGAAGTTCCCCCTTGAGCATGTGTGGAGGGAGCTTTGCCATGACAAAAAATGGTGTGGATCTTCTTCTACTAAAGATCATGGAGCATCAAAGAGAAGAAAATGTGATGACCAGTCTGCACAGTCATCAAGCTATGTGCCAGTTGAAGAGGATCAAACTCACCTTCTGGTGTTAAGGCATCAAAAGTTAAAGCTAAAAAGTCAGTGAACAAGACAACAACTGTGGAAGAAGAAGGCAAGGCTCTGTTGGAGTTTAAGAGCATATGGGAGATAAAGCAGAAGGATTTAGAAATGAGAGAGGGGCTTTCGAAGAACAAGTTGTTGGATAGTCTCCTTGAAAAAACAGAGCCACTTTCTGAAATGGAAATGGCTCTCAAGAACAAACTAATCACTAACATGTTGTCAAACTCGTGATTTCAAATCACTGTTGTTTCCATTTTCATTTCACTGTCGTTTTTTCTTTTGTATGCAATTCTAATGAATCACTGTCATGTCTTTCTGTTCTACGCACTTCTTTTCTATTTCCATTTCCACTTATAATGAATCAGTTATTTCCATTTATGGTCTGTTTAAAGTCAATGCTCAGTTTAACAAAGCCATTGAACTCAATGCTCGTCAAACTTAAACTCAAGGCTCAGTTTAAACTCAATACTTTTAGTTTTTAGTTTGCTTGTAGTTGTCATGTTAAGTTCAGTCTTTCTTGTTTTTTCACTATCATGGCTTTATTTTGTATGCACTTTAAGTATGTGTAATGAATCAGTTTGTCTAATGAATCAGTTAATGTCATTGCATTTCCTTCTTTTAGGTTCTGAAACTCTCAGATGTGTCTCAAGCTTCGAAGCTCTTCAGCCGACAACAAGGTTTGTATTCTCTGCTCTATTGGTATTGGTATGTATTCAGTACTTTTAAGATAGAATCAGTAATGGTGTTTGGTTTAGATAGAATCAGTACATTTAGCTTTAAAAATGCAATGGTGTTTGGATCATAGAATCAGTAATGGTGTTTGGATCATAGAATCAGTAATGGTGTTTGGATTATAGAACCAGTTTTGTTGTCTTTCAGGTTTTTGGATCATATAACCAGTTGGGTCCATTCACATGAGCATGAAGATGAAACAGAAGAAATGCTCTGTTTTTGTTTCCAACTTTGAGGTTTGTTGATCATCTGTTTGTCCATAACAGAGGTTTATGGATCTGACTTATGGCTGTGACTTATTGTTGGCCGTCCGATGATCTGCTCAAGCTGAAATATGGAGCTGATCCAATCATCTGTTGAAGAGACAGAAACAAAGTTTCAAAGCTGTGAAGGCTGCAGAATATATCGATGACAAAGCAATGAAAGATCAGTGCAGATTCGGCCCATTTAACGCTCATCATATGCCGTATCTAAAATTTTGCAATGTCAAGTAAATTATATCCGGTGAAAGAAAATGAAAAAAAACTGATGTAACAATTGTACTTTAGTATTTTAATCAAGTATTAAAACTCTATTAAAACCAAATTTACCTAGCTGATTATTGTAAACACAAACATTACATAGATACTGATTATTGTAAACACAAACATTACATAGACACAAACATGCAGGCATAGACACATAGACACAAACATTGACTATAAAATTGGTGTCCATCAATAAAATTGCATACTCAAAATTCTTTATTGTGATTAAAGTTATTCACTTTGCTAGAGAAGATCACAAATACACATGAAAAAAAGATGCCAAGTTGAAGAAGAGAACAAATACATGTGAAAAAGATGGCAAGTTGAAGAAGAGGACAAGTTCACGTGAAAGGATTGTATACCACAAAATATTTGAATGATTAAACACCACAAAATTTAAATGTCGAACGTTTCCCATTTTCCTATATAAGTCAACAAGTATTGTACAAAAATTTATACAATCTTTTTTGCTGTATGTTTCTCAACCAATTTTATATATTTCTCATCATCTTAAAATCTCTCAAACAAATGGCATCTTCTTCCCGTAATTCTTTCGACGAAATGATTGATGAAAATTTTGATCAAGTTATCGATCAAACTTTCGAAAATCTGTTGAATAATTATGGTGATCATCAGGAAACAACAAATTCAAAGAAAAAAAGAGCCTACATTGAAAGAGATCGTGAACAAGGACACTACTGCTTATGGAACGATTATTTCAAAGAAGGTGCAAAATACCCTCCTTATATATTTCGACGTCGTTTTAGAATGAACAAACCCTTGTTCATGCGTATTGTTGATTGACTCTCCGATGAATTTCTATTCTTTCAACAAAGACAAGATGCTACTGGATGGTTCGGTCTCTCTGGACTACAAAAGTCAACAGCGGCCATTCGTATAATGGCATATGGGTGTGCAGTTGATGCGGTTGACGAATACCTCCGGCTTGGTGAAAGCACTTTAATTTTATGCGTGGAATATTTTGTTGAAGGAATCATATATTTGTTCGGAGATGAGTATCTAAGAAGACCCACAGTAGAAGATCTTTAACGACTACTCGATATTGGAGAGACACGCGGATTTCCGGGGATGATATGAAGCATCGATTGTATGCATTGGGAGTGGAAGAATTGCCCCATCGCTTGGAAAGGCCAATATACCCGCGGCTCTGGAAAACCGACTATCGTTTTAGAGGTTGTAGCTTCACATGATCTCTGGATATGACACGCATTTTTTGGCCCTCCAGGTACCTTAAACGATATCAATGTTCTTGTTCGCTCACTTGTTTTTGATGATATATTACAAGATCGAGCTCCTAAAGTGAATTACTTTGTCAACGGACACGAGTATCATTTGGCTTATTATCTCACAGATGGTATTTATCCTAAATAGGCAACTTTCATCCAATCTATTTCAATTCCACAAGGTCCGAAAGCATCTTTATTTGCTACATATCAAGAAGCCGTCCGAAAAGATGTCGAACGTGCTTTTGGAGTCTTGCAAGCTCGATTTGCCATTGTAAAAAATCCAGCTCTTATTTGGGATAAAGTAAAAATAGAAAAGATTATGAGAGCATGTATAATACTTCACAATATGATAGTAGAAGACGAAAGAGGTGGGTACACTCAGTTTGATGTATTCGCATTAGAAGCAAAT
Source organism: Cardamine occulta (assembly GCA_028015245.1). NCBI lineage: Eukaryota > Viridiplantae > Streptophyta > Magnoliopsida > Brassicales > Brassicaceae > Cardamine > Cardamine occulta. The sequence goes on along the minus strand of CM051373.1, from coordinate 8,045,778 downwards.
GAACTTCACACGTGGATTTCACGTTTTCTACAGATATGCCTTCAAATCTCAGCAATATGATGGGCTTTCGAAATCGAGTTCGTGATCGAACTATGCATCAACAATTGAAAGCTGATTTAGTTGAGCATATATGGCACAAATCAAGATTACACCTAATCGTTTTTCCGGTTTATGATTTGCAAATCTATTTTTATAATGCTTTAATGTTATGTATGTTTTAAATTTTATGAAATGAAAAAAAAATTAAGTTTATAAAATTGAATATGTTTACATATTAAAACAAAATAAATTCTACTTAAATTATTAAAATTTTTAAATTAATCTTTAATTAATTTTAAGAACCACATAAGGGGGTCTACCATTGGAGGACACCAAATTTATTAACTTGGTTAAAGGTTTTTTAAAAAAAAGTTATCAAAATTTATTATAAAAAAAAAAGGTTAAGAACCCCTTAGGGGTCCTTACCAATGGAGCTGCTCTCAGTTGTTGCTCTTATAGGTACGTATGAATATATACATATACTGATATACATGTGTATGTGTTTGTGTGTTGAAAGCTATCATACTTGTTTGTATTGTATATTTGTATAATCCAATATTCGAGAACAAGAATATGCAAAAGTAGAGAAGTGGGCCAACATAGCTTGTGGGTACTTTCTTTTGAATCAAAAAGCTTTTGCTTTAGCCTAAAGCATTTCGATCTAAAGGATTCTAATTTTAAGTATACGAATCACCAGTATGAAAGTAGTTTTTCCTTTATTTATCTGTTTCTAATAAAATTGATCTCTAGTCTTCTGCAATATATATATACCTCACGATTAACAAGTGACCACGTGAATAGACATTAAGAGTGTTGGGTAAAATGAAAGGAACAAGAAGAAAATTTGAAAAGGAAAATTAGTGACTTTAAATACATTAGATGCAAGAGAATTGGAGCAACGTCAGACCGACCAAATCACGTGTCCTTTTACTTGGGAATGGGACACAATACGTACCAACGCATTTTGGTTCTCCTCTCGTCAACACACATAATATTTATACACACGTAGATTTAAATTCACGTTTGGCAGTCCACGCAGCTTAGGAACTTGTTTTCATATATGTAAAATGTAAATAGGAAACCAAAAGAAATAATTTGAGAACCAAAGAAAAGAGAAATGTAAATAGCTAATTTTCCTCGGCTTTGTCGTCGATATTTTTAGGAAGAATGGCTTGTTTTTTTCAGAGGTAAATTGGACACTCGTTGCAAGGGAGAAAAGATTCAAGCATAGGATACGTATATTGTACAAATAAAACAACACACATACAGTATTATTACGACCAGTCGACCACATTTGTGATTTGTCTCAACGTAAAGCATGAGGACAGAACTCTAATAGTTAGATTCCCACACGTGGGATCTGAATGTCCTTACTAACACCTGGAAGAATAACATGCCTATGATGATGTATCTACCACTTTTGTCTTCTTTTTTTTCTCATAAAAGGATATAATACTTTTTTTTAAAAAGAGGTAAGGATTATTCTAGAGCATATCCCATCAGAGCAACGAACTTTCACGGCACCAAACAATGATTAAAGTTAAAAAACAGTGAAAGTAAAACAAAGTTTATTCTCATCCACAGAGATCTGAATCCAAGATTGTTTAAATTCATGAGATTGCATCGAATTCGGGATGAAATTATTATTATTGTGTAAATTGGATACGCAAAACCAAAGTGATAAATAAACAACACCAGAAGCAAGGACCAAAATTCAACTAATAGTAACTGACAAACCGTTTTTCTCGGATAAAATAACACAAGAATCTCCCAACACAGAAGAGAAGAAAGAAAAAGCAAACTGGGGTAGGTAATTTTAATAGGGGACGACGAAACACAAGACAATATAAAGAAACATAAACTTAGAGAGTCGCTGCGACCGACCACAGTAACCCGACGAGAGCTTCTCTCTTAGCACTTGACTTCCTTCAAACCATGTGCGAAGTACAAAAATGTTGGGTTAGTTGCACCCTCCTTGTAGTAAGCAAAGACCAAAGAGCTGTCATCGTGCATCCCCTCCCCAACAAAGCTGTTATTGTATCAAACAACATAACCATTAATGAGATTTCAGATGAAATCAATCAACTATGTCATGTCACTGATAGATTGGGGAAACTTACAATTGGAAGTCACCGAGCCTGGGGAGCAAGTACTTGGTCGCTCCCTCAATACCCTTCTTGAAGGCTGTTTGCTGTTCAGCGTCGAGCTTAGGTGTCAAAAGCTTAATGTATTTCTTAATATAAGCGATGAATCCCTTCTTGTCATAAGTTGGTTGCTCCTATATTAAAAGAAAGAGAGAACTTGGATCAGTACTAGTGATGCTACCAATGATAAACAAGTCTAATGCTATGTTCCTTTTAACAGATTCTGCATCTCAATGCGAAACAAATACAGCAGTGATTAATAAAAGCAGAAAAACCAACCTGAAGTCTGAAGGTGTCGACAATGTCAACAACCTTTTGAGCAGAGTCATCAACACCCTCATCCTCACCACCTTCTTCAGCAGATGGATTGGCACCAATGTTAACATCTACAGCTCCCAAGACAACCCACTAGATAACAATAAGAACAAAACAAAATGAGAAGAAGAAAACCAAAAATTTAACAAACTCAGAACAAAATATGCAAACTTTGTTGCATGAAGTTTTATGGTTAATGATACTGACCTTTCCTTCAACTTCCCAAAGGATTCCATTCTCAATCTCCTTGTAAGGGAAGGAGTCAGACAGAAGCTCATCACCTGAAATTAATAGCTCAGAATCATCAGTCATAACTCATATCGAGCTCAATATAGTCTACGTAACATTACAAATATAAGATTTAGCTAAAAACTTCATCAAATCAAACAGAAACAGAAAACTTTAACAAGATACGGTTCCGGGAATTTCATACTAAATATCTAAACAATCGAATAAAAACCCTAAAATCCAATCAACAAAAGCTCAATTAATACGACCAGAAATAATCATCAAGAAGGACATTCATATAGTAATCAATCACAGATCTAATCAAAAATTACACAAAACTAAGCCGCTCACTAATATGATTAGAATTATCGATGCGAAGAGCTGAAAATTGACCAGAAACCTAAGATACGATCACAGATCTAACGAAATTTCAATTCCAAATCATGATTTAGGTCACTAAAAAACGCAATTGATAACGAAGATTGAAAGAGTTAACGAGATTTACTTACCGGTGAGAAGATCCTGGTAAACCAACATGGTCGCTTATTATTTTATCTCTCTCCGATTGATGGGAATAACAAATAGTAGAGGTTGCGGGAGAGACGCAGCGACGAGAGGGTTCTAAAATAAGGTTCTAACTTTGGTATTTATAGTCAAACTATAGCGTAGGGTTTTCAATGGAGATGAAACACAGGAAATAAAATTCCCGGAAAATTACTATTTTGGGCTTTTCCTTTTCCAATATACCAATTTTACCCTTAAAATATGGAAAAGGATTAAATATTAACCGACCCGGAAACGCTTTACGAGTCGGGTTTGGGAAACGGGTGGGGATTATAGTGTAGCGTTAACTATAAATAACGGTCCGACTTCTTCGGGTCGGATAAATCTATTTCCCTCCCTCTTCTCTCTGTCTCTCTCTCTCGTTCTGATTCTGATTGTTTGTGTAAAACCCTAACCGACGATGCCAGGTTTAACGGAGGTCGAACCACAGTCACTGAAAAAGCTCAGTCTCAAATCTGTTAAACGAGCTCTTGAACTTTTCTCTCCCGTCCATGGCCAGTTTCCTCCGCCTGATCCTCAAAGGTTAATGTCTAGCTTCGCTTGCAGCTCTTACTTTTTCTCGAAATCGTTCAGAATTTTTATGTATTGAAGATTCTTCTTCTCTTGTCTTGCAGCAAAAGAATTCGACTCTGCCATAAGGTAATGAATTTTGTGAATTTTGAAAAATTTTGGTCGCTTCTTTGTTTGTTTGATTTTGCTAATGGATTCTGAGACGTTGAACCTGGGAGATGAGATCGATTCATGTATTTTTTCTGTAGAACATAATGGATGCTTTAAGCTTCAAACTTCAGTTATGTAGTTAGCCTTTGAGAAATATGGTTTTTAAGTTCTCATCAGCGATTGTATGTGTTTGTGTGCTTTCTAACCTATTACTTGAGTTTGCATTAAGTTTTACGTTTTAGTGATCAAGCAAGTATGATCTATTGTTAATGAATTCAAGGTTTCTTGTATAGATTCAAGTTGCATTTGGAGGCGTAGAACCAGCGAGTAAGCCTACACGTCAGGCTGACCGTAAAAGTGAACAGACTAATCCATCGAGTTTCTTTGCCCTTCCAGGTTATTGTTTTATCTGTTTTCCCTGGTGTGAGACAAAAATAGTTTCCTATTTTCCTTGACATTTCTTTTCCATATGTTTACCACATTTATTATATTAGTTGTGAGCTTCATCTATATGTCTATAATTAGGATTAGAAAAACAAGTTTAAGTAGTAATATATTCTTTTAGAGTCCTTTTTAAAAACAAACTATAAAAACCCCTGTTAGTGTAAGCTTTTAACCTCTTTTACCATTATGGTTTCTCGTTCTGAAGGACCAAATTATTTGCTCGATGAATTCTGCAGGTCCAGAAGAGTCCAAGGAACTTCAAAAAGGCGCAACAGAGAAAGCTTTAGTTGTTGGTCCAACTTTACCGCCAAGAGACTTGTGAGTTACCTTTTCCTTTGGAATGTGACTAATCCGTATAGTTCATATAAGAAATTTAGTACATTCTCAAGAATTTTTTGCTGATGTCGTTGTGGTTGATGCTGATAATTATCGATTCTTGAATTGAAGGATTAATTCCGGCAACGCAGGCAAAAGCACTATCATTCTTCCTGCATCTGGATCCTTAACTGAAAGGTTTTTTGTACCATCCTTTTTCTTTTATGGGATTTCTATAGTGCCACTACATCTAGATTGTGATACCTAGGTTGTACATAAAACTGGGATGAGGAGACATAGGTTGTTTATAGTCATGATATTTAAATATGTCCATATTTATTTAACCGGAAATACCTCTGTGTTACAGAAATCTGTCAACTGCTGCTTTAATGGAGAGAATGCCTAGTAGATGGCCCCGTCCAGAGTGGCATGCACCATGGAAGAATTACAGGGTAAGATCTGTGGTACAGTAGCATTTCTGCATCTCATTGATATAACATATAACCGAAGCATGTAGGTCTTTTTAGGCCAGTTTTGGCCTCCAGAGTGTGTTTAATGTTCCTATGAGGTGACATTTGTTTTGTTAACAGGTGATCCAGGGACACTTGGGTTGGGTCAGATCTGTTGCGTTTGATCCAAGTAATGAATGGTTTTGCACTGGTTCAGCTGATCGTACCATCAAGGTAACCGATTGACTCTATTGGAATTCCACTTCAATACCTTTTTTGTTATTCTTGCAACCTTTTCTTCCTTCTATAATATGAAGTATCATTTACTAGGTTCTGTTTTATAGTTCTTCATGGATCATTTACCTATATCTCATGAATTAACCTGATTTGCATTCGTCCACCTTTAGCTCTTGTAGCAGTTCTGATTTTATTACTCTTACTGAATTTACTTATGTGGCTCATGTTCATTAGATATGGGATGCAGCGACTGGAGTTCTGAAGCTCACACTTACTGGACATATTGGGCAAGTAAGAGGTTAGACTTGAAAATTTTACTCCCCTCTGTATGTTAGTTTTTTCAATAGCTCTCTTGCAGAAAAGTACAAGTTTCGGCTCTCTAAATTTATATAATTATTGTTTCACAGGCCTCGCTGTAAGCAATAGACATACCTAAATGTTTTCTGCTGCTGATGACAAGCAAGTGAAATGCTGGGACCTTGAGCAGAATAAGGTTAGAATTCGATGATGGATTTTATCTCATCTGTAAATGAATTATTCTTTTCCTGATCTGAACTTCTCATGTCCAATGCTTTTGGAAATTTCTTTGATAGATTATTCGATCTTATCATGGTCATTTGCATGGCGTCTTAAGTTTAGCTCTTCATCCAACTCTAGATGTTTTACTAACCGGAGGGCGAGACTCAGTCTGCAGAGTATGTAATTTACTGAAAAAATGTATCCTCTCTTTATTAGCATATGTTTATGTTTGAGTGCGCTTAGTCTGTTGTCAAAATTTCGCTTCTGCTTATAGGTATGGGATATCCGTACAAAGATGCAAATATTTACACTCTCAGGACATGAAAAAGATGTTTTTTCCATTCTCGCCCGTCCAACTGTAAGCCACATTTCATCTTCTTTCACATAATATCCTTGTACTTGTCGCTAAGAAGCTTATACTGCTATTTTATGCTCATATGGTCATATGCTGTTCTTTCAATAGCATTAGAACTTCGGATCTGGAACTGACTCTGTCTGTGATGTTGCAGGACCCACAAGTTATTACAGGGTCTCATGACTCAACCATCAAATTTTGGGACCTCCGATATGGTACACTTAACATTAAGAAATGTTTTGGACTTTTGCTTTTCTTTCCTGTCGATTTTTTCATTATATGCAGGGTTGGGCTAACAAATATATTATAATCAGGCAGGACGATGACAACTCTAACGCATCATAAGAAGACTGTCCGAGCAATGGCTCTCCATCGAAAAGAGTAATTGTCTTGGTTATTTGACCTTAGAGCTCTGCATGATAAAAGCATTCTGGTTTAATGTATCTTTCTGTTTCTTTCAGGAATGCTTTTGTTTCTGCATCACCTGACAACATCAAGAAATTTAGCCTTCCTAAGGGAGAGTTTTGCCACAACATGCTGTAAGTTTTTGGAATCCTCATAGTTAGTTGTATGAGTCTTAATCCATTCTCTTACATCTTTTAGATTCCTGATGTGTTTTAATGTTATCTTTCTCCACGGAGTAGTTCTCAGCAGAGAGACACAATTAACGCTGTGGCTGTAAACGAGGATGGTGTAATGGTCACTGGAGGTATTATTTCATTTCCATATCCCTTTCTTTGCCTCCACATTTTATCTACCCAACCTAATTATTGAACTAAAATGTCCCTGTCTTTGTACAATCGAAGGTGATAAAGGAAGCTTATGGTTCTGGGACTGGAAGAGTGGTCACAGTTTCCAACAAGCAGAAACTATTGTACAGCCCGGTATGCCCTCAACCTGTTTCTTAATCCTTTTCTCCTGTGTTCCTCGAAAAGTTTAAGGCATTGAGGTTTATGATTAGCTCTACTCTCTAGGATTGCAAGTAGTAATTGTGTCTTATATCATTTGCATGTTTAGGTTCGCTGGAGAGTGAAGCTGGTATATATGCAGCGTGTTATGATCAGACGGGTTCAAGGCTGGTAACGTGCAAGGCAGACAAGACAATAAAGATGTGGAAGGAAGACGAGAATGCAACTCCTGAAACTCATCCTCTCAATTTCAGACCTCCCAAAGAGATCAGACGCTTCTAAAGTTTCTCTCTTTTAGAACCTCTCTTCTTATCTCAAACTCGGAAGTCAGAATAATTATGTATCTAACCAAAATCTATTTCTAGGAAAAATATCTGGTCTCCGATATATTTTGACCAGTTTCTTCTTCAAGATGGATATAAGGAAAAAATAGCATTGTAGTTTCTTTGTTAATTGTAGTTTTACAAGAGTATAGCCAATATTGGTGGAATGGTTTGAATTCTTTGGACAAAGGCCGTTTTGGTGTGCATTAGAAAGAATATACCTGAGTTAAAAACGAAATTTATTTGGTTTTATGTGGATAAATTCTGTTTGTTTCTTTATAACTATATTCAAAGAAATATAGATATTCAGCCATAACGCCAAATCAGCCATGATTTTTCTCAATTAACTAAAAGTGACAAGAGGCCATGACAATCAGAAGTCTTCTTCTCCAATAGCAAACAAAACAATGAAGTATACGCACAGAAATACCCTGCAAAATTCAACACAAGAAATTAAGATAATATACAAGAATAACAAAATTAAGCATGACATGAATTCAAAAATGGCAAAACATAAACTTCTAAATTTCACACATAATTACCACTCATAATGGCACTCACCCTTTACTCAGAGTCATTTTTACTTGAGTTTCTTATAGTTACTAATTAGTAAACTCCCAAGTGGTTGTCTTAGGATTTTGTTTTTGTGTGCTGTCTATCAACCGATTATTGAACAAATACCGTTACCTAGAGGGCAACTTGATCACGATACGACTAATCGCGATGTGGATGTAATCTTTTTCTGGTCCCGCGGAGTTTAGTAAACAATTTCTTCATAAGATACACACACTCGCATTTACATATCAGAAAACTCTTTGTTATGACTATAAAATGAGTGATCCATCTCAAAGTCGAAGATTAAAAATAGGTTCCCTTGGACCAATCTATAACACAAAATGGGTGGTTAAATTTGCTCTTATCTCCTTATATCAAGAGTCTACTTGTGTAAGTTTGAATTGTTTATATATCATAAAATATTTAAGGAGGAAAAAAAGAGCCAAATCTATAGGAGAGCCCCCCTATGATTCGGGGTTTAAGAGTTAAGACCACACAATAATGATGCAAACTGTTGGATTTGGAATTTGGACATTGGAAAAATTGGACTCACCATATCTTATTTCTTGACCCAAAACATTAGGATACATTAAGACAAAACTGTAGTCCAATATTTTGTCTATCTTTTTTTATCTGTCTCTTTACCTTGTGAGTTCGATCTCGTTGGCCATTTATTTTTATTTTTTTTGAATAGAGACATTTTATATAGTTTTGCACTATAATGGTTTTTCTTTTAGTTTCAATTTTAAAAATAATAAAATAAATATGTTTCACTCAACTAAGTTTTTTTTAGCTTTTGTCACACACTCAGATATTTTTGGGTAAAAGTATGCCGATCAATTTAGTAGTTCTAATTACGCTTTTCCTCTCTTAAGACTTACTAAGAAAAGCCCCGAAATCTCAGTAAGAAAATCATCCATTTGATATCTCTAAGTTATCAATTATCGTATGATTATTTGGTATATAAACTCGTGTTTTCTTTGGAAGACGCAAGTTGTTTTATCAAATTTTAATTGATCCTAGAATGATATGATTTTCTGTGTGCTAACTAGTTAGAAGGGGAAATCTATTATAGTCGCTATTGATTATACCCCGTTACCTTTTGTGCTACATATTTTGTGAATAATAAATAGGCGTTAAGTTCTCGAAGTTTATATCACTACATCATGAATACATGGATTCGAAGAACCGACTACGACCAGTGCAGTTTTGATACTGCAAATATTATAGCGTTACCGAGAATACCAATTGAACGCATGGGATGATTTAGTATAGTATCACATCGGGTTTTTATAAATACCGGACTATATAATCTTAGGATATTCCTTTAAAAAACATTGCATGGATCGAACATACTTGGATAAATTATATGACATGTCTAGGAAAAAATAATAGCATTAAATATATATTTTTTTTGGTAAAAATTAAATTAAATAGATTCTTTGTACACAGTTGAAATTACATTTTAGGATCCGGGTTTACGATCAAATTTAACGTAGGGACGTTTTCACTTAATTAGAATCTAAAATTTTATAATAAAGTAAACGTATCATTAGCGACTTTAAGTATAAAAGAACAAAGTAAATAGGAGAGGTGAGATGATTTATAAAAACCTGTTCTATAAATAGAGCTGCAGGAGAAGACACTTTATCACATCCAACACCAAAAGCAACACAAACACCAAAAAAGAGAGCATTTACTCTCTACTCTATATTTTCATATATAGTAACCCTACAAACATGGCAATGATCAAGAACAAATACATAACCTTCTCCTTGATCTTGGTGTGTCTCATTCTGGTGTCTCCAGTGGCTAAGGCTCAGCTTGGTCTTGGTGGTCTTGGTGGTCTTCTTGGTGGTCTTGTTAATGGAATTCTCAGTGTCGTCAATATCACTGGGGTTCTCTTTTGCTCTCCCAATGGAGCTCTCAATGGCACTTCCACTCCTGCTTTCGCTAGTAAGCTTTCCATTCTTCTACTTGCACCTTAATTTGATCGAAATCGGCCTAACAAAATTTACACTGGTTCTGCAAACCAAGCCGGGTTTGTTGTAGATTTATTATGCAATAGTTACAACTTTTACAACTTACAAATGATACCACAAATGGTTCTATTATATATAGATTTTGTTTTAAATCCCATATATATTTACCATCAAGCTAGACTGATATCAGAACCAACAATATAGTGAGGCAATATTCAACGTACAATTCCATTGATTTCAGTAACTGTTTATGTTCGAATAGTAATTTTTTGTACCCCAAATTTATAACTTGGAAAGTATAAATCAATCTACATATTCGAACTAAGGTAAAGTTTCCGAAATAATATTTATCTAAATGAATATTCACAAATTAAAGTAATATAATCCCTTAAGACATCTGATACATACATAAAACTTTTAAGTTTTTATAATTTAGTTATTTACTAATCTAATGTCGCAAACTAACAGATGCGGGAGTTCAGCTCCAGTGCGGAAGGAGAAACACAGTCGTTTCAACTACGACCACGAACTCTGCCGGAATATTCTCACTTCCTACAAACTTAATTCAGATGTTGCTTTCCACACTGCTCTCTGATTGTCGTATCGTCGTCACGACTCCTCTATCCACCTGCAACGCCGACCTCGCTTCCGTTGGCAACCTTGTCTCACGGTTAACCATGATCGGAAGCAGCGTCAGTGGCATCCTCACCATCATCGATATCATCCCTGCCGGCTTTCTCCCCATTAACTGATTCCAAACTTTATATAGTTTATGTTCGATTGCAGTGTGTTTCCCTTCTGTTATTAGTTTTGTGTTATGGCCATTAATTTTACGTTTTGCTTGCGTGTGCATGAATAAGGTCTATGTAGGGCTTATGTCTCAATCTTCAAAGTCTTCTGTTGTGACTTTTTTTTGTCAGGTTTTGAATGTATAATTCTGTGAAATGAAACAAACTATTTCCCTTTTCAAATATATATATGTCAATACGTATGTGTGTCCATATCGTGCATTAAATGAATGGTTGGGTGAGTGTATAGAATATGCGAAAAAAAAAATTATCAACATAAATACATAAATGCAATGAATTTTAGATCCAGCATTTTCTATATTTCTTCTATTGGGCTGGTTTGGATATTGATACAAAATATCGTCATTAATATAAACCAATATTAGACAACATGTTAGTATAACCACCACTACCACCCTCAAAAAAAAGTCCTAATCTTGCTCCGTTTGACGTTAAAAAAAAAAATACTAACTCCAAACTATGCAGTACTAAACTATAATTACAAGGATAATAAAGCATGTTGATACCGGGAGAAATAAAACTATCGTAATGGAGCCCAAAATACAACGATTCTTTCAATTTTGTAAATTTAACTATAAACAGATGTAACTATAATTACAACGGCTAATAAAGCAAGTTGTTAAAATTTAACACTCCTGGAGTGAGATTCACTAGTAGAAGATGAGATCTCTTGAGTCTCTGATCACAAAACATACTCCAATGTTTTCTCTGTGAGAGAAAATTTCAGCAATGAGATCATTTGCTGTCATCCTTATATCTCACTCAGAGGACATGCTATTTAAAGATCCAAAAGTTTTGGGAAGTACAATGTGAGGCTAAGCTGCTTGGTGCAATAATTATGACAGCTATCTTCGATCTTCAAGACAGGAAGTGACCATTGCATATAGGTGTCTGTTGTTTAAACTGTTCGAGTTTGGAACTCGGATGCTTCGATGTGTTGTTTCTGTTCTTGGAAAATCCGTGATTGGGTTGATTTGGATACAAAGATATATATAGATACATTATAAAACCAAAAAAGATAGATACGTTTAAACCGTCAAAGAAGAAAGAAGAGAGATTCGTATACAGAATTCTCTTGGTTCTTACTCGAAACAAGCATCAAAGTATGAAACACCTAGTTGGCTCGGTAGATGAGATGTATGAATTCCTTAATATTTAGAAAAATAAAAACTTGTTGGAGAATTATATGCAGTTTTATTGGGCTAGTTAGGAACATTATTTAGTTTTATTGGGCTAATTAGGAACATTTTCCGTTAGCCCAAGAAGAGTTATTTAAGTTGATACAGTCTAAAAGGTAGGGTCCAAACAGACCGAGACTACAATATTACTCGGCTGCATGAGTAGAAGATCAAATTTGGGCCAAGAATGAGACTTATCTCCCGATCAAAAAGCTACAATAAAAACTCTATAAATTAAAAATGTTATACTATAAAATTTTATTAATTTATATAAATATAAATATATAAAACAATTAATTCACTAAAATTTCAATTTAAAACTAGAGAAATTTATCAATTTATTAAATTTAGTTATAGATCACATATCGATTTATAAAAGTTTTATATTATAATGACCAATATATTTATAATTACTGCAACCTGTTTCAAAATCTATTATTTCGAGTAAATGAATTGTAGTCATGCTAATCATGATAACTCAGAAGGTCCTTACATCATCCACGGAAAAGCCACATATATCATATTGTTGACGCTATGGCTATTTTGTATGTTTTTTTTTTTTGTTAATGACTTTTATGTATGCTAATAGCCATAGAGTCAACAATATGATATATGTGGCTATTAATTTTATCCCATGGTTAATTCAAATAATGAGGAATTGTCTTTGGCTCTGTCTCTGGTTTTTCATAATATGGATACATAAATACTCTATAAAAACAGATGTAATATCAGTATTTTCCCAACAAGATTTCATCAATTCCATTACTAATCGACAAACTTAATATTACCATTTATATCAAAAATAATACTATTAAGTAGCTGTCATTTTATTTGAGGAACATTATTTTTCAAAAATACTAGAGATAATTAATGTTCACTGGTTATTTTTCAAAACGTAATATTTATTTTTTACAGCTCCAAAATATTATTGAAATTTATATTTTAAGTATTATAATATACTATAAATAATCCTTATTACAAACTTAAATAATGTTTTGTGTAACTAAAGTTTGGAACGTGTGGTGTAAGCTTCCAAGGATCCAAGTGTCTGAATTCTGATCGAATTGCAAGATACTTTTCACAGTTGATTAAAACTTCAAGAGGCCATGCACATGGAAAGTACTCTTCTCCGACAGCCAACAAAAATATGAAATTGCAAAATTCAACAAAAATAAAAGAAAATACGATCATATACAAGAATAACAAAACTAAGCATGACATGAATCCAACAATGCCAAAACATCGACTTCTAAATTTCACACAAAATTAGTCTTATTCTGGCCTCATAACCAGCACTGAAAACAAGTACAGAGATACACTTACATATTTTACCTAGATTTCCAAAGTCTTGTCCCATTATTTCCAATAACTCGAGTTTTTTGGTTACTATACGTAAACTCCCGAGTGGCTTTGTTAGGGTTTTGTGATATCTATCAAACAGTTATTGAGCCACTACATGTTACCAAGAGGGCAACTTGATCAGCATACGACTAATAGATACAACTTGATTAAAGTCGAAGAATAAAAATAGATTCGTTGGACCAATCTATAACACGAGATGGCTGGCGGCTTTGATCAAGAGTCGACTTGTGTAAGGTTGATTTGTTATATACGAAATATGTAAAGAGAAGAAAGGCAGCCTAAAGTATATAGTAGGCCACCCCCACCACCCCACCCCAATGGTTTGTGGTTTAAGAGTTAAGAGCACTCAAATGCAAATTGTTGCGTTTGGACTTTGGAAAATTGGATTCACGTATCTTTTTCTTGAACCAAAACTTTAGGATGCATTTGAAAAATGATAAAATGAATTCCAATATGGTGGCTTTCTTTCTTGAGCGGTCTAATTACCTTGTGTCTTGTGCTTTCGAACGCTTGACCAATCTTTCTTTTTTTTTTAATCAACATTATTGTGTATGTTCTTCAAAAATATATATCAATCTACTACCTTTTTTTAGCTTTTGCTATCATAAACTCGGAATGTCGACAAAATTAATAAGAAAAAAAAATCGGGATTTTTTTTTGCAATAATCATGCTAATCAACTTAGTACTAATTGAATTTAGTTATACTTTTTTTTTCGTCTCTTAAAACTTATGCAAACTAAAACCAAAAACTCGGTGGAAAAAATGAAAGAAATCATTCCATTCAATATAAGTTATCGATTATCGTTTTGTATTTGAACTCAAGATTTACTTGGTGAAATATTATGGAAGGAACACGCAAGTGATATAAATTTTCTGTCTGCTAATTAATTAGTTTAGGTTATGTATTATATATATATATATATATTGTGTTAAACGGTTTGTATGTATTATATTCATTACTGATTAATTACGTCTTTTTTTTTCCGAGTGCGACCACAGTAAAACCTCTATAAATTAATATTCTATAAATTAATAATCTTTCTAAATTAATAAAATTTTTCGGTTCTGAGTTGGACCAATGTAGTATTTAACATAATTCGATAAAATAATAAAAATATATTTTTTTAAAATTTCTATGTAATTATATGGTCTCATCAATATCATAAATTAATAAATATATAAAACTATAAAATATAACTAAAATAATTTAGTGAAATATGACTCTAATATTATTTATTTATTCATAAATTTATATTTTTGTGTAACTCATCTATAAATTTGTCATACTACATAAAAATATATGGTATTATCTTTTCAAATTACATCAAAAAATTATTTAAAATTGCATATACGATAATTATTTCCTAACATGTAACTACCGCTAAAAATAAAAGTATGATTTTCAATTTTTTCCTTAAAACATGAATTTTATATTAAAATTATATAAATCTCTCTATAAATTAATAATTATTAATTTATTAATAAATTAATACCTTCTCTAAATTAATAAAGTCTTCCGATCTCAACATTATTAATTTATATAGGTTTTACTGTACTTATATTGTGAATATCTCTCAATGCATACACTTTAAGTTCTCGATGTCTATATTATATCACTACAATGCATGGGTTCGGATACAAGTATACAAGGCTTATGAAGTTTCAAACCGGAAGCCATAAAACAGTTCTCGGCAGTTATTTGACTTATTTCTATTGGACTTGCTCTATTTTAAAAGCACCCTTACGACTTTCTCGTGGTCTATGTATTGCATAAAAGTAACATGCATTATGTGATAAAACTTTTTTCTTTTAAAGTTCTCGATGTTTATACTATATCACTACAATACATGGGTTCGAATACAAGTATACAACCAAGCACGACCGGTGCAGTTTGATGCTGCAAAGATTATAACTAGCCGAGCGTAGCAATTGAAGGCATGGGGTGATCTAGTCTTATATTAGGATATTCCTTGAAACACGAAAACAAAAAATTGCATGGATATTCTTGGATAAATTATATAATGTCAAAGGAAAAAATATATAACAGATTTTTTGTAATCAGTTGAAATTAAATTTTAGGATCCGGGTTTACGATCAAACCTATGGACGTTTTCACTTAGATAATAAAATTGTATAATAAAGTAAACGCATCATCTAAATAGATAAGATTTGGAATGTTCGCGGTTTTAATAAATCTAGCCATCAAAATGGTTTTAAGAAATGGTTGAAGCTTAACCAACCGCTTTTTGGAAGTCTTATAGAGACACATGTTCAGCAGCCGAAGCAAAAGCAGATCATCAACGCTCTATTGTCCGGCTGGTTGTTTGAAGAAAACTATGGTTTTTCGGAACTGGGAAAAATATGGATCATCTGGCATCCTAGCGTCAGAGTAACAGTGTTATCCAAATCGTTACAAATGATATCATGTGAAGTTACTCTCCCAAGTCATCAATCTACTTTTGTGGTGTCGTTTGTGTATGCATCAAATTATGAAATCGAAAGAAAAAGTTTGTGGGAAGATATGACTACGTTCTCCTCTGATCAGCGAGTTGTTAACAAAGCTTGGACTGTTTTGGGAGACTTTAATCAAGCTCTCAACCCAGAAGATCACTCAATAATTTGACAATCAACGCATTAACCGAGGTACGCGCGACTTGAGATCATGTTTGCTTGATGCCTCCTTGGTTGATCTTACATACAGAGGTGGTACCTACACTTGGTGGAATATGAGTGAATCTAATCCAGGGGCAAAGAAGATTGATAGAGTTCTCGTCAATGCAAATTGGCTTGACCTGTGGCTTATGTCCTTTGGTTTGTTTGGTGAGCCAGACTTCTCAGACCATAGCCCGAGCTGTATCATTTTAAATCCTGAAGTGCAGAGGCATCGTAAACCATTCAAATTCCTCAACCTGCTCCTTCTAAACCCAGACTTTATTCATATGGTACAAGCACATTGGTACACCTTTAACTTCATAGGTTCAGTGATGTACAGGATCAGTAAGAAGCTCAAGGCTTTAAAGTCTCCTATTAGAAGCTTCAGTAAGGAGAACTACTCTAATATTGAGAAAAGAGTGACAGTGGCTCATGTTTTGCTTCTCTCTAAGCAGCAGCAGCTATTAATTCAGCCAACAATCAACTTAGCTATGGAAGAAAGGGAAGCACATAGGAAATGGCAGATTCTTGTGAAGGCAGAGGAGGCTTTCTTGAGACAAAAATCTGGTATCAATTGGTTATCAAATGGAGACTGCAACTCTGCATTTTTTTATCGTATAGCTGCAACAAGACAATCTCAGAAGCATATTCACTTCTTGCTTGATGGGATGGGTAATCGGATAGACACTCAGCAAAGAATCATTGATCATTGTACAGATTACTTTGAGGATCTGTTAGGAAGCACAGAAAGCCAACCATTGTTCATCTCTCAAGATATAAGTTGTCTTTTAAGCTTCAGATGCTCATCAGCTCAAGCCGAGAAAATGGAGTCTTTGTTTACAAATGAGGAGATTCGATCTGCTCTATTCTCTTTACCTCGAAACAAAGCTGCAGGCCCAGATGGCTATTCTGCAGAATTCTTGACAAGCTGCTGGAGTGTGGTAGGGCCAGAAGTGACTTCAGCTGTTAAGAAATTTTTTGTTACAGGCCAGTTACTTAAACAGTGGAATGCAACTATGCTTGCTCTCATCCCAAAGATTACCAATGCCTCCTCTGTCACAGAATTTAGGCCAATCTCTTGCTGTAACACATTGTATAAGATCATCTCAAAGCTCCTAGCAAGCCGCCTACAAGATCTATTGCCTTCAGTCATCTCTCACACCCAATCAGCATTTATTAAAGGAAGACTGCTTGTTGAGAACGTGCTCCTTGCCACCGAGATTGTCCAAGGTTACAACAGAAAGAATATCGAGCCTAGAGCAATGCTAAAGGTTGATCTCCGCAAAGCCTTTGAATCGGTAAGATGGGACTTTATCTTGACCATTTTGAGGATTATTGGACTTCCAGATCGATTCACCAACAGGATTTCTATGTGCTTAACCTCTCCAACATTCTCGGTTTCGGTGAATGGTCATATTGGTGGTTTTTTCAAGAGCACAAGAGGTATCAGGCAAGGGGATGCATTGTCACCGTACTTGTATGTTCTGGTGATGGAGATTTTCTCCAAACTTCTTGAAACCCATTACACATCAGCTCATATCGGATATCATCCTCACACGGCAAACCTGAATATCTCCCATCTTATGTTTGCTAACGATGTAATGATATTTTTTGATGGAAGAAGTAACTCTTTGCATAGAATAACTGAAACATTGGACTTGTTTGGCAGCTGGTCTTGTCTCCAAATGAACCCGCAAAAAACTGAGCTATTTCTAGCAGGAATAAACCAACTAGAATCCCAAGAACTATCCAGTTTCGGATTTCCAATTGGTTCTCTCCCAATCAGGTACTTAGGCTTACCCTTGATGCACCGGAAGCTCAAAATCTTTGAGTATTCCCCTCTCTTAGACAAGCTCAAAGGCCAGTTTAAGTCTTGGGCTGTCAAGGCTCTCTCTTATGCTGGCCGTCTTCAGTTATTGTCTTCAGTCATCTATGGCACAGTGAATTTTTCGATTTCGGCATTCATCTTGCCAAAGGGCTGCATCACAAAGATTGAATCAATGTGTTCCCGCTTCTTATGGACTGGAGATATTGATAACTTCCATTCTACTAAAGTAGCATGGTCCTCTGTTTGTTTGCCTAAAAAGGAAGGAGGTTTAGGTCTAAGAAGATTCGCAGTGTAGAATAATACATTATGTTTGCGATTGATCTGGCTACTCTTCTCGCAAGGTGGCTCTCTCTGGGTTGCTTGGCATCACCATCGCAGCTTAAAAGACCTCAGTTTTTGGGCAGTAGAAGAAAAACAAGTGGACTCATGGAACTGGAAATCGATTCTCCGCTTAAGGCATTTGGCTGGGAAGTTTATCTCTTGTACCGTGGGAAATGGAGCTCTTGCAAGCTTTTGGTACGACTCATGGACTCCCTTTGGCCCGGTAATAAGTTATTTCGGCCTAGAGGGACCAAGAGTGCTAAGAGTACCTTTGTATGCAAAAGTTAGAGAAACTTGTGATCAATTAGGATGGACTTTGGCTGCTCCCCCCTCTGAGGCGGCTCTAAGTCTTCAAGTCCACCTAACCACCATTACGCCTTCATCAGCTTCAGACCAAGCAGACATCTACAGTTGGAAGATCTATGGATCAGACCTGCCTTCTTTCTCATCATCAAAGACCTGGGAATGCCTACGGCCTAGAGAAGCCTCTAAAGATTAGTTTTCTTCGGTCTGGTTTAAGGGAGCAACCCCTAAACATGCTTTCACGATGTGGCTTTCTACTATGGATAGACTGCCAACAAGGTCAAGGTTAGCTTCCTGGGGGATGCAGATCCCAACTAGCTGCTGCGTATGTGCTATTTTTGAAGAAACAAGAGATCACTTACTTCTTCGCTGTGAAGTAAGCGTGAGTTTATGGAGATTAGTTCTGAGTAGACTGGGTGTGCAACCTATCTTTTCCAACAATTGGTTTGCGTTGATAGCCTGGACCAGATGCCATGGAACTAACTCTCCCCCAACTCTTCAAAAAATCGCTGCTCATGCAACGGTCTATCAGTTATGGCGGGAGCGTAACAACAGATTTCACAATCAACAAACGACACCAATACCCGTCCTCTTTAAGCAAGTGGACAGGCAGATTCGCAACACCATTTCCTCCAAGAGACACCTACGAAAGTTCAGGAATCTCATGGGGTTATGGTTTCAGTGGGAGTAATTTTCAAAAGCTCTTTCATTCTCTTGTGATGTAATCTTTGTTTTTTATTTTCTTTTTTGGCAAAGATTACAATGTTAGTCAGGTTAAGCATATTTTGTATAACCGAACATTTCATTTTTAATGATATTTACATTCATATCAAAAAAAAAAAATAGATAAGAGCAAAGGTAAACAGGAGGGGAGAGATCTATGAAACTTGTTCTATAAATAGAGCTGCACTGGGAAGACACTTTATCACATCCAAAACCAAAAGTATCACAAACACAAAAACAGCATTTACTCTATACCATATAGTTTCATATACAATTTTCTTTAGTAACCTCAAAAACATGGCAATGCTCAAAAACAAACCCTTAACCTTCTCATTGATCCTGTTTTGTCTCGTTGTGGTGTCTCCAATGGCTAAGGCTCAGGTTGGTGGTCTGAATATCATCACTATCACTGGGGTTGTCTCTTGCACTATCAATGCCACTGTCAGTGGCACTTCCGCTCCACCTTTCGCTGGTAAGTTTTCCATTCTTCTACTTTCAACTTTGATCAATCATTCAAATATAATAGTTACAAATGCTATGTATCACTCACATATGATCCCTTTCTAGACATCAATATATGTACATATCTATAACTTTTATTTAATTTTTGATATACATATCTATATTATCTACTAATCTAATTCTGCAAACAAACAGGTGCGACCGTTCAGCTCCAGTGCGGACCCGCAAACACAGTCGTTTCAACTGCGAGTACGAATCTTAACGGAATATTCACGATTTTGCCAACCCAGCCGCTTGCCACAATCCTCAACACTTGTCGTCTCGTCGTCACGACCTCTCTCGCCAGTTGCAACGCCACCCTCCCTTCCGTCAACCTCACCTCACCGTTAAACCTAGTCGGCAGCCTCATCACCGGCATCACCAACTTGATCCTTGTCGTCCCTACCGGCTTTATCCCCAGTGTCCCACTACTCCCCTGATTCTAAACTATATATACTTTATGTTCGGTTTCAGTGTGTTTCCCTTTTTGTGTCATGGCCATTTACGTTTGCATGAATAAGGTTAAGACTGTGTCTCAATCTTCAATAAAGTTGTTGTAACTTCTTATTCCAGGTCCTGCAGCATCTATAATGCTGTTATGAAATGTAATAAATTAATAATTTCCCTTTTTTTTACATGTGTTATAATAATGACTAGTGAGTGGGACGTAGTCACGTAGGGGTGTCAATGGACTAATTAACCCACCCCTTAACAATTTCGTGAGTTTAGCAAACTTGAGAACGTATATATTGATGTAAGATAGACATCTAAGTTTCGTATTAGATTAGGGGGAGAAAATCATAAGGGGATTTTTTTAAACATAAAATAATTAAGGGAACTTTTCCCAATTATAAGACTTAAACCGACCTAAAAAGGAACCCTACGTAATCGCCAAAAAATTGTCATATTATATACTTTGCCTTTTCATAATTAAGGTTTCGCAGCCACCTATTTTGCTGTTGCAAATTCGTACGGCTTCTTCTCTTTCTTAGAACCTTCGTTTTCGTATCTTTATTCGCTCTCTTTTACAGTTTATTGATTTTCGTTTCCTTGTTGTTTCTGTGAATTTAAGATTGAATTTTCGACTCTTCTGTCTTCTTTCGTATAAACTAGGTATTTAAATCTTATATTCGATTCATTATTATGACCTGTTGGAATTTAATGTTTCATGATTCGACTTTTGTTTAATTGCGGTTTCTGATTATTCCTGACTTCTCTCGATCGAGGTTTCTTCGGCAACCAGTACAGGAATGAATACATGGATCCAAAATAGATTAATGAACTTAGAATTACGCTATTTAATGTCGGGAACTTAATTTGCTCAACTGGATTTCTAGATGACTGGATATTTGATTTTCTCTTTTGCTTTATTTATGAAAGCTTTACGTTAACTTTTTCCTTTGAGTTCTTTAGCTTAATTGCTTATTGACTTTTCCTGTGTGTTGGAACGTAACAATGCAGTATATTATCGGTGAAAATATGACTCTAACGGAAGAAGAAATCAAGCGACTGTTCCTAATCGAGAGGAAACTGATGCAGATGCTGAAAGATCGTGGCTACTTAATCGAGGATTCGGAAATTACAATGACCCAAGAACAGTTTCATACCAAATATGGCGGCGACAAGATGAAAAGGAAGGATCTTGTTACTCTCAAAGCTAAGAAAAATGATGATAATGATAAGGTATGTACATCAAAATGTCTACATATATACACAAAAAAAGCATAGAACAAGATTGTTTCGTGTGTTCGATTTCGTCTTAAACCTGTTATATATACATAGCTCTATATATTCTTCCCTAAAAATGATAAGAAAGTTGGAGTTGCGGAGATGAAGTATACGAACCGGTTGAAAAAACATAACGTTTTCAGAGCAATTTTGGTGGTATAAGATATAAAGTGTTTTACCCCACTTCGCTAAGGTTTCCCTCTGTGAGATCTCTCCAAAATTTTATATTGAAATTTTCCAGGTAACTACCAAAAAAAAAACTTTGTCTTTTGTTCTCTTGATCATCACAATCCTAAACCAAGATTTGAGTATATGGTTGGTTCAGGAGGAGGAATTGCAAATGAACGTTAATAAACATGTATTTGTGCCTGAGCATCGAGCTCTTACCATTGAAGAGAAGAAGACTTTACTAGAGAAATATACAGTGAAGGAGAACCAGGTTTGTAGTTTTTCCACATTATAGAAAAGAAGTATAAACTGTTTTTTTTTTTTGTATAATCAAAGTTTGTAATTTGTGTGTGTTGTCAGCTTCCAAGGATCCTGGTGACTGATCCGATCGCAAGATACTTTGGACTAAAACTTGGCGAAGTCGTTTAGATCATACTTCTGAGTGAAACGGCTGGTCGTTATGTTACCTATCGCTATGTTGTATAACCAAAAGTGTTGACAATATGATTTATTTATTAATTATTTAGACAAGAATTAAATCCTTTGACGAACTTATGATAAACAGGACCAGTTCAACATATATACGAACCCTAAGGTAAAGAGAAAATTTAGACCCCTAAAATTTAAATTTTTAAAGATTTTTATTAAATTTTTTACTAAAACATTTTATTGGACCTTTCAATTTTTTAATTGAATAATATTTTTGTAACTTTTATAATGGAATATTTTTTAGGACTCTTTCAATCTAATTTTAAATATATTTTAATATTTTATATATAAAAAATATATTTTTAAAAAAATTGGGCTTTTTAAATTGGGCGCCTTAATTATTAGGACATGAGATTTGGTCTGGCGCCATCGCCTCTCCCGCCCTCCTATATTAGCCGGCCCTGGTTATAAAGAAATACAAGCTTGTGATTTGTGACCAAAAGTTTTAATCATTGAATGTTGCAATGTAAATTGCCTGAAACTATTAACTTACAATCACACATGTACTCACACCCAGATATACCAAAAAAATAAAAAAAAAGTTTGTTACAAAGACTCCACCAAAACGAACACTCAACCAAAAATAAAACTTAAATTGTGGTTTTTTCTTTCTTTCATTCAAGAATTGAAATTGTTTTTGTATGGACAAAGATGAGGTTAAGCGAGGAGAGGTTTGTTTGGTATGAAACATTCCTCTTCATCTTCTATGTTTAAATTGGCGTTTCTGTAATACGCATAAATTAGGAGTTGCATTGACCCAAGTAAAAACCCAATTCCATTTGGCACCTACGTACACACATAAACAAATCAGTTTAATTACTACTATATATATAATTATTTTTAAAAGTCTCTCTTTCGTATCCAAAAAAAAAATATCAAAACAATGATACTACTTACCAGTAGAAAAATATCGTGTAGGATGAACGCATAGACACCCCAAATCGCGCCGTTTAGAAAGAGGAAAAACGACAGCCAAAACGGCATAAACTGCACACTCCTCGTCGTCACAACTGTTCTCTGATCGGATCAATGATAAATATGATTTGAATTGAAACGACAGTACATGTATACATCGAAAAGACCCATCTAATCTAATAATGATAATAGATACTACGACATTGATACTTTTAGTTAAACACGTGCTGAAAACACTATCCATACAATTTCTGATTTTTTGGTGGTGGTTGTTTTGATTATTGTTAAATGCAAATACAACATTTATATATATACAACAGCCAAAACACTTTTGAAAGCAAACATTATAAAAGTGTGTATAATGGTGTTATAAAAAAGAAAGAAGAGAGACTTACAATAGCGGAAAGAGGAGAACCATACATGATAATGTTGAGAGTAGCACATATGAAACCCATTGAATTAGAATGCGTTTTTGCATCTCCAAACGCAGTTCTTGTTCCCACAATCGCGATAGCTGGGAAAATCACGTTTAAAGCTAGAACCATTACAACTGTTTTCGACTGAAAAAAAAAACCAAATTAATTAGTCACCAAACTAAACACGTATAAGTGGACCATATATCCTACAACAAGTGGATATCTATAATTTAAATCAACATAATAAATCATATAAACTAGTCTGCTAATCAGATCTGAATCTGAGTCATACCACAAGTGGAATCCCTTATCTGTCCATATAGTTCTATCAATTGCAAGTTCTATGAGATTACATGCTTCTAACTTAAAATCAATTAACAATGAGTGAATTGATTTCTTTATATATCACTTAAGATCTTTACCCACATATGATGTGAGACATTATCTCTAATACGCTCTCTCGAGATGATAGCACTTCTAGCCATTGATCTTGGTATGTTCGGGCATAGATTGGCATACCAAATTTTTGGATCAGATTGACTATGGATCGGATTGGGCATCATGTGATCGGGCTCTAATACCATATTAGATTATGTGCTTTCAACTCAAAACTAATTAACAATGAATGAATTAATTCATATTCTTTTGTATATCACTTAAAATCCCTACCAACATCCAATGTAGGACATTATCTCTAATAATTTTGACCATCTCTAAATATCAAATAAAATAAACAAACACACATAAGATCACAAAACTCACTTATCATATATATATTAACGAGAGAAAACAAAAAACTCACTATCATATAGCATTGGTAATATATTAAGTAGAAAAGAGAACGTACGAATCTTGATTTGGGGACAAAGATGAGGAAAATGAGAACGTAGATGGATTCAGCAAGAGCACCAAAGCCATTGACTGTAGAAACCAAGTATTCGCCAGGTGTCACTATTCCATAATATGTCCACAACGACGAACTCATCAACGTGCAAATGTACGGCAAACACTCGTACTCCTCCGTCGATCTCCGTCTCACTATCCTCCAAAACGTCTCCCTAATCATTTTAATATATTCTAATTAATTTTCACATTTCTTATAATTCAGTCAATTTATTATATTATAGATGAATAAAAACCATATAGAAAGAGAGAGAGAGAGAGAGAGATAACTCACACAGGGGAGAGGAAGACAAACACCGATATTACATTTCCTGCATCGATCATAACATGAAAGTTCTAGGTTATAATATATTAATATATAGATTAAAGATAAAATTATGGGCCATGTGTATGTCTGATTCTTCATTCCTTGTCCTTGATGTAGATTGATAATTCAAAACACGTGCAAAGAAGATAAAGATGTTACCTATGACTCCAACATAGAAACTTAAGTCAGCCATGTCTGAAGATGAAGTTCTGAGGAAGACGGAGAATGAGATACTGAAAAGAGGGAGAGAGAGAGAGATTGCAAATTATAAGGAGGCGACTTTGTGTTTATCTGTCCACATACGAGATATATATAAGATATACATGTGAGTTTATGGAAAAATATTAATAAGTTATAAATTCTCCTTCAGACAGCAAAACGAAGAGAATAAATATTAAACTTAACGGGCTCGTGTAGCATGTGAATGTTAGATTAGGATAAAAGTAGTATCGTACTTACCTTATTCTACACTTTTCAGGTTGAATATTCTTTTCTTTCTGTTCTAATTTTTCTATGCCCCTATTGAATTTTGAACAGATTTATTAATGATATGAACGAATGTAATATCACAAGGACATTATTAATTAGATATCGATTGATATTCTATATACATCTATCGTTTTAGATAAGTTAATTATTACCGATTGAATGAATATATTTTCATACTTTAAAATGTTAACTCCTTAAAATTTATGTTTAGTTTTTTACTATGCTTTAAATTAAATAGTTGACCCACAACTATAATATCAAGTGACAAACTTTAAACTAATAATTGACCGGTGACTTGTCTACATGCCCTGCTGTTTAGTGAATAGAAAAAATGTTAATTTTTAAAGATTATGCTAAGTAAGCAAAGCATATTACACTGTCTAATTCGTGAAACACGCGGTTGCTTAATTATTTACAGTAGGTCCAAATATTTTAAGTATTTTCTATTTTTGACCACTAACTTTCAAAGCTTTATATTATGACCCTTGGTCTCCCCGAGTGGACTCAGTAACTCAGTCAACAACGAATCTTTCCAGAACGAAAGAGGGAAGAGGAAGAGCCCAAAACTGAGAAAACTCTGTGTTGAATTGTTTGATCTCCAAATGGCGACTTCGATGATTCAGAGATTGTTCAAACAAGGCACGAAGATCGTCGGCGTTGGCCTCAATTACGCTTCACATGCCAAAGAACTTGGCAACACCATCCCAAAGGTACTTACTTACTATCTTCTTCACATCCTTTTGTTACCCTGAGAAAATGATTCGAGTAAAATTCGAAACTTGCCGCGTTAACTGATCAGAATTGTTGACTTGTAAGAACACAGCTGGATACTGCATTGTGTGATCTTGATTTTACCCTTGTCTGTTTTATGTTTTAAAAATGGAATTGATGTAGGACCCAATTGTGTTCTTGAAGCCAACCTCGTCGTATCTGGAAAATGGTGGAACAATTGAGATCCCACATCCACTGGATTCACTTCACTATGAGGTGGAACTCGCTGTAGTAATTGGACACAAGGCAAGAGATGTCCCTGAACGATTAGCTATGGATTACATTGGGGGTATTTTTACTAGCTGCTTAACTACTCACTCACAAGTAACCTTACGGATATATAAGAATAAAGTTTCAAACTTTAACAAGTTGGAAATAATACTTATTGATGCATCTTTGTATGTGATGTTGGTTGTAATATGTATTCTTTTGTGATATTTAGCCATAAGCCATTGTTTGTGACTTTGTTCTTTATCTTAGTATTTTGTCTCCCTTTAATATGTATGATGTTCTTATTTTTTAGGATATGCGCTTGCTCTTGATATGACTGCTAGGGAACTCCACGCTTCTGCCATGGTAGATAACCATTTTTTCTTTGCTATCAGTGGATATTTATGGGCTTCTACATACACTTTTAATCTCGCTCCTTTCTCTTCTTGAATGTCCTTGCTTTGCCATTTACTAATCGATCCATCCCTTGTCAGCCATAAATTGGTCGAGCTTTCTCTATGTGGAATCATAACATATATGTTTGCCATTTGATTCCATCTTTCTATCATTCTTTTTAGACTTGTGTGGTGTTTGCACACACATTATTCCTTTTTACATAAGCATATATCATTTATCATGAAAGGTATTTAAATTCTGGTCTTCAGGCATCTGGTCTCCCATGTACACTTGCTAAAGGACAGGATACCTTCACTCCAATCAGCTCTGTTGTAAGTCATGATCTGTAACCTGTTTGCCAAAATGCTAGTTTCACCAATTCATGTGAAGATTAGCCTCCACTAGAAAAAGTATTACTTTTAGTGGATTCGTTTATTACTCTCGTCCGAGATCACGGCATACGCTACTAGGGTCTTTATAGCAGGTTGCTTAGTCTTATTGCGTCCTCTGGGATTTACGTATATAACTGAGATTGGAATGCTTAGCCTAAATTTGTTTTTTTTTTTAGCTACCAAAGGCAATGGTGGTGGATCCCAATAACCTGGAACTTTGGCTAAAGGTTTGGTTCCTCTGCTCTGTTGTCATACGAAGCTGTGTTGTTCCTTTAAGAATTACC
The DNA here is from genome assembly GCA_028015245.1 of Cardamine occulta. Taxonomy (NCBI): domain Eukaryota; kingdom Viridiplantae; phylum Streptophyta; class Magnoliopsida; order Brassicales; family Brassicaceae; genus Cardamine; species Cardamine occulta. The sequence continues at coordinate 8,018,595 of CM051373.1, read as the reverse complement.
CTCTGGGTGATAGGTCGATGATGAGATAAGACAGAAAGGGTGGACAAAGGATATGATCTTCCAGGTCCCATACCTCATCAGCTACATAAGTTCTGTAATGACCCTTTTCAAAGGAGATGTCATATTAACAGGTAATATTTTTTGCTCCCATCTTCATGATTCCGCGTTGAACCAAACTTGTAATATAGGAGTAGTGGTTTGATTTGACTATAGCCGAGGTTAGTATTGTGAAGAAAGTTGATGAATGTATGTATAGGTACACCAGAAGGTATAGGACCTGTGACGATCGGTCAGAAGATAACCGCCGGAATAAAAGGTCTTTCTGAAGTTCAGTTTGATGTTGGTAGGCGTGTTAAACCATTATTGAGCTAGTGTTTTGTGAATCATTTCTTGTAATCTTTTTTTTTTTTTTTGTATAATGTTCAATTTATATGAGCCTTTAACTTGATTTTTCTTGCTGACTTATCGTGATGATACATATGTTACCATTATTTCATCAATTAAGCGTGAAGATTCAACTACTTGGAAGAATTATCCAAATTTTGGTAATCAACTTGGTTCTTGCTCGAGCACAATTTATTTATTTTATTTTTTTTGCCGGCTACAATTTATTTTCAATAAGATATCTAATTTTATAATTAAATTAATATAATTTTGAAATCAATTAAATTAATAAATCATTGAATACGAGAAAACAAAATTACAGAACTACGCGGCGGCGGCGAGACTTATGTTTCTTTCTTCTTCTCCCATCCATTGATGTTAGTCCGTCGCTTCTCTTCCACAAGTTTACGAGAGAAGTTAGGTTTTCGCCGCTTCTCTTCTAGCTTATCTCCGCCGCTTCTCAGCTCATCTCCATGTTGTTGTGTAGGGTTCGGCTTTTACAGTGAAATGACTCATGAGACATAGATTGTGAATGCGTAGATCCATTACGACTGGGTTTGCATCTATAGCGAAGAGGTTTCTTCTTCATAGGAATAGTCTACATTTAGCTAATCCTAGAACTTCTCTCTGTTGCTGGATACGAGCTTTTTCTGATTACCGAAAGATTTTCAGAAATGGTCTTCACAATCTTCAGTTTAGTGAGGCTCTTGATTTGTTCAAATATATGGTTCAATCTCGTCCCCTTCCTTCAATTGTCGATTTCACTAGATTACTCAGTGTTATTGCTAAGATGAAGAGGTATGATGTCGTGATATCTCTCTTCGATCAAATGCAAGTTCTGGGAATTTCACCTGTTCTGTATACCTGCAATATTGTGATGAATTGTGTTTGCCGATCTTATCAAACTTCTCTTGCTGCTTCGTCTTTTCTTGGGAAGATGATGAAACTTGGTTTTGAGCCTGACTTAGTCACGTTTACTTCTCTGCTTAGTGGATTATGTCGTAGGAATAGAATTGAAGATGCTATAGCTTTGTTTGATCAGATTGTGGAAATGGGATATAGACCTAATGTTGTAACGTACACTACATTGATTCACTGTTTTTGTAAAAACAGACTTGTGAATCTGGCGCTGGACGTTTTTAACCATATGGAAACTAATGGGGTTAGACCGAATGTTGTTACTTACAACTCTCTTGTAACCGGTCTTTGCGATATTGGTAGATGGAGTGATGCTGCTTGGCTGTTGAGAGATATGATGAAGAGGAAAATCAAACCTAATGTAATCACTTTCACTGCGTTGATTGATGCGTTTGTGAAAGTTGGCAAGGTTCTGGAGGCTAAAGAACTGTTCAAGGTGATGATTCGATTGTCTATAGTTCCTAATGTTTTCACTTACAATTCACTGATCAATGGGTTTTGTATGTACGGTCGCCTAGATGAGGCTTTGCAGATGTTTTATTTGATGGAAATCAACGGTTGCTTCCCGAATGTAGTGACTTATACTACTCTCATACATGGATTTTGCAAGTCTTGGAGAGTAGAGGATGGGATGAGAATTTTCTACTTGATGTCTGGAAAAGGATTAGTTGCTAACACAATCACTTACACCACTCTTATTCAGGGTTATTGTCGAGTGGGCAAACCTAATGCCGCCCAAGAAGTTTTCAATCAGATGGGTTCTCGTGGTGTGCCTCCTGATATTCGGACCTACAATGTTTTATTAGATGGTCTATGTTATAACGGGAACCTAGAGAAAGCACTGATGATATTCAGATACATGCAAAATAGAGAGATGGATATTAGTATTGTTACATATACTATCATTATTCAAGGAATGTGCAAGGCTGGTAAGGTGGAAGATGCTTTTGATTTATTTTGTAGCCTTGTCTCCAAAGGAATGAAGCCTAATGTTATAACCTACACCACAATGATATCGGGGTTTTATAGGCGAGGCTTAATTCTTAAAGCTGATGCGTTGTTTAAGAAAATGAAAGAAGATGGCTTCTTAACAAATGAATGCTTCTATAAGTAAGGGCTAGTGTAAGCTGAACTCATGAGGAGTTAAGGTTACTTCAATGCTTTTGATCTCAAGCATATATGACGGTGCAGTTGCAGTTTTGGGAGAGGAAACACAGGTTAAATAAAATACCTTTCATAACAACATGTTTGCATATTAGAAACTTATATTGCTTCAGGATGTTGTATGTTGTGTTGGATAACGAAAATATGACCTCCACTCTTGTTGCAAATTGTAAATTTTCAGGTGCAATAAGGTGTCGCAGTACCTAGTCAGCTACATAAGTTCTGTAATGATTTATTTACAAGGAGATGTCATCTGGACAGGTATTTCTTCATTGAAGCAGAGTTATATATTAAATTATTTGTTGATGAAGGTTCTTTCAATCTTTAAGATTTCGCCTCGAACCAGAATTGTACATTAGAGTCGAATAGTATATCTAAGAAAGCTGATAATGTATAAAAGACCTGTAAAGATTGGTCTGAATATGACTTACCGGAATAACCGGTCTTTCTCTTGTTCAATTCGATTTATGTAGCCGTCTAAAGTCGTTGAGCTAGTGTCTTATGAATCCATTGTTGCAAGGGGATTTAGATTTTGTGATGAAATTGTTTTGAAAAATGTTAAATCGTTCTGGACTTTGCTGAATCAAAGACCAAAGTAAACAACAACTAAGAGGAGATAACATACAATAAACCGAATTATTAGATTGAGCCGATTTTAAAACAGAATCTAGTCTTAAAGTCTTAAACTAAATATAAATGAATTTTGCTTCTTCCTTTTTTTATTAAAAAGAACCAAAATCAAACTGAAACTTAAATATTTGTGAAAGACTTAGGATTATCGTTGTAAGAATCTAAACTGAGGCCAAATCATACATATTTCATCCCTACTAGATTCGATATTAGTTTAACTGATAGTGTTTTACTGACATCGAACTTAAACCGAAGCCCGGTTCGATCCCAGTTTCCCTGCAATGGGAGGATAGACATGTGTGCCCATAGATATAAAGATAAAATACGCGTGATGCTAGACTTCCTTCAATAAAATCATATCCCAAACAAATACGTGTCACTCAATCTTTAAATCTAGGAAAATTGTTGAAAAATACCATAATTTTTTTTTTGTCGTCAAGAATAATACCATAATTTACATAATTTAATTTTTTACGTTAAATTTAGAAAGAAAGATATTTAACCAAAAATTAGAAAGTTTTATTTCAAAATTTAATGCAAAAGACTAATATTATACATCTTCATTTTATGGTAAAAACACAAAGTAAAGTATTTTCCCCTTAGAAAATAGTTTAAAAAAAAAAAAAAAGGGTAGAATGGTCAAAGAGAAATTTCGCGCGTCAACGTTGGCGTCGTCTTGCGCTTTCTCACGAACCTCTCTCTCTCTCCCCCATTACTAAAACACCTTAAACTTTCCTCACCTTCTTCTTCCTTCACCAATTGACTCTAACTTTCTCTGAATCATGAACTCCAACGACCCGGATCCGATGCCCAGACCCGGAGAAGACCCTATAGGTTCCAAAACCTACGCCATGAGCGGCAGAATCATGCTAAGCGCCATCATCATCCTCTTCTTCGTCGTCATTTTAATGGTCTTCCTCCATCTCTACGCTCGTTGGTATCTTCTCCGTGCCCGTAGACGTCATCTCCGTCGCCGCAGCCGTAACCGCCGCGCTACAATGGTTTTCTTCACCGCCGATCCTTCCACCGCTACTTCCGTTGTGACCTCACGCGGCTTAGACCCCACCGTCTTGAAGTCTCTTCCTATCTTCACTTTCTCCGATTCGACTCATAGGGATCCGATCGAGTGCGCCGTTTGTTTATCCGAATTCGAAGAGAGCGAATCGGGTCGGGTTTTGCCCAATTGTAAACACACTTTTCATGTTGATTGCATTGATATGTGGTTTCATTCTCATTCCACTTGTCCTCTCTGCCGCTCTCTTGTTGAGCCTCTCGCCGGAACTGAATTACCTGCGGCGACGACGCCGGAGGAGCAGGTCGTGATCGCGATTCGTTCTGACCCGGTTTCGGCAATTGAACCGGGTTCTAGTTCTGGATTGAGGTACGAACCTCATGGATCTGGATCTTCTGCGACGCCGACGGAAGATTCCGGGAGAAAACCGGCGGTGATTGAGGTTCCGAGGAGGAATCTCAGCGAGTTTGAAGATGATTTGACTCGGAACTCGCAAACGAGTCACTCGTTTAGGTCGCCGATGAGTCGGATGTTATCTTTCACTCGGATGTTGAGTAGAGAACGAAAAAGCGCTTCGTCTCCTAATGCCGTAGCTCCGCCGCTATCTCCGTCGTTGAGCTGCCAGATACCGATGACCGAGTCAGATATTGAGCGGGGAGGAGAAGAGACTAGGTGACTTGCCACGTGGTTGTGTCTTATTGGTTCGGATTTTAACCGCGAGTAAATTCGAGAAGTTATATAGCAGTAATGATAAGTCAACAAGCTTTTGTCGAGGGTTGATGTCAGCGCCCGTCGACACGTGGCGTAATCTGAGCTACCACCTAATCAATATTCACCGTCTGTTATGATTTAGAATTTTAGATTAGATAGATTTGTTTGATGATGTACAAAGTCAGTCTTCCTCCATATTAAATCTATTTCCATTTATTTTTCTTTATTCCTTTTTCTTCAGATTCAAACTGTAATACCAATCCAATGGTCAGGAATCAGAATAGAGACTTTTAATAAGTTTTTCTTTTTTACATACCTCTAAACTAGATGATAAAAAAGGTATGTTGTTTCGCTAGTAATAACCCTAATATGTTTTATTGACATAGAAAATTCTAAAATGTTTTGCTTATATTTCATTTATTTCTTCATGAATATCCAAAATTTCAAAACGAATACTAAAATTTTGTTTTATTTTGTTTATATTGGTACTTAATTAAAGATCCCGATATCTTCCCATTATTTAGAGTCACACGGTAAGTAACACTCGGTGCGAGATTTTTAATGCTCAGCACGACTAGGACTTACGAGTCTTTACTCTTTAACTCTAATTCTTATCAATTTGTTGAGGTCTGCCTATAAATTGTCGATATGTATATATATACTTTTCTTAAAGAATTCATATATAATTGATGTACGACTCTTGGTTTTCTACGCGTAAGTTGACCAAGTCTTATGCCTCCTAACCACACACCACAACGTGTTATTAATATAGTATATAGTAGTATGTTGCAACTAATTCATGTTCACATCACAATCGAGTGACAAGTTAACAACTCGCACTAACTCCAAGTTTAATCATCATTTTATTATTTCAACTGAAATACATTTAACACATTGATGTCCGTAATTTTTGTTTTCCTTCTAAATACATGCATTACAAATGTTGTAAGAAAACTTGGACACAAATTATAAATTGATCAATCGTATATAGATGTAATAGAAGATCTAGCTAATTGATCAACACATATATTTTGTTGTCGAGGCTTGTAGACAAATGTGATCTCTTCGGACATAGATAGCTTTCCATAGATGAATCATCTTAATGTAATTAAGATGTAGTATATGCGTGAATAATTAGTGTTTAATACACCAATTTGAAGACTAAAACTATGAATAAACTCTAATTAAATAAAGGTTGGTAAAACTACACTAGAAAGACGTGAATGAAGGGTAATTTAGGTACATGCATCTCATACAACTAGATGACAAAAATCAAGAGGGTACACTTTCCGGGAACTTTCTATTGTCAATTAGATGACGCGGAAGTCTTTTGTTACTTTCCAAAAGACCCAAAAGTCCAAAAACAGTGTACAACAAGGAATTAACCTGTAGACACAGTCAGAGACTTTTTTGGAATGTTTCTTGCGTTTTATACTTTTATAGGGAACGTTTTATGTTTCTTCTTAATTTGTACCTTTCTACTCTATATAATAATTTTCATATGTATGCTTTTTTCTAAAATTCTTTCTCGCTGAAAGTTGTTTTTTCAACAGTGACAAGTCCATAAGACAAATGTGATCAAATAACTAAAAGAAATGGACTAAGTGGACAGATAAATTGAAAATTGTTATAAAAGAAAGATACATAAGTTACAAGTTGAAATGGATCAAACAAGGTATCTACATATTATATATGAGATTTCTCATAGATATTGTAAGAGATCTTCTTTTTTGTCAACTTTATAAGAGATATCTATGAACATAATAATACGTGGAATGACAGTATATGGACTTTTTTATACATGTAAAGTTCTCGATTCGATACTCTTGAGATAAAGAACATCACTTTATGAACAATCCTTTAACATCCGAATTCTTCAAATCATTTCCACAAGCACTCTTTCTAATATGTTAAAAGATCCTCAAAAGTCGAATTTTCATTGTTATTACAACATATGCTGCTACTTCTGACAAGTGACAACGCCTTCATTATAAATTACATAACTGACGGTTACAGAGTTTCATAACTGTGATAAAATCCCATACCTAACTACACAACCTAATTTGAGTAGTCACAATTACCCCCAAAGACTTTCGATTGAAGAAACTTCAGTTACCTCAGCTACTTCATTAGATCGACCTTTCGTTTCTTCTTACCGTTTGGTGTGCATCGTGTGCCACTACCATTGATCTTTGAGATCTTTAAAGAGACTTTCCGAGCCTCGCTTAAGACAGAGCATGTGTTTGGCTTCTTTGGTGGTGGTGACTCGTCAGATTTAACTTTGGTTATTGGGGACTTAGCTCGTTTCCGGGGTAAATGCATCCCTCTTTTCTCATTCTTTCTGTTATGATCATTGAGCAACCGAACACTGAAAGGATTAACCGCTGTATAGCATGTTGGTTGGTCTGTAGAGTTTCCAGGTTTCTCAAGATCAACTTCTCCATTGTTCACCTGTGCAAATCATAATGCAAATGTTTAATATCTTGTTTGGTTAACAGACGGAAAATGTTTTCCCGTGTGACTTACCAACTGGAGAAGCGCGGAGAAAGCCCGAGCTACATCATGCTTATCTTGGTCTTTCATGAGATCGGTAAAGGTCTCGACGTTTCCACTCTCTTCAACAGTCAGTTTGTCGATAATCCTTTCTCCATATTCTTGAATGTCAAAAGGAGGGTGTAGCTCCTGATCATAGAAAATAAACCAGAGGATATAGAAAATGCATCAGATCTCTGACTTCAGGTAAATGGTAACAGAAACCTAAGAGAAAGATATTACTTGTTCTTCTAGGTTTTGCTCAATTTTCTGTTTCCACGATGAAACCCGAGCAGCCAGATCTGTTTGCTTCTCACTTTTAGCTATGTTCGCAAGAAGAGCATCCTACAAAAAAAATTAGAACATTTGAGCATCCATAAGCAAATGGAGCAAAAAAAACACCAATGTAGTTACCAAGTGTGAGCGACAAAGATCTTCCAAGCTTTCTTGACAATGTGATTCCTTGTTTCCAAATCCATCTTGGTTGTGAAACTCTGCAGCTCCACCATCATCCTGAATGAATTCAGATAAGCGAATAAGGGTTTCATATATTTCCACCAGAATATGATCAAATTAGTGAAACTACTCACCATATTGAGAACATCTTCATCCATGAACGGATGTTCTGGATCGTCACCATCATGTGCCCCAAAATCATGAAAGTCGTCATTAATAGCTTCGTCATGGTTATCCTTATCATTGTGATTGCCGTTAGCACCAAAAGGTTTGTTTCCTCCATTCACAAGCAACTCTCGAAGCTGACATCAAAACAGTCAGTTTTTTTTTGTTGCATGAAAATATCAGATAAAAGGTATAGAGAAACACTGACCTTCTCGTAATAGGGAATGTCTTGTGATTCTCTATCGTCTTTACTAGCACAATGGTGCCTCTCCCAAATTCCGCCAAGCTCTGTACTGATGGGACCGTTGGGTCTAGCAAGAGGAAACATGGAAGTCATATGGTCCTTGGTAAGGCTTCCTCCAATCTTTCTGAAATTTTTGACTGCTCAAGAAATAAAGTAGAACATGAACCAGAAGTAAAAAATATAACTTCAGATATCAATCAAGAAAACAATAGCCATTTCCTCACCTTTTTTGAAAGGCTTCACTTTCAACTTCCCTGGTTCATAGGGATTCAATGGCTTCCATGGATCATCTTCATCATCATCTGTGTCACTCAAATCCATGGTTCCTCCATGATCATAATCCATTTCAAAACCATGATCATCGTCTCCAAAAACAGGAGGCTGAGACCCCTGGTCACAATTTTGAACATCAGGACCATTCCCAAATATTGGGGACAAGTTCAAATTGGGGCCCTGATTCTTTCCCGCAGATGATCTACGAGCACTTCCTCCAGATCGTCCTGCTGATGAGTGAAAACTTTTACGAACTGAGCTGCCTCTGTGAGCACTGTTCTTTCCTTTACCGGCGTAGTTATCACCTAAAAATTCATTTACCGCTACAGAATCACATGAGTCTAATAGAATAAAATCCCGGTAGAGATGTGTAGTTGCCAACTGCAAGACATGAAGTTAAAACGGAGTTCAAAACCCAGGCTTTATTTATTTATTTTCCAATGGTCTAAGAGATGGAAGAACAAGCTATACCAGATAAGATTCCAGTTCTCCTCCGTCACCACTAGTATCCAAGCAGTCACCTTCAAGAACAACTAGATTAGCCGGAGGCTTGACAAAGTGACTGGGACAGGAATCTCCGCCAACCGAGCTGTCCAAGCTATTCTTTGGGTCCACTATTTCATTAACAGTAACGGGATTAGAAATTGGCTCCCACGAGTGGCACCAGGATAAAATGTTAAGTTTCAGAACTTTGTCTACCTGGGATATCATCTACATTCCAGAAGAGATCATTTTCTTCTTCACCAACCTGACGTGAGGAGCTTGCCTCAGCCTCGCTTGATGTACTTTTGGACTGTTCCTGATCTCTGTTTGAAATAGCAAGAAAAATTGACTAATCAGAGAACCTCAGTTAACCTTTTAATACATAGTCTTTGTAAAAAATGTGATAAACAGCCTTTGCTTGATTAAGAGACAACAATGACTGGGGTCTATCGTTTGCCCAAGAATTACAAAAAGAAAAAGGATGCAAATTTCCAAGTGATAAGGTGACCATAGCTGACGATTACTAAAAAAATTTAAGATATCATAAAGTCACCGCCTAACACAGCATCTTTATAGAAAAAAAAAGAGGCGTTTTTTAAGGTGAAATCATGGTATAGATTCATTTCATCAGTGAACACAAAACAAAAACCATACACATAGAGAAAGATGAAAGCAAAGTTAGCCCCAAAACCTGAGATGCTTGAAGTATCTCTAATACAAGTATTGATCTTTTATCCGGTTCTACTACATTTGGTTATTCACTTAGGCAACAACAGCGAATTCGAAAAGAAAAATAGAAATAAAAAAAGGACAAACCTTTGCTTGGATAGAAAATCCAACGTACGTAGAACTAAATTATACAAGTATTCTACTTTCTTGCTGTAAACCTGGACCGAACCCTGAAGCAGCAAAGCAGCTACAGATCCACAAAATAACATACATTCAAAACCCAATTTTCAATTGGAATGATATGAAATTGAATTGAACAAAAAACACAGACCTTCGGCGAAATTCACAGGAATTTGCCCATCTTCTTCGTTTCCGGTGATTTCTCCGGTACAAATTTTGAGGAGGTACTCTTCTAGCTTTTTCGACAAATCAACTTCCCAATTTGCCACCAAATCCCTCTCCGGCTGAACTGTATGAATCCTCTCGCTGCGAACTCCACCGCCACCGTAACTCGTCATTTTCTCTGAAGACGCACGAAATTTAAGCTTCTGTAGGGAGAGATTGGATCATTCATACCCCTAAGCAGAAACCCTAAAAACTGTGAATTGGGATCTTCTCTTTCCAAATAAAAATCTCAGGTTTTCAGGTGAAATTTAAGAAATTTTTGCTGTGAACGAAGGAAATGTAGGATCTAACTCGAGAATTCAAGTGAAGACTGGAGATATAAGGAACTGTGTCTGTGAGAGATTGAGAGAGTTTGGTGAAGAGAGAGAGACGAAATCATTTGGATTTTCCCGCTTTTCATTTCTCATCCAAATGCAAATAAAATAGGCCCTAATTCCTTTGGGTATTTTTACTATTTCTTTGTAAATGTCACATTATTTTACGAAATCAAATAGTAATAGGTATATCATAGAGGTTTAGATTGTAAACTACAAATCAAATAACCGAATTCTTATTACTAGTACTACTAGGTAAGGATCCGTGACATGGAATAATTTATGTATTTTAAATTAGTAAAATTCGTGACGTGCACGGAATAATCCATATATTTTAAGTTAATAAGTATATGACATACACGAAATAATCTATATATTTTATTGGTAAGGATATGTGAGGAATGTGATATACACGGAGTAAATTATATATATATTAAGTTAATTAAACTTTATTTTTATTATGATTTATTTATTTGATATATTATGAATATCAGCAGTCTAATATGATTATATTTTATATATTTAGTTATTTACTGTTTATTTAATTTGTAATGTTTGTTTATATGTATAACTTTAGTGTATTTGACATTTGGAATACATAAGTTTAATATGTTTGAAAATTGAAATAAGATTGGTTTAATTATTGATTAAATTAAATTAAAAAAAAAACTAAAGGAATTTTAAGAGTAACACCTCGACAAAAATACCTCATAATACTCTTCTATTTTGTACAGACGAACAACACTTTTCTATACTCCATCTAAGAAATGGGGAAGGAAAAAAATAGATGCTTTTGTATTAATTTTTTACCACTTCAAGAAAGCATAAATTCCCAAATTTCTAAAATCTACAAACATCAAGTGAGGACAAGAAGAGCAGAAGCTGCTTTTAGGTATTGGCGGGTGTTCCGACGATATCTCCTCAGTTTTAATCTCAGAATTGAACCAGTTTTTGAAGTTTGAGTTGTGTAGTTGGTATATTCTCATTTTATCACTTTTTTTGAGTCGTTTTGTCTTCTAAAAAACCGAGTTTAGTTAGTTGGTTCTTGAGGGCTTTGTTTTCAAATTACCCATTGTGTAATTCGTATTCTTGCGTCACTCCATATATGTAACCAGATGTTACAAAAAAAAAAAAAAAAAAAAAGTTGCGGAATGATTCATCACTATCTATATTCAGACGAACGATACGTTTCTATATCCGATCTAATGAAAGAAAGAAAAAACTAAGATGTTCTATAATTTTGTGAAATCACTATCCAACTGAACGATTCAAAAATCGCCACGTAATCTACGATGTTTAGATCGTGTCTTTAGTCTTTACTGCCGTTGATTTGGAAGAATCATTTAACAATTGTAGCGAGACTTTAATAGGCCTTGGGCCATCACTTAAAAGCCCAATAATACGTGCACGTTACAAATGTACCGAAAGCAGTGTCAAACATTAAACCCCGGACCCACCCTGTTTACTATTGTGTGAAGAGGAAGTATTCTGGTACTTATAGATTAGTTCTGTCGAAAAAAATATTAATAAATAAATTCTAGATATAGATGACCTCGATACATTAACAGGCTACAGACGGAAGAAATCGGAGGAAAAGGAAAAAGCTTTGGAAGATTGACCTAACATATTTCCATTACAGATTCGATAATTATTTCCATTACATATTCGATCTACGTTGTAGCAATGACGAAGATGTCCGATCTTCCTAGGGATTTGACAGAGGAGGTTCTCTGTAGGCTTCCGGTGACATCTCTGAGAGCAGCGCGATTCACCTGCAAAAAGTGGAACACTTTTTCTACAAATCGAAGTTTTACAACGAAGCACATCGTTAAAGCAAAAGCAGCAGCAAAGAAGAAGTTTCAGGTGGTGATGATGCTTGAGTATAAGGTTTATTTATTCAACTTGAATCTCATTAGTCCATCTATAAAGCAGAAAGGTGAACTTATTAGCCTAGACGTTGCAGATCGAATCAGTATATCTCAAGTTTATCACTGCGATGGTTTATTGTTATGCATCACTAATGATATAAACTCTAGGCTTGTTGTTTGGAACCCTTATTGTGGGCAAACAAGGTGGATCCAACCCTTAAAGTCTTACCACAGATGGGACAGGTACGCTCTGGGATACGACTCTTGTCGTAGCCACAAAATCTTGAGATTTATCGATAATTACGACGGGATTTGGAGACAGAAGCGCCTAATTCGCGAGTTTGAGATCTTCGACATAAACTCTAATTCATGGAAGGTTGCTGATGTCACTCCCGACTGGACAATAGAGAGTTATCACCGTGGCTTGTCTCTTAAGGGCAATACTTACTGGTTTGCTCAAGAGAAGCTTCAAGTACCCAATGGAACAGTGGTATCAGATATTGCTGATTTCTTACTCTGTTTTGATTTTACAACGGAGAGATTTGGACCGCGTCTGCCTCTGCCTTCTCACTGTTTTATTGAAGATACTGTGACTCTATCTAGTGTTAGAGATGAGCAGCTTGCGGTGTTATTTCAGAGATGGGATACTCTTGAGATGAAGATTTGGGTTACGACTAAGATTGAGCCCGATGCAGTGTTGTGGAGCAAGTTCTTAGCGGTTGATATGAAACCTCTCACTGGTTTTCAGTTTGACATTCACGCTGGTAGTTTCTTCGTTGATAAGAAGAAGAAGGTCGCGGTGGTTCTTGATAAAAACAGGGCTCTTAAGAAAAACGGATATAAATCCACTCGCAACATTGCTTACATCATTGGAAAGAAGGGGTATTTCAGAAAAGTGGGTCTCGGAGAATCTACAGACACAACTTGTTACCCACTTATGTGCTCTTACGTTCCAAGCTCAGTGCAAATCAAGCAAGCTTCACCACAAGGCAACCACAACACACCCTAATCTATTCATTTGTGTTGTCGTTTGGTTACACTATTTTATTTTCTCGTCTGCAATTGGTAATTTGTGTCTCGACAATTGTTGGTATTCTGAACATGCCTCTGATTTCTTTACTTTTTTCACTGTTAGATCCAATGGGTAGCGAATATTGTAAGTGATCTGTGTGTGGCTTTTCCAACATGTCTTTAAAACAGCCAAATGCTAAATTGATTGCTGACTTTGTTTTTCTTTATTTCACTCGCATTTAGTTTGGAGAGACAGATTTTTTTCAGATTATACTAGTTTGAAGAGAGTATACAAAGCTGAACATTTATCTACAATGAAGATTTTGTTTTTCCATGGAATCACGGTTTTGCATGATTAAAAATTCAGAGACCAAATGGTTACAGCGTTATAGAGTCTCACTGAAACAACCTAACTCTCTTTAGTGGAGATCTTGCAGCTCTCTTTGTTCACCCACTCAAGCTGGTAAGGAGAAAACCTTGACAAATGAAACCCAAGCAAAAAATGAGGCAACATACAGTACAACAAAGATGTGAACCTGAAACTTGTGGAATATTTCTTGTCATTTTCTGTATTGCCGTTCAACAAACTCCATTAGCAACAGGAACAACAACTTCAACATCTTCGTCACTATCATCCCCGCCACTATCATCATCATCATCTTCGTTACTATCATCCCCGCCAATATCATCATCATCATCTTCGTCACTATCATCCCCGCCACTATCATCATCATCATCATCATCTTCGTTACTATCATCGTCATTATCGTTAGGGTTCTGCGAATCCTCTGTCTCTTCCCCTGTTTCAATTTCCTCCGAGTTGTCGCTCAAATGATAGGACCGGTAGTGTACCAATCTAGCCGCACCGTAGCTATAATTTAAAGTTACTAGTTAGTCTGACACATCCATTATACCAACAACAAAATAACTATTAAGATATTACTTACAGATCGTCACTTTTGTAGACTCGCCTTTCATAGGTGCTGGTCACTCCATCTTCCATGGGAACTAAAGGGCACTGATCAATTTTATACCTTATCTCGTCTTCCCCTCTTATTACTTTGTATTTGGTCACTCTCCACTGAATTGAATCTGCCAAATAAGTCGTTGTGTTGAAGAGAAACAATCCTTCTTCAGGGAATTGGATGGGTTCGTTTGAAATAACCAAGTCTTCACGTTTATGGAAGATATTGTGAATATCTTCGAAACCAAGCCAATCGTGTATGGAGCGTTCAAACAATTGATCCAGATCTGAGAGAAAACACTAATTATAATTAGCTAAGTATACATCAAATTAGCTAAGAAAGATGCGAAGAGAACAAATGGAGGATCTTTGGGTACTTATACGAGACAAAGAATTCAAAGAAGAAGACCAAGGACAAACCTAAATCAATCTCATCCTGAAGATTGAAAGCCATGGTTATGATTCTAAGGATTGAAAACCTTTGTGAAATATGAAAACCTCCCCCTACGTCTCGCCGGAAATTTTCCCGGAAGATATCCGATTACAACTCAATTTCGCTCTCTATCTCTCTCTAATCCAAGAATCCCAAAATAAAGATTGACCCGTAACCATATTTCTCAGCCAAGTTGCTTTAAATACAACGCTTATTACTCGCCGACTCTAGATTTCAGTTAGTAACTGAACGTCAAGTGTAACAACCCATCGGAATCTTTAACCGCTGCTGCAGGGCTTGATAGTGAAGGAGACTGAAACGACGCCGTAGCCCCTATCTTTTGGTTTACTACAATTAAGCCAAAACCAATCCAATTTCCGGTTTACTCATTAAACTCAAACCGATTCTATAAACCATTTATTTCACTTTCAACTTCCCTGGTTCATAGAGATTCACTGGCTTCCACGGATCATCTTCATCAGAATAGAGACTTTTAATAAGTTTTTCTTTTTTACATACCTCTAAACTAGATGATAAAAAAGGTATGTTGTTTCGTTAGTAATAACCCTAATAATGTTTTATTGACATAGAAAATTCTAAAATGTTTTGCTTATATTTCATTTATTTTCTTCATGAATATCCAAAATTTCAAAACGAATATTAAAATTTTGTTTTATTTTGTTTATAGTGGTACTTAATTAAAGATCCCGATAACTTCCCATTATTTAGACTTTATAGAGTCACACGGTAAGTAACACTCATCTACATTCCAGAAGAGATCATTCTCTTCTTCACCAACATACATGACGTAAGGAGCTCGCCTCAGCCTCGTTTGATGTACCTTTGGACTGTTCCTGATCTCTGTTTGAAATAGCAAGAACAATTGACTCATCAGAGAACCTCAGTTAACCTTTTAAAAAATGTGATAACAGCCTTTGCTTGGTTAAGATACATGATCACAATGATTTGAAACTCAACGAGAAAATTCAGGAATTGAAGAAAAACCACAGACCTTCGGCGAAATTCACAGGAATCTGCCCATCTTCTTCGTTTCCGGTAATTTCTCCGGTACAGATTCTGAGGAGGTACTCTTCTAGCTTTTCCGACAAATCAACTTCCCAATTAGCCATCATAACTACGATCAAAAATGCGCTTAAGTCTTTTAACAAAATAAAGATGCTCCTAAGTCTTAAATCATGTGACACTATAATTTGCTGGTATGGATACATTTGACATTTGAGTGTTATTATATAAAGTAAATGAAAACTCGGACCTCTTGGCTAGTTAGTGATCCTAATTTTCGACAACGTTATTTAAAGGGTGTAAAATTCACCACAAACGTAATGTTCAAATTTTTGGGTGAATTGAATAGAAAGAAACTTAAACAAGAGGGGTCTTTCTGTAAAGTTTTCCTTTTATTTTCCCCTTCGTTGGCTCTGGACAAGATCGCTAAAAGAGAGATCTCTAGATTGCTGGTGGATTCGAAGAATCTCTCACGGTCAGTTCTTGGCGACGGATCAAAGCTCTAATCATCTTCCCAAATCTTCGGTAGTATCATCTAATTCCATCTCGCATTTCTCTGTTTGATTCTGTATTCTTTTTTCTTCTGTCATCAATCTGAAAGTTTTTGAGGAGGGAAATCATGAATTCGAACTTCGAGAAGAGATCATCTGGATCGACCAATAGCTTTGATTTCGATCTCGGGCTCGGATCGAGCCAAGGCAGACCTCTGAATGGCCAGAAGAGCCAAACATCTTCTTATTCAAGCTCGAATTCGCAGCCGAGACCTGCGTGGCAGCCTGGTAAGCCTTCGTGGACACATCAACCCGCGCCAAAGCAGACGACGATCCGATCCGAGCTCGGAAGTGGACCGACTTCAATGGTGGGTGATATTCACGGTAAGACGTGGGGTTCAGCTTCTGGATCGGGTTCTGGTATTGGGATTGTGAACAAGGATCCTAGCTTGTTTGGAGATCTGGTTGGATCCGCTATAGGTCAAGGTAAATCTAATAGAAACGTGCCGTTGAAGAATGCTCCGCCTGTTTCGGCTTCTGGTTCGAATAAGAGTCCTTATTCTATGGGAAATTTAGCTGATTCGTTGCCTAAATCGGGTAATTCGATGAAAAGTGGTGGTGGTTCGGGTTATAGTAGTAATCCGGGTGGTTTTTCAGGTGGTTACGCGAGCTCCGGTGGTTTTAATTCCGGTGTTAATGCTAATAGTGGGATTAGAACTCCAAATCTTGGAGGTCCTTCAATGAAAAATATGTCTGGGAGCAATTTAAGTGGATCAGGTCTTCCTTTGAACATTGATCCGTTTGGTTCTTTGGTTGGTTTCGGATCAAAATCATCAGCAAGTATCAATTCTGGAAAGGTTAATAGCAATGCACAGAGCGAGGCGTTTGGGAATTTGCAGAGTTCATTCCAATCAGGAGCGAAACTGAACAGCAGCGGTTTTTCGGGATCAACCGCTCAAAATAATGACTTTGGGGATTTCCAGAACGCTGCAAAATCAAACACATTCTCATCAGGCGGCTTTACGAGTATCTTCAATGCTGATTTTGGTGTGCAATCAAGTGGTTCTCAACCCTCGAGTGCAAATGATGATCCATTAGGAATGTTCTCTACTTCCAATACCTCAGCTGCACCAGCTACGCCACAGACTGAAGATTGGGGATTTGAAAGTTTTGACGGTGGGGCTGATTCGGGTGGCGGTTCCACCACCGAGCTTGATGGGTTGCCACCACCTCCACTGGGTGTATCAGCTACATCAGCTAAGACCAAGGGCATTGATAACCAGAGACAAGGTCAGTATGCTGACGCCATAAAGTGGCTCTCTTGGGCTGTGATTCTTATGGATAAAGCTGGGGATCAAGCTGGATCAGCGGAGGTCCTTTCAACTAGGGCTTCGTGTTACAAAGAAGTTGGAGAGTATAAGAAGGCTGTAGCCGACTGCACAAAGGTATGTGATTGTTGATTGATTTCCCTCTGTTGGTTATTGCACACAAAAATAAAGACAAATTTGTCTTTGGATGCACCATAGTTCATACGGTTCTCATCTCAGATCCTTAGTTTCATTCATAAATGAACTCTCTAGCTATATGGATTATAGATGTATTAGCTTTAGCTACGGGGTTAAGGACTCTTGATGGAATCAATACTGACATGAGTTTTGAGGTAGATGAAACTTAACAATATGAGATTTAGGTTGGTATGGAATCTAAAATGTATTTATGAGTTAGAAATACTATGCAAATATAGAAGTTTTAGAGTCTTGCTTTGAAGAAAAAAAAAACATAACTGAACAGTTCCTGGGGTCGCGTGCATCTGTAAAACTTGTTGTACAAATTTTCAGATATCTTGAGTTCTTGACCTGATTTGCTTATGAGACTAAAAAAAATATGAAAAATGTTTTCTTCTTTTTTTTTCATTTTGAAAACGTAATTGCAGGTACTTGATCACGACAAGAAGAACGTGACCATTTTGGTTCAACGAGCACTCTTATACGAGAGCATGGAGAAATACAAACTCGGAGCTGAAGACCTAAGGATGGTTCTAAAGATCGATCCTGGGAATAGAATCGCTAGAAGCACTGTTCATCGCCTAACCAAAATGGCTGATTGATTGGTTGATCCTTCATATATACCGATAATTCCATAGTACTTTCAAAGAAAACAAAAAATCTTCGATTTTCTAAATGTATTTCCCATTACTTTCCTCGATTTTGTCTCTCATCCATGGACCATGCGTGTGTATTCTTTATGATTTTTATGGGTTCTTCTAAAAAATGGGTCAGCTTATGCAGTATTTGGGTTATGAAATGTAATTTTTGGAATGATGCCAATATATGTTGTTGATTGTTACCAATTGGGTTTTCTTATACACTACATTTTTTTTTGGAATTTATCACGGAATATTTGAACATCGGTACAAGGGTGGAGAACTTGCCAAGATGGCCGTAAAATTCGCGTCATAAACGAGAACCTTGCCTTTGAAACATTGTGTAATGAACATGATGCATCATGTAACGCATATTACACCAAACTAATCATTAACTCTCGTTATAAAATTATACTACTAATACTTTTATGAAAACTGACTTCGTTTTCTTTTGTCTATCGATCTACGAGATTATTTTCCTTTTGTCAGTTGTCTATTAGGCTATATTCTATATCCATGTTATTATAATGGAGTTTAGGTTTTTGGACTGATTAAATTTTTAAGCTTATGACATTACGAAAATTTCCCAAAATCTATTAGGATTTCCAAATTCTCTTACCTATTTTCGTTTCTAATGATTTTTAATTAACCCATTTGACGAATAAAACTATTTTCATAAATTTCGTTGTAGCTCAACGAATACTAACTCTCGAGTATAATCCTTAATTAAATTCTCCACCTTCTTCAATCAACCATACATTAAATTAATCTCCTCCAGATAAATAAAGATTCGTACCTAGAAAAGAATGTAATACTCGATTACGTGTAATAACACCATTTATAATTTTTGGGAGCACTCGACTCTCGTGGACGCAACACCCCAAATACCGATTAATATAAATTAATGACATTGTCTAACGTTTTGTTTTCAGAAAACCCAAAAAAGTTTCTAATTTTGTCATTATTTGGATTACCCTTAAATTTGTTGTAACCGTCATGTAACATAAAACTATTTGAATTCTTATTATCTTATTATCTTATTATCTTATTACAATATAAAAGTACCTATTTATATCAAATTCACTCCGACTTTATACCATAAAGCATTTATTTCCCCTATAAATACATTTTCACCTACACCGCAGTCATCTCCTTCTTGAAAACCAGCAACTAAAGAGAGAAATATGTGTGGCGGTGCTATTATTTCCGATTTTGCCCCTCTTATCACCAAGGCCAAGGGCCGGAAACTAACGGTGGAGGAACTCTGGTCCGAGCTTGATGTTTCCGCCGGAGATGACTTTTGGGGTTTTGATACCTCCTCCAAGCTTCAATCCACCAACCAAGGTATTCATCTCCTTCAAGATTATTGATTATAAGAAAAATATTATAAGTATTTATTTTTTTGTCAAACAAGAAAAATAATATAAATATAATTGGGAAAATACGAGTTAGAGGAGAATCGATATTTGGAATATAGATTTTTTTTTTGTTGGAAAATACAAAAAATACGGGAAGATAATATGAGATTTTTCAAACAAAAAAAAATTATGTGGTGTAATGCAATTATCGAGTTTTTTTTAGTTATCTGTGGGGTTAAAAGTGTAATTTGGGAACCGATGATAATTTGTAGTGGCCGTGAAAGAGGAAGCGGCGAAAGAACCGGTAACGGAGAAACGGAGGAAGAGGAAGAATGTTTATAGAGGAATACGTAAGCGACCATGGGGTAAATGGGCGGCTGAGATTCGAGATCCAAGAAAAGGTGTAAGAGTTTGGCTTGGGACGTTTAACACGGCGGAGGAAGCCGCCATGGCTTATGACGTAGCGGCGAAGCGGATCCGTGGTGATAAAGCAAAACTCAACTTCCCAGATCGGCATCATTATGCTCCTCCTCTTCCTTCTTCTCCTCTGCCGTCGTCATCTTCAGGATCAACTGATCAGCCTCCGGCGAAGAAGCTTTGCGTTTCCTCTCAGAGCGAGTTATCTTATACGGTGGAGTGCATTGGATTTGGGAACGTGGATGAGTTTCAGAACATGAGTTATGGATTTGAACCGGATTATGATCTGAAACAGCAGATATCGAGTTTGGAGTCTTTCCTTGAGCTGGACGGTACCATGGCGGAGCAACCGAGTGGACTCGATGAGCCCGTGGATATGTGGATGCTTGATGATGTCATCGCGTCGTACGAGTAAAAAAAAAAAGTAAAAGGATTAAAGTAATAAGTAAAAAAAAAATGTGGTCAAATAAAGTCTGTAATATTTATATGTATGTAATATAACCACCGTTACTTTTTAAGGTATTGCCGTTACATGGACTACTGATGATGTCTGGTGTGGTGTGTAATGTGTGACTCGAATCGAGCGTTATGTTCTGAGTTGTGTTGTTGTTATTTTTCTTTTATGAAAAAATAATCATGTTGTGTAAATATAGACTTGTAATAAATTTAAATTTTCAACGATTTTGTTTACCAAACGTTAGATTTGGAAGGGATATAAGTATTAACCATACAGCTTATAGGGGCGTGGTAGACATGAAATGAATGAAATAGGTTAGTAATTTTTTATTAAAACAATAATATTAGTATAAAATCAAAAAAAAACTTTGTAGGGCTGGGCGTTCGGGTACCCGATCGGGTTTGGGTCGGGTATTTCGGGTTTTTCGGATATTCAGGTATAGAGATATATACCCGATCGAGTATTTCTAGATTTCGGGTCAGGTTCGGGTAAACGTCCATCGGGTATGGGTGTTTTCGGGTATACCCGAAACCCGAAATACCTGACCGGGTTCAGATCGGGTATGTCACTTTTTCATCCGAAATTATAAAAAAAAATCTGATATCAATTTTTAAAAAACCCAAAAATAAATCTGAAATCAAACTGATTATAATCATTCTTAAGAAACAGATTTATCTCAAAAAAAAGTAAAAAACAAATAGTAATCATTCATAGAAAACCAACAAATGGCCAAAACAAAGTAAAGCAATCTTCTTCTTTCTAATATCTAGATTGTTTTACACTTAACAATCTTACTCTTCTTGTGCTGTTCCAGTTTGATAATCTGAAAATATAATGAGCACACATATTGTTAACATAAATTATAAGAGAATAGAAAATAATGAAGAACAAGATCAGAAAACTAGTAAAGTGTCTTACACTCTTTCTCAAGTTGATCTTCATATTCGAATTCAGAAAGTATATCTGCATTTGTAGGCACCTTTGATTTCATTTTGATGTCTTGTTTCATCCATTGTTCCATACACATCAAAACTTCAACCATATAGTGAGTTAGGCAACTCCTATATGGATTTATTATCCTCCCACTTGTGCTAAAAGCACTCTCAGCAGCAACCGAAGAAACCTGCATAGCAAATACATCCGAGCCATCTGTGATAAAATAGGATACTTCACACTATTTAATATCCAATAAGAAAGCACATTATAATCAACTCCAAGCATCACTTCAGGGTTCTCAACTTTGTCTTTCAGATATGATTCCAACTCATTTTTGTTGCAAACTCCAATCTCTTTTAACAAGGTATTGTGCCTTTGCTCAATCCTATGCCTATGGTAACCCGACTCATCAACAGAATCCATTTCATCTGTTTGGTGACTTTGAGTACACTGAGATGATGAAGAAGACTGCGAGTGAGATTCAGATGGTTGCACATTTTGCTTCTTACCATATCTGTCACTATACTCTTTGAACATACACTCCAAAATTCTAATAATTGAATCATACAACTCCTTAGACTCTGCAGAATTTTGACCATCAAACCATGTCTTGTATTGCTTACACGAATCAAGATGATTCCACAAGTTTTTAGTCTCTGACTTTGTTGGACATGCGTACTCATTCTTGCAATAGTGATAGACACATTTTTCACGGTTGTCCTCTTTTCTTGTGAAATGAGCCCATACATCAAACCTTGTGGGGAGTACCCTCTTAGATTTAGGTTGTTCAGAAGTATCTCCACTTCTTTGTCTTTGATTTCTTTTGCCCCTTTGATCCTCAGTCGGGTTCACAAACTCTTCTTCTTGGTTTGGAGGTTCTGATGAATCCATCTGCAAATAAGAAACATACAAAATCAGAATTGTAAAAACAATAAACTAATGAACCATCAAACTACTCGAATCAACAATCAATTCTTAGTATATTACTAACAGGAAATTTCGAATTTGCAACAACAAATATACTTATTGCTACTTTATATCTTTATATAAAGTGCAAAGCTGAGGAGAAGCAAGAACAAAAGAATAAAACAGATGGCTCATTCCAATCAAGCAAGAGATGTGTAAGACGAGGATCAGATCCTATCCACACAAAGCTCAGCCATTTTCTTGAGAAGCACAATAGCAATAAGATGCAGAAAAAGGCAATATACTATATGATTGCAAGAAAGAAGAAAAAGAAAGGCGCAACAATCAACCTTATAAAGTTGGAGGTAGGTTAGCTGGTTTTTCTTGGGTTATTTTTAAAGTATAGGTTTGATAAAACACAGAAGCCATCAGTATGCAGAATAGCATCAAGTTCTAAGTTTCTTGACAGTTCACTAAAAGTTTTGTTCTTTCTGCATTGCTTTGACTCCATCAAAACAAATCTCATGTATATACAATATCTCAAAGTTTTGATTTGTCTACAACTTTACTGTGAAAATGTCTCTTTTCCCACAAATCTCATTTGAACTCAAAAGGTAAACAATTCTGCCTTGTTAACAATGCCAACTTATCATTAAGCAATAATGAAAAAAATATATATTTGGCGTTCTCTATGTAAACTATTTCTCATGAAGCAAACCATTTCTCATGAAAATGCTACACTAAACTATCTCAAGTCCAATATTTGATTGAAAAAGATTACAGATCTCTTAGCACTAAACACAATTCAGTATACTAGTAATCAGAATCTTCCAACTCAAACGAATAGCCAAAAATTTGTACAACTTCGAAAATTTGGATCCAAAATTTGAATTTCTTGTTTCATATAAATGTTTCACTACTCATGGCTAAAACTTGGATCATTTATGAGACAAAGCTGTAAAATCAATCTTCAAGCAATTGCAATCACACGAAGCTTTCACTGAAAGTAATTCCTAGATGCAGTGCGATCAAACTAATAATTGAAAAATGAAACTCCTAAAATTGAAGATGTATCAAGATCTTCTTCGTGAGAGAAAACAAAAATTACGGGTGGTGAGTTAAGAAAATCACCTGAGATCACCTCCGTGAGGTCTCAGACGGTGGAAAAGATGATAGTAAGTGATTAACAGATTCCAGTTTGAATAATTGGGGTCAATCAGACTAGACTTTCTCCAAAATCTGTAGTTAACCCCAAATCTCTGAGAAAGAGAAAGAACGAAAGAAGAATGAGTATCCGAACGAAAGACGAATGAGTACCCGAACGAAAGAAGAAGAAAGGGATTTAGGGTTAGCCGGTTAGGGGTAATCATGTTTCTTTATATACTTTCGGGTAATGTCGGGTAATGTCGGATAATATCGGATATACCCGATCGGGTACGGGTACCCGATTTCTACAAAATTTTTACCCAATCGGATATTATGGGACACCCGTACCCGAACCGAACTGCTTACTTTGGGTCGGATTCGGGTTCGGATATCGAGTACGAATATTTTGTCCAGCCCTAAAACTTTGTATATTAATGTTTGGGTTTCAAATGTTCCTTTGTATTAAATGATTTTCATAGGGGTTGTTATTTTTAGGTGGAATATCTATAGGGTGTTTTGTTTGACAAAATATTTATTGGTTATTAAAACAAAGAGTGGACACTTGTTTTGGAAAAAGTGATGATACTCGTAAAGTATGAAGAGACGAATTAGCACTGTTAAAAAGTGATGATTCTTATACATATTATTCTCGTATGTGTTTATGGAAAAGGCTACTCCATATGGGGTTTATGAGTATTTCGTTTGCATCACTTATAGACAACTTTATTCGAAAAGGTATGATCTGTTATTACTTAAAAATGAGTAATAACTGAAGCTTGAAGAAATAATTAGTACTTTAAACGTAAAAATCACAATAATTTTACAAACTTTAGTAACCTACTTTGTATTTTATTTTACTTAATATTATACCTAGACAATGAAAAGAAAATTCATAATTGAAGAATTTAGTGGTTTGAATTATTCTGCTCTAACATGTCATTTTAATTAAGATGTTAACATTTTGGTATTTTGTAAGTATCTATCAACTGTAAACTCTAATCTTATCCTTCCCGATTTTGATATTACGTATACATGCACAACTTAAACAAATATGTCCATGAGTTTAGTAGATGCATGAACCTCTAAGCCTAGTTGGTCTAATGACAATTAAAGCGGGTCCCCCTAATGTTTCAGAGATTGACAGAATCTAATAGTTTCGCGTGATTGTCTGTTTGTTTGACGATTGAGAAAAATCATTAGTAATTTAATATAATCCGCAATTATTCGGTGTGATTGATAAATTACTCAAATTCAAATCACCAAAAAGCATCTTACGATGGGTGACTTAAAGTCTTAAAACTAATATATAATGAGTATTGTAACTTTCTATATATTCTGCCCATACATCTGATCGAATCGAGCTTATAACAAGTTTTTTTTTTCGCATGCACCTACCATGTCATACTCAAAACTCACGTCAATATAACCGATACAATTTGTTTTAAATGTATTTTCTTCCAGAAAGAAACAAAACTTTTTTTTCCAAAAAAAAAGTTTTAAATACATGAAAATGTTTTTAAATGTATTCAACCAATCGCGTTGAATTATAAATCGCGTTGAATCAGTAACTTATTAATTATTGATATCTCCACAGTTTGTGTATGCATTTCATGTTATACTTCAAAAGAACAATGGTTAATACTTAGTACTAATATAATGCTGGCATAATTTGTTCGCTCAAGCCTCAATGCTTAAGGCCAATCTATGTACATTTACCATCATGAGGTACCCAAATTATAGAACAATATATGGAAAAAAGTGAAAGCACAGTGATGTTATTCAAATAAGATAAGATAAGTTATTTTAAGTATCCTGTACATAAATTTGAACATGACATAATGCTCTAAACAACCTCATTTATTAGAAATTTTATGTGTTCTCTCGTCAAGAAATTGTAGTCTATAATTTGACAATCTCTATGTGGGTTGCTTTTATCAAGCAGTCCAAAACTTTGTCTTTTTCTCCCCACTTGGGATTATCTTAAACGATTCGTCATTATTTGACTAGCAAGTAGCAAACAATAGTGTAATCCGTACGTGCGTATTATATATTTATATAGGTACTGTTCATGTATTATTGTTGATGTACGTTTTATGTATATATATTGTTAATGTATCCCAACTCACAGGCCATAACCATATTCTTTTGTTTCGTCGGCAATCAGCCAATCATTAAAAAATAAAATAGTGGAGGCAATCATTTTCGGTGTATTTATTTATTTATTTATCATAACTTTAAATCTTAAACTGTATATCATATATCACCTTATAAATATTAAGACTTTTGAAAATAAAATAAAAACCGTGCATTGTCCCTTTTCTGTTTGATAACGTATGCTTGTTAAACGAGAGGGGAACTAATTAGACCCAATTAAACCGTGCATTTCACAAATCAAGTATGTAAGGGGCCGAAACTAGGCCCATTAAAAAATCGAACAGGCCGAATTAACTACGATTCGAGTAAACACACATTGGAGTGGAATTAATTAGACCCAATTACCCAAAAACCCTAAAGATTGTTATTCTTCGTTTTATAAGTAGTTTGCCCTAACAAAAGAAACCCCTAACGGAGAGAGTCGGAGAGGAGAAGAAGACGGGGAGAAGCTATGGTGTCGCTGAAGCTCCAGAAGCGGCTCGCCGCATCCGTAATGAAGTGCGGGAAAGGAAAAGTTTGGCTTGATCCTAATGAATCTGGCGATATCTCTATGGCCAATTCCAGTAAGATTTCCATTTCTAACTATCTCCGACGATTCTTACCGTATCGAAGCTTGAATGGTTTAGTGATTGCGTTTTACAAAATGTGTGTTGTTGTCAATGAACTAGGTTTCCTAGGATTTATGTAAATTTGGTTAATTCATGAAGTGAGATTGTGCTCGTCTGAGCTAGCATCTGCTAGGAGCTCGTTTGAATTCTGAGAGAATCATTAGATAAGGATGAATTAAATACTACATTTTTAGTCACATCTGTGAACGCATTATTCAATGTCTAGGCTTATGTAGTAGTAAGATTCTGCTTCAAGTTTCTTAGAATTGTTATGCGATTAAATTTTATAATGGTTCTATAAGAAATTAAGTTGTTAGATGGTCTATCTAGTTTTCTTCTAGCTATACAGATTCATTGCATTTTTTCTGTGAACCATTGATTGGCATGTTGATATTCTTCTTAATACCTTTTATATCTGCAACAGGGCAGAACATTAGGAAGCTTGTGAAGGATGGTTTCATTATCAGGAAACCTACTAAGATCCACTCACGTTCTCGTGCTAGGAGTTTGAACGAGGCTAAGAGAAAGGGTCGTCACTCTGGATATGGTAAAGGCCCAAATGAGATTTATCTTTTTTTTGTCTCTCTGTGATTATTACTGGTTTAATGAACATTGTCTTCTGTTCAATGTTTCTTGGTTTTAAGGTAAGAGGAAGGGTACAAGAGAGGCAAGGCTACCAACCAAGATTCTGTGGATGAGGAGAATGAGGGTGTTGAGACGTTTCTTGAGCAAGTACCGTGAGTCAAAGAAGATTGACAGGCACATGTACCACGACATGTACATGAAAGTGAAGGGTAACGTGTTCAAGAACAAGCGTGTGCTTATGGAGAGCATCCACAAGATGAAGGCTGAGAAGGCAAGAGAAAAGACACTCGCTGACCAGTTTGAGGCCAAGCGTGCTAAGAACAAGGCTAGCAGGGAGAGAAAGTTTGCCAGAAGAGAAGAGAGATTAGCTCAGGTGAAATATTTACAGGCCAATAATGTCTCTCTGTCAATATTAGTTTTATGTTTTGGACCTTTTTATCATAAGGTATACACTCATTTAATTACTTTTGGTATTTTTAGGGACCTGGAGGTGGAGAGATAGCTCCTGCTGCTGCTGCGCCAGCACCTCAACAAGCAGAGTAAGAAACCTATCGTCTCTTTCCTTTGTCCGGTGTTGGTGAAAGAAGGATGTTCCAAATATTTATTTTTGGGTTTTTGTTGTGTTTTCAGGGTGACCAAGAAGAAGTCAAAGAAGTGATTTGGTTGTGAAATTTTTGCGGTTGAATCTTGAGTTTACCTGTAGAAGAAGCGTCTTTTGTCTTAATGATTTTGTCAGAGATTATTTTCTTTAAAAATATTTATGTTTTGGATCTCACATTGCTATTTATCAATTCATCATTTTTTGGTTCTCTGTCACCGGTTGATTAACCCGTTGTGTTGAAACTTTACAAAAGTTGGTCGAGCAATGATATAACATCCAAATCCAAGCAAATGAAAGAGAAATGGGATTAAATATTTTTGTCTGAATACTTTAGAAGGATCTAAAGTCAGACTCGGAAGGTATATTAAAGTATACCAGCAGTATTTTTATGAAATTTATTTCTTCCGGATGATCAAAGTCCATGATACAACCATGTGTCAAATCACAAATGGAATAAAATTAGATCAATTTAATTTTAATAGTGGAAAAAATGTAACTCATATTTCTTAAAAGTAATTATGATTACATTGAGCAAAAATATGAAACAGATCTATAAAAATTAACTTTGTAGTTTGTCAAGTTATAACTGTATCTTTGTCTGAAATCAAAGTACTGATAAAATCACAAGAAAAGCTATATAAGCTTATTGATTTTAAAAATGTC
Organism: Cardamine occulta; assembly: GCA_028015245.1. NCBI lineage: Eukaryota > Viridiplantae > Streptophyta > Magnoliopsida > Brassicales > Brassicaceae > Cardamine > Cardamine occulta. The sequence continues at coordinate 7,990,471 of CM051373.1, read as the reverse complement.
ACGTATTGGTATTGTTGTTATGTAAAAAATTAATCTACCAAAAAAGACCCGGATCCGGTACCGGAGTATCCGTGAAAAAGAGGAAAAATAGAGCGGTCAAAGTCGACGTAGTTCATGTTCACTTTGCTTTCTTCGTGCACCTGTAAACCAAAACCAACCCCGTCTCTCTCTCTCTCTCTCCCTCACTTTTGAATTTCCCCTCAGATTCGTCTTCATTTGTACCTATTCCCCTCTCTGGATCGTCAACGATCTGGTTTCCATTTTGACCGTTTCTCATCGGAATCCCCGGGGTCTAAGCATCCCAGAAATCCAAAGGATCGATCACTCGGCGGGAGAATTGAAGTTTTTTTGCTTGCTAGATCTTGAATTCCGGGATCGAATTGTGTATTTCAATTGGAGAAAATGGCATCTGAGCAGTTGATGTCTCCCGCCAGTGGCGGAGGACGCTACTTTCAGATGCAGCCGGAGCAATTTCCTTCCATGGTCTCGTCGCTATTCTCGTTCGCGCCGGTTCCTACACAGGAATCTAATCGTATTTTTGAAGAATTACCAAATGCTACCATCGTCTCCGTCTCTCGTCCTGATGCCGGCGATATTAGCCCTGTTCTATTGTCTTACACCATTGAGTGCCAATACAAGCAGGTGAAGTATCAGAATTTGATATCTACTGGATCGGTTACAGGAGTCGACTATCAATTTCTAGAAATCAGTTTGTTTGAACAGTTTTTTTGCTCGGTTCATATCCTACTCAGTACGACTATGATCGAAGTAACAACTATATTCTTTAGATTTCCTAATACTACATTTATAGACATGCTCTGTTGAATTGCCAAGTCTGATCATTGCTCGAGGTTATATGGCTCCATGGAAGGCCTGAAACAGAGACACATTTATCAATGTTTATATGTTTCTCCTTTACTTTAGTGGAAAGGGTGGTTTAATTTTTGTGGAACTTTCAACTTCTGAATACTTGAAATTTATGTAGTCCTAACTTTCGCGCTTTTATGTTACAGTTCAAGTGGCAACTTGTAAAGAAAGCTTCTCAAGTGTTTTATTTGCATTTTGCATTGAAGAAACGTGCATTTATTGAAGAAATTCACGAGAAGCAGGAACAGGTTTGTTTTGACTTGAGTTATCAAGCAATCTTCTACTAGTTTGTGTTTCCCTCTGAAGGAACATATTATAGGCTTTTCTCCGGTCTGTTACTAAATTTTTATATTGCTTCATGATGTTGCATCGAGTTTTGATGTGGTTTTCTTTCGAATATCACATTAAAGGTTAAAGAATGGCTTCAAAATCTAGGAATAGGGGATCATGCACCCGTTGTGCAAGATGAAGATGCTGATGAAGTTCCATTACATCAAGACGAGAGTGCCAAAAACAGGTCAGACTTGTTGCCATTATTTTTGGCTGGATAAGTTGCTGATGCGCGCCTGTTCTACTCTTCAATGGATGCCATTATTTTCTGACAAGTAAGCTGTTTTGTTCAGAGATGTTCCTTCAAGCGCTGCTTTGCCAGTCATTCGTCCCTTGGGCAGACAGCAGTCCATATCAGTTAGAGGAAAGCATGCAATGCAAGAATATCTGAATCATTTTCTAGGGAATCTTGATATTGTCAATTCTCGGGAGGTATGTTTGTATAATATATTTTGCTGGGTGGTCCAAGTACTTTATCATAGTCAATACCTAGTTATGTCAAGGGTTTTTTTCTCTTCTGTTCTAGCTAGAAATCTGAGTACATCAAGGTGAATATTGAAGGTTTCCATGCATTTAAAGCTTTTATTCTTGTACACATTAAGCTTCATTCCATTTTGAGACTATATGCATGCCTAGTTAAATGCTAAATGTGTAATATAGGTTTGCAGGTTTTTGGAGGTCTCGATGTTGTCATTTTCGCCAGAGTATGGGCCCAAATTGAAAGAAGACTATATTATGATAAAACATCTACCGAAATTTTCAAAGAGTGATGATGATTCGAATAGATGCTGTGGATGCTGTTGGTTTTGTTGCTGCAATGATAATTGGCAAAAGGTATGGAAATTCTCATTTTCTTGCTCATACTTGTGTAGTTTGTATGTTGCTATGAATTGGTCACCTCTGGAGTTTCCTATGTCGGGAGCTTTGTTTATGTATTCTTTGGTTATCCTTTACCCCCCAATGCGTTGCATGCTATGGAAAACTAATGTATTAGAAGAACATAGATTTCGTCTTTAGTTCCTTTTTAATGCCAAAATTTGTCACTACGCTCACTGGAGAGGTGTTGAAATTTTTTTTGTCTGAATGCTTAGCCACCGTGGTGAGAGATTAAGTTTGAAGAAGTAATTTTTTTCTTACTAAGTCTGCTGTAGATCTTTTTCCTTCAATGTATGTGCTATTAAATGCAGTTGTCTCCTTTTACAATTCATGTTTTTTTGCTCCTAATCAGACATTCAAAATCAATGTGACATGACAAGATGGTATCTAAGGTTTCTTTTTTTCTCCAGTACAGGTGTGGGGGGTACTAAAGCCAGGTTTTCTCGCCTTATTGGAAGATCCATTTGATGCGAAGCTATTAGATATAATTGTTTTTGATGTTCTACCGGTTTCTAATGGAAATGATGGTGTAGATGTCTCACTAGCAGTAGAACTGAAGGATCATAATCCTTTGCGGCATGCATTCAAGGTTAGCAGTTACTACCCTACTTATCTTTTAATTAATCATATGTATGCTTACTCCATCTAAACAAGCTTCTTGATAATCTTTTTTTTCAGCACCCCTTGTTTGATAATCTATCTATGTTGTTCTTTATGCTTCTAAATAGAAATTAAAGTAAGCTGTCCAAGTTATATTTCCTAAGTTTGTATCTATTTTGCGTCAAAACTAATTAGAGCATCAGTTGCGCTGTGGAAAACTGTTATCCAAGAAGATTAGGATATTCCTTTTGTTATCAATTAAAGTGGGAGCAATCGAATCCTTCTTTTATAAGCTTCAAAGTTGAATCATCCTCAAGTTTCTTGCCCCTCTTTTGCTTCAAAAATATTTCTGGGGTTAGATGTCAAGAAAGCTATGGATAATCCATGCTTAAAAATTTCTTTAAAATTATCGCAGGTAACATCTGGAAACCGGAGCATAAGAATAAGGGCAAAGAGTAGTGCAAAAGTTAAAGATTGGGTGGCTTCTATTAACGATGCTGCTCTTAGACCTCCTGAGGGTTGGTGCCATCCCCATCGCTTTGGCTCATTTGCTCCCCCGAGAGGTTTGACAGATGATGAAAGTCAGGCCCAGTGGTTTGTAGATGGTGGAGCAGCTTTTGCAGCCATTGCTGCAGCCATTGAAAATGCTAAATCTGAGGTCTACCACTTTCCACTACAGAATATCTAGACGGATAATGTGTTAAATTTTATATATTTTCAACTGATCTGATTTGTTTTGTAGATTTTCATCTGTGGCTGGTGGGTGTGCCCAGAACTCTATCTTAAGCGCCCTTATGAGTCGTATACTTCTTCCAGACTTGATAACTTGTTGGAGAACAAAGCTAAGCAAGGAGTTCAGGTACTTACTACGGACTGTATGTACTTAATAGCTGATTTTTTTTGCTATAAAGCGTGTCTTTAGTCTGATATGGAGATCTTATTTATTGGAGGGATGAGCATGTGTACCTATTTAGAAATTCTTATTTTGCCTCTTTTCAATGTAGGCTATGCCACTCTCTTGGTAGTATGCCTTGTAAGACTTACTGTGTAATCTTGTAGAATATCCTTAAAGTTATTAAAAAAAAAAAACCATAGCTTTTGTTTGTGCTTGGTGACCAATTGGTAATTTGGTATACATAAATAGTTTTGGCTGTGATCATTGTTTTCCTGTCCTCTCAACATTTAGGATTCTTTATAATTGAATTTTTGGTCGACTTTAGTTTATTCAATGCTTGTTAGACTTTTGTGATAATCTTGGTAATGATTAGTGAATGCTGACTTCGTTTGTCTTTATTTATTTACTTTAATCCTGGACATGTAGATTTCCAATTTTCATAATTTTATGTGCGTACTTGTTCATTTTTATACATTCTTCTACTAAATGTGATTACTTCTGCTTTTTCAACAATGTAGACATGTAAATTTTCAATTCGCTTCAGTTTTTTATTACTCTATTTTTTCAGATATACATCCTTCTATACAAGGAGGTTGCTCTTGCATTAAAGATCAACAGTGTATATAGCAAACGCAGGCTTCTTGGCATTCATGAGAATGTGAGGGTACTTCGTTATCCTGACCACTTCTCTAGTGGTGTCTACCTCTGGTATGCTATGGTGAACAGTTCTAATATATCACTCTAATATGTCATAGTACTTTCTTTCTAGTTTATCTAATTGGGTTTGATATTAGATAAACTGTAACCTTATAACTCATGTCTGACCACAAAAATAAACGGGAAGGACTTTGATTTCTATATCTGAATGTCTTTATAGGTCTCACCATGAAAAACTCGTCATCGTCGATCATCAGGTTTGCTTTATTGGAGGGCTTGACTTGTGTTTTGGTCGGTATGACACGTTTGAACACAAAGTTGGAGATAACCCTTCTGTGACATGGCCTGGAAAGGACTATTACAACCCCAGGTAATAATTTCCATCCTTACCGCGAGTATTAACAGATTTTATAATTGTGCATAGAGAGTTGATTTTGAGATGTAAAATCTCTTTTCATTTTATCGAAGTAGTTTTATAATAAGAACTTGTGTGTTGCTTGCTAGTAATTTTAGCTGTGATGTTTGAAGATAGACTGTTCGCTGGGTTTCCACCAATCAGATTTTGGATATTTAATACAAACCAGGATGTCCATTACTCATTTCACCTTTCCGAATTCTACCCGTTGATTTTTCTGTTTGAATACTACTAAATTTCTCCAGAGAATCTGAACCCAACACTTGGGAGGATGCTCTGAAAGATGAATTAGACCGTAGAAAACATCCACGGATGCCTTGGCATGATGTGCATTGTGCTTTATGGGGCCCACCTTGCCGTGACGTGGCTAGGCACTTTGTTCAACGCTGGAACTATGCTAAGGTTCGTCCATACTTCTTGAACTTTTGTTTATCTGTTTTTTTTCTTGTTATTACCATAAGATAACCATTGTTTATTTCAGAGAAACAAAGCACCATATGAGGATTCAATTCCGCTTCTTATGCCCCAGCATCACATGGTTATACCCCACTACATGGGAAGGCAAGAGGAGTCAGACATTGAATGCAAGACAGACGAAGACAGCATTAGAGGGATTAGAAGAGATGATTCATTTTCTTCTAGATCATCTTTGCAGGACATTCCATTACTTTTGCCTCAAGAGCCCATTGATCAGGATGGTTCGAGTGGGGGCAATAAAGCAAATGGACCAAACAATAGAAATGGTCCTTTCTCTTTCCGGAAATCGAAAGTTGAACCAGTTGATGGAGATACTCCTATGAGGGGCTTTGTAGATGATCGTAATGGGCTAGATCTTCCAGTACCTAAGCGTGGTTCGAATTCAATCGATTTAGAGTGGTGGGAAACAGAAGAACGTGGTTATCAGGTTGGGTCACCAGATGAGACTGGGCAAGTTGGTCCAAAAACTTCATGCCGCTGTCAGGTGGGTGTTATGGAAGTTTATATATACCAGTTATTTGTTGAACTTCAAATTTAAATAGAGCCGATGCTGTTATGTAGGATATTCTGTTTCCTTCTTGCCTTCACCTTACAATCTTTGAAAGTTTCTTGTGATCAGAAAAGTCAGAGTTTCCTTTGAACATTTAGCACTGACTAGACCTATTTTCAGATTATACGAAGTGTCAGTCAGTGGTCTGCGGGAACAAGCCAAGTTGAAGAGAGTATCCATTCTGCTTACCGTTCTCTCATTGACAAAGCTGAACATTTTATCTACATTGAGGTATTTGCTATAAGAATTTTTTCTTCCATGGAATCACGGTTTGCATGAGTTCAATTTGATTGACCAAGTAGTTAGAGCATCGTTTAGAGTTTACATTGAAATAACCTGCCATCTATTCCCCCGAAGTAGGTAATTTGCAACACACACAGATATATATATATATATATATATATATTCAAATATGGAACATTCAATGTACTGGTTATTTGACTGACAGCTCAAACAACACCAGCACATTTAACAGAATGTTTCATATTTCTCTCGAGTTGAATATAATGGGTTGCAAATTACAAGCACATTTATTACCCTCGTCTCTTTGATTTGGCACCTCACTGATCCCCTCTTAGCCTTGGGATCTTTGCTGGAGATCCTGCAGCTTTCTTTACTGGAATCATCTGATCTAGCCTAAACAAAAGGTTAATCTGTCTGGTGAAAGAAACTAATACCCTATTGAATGTGAACAAACTTAGCATTAAGTAATAGTCCTATACCCTTACCCTTGCTCCTGCAGAAATCCACCTTGCAAATTATTCATACTTTGTATTTCAGATAATACTAGTAACTTAGTTCTTGAAACCGAGTAGTGGCCATTGGTTCACATTCTCTTCATTTTTCTGACTTCTGTTTGCATGTTGTGCAATGTGTCTCCAGAATCAGTTTTTCATATCAGGCCTTTCTGGAGATGACACAATAAAGAACCGTGTCCTAGAAGCATTGTACAAGAGAATTTTGCGTGCTCATAACGAGAAGAAAAGTTTCAGGGTTGTTGTAGTTATACCTCTCCTCCCAGGTTTCCAGGTTATTTTTTCGTCTAGAAAACTGTATTCTGTTTCAAAGAATTTGGCCCTTAGATGCAATCTTTTTAACTGACATATATTTCTGGCAGGGAGGTATTGACGACAGCGGTGCAGCATCTGTTAGAGCTATAATGCATTGGCAGTATCGAACCATATACAGAGGACAAAACTCAATCTTAAATAACCTTTACAATACTATTGGCCCAAAGGCTCATGATTATATTTCCTTCTATGGCCTTAGGGCATATGGTAAACTTTCTGAGGATGGACCTGTCGCCACTAGTCAGGTGAAAAATCAATCCTCCATGGGTTAAATTTGTGCATTGCTGCCTCTTTTTTGTGATCACAGCACCATATATGATGGCTGTTATACATGTGTTTAAACACAGTATGAAAAAAATGTGAATGCTATATCTTTTTCTCAATGCAGGTGTATGTTCACAGTAAAATCATGATAATTGATGACCGTGCCGCATTGATTGGGTCTGCGAATATCAATGACCGGAGTTTGCTTGGCTCAAGGGATTCTGAGGTACATATTATATTCCCGTGCTTTCTTGTATTTCCAAAAGCCTAATTTCATATTTGACACGAAGGTGAACTGAAAATCATGTTAAAAAAAAAAAGTAAGAAAGGTAGAAGTAGGTTTCCGTGAGAAACGTTTTGTTTGTTTTTTAAGTTTCTTGTGTTGGTGGAAGAAAAAAAAGTATTGTTGCCTCAACATGTTAGTTTATTGTTAAGGCTGAATTGATATAAAGTATGCTGAACAAGTTTTTTTATAACCCTGTTGGCTGAACACTAAAAAAGCATAACATGTTTCTATGCGTTATATCAGATTGGAGTTCTAATCGAAGACAAAGAGTTAGTAGATTCGCGCATGGCAGGAAAGCCATGGAAGGCTGGAAAATTTTCTTTAAGCCTTCGGCTTTCTCTGTGGTCTGAACACCTTGGACTTCGTAGTGGAGAGGTTTGTATCATATCCTTAAATTGTTTCTCTGTGTGGGATAATGTTTCTTCAATTAGTGTATAGAGATTCCAGTATATAACCAGATTCACAACTTCAAACGCCATGGAAACTACTCATGTACTTAGACCTAATTATAAAAGATGATCTGAACCTCCCGGCATGAACTTTTTTAACATTGGTTATGATTGAAGAGGATCCTAAGACTGTAAATGCTTCCTGTGCTTTATTACAAAAATGTAATCTTTGGCTATTTCCTTGCAGATCGATCAGATTATTGATCCCGTCTCTGATTCAACCTACAAGGAATTATGGATGGCAACCGCAAAGGTTAGAAACGTGACTACATACTAAAAATTTTATTTTCACTGGCCAGGTATAACTCGTGAGCTTTATATATCCAAACGCAGTCAAACACAATGATATATCAGGATGTCTTCTCTTGTGTGCCCAATGATCTCATCCATTCAAGGTACAATTCCGGTCTATCAAATCTTTTTCCACCTTTGGACACTATCACTATGTTTAGTAGTGTACTTAAGCTTGAAAATATTTCCGCCCAAACGAGAAAAAATTTGGATTATGATTGATCCATGGCCTTGGAACGTGAAACCTCTTGGATATATATATGCAGAATGGCATTTAGACAAGGCATAGCGTATTGGAAAGAGAAACTAGGACACACAACGATCGATTTGGGAATAGCACCCAAGAAGCTGGAGTCTTACCACAATGGAGACATCAAGAGAAGTGATCCAATGGACAGACTAAAGTCGGTAAAGGGACATCTCGTCTCTTTCCCTCTAGATTTTATGTGCAAAGAAGATCTAAGACCGGTCTTCAATGAGAGTGAATACTATGCCTCCCCTCAAGTCTTCCATTGATAGATCATACTTCCATTCTTGATCGTGGGCTTTACACGAAGAATACTTCATTACTATCTTTAATCATTTTCATCTCATATGTTTATGGGAAATAATTAAAGATGCTTGTATAGGGATATGGAACTCAGAAGATAAGCCATTTTGCTATTTTTGGTTACTCTTCCGAGGTAAAGAAAAAAGAATGTGGTCCTTTTCTTGAGCTAAATATTTTACTTTCGTATAAATTAAATTCAAATTTGTCACCCATATATATGATTTGTAATCATGGGAAAAAGACTTAATAATATAATGTCGGTGCCGAGATCCACGAGGTGCCATTGTGATGTGTCAATGAGTTTGGGTCTTTCTTTGTTTGCCTCTAAATCAATCGAACAACTCCATCTTTGCCACTTGCATCTCCTTGTGGTGTCGTATTTTGTTCTGACTGTTTGCATCTATTTGTGTGTTATATGTTACAAACGAAAATTGAAAGATGAAAAAGTAAATAGCATGTGGAGGATTTGGTGATCAAATTTTTATCTATACACAGATACTACAACTTGGTTCGACTCAATGTTTACATAATCTTCTTACATGGTTTCCCGTAAAAGAAATAGATTTGGTTTGTTAGTTTGCTACATTTGTGACCAAGCATTTAGCATCTTCCATCTAGTGTACATTAGTTTATATTATCTCTTTCCATATTTTATTACTTTATTTCACTACAATATTATTACCACCCACCTAAGCAACTCCGCACTCTTAAATAATAATTATTAAAACTTAAGTTTATATTTAAAGTCGTAAGCACTGATATCTATGGATTACCTAAGAAATCTAGCCAAGTGGACATGTATAAAATCGCACTAGGCACATCTATATATTAGGCATAGATGTATAAGTTAGTTAATAAAGTGCAAGGAAAAGCAAAGTAAAAGAAAGTTAAAAAAACCTTATACATGTAATTATTTATACCCATACACATATGTAAAACTTTCATGCGAGCCCATGTCTATATTGCATATATATGTATATGTATAAAATATATGTTCTCCATTTCATTTGAGTAAAGGAAATTATACTCTTTTCTTACTTGACCCCTAAAAGTTAGTCATAAAAATGTTATTAATCTTATTAAAACGCATAACTTGCTTAGAATATAGCTATTTTTAGGTTATTGCAGCATAAAAACGTTGTGTAAATAATTTTCATGGTAGTCTAGAATCTAGATTACGGCCTTAAACTCGCTATACAAAAATATTCATTTCGAGTAAGAAGAAAACCGCGCGCTGCTAATATTCAACGTTCTACTATTTTTATTAATTGTGTTAGTTTACATATATATATATATATATCGTAATTATATCGGTTTTTTCATTTGATTACATTTGAATGATAGAAACGTATTATTTGACTAGCTGTAATATAAAAAAAAAATATTGTAGATAAGAGTTGTTTCGGATCAAAGGCACTTACCATTAGCTTTTAGTTTCGAGAGCCTCTCACAGCCACAACTTTTTACGACAAGTGCTTATTGTTTGACAAACCCCACATAATATCATTTTTATTTCCACCACATTCATAGATTTGTTGATTTTCTTCCACATCCACATTTAACCTAGACATTTTCTTATATTAAGTATATACATCTCTATCCTTATGAGGTATTAACAAACTTTATTTTAATCATTGGTCGGTCTTAAACTATTATTTATCGTGACAGCAAAAGAAAAACTTTGATTGGTTATTCACTGTGGTTTGTTGAAACGTTTTTTTTTTTCGAGTTCTTTGACCCCAAAAATAACAAAATTCCATTTCCTTGCGTTTGATGATTGCGTTGAAATGGTTGACAAAAAGGAAATAAAAATGATTGCGTTAAAATGAAATCTTAACTCGCCAAGCACTTCCTTAATATCCATTTTTTTCCCAACAAATGCATTCGCCAGCACGCGCTTTTTATTGAAAATAAACCGAATCGGCGTACTTAAAAATTAAATTCCTATATTTAAATGTAAATTTAGTACATCCACAATTTTGCCTGTAGTACAGAACCATGTATTTTATGATTCTTATACGAATTTACATATATAATCGATATACAGAAAAGCTCTAGTTCATATAGTATATAATTTTAGCTTCTATACGTTAAATTTTATCCCGGATTGGTGTATTTTTATAAAATTTGACTATTTTTCGTAGTTCAAGTTTGTTATTGTGATATGTTTATATATGTTTGACTTTGGAACATATAACTTCTAATTTCCCTTGCTCTTTAGAAGTAATATGTTGCATTAAATTTAGTTGTCTTTTATCAATGGAAAATACACCCTTACACTAACAAAATATAGCCATTTGTTATAAACTTCAACAAAATAAAAATAAAATAAAATTTGTCGTCAACTTTATTCATAACATATACGTGTCATTATCGACATGCAAAAAGAATGTGTGTATGGATTTATACGTGTATGGTGTATGTACATGAATAATAAAAAGGCTTAGAAAAGTCGAAGGAGAGAAAGAGAAATGTGATGAGTCATAGAGACGATTCACCAGCTGCTTATAAGTAGTAAATCCATCAAAAGGGAAAATATTCAACAGAGATACTCCGATCAAAAACATTCACCGGAAAAAGAGTAATTTCCTTATTAAAACTCCGATCTCTTTTATTTCTTTTGTTCTGTTTTCATTTTTCTTTCTACATTTCTCTTTCTTTTCTTCTTGTTCATCTTGAGCTACAAGCATCATGGTTTATATATATATATATATAGCTAAATTATCATAGCATTTGTTAAAATCAATGGACGCAATTGTAACTTATTTATATATTGTAGGATCATAAGAGCATTAAAGAACATGGTACTTTTACCGTCGTTTTTGGATGGACTGGCGAGAACCGTATCGACGAAGAAAGGTAAAAATCTATCGGAAGATGAAGATGGAGGAAGAGAGATCGCAAAATCGATGATTAAAAACTCCAAGAAGAACTCGTCTTTGCTTGGTTCTTCAGGCTTTGTTAGCTCCGAAAATTCTAAGAGATTTACCTCTATTTGTTCTAATAGAGGTGAGAAAGGAATCAACCAAGATCGTGCCATTGTTTGGGAGGTACAACTTTGTATAAATATTATATGTTAGGTAATTTTTCTTTTTCCATGAAACGGATTATATATAGTACTTAAGATGATATCTATAAATATAGTGACAAAAAATATGTTCAAATGGAATCATGATGACATGTAGTTAAGAAAATAAACGTAGCTTTATGAATTTATATTACACAATATGTAGGGATTTGGGTGCCAAGAAGACATAACATTTTGTGGGATGTTTGATGGACATGGACCATGGGGACATGTGATAGCCAAAAGGGTGAAAAAGTCATTTCCATCTTCTCTGCTTTGCCAATGGCAACAAACTCTTGCCTCTTTATCATCCTCGCCGGAATGTTCCTCTCCGTTTGATCTCTGGAAGCAATCTTGCCTGAAAACATTCTCCGTCATCGACCTTGATCTCAAGATCAGTCCTTCCATTGATTCTTATTGTAGCGGCTGCACCGCTCTCACCGCCGTTTTGCAGGTACTTGTATAGATATGTTCTTGTAGCCATACAAAAACTATTCATTACATGGAATATAATATATATAGATATTTGGAGAGTATTTAGTTTATGTTTGGATAAAAAAGATGCTAAAATGTTGAAGTTTGGTTTTTTGGGTTTTTACTTTTTTGAAGGGTGATCATCTTGTAATAGCAAATGCCGGTGACTCCCGAGCAGTAATAGCAACAACTTCTGATGACGGAAACGGTTTAGTACCGGTTCAGCTCTCTGTAGACTTTAAACCGAACATTCCCGGTATAGTTTTAAAAGCTTTTCCAAATTAATAGATGAAAATATTCAATAAAAAAAAGGAAATAATAATAATTGGTATGTATTAATTTCCAAACAGAGGAAGCAGAACGGATAAAACAATCAGATGGAAGATTATTCTGCCTAGACGATGAACCGGGAGTGTACCGGGTGGGTATGCCTAAACAATCAGATGGAAGATCACTCGGTTTAGCTGTCTCAAGAGCTTTCGGAGATTACTGCCTTAAAGACTTTGGTTTAGTCTCTGAACCGGAAGTAACATACCGAAAGATAACCGACAAGGACCAGTTTCTAATCTTGGCCACTGATGGGGTAACTACTATATCAATATAATTGTGTAAAACCAAGATTTTACATATAACAATTGTGTAATAATGTATGTACTGTATGTAGATGTGGGATGTGATGACGAACGATGAAGCAGTGGAGATAGTAAGAGGAGTTAAAGAGAGAAGAAAGAGCGCAAAGAGATTGGTGGAGAGAGCTGTGATGCTTTGGCGTAGGAAGAGAAGAAGCATTGCCATGGATGATATCTCTGTTCTCTGTCTCTTCTTTCGCCCTCCTTAATTTTAAACTCTTCTTTAATTAACCTCCATTTACATATACATTTATCAATGTATTTTGAGCTTCAACAACAACAACAAAAATGTTATATAAACATTTACAGAGAATAATAGATGTTGTTAGAAGAGTGGTTGAGAATAGAGGATGGGTGATTTAAGAGTTTCATCATGTATTTTGTAAATTTGGCATGTAATGTTCATATATTGATCATTGTTACTGACAGCCTAATCTTACTGTACATTTCTCTCTAGGCGTCTCATACACATTGAAGTGGTGAATCATATCAATGAGTCCCTAAAACTACCATGATAATTTAATTAAGATGGAGTAATGAGGGAACATAACATCGTCAACTAAAACAAAGGCCATTAACGATTTTGCATTTGAGTTACAAAAAAGACCGTTCTAGTAACCACGGTTTTAAAGCTACAAGAAGATAAACTAAAGGAGAATAAAGAAAGGACAAAATTTTCCATAGCCTGAAATATAGTACAATGTCTGAAAAAACTGAAACCCCATTTTGTTACTTCCATTTTTGTTGTGTGTGTGTGTACATTTTAAGGTCTTTTCTAGTCTGAGAAGCATTTGTCGAGAACACAACATTAGGCAAGTGATTCCACAGTGCTGACTGCATCACTCAGGTTTTTTGGCTGCTGGGATTTTCAGAGAACCTTCATTCACCAACACTTGAAGCTCTTTTTCAGCCATCTCACGAACTTGGACATCTTCAGTCTCTAGGAAAGCCGATAATATCTTTGAACTGCCAAAATAGGAGATTTAACACATAACAAGATTTCAAGACTTGCTTGCTTGCAGATAAAATGGATATATGAGAGGAGTCATTAGGCTAACCAGTGTTCTTGAGCCCATGAACGACAGTTTCCTGACAAGGCTTTCTTAAATAGAGTGGACGCAAAAGCAGGGCAATCTAAGACAAGCCTTCTTATGGTCCGGCTTGAGTGAAAGTTTTCCAGGATGTGCTCTGAAATCTTCTCTGGTTCTTCAGGTCTCGGTTTTGCTGCCACAGAGGTAATAGCTTCGTAAAGCTCACACAGCTTCTCGCTCAGAAATGGGCAAAGAATACCATCAGAGCCTCCCACTGCAACCTGATAGGAAACAAACATGAAAATGAGGAAAAAATAGAGATTAGCTGAGAGCAAGAAGATGATGACAATACAGGGGAAAAAAGAAGATAACTGGATTAAGCATTAATTATCAAATCGAAAGCAGTATCTGTTATGAAAGGTAGATTAGAGCATAAGAGGACATATTTCCTAACAAAGGTAGATTAGAGTATAAGAGTACATATCTGTTATGAAAGATAGATTAGAGCATAAGTTATATGGTTGCAGAAATTTGTTTGCCTATTATTAGATTGCTACAAGAATTTGTTTCTCTCCCAACGTTTTTATAACAGGACTAAAACCAGCAAAAGGTGTACGAAAACAAAACTCAATACCTCATACATGACCTCTTTGCCAAAGTTTGACTTGAGGAATTCCTCAGCGTTCTCCGTGCAGACATCAATAAGCCTCTGTCCAGCAAATTAAGAATGATCCGTGAGAAGTAACACAAATGAAGTTGCAACATTTTATCAGAAAACAATCAAGAAACTGAAAGGATTCACCACGTGTCACACACCTCAGCAAGGCCACTGTTGATAAGCAACTCCTGTCTTCTCACAAGGGGATCTTTTTTACTAACTGCAACTGTGACGTTTTCTTCATTATCTGTATGGTCAGTTACTGTGTCTTTTTGTTCATCCTTAGCCTCCTCACCAGATTCATTACCATCGGAGTCCTTTGTTTGAGAGGATGTCTCTGACTTATCCTGAAAGTGATTGATAAGATTGACAGGTTTTATATCCAGTAAACTTCCATAATAGAGAATAATCCTAGCATTTTAATTAGGATGATAATTGGGGATATATCATCATCATACCATTGAGCACAGTGATGGAACAGACAGATCAAGTGAGACCAAATCATCTTGACTGAGATAACGTGAAGAATTCGGATGCAGTAGCTGCAGCAGAGGTCTCCTACCATTCTGCAAACACAATTTTGAAACCATATATTAAGAAAGAAAATAAATACATGAAAAACTCAACATATTTAATCAAAAAAGGCCTAAAACAACAAAGGAACAAAAGTCTGGACAACATAGGAACACAAACCTTTTCCAAAACGAGATCCTTTAAGGTAGCCTCAAGCTCACGAACAATAAACTGCACATGGTTGAACAAGATTCATAAAAAATCAGAACATAAGCATATATATTCCAGCAATTTTATTTGGCTCAGGGAAACTACCTTGGTCACAAGCTTTGTGTCATCAACTATAGAAAAAATACATGCAAGCACCTGTGAACATGGTAGACGAGATTATCTAAAAGATAAGCAACAGTGAAGCACTATAAGTGGTAAACAAAACTCCAAGAGAAAATAATTAGAAGCCTCCTTACCATACTTCCATACTGATCAGAAGCCATCTTTCCAACATGGTTTTTCATTTCTTTGATAATTTTTTTTCTCTCCTGCAAAGAATATGATTTAGAAAGAGCAGAAGTTCAATTTAAAAGTTTCGTATGGATCCACTATCAGTCCTTTGTCTAGAGGTCAAAATAGATGTCAACCATGGCATCTGTTTACAAGACCCAGTACTTGAAAAATTCGAGAATGTGTACCTTAGCACTTCCATGTTTGATACAAAGCATGGCAAGCCTTGAACCATCACGGGTATGAACCATACGCACAAGAAGAGGGCCTTTCAGTTGCTGTATCACATCTGCAGCAGATGTCTACCAAACAAAAAAAATCCATTTAGTAAAACAAGAAGAATGTAATGCAAAACAGAATTATACTCCCAAACATTCACATAAATGAAAACAAATACCTTATCAGCTATTGTAAGATATTCAATCAGCAATTTGTGAGTGATAGAGTGGTCGACAATTCCCTTCTCAAGAATCGGTTGGACAATGGCAGTCATGTGTCGGTTAACAGCACCTTTTTGCAGTCCTAGCTTAGAGATGATATCAACCACCCTGAACCCCATTCAGTAGCTCTTAATATGTGTTCAATTCATGACAGTAAAGAGTAATATCGATTTTGTAATCACCATCATAAATAACAACAATGAATACAAGAGACCTGTCTTTTCCATTTTTTATGCGCTAAATTATGGCAAGGAAGATAAATGAAATTTTACCTTTTTTCGGTAGTTGAGGTCAAACCCTTGAATAACTGGAGCTCTGTAGAATACAATTCTGCAAGGAGTTCTTGTTTTTGTGCTGCAGTTCCCAGATCGTATGCATGCTCCACGACTTGATGACAATTAAAAAAACAAAGAGAAAGTGAAATTCAAAAGAAACAAAAATTGCTCTGCATCTTCAGAGAAGATATACGATTCATTTGTGTAAGCAGGTTGTCCAAAATTATATATGTTGAAACATCAGTACTATACATACCAACAGATCCGACCATGTGACGAAGGAGAGGAGCGACATGTCCCCGGAGACTGGATATACAAGCTGCCAGCTGCTGCTTAGATACTGCAGAAATAAATCAAAAAAATTAGCTGCATGTTTAACTGTATAAGTAAGCATACAGTTCAGTTTGAAGTTAGTTCTTACATCCATCCAACATCTTCGTTAACAAGTGGACGGCATACGTGTTAGTAGCAAGAGTAAGAAAATGAGGCTTGAGTTCTGAGAAGACAGCTTCTTTTTCAGCTTGTGAGCAATACTTCACACAAGTCTACAAAACAGAAAAAAAACAAACCAATATTTGTAAGAGGTATATTCTTAACGATTTGGCAGCCTTCCACATAAAACAAAGATGCAAAAAATAACCTGGAGAACACGAGATGAAACATGTGAACCAGCAATCTCTTTAATCTTCCCTTTCATATTTCGTATAGCTTCAGATATTAGCCTTAACACGATAGTTGTTAACCAAGTTAAACCAAACAAATATAATCTCTAACGTTTGAAATCAAAGAATCTAAGGCATTCTTTATTGTATACTAACTTTGATCGTTCCTCCTTGCCAATGTCACGACGCCTCATCTTCTCCCATAGAGATGCAAGCTCCTAATATGAAGTATGAATCACTGATCAGTTCTATGCTCAAAATTTATCAATCCTGTATTACAATAGGTGAAGAAAACTAAAAGCCAGAAATCTCAATTATAAACAAAGAAAGCTACATACTTGCTCAAGAGAGTAATGTGGCTTCCTCCTCTTCTTCCTAGCTTCTGTTAGCTCCTGCAACCCAAAAACAAACAACATCAAGAATCAGAAACCAAATTTCAAATTAAATTTGGTTTTAATCATCAGATATAGATTCTAAATCCAAATGTTTACCTTGGCTTGTACTCGACGCTCCTTCTTCGATAGATTAACATTCTGCTCTTTAGCTCCAGCAGATTTAGGTTTACCAAATTTAGGTTTACCATGTTGTTCTCCAGACACCAGCTTTGGCTTCTTCGATTTAAGAGCATCGAATTCCCCCGAGCTTTCGCTACCTTTCCTCTTGGTCGATTTCTGTAGTTTCAATCCTTTGGAAGACATTGTTGATAAAAGCTCCGTATAGCTGTGATGGTGTAGCGAGAGAGATAGACAAGGGTTTTACAGTTTCTAGGGTTTTGGAGGAACAAGAGAGACGGCGATAATAGTTCCTTGGCGGAATTTGGGGAAAGTATAAAAATAAGGCTCCAAAGTCTTTAAAATTACTACTTTGCCATTGCCGCAAAATGATCCGGTCCGGTCTAGTCTGTTTTCTGTTTTTTTTCTTTTTTTGGTTATAACTTCTGAAAATTCAACTCATTATAACATAATGAAAGGAAATCGACTAAATCCAACCATTTCTGATTATCTCTCATGTTGTTGATTGAAAATTGATTACACTTAAACCATCCCTTTGGTGGTTTCATTCATACCTTTGGTGGTTTCATTGATTCACTTGTGGTAAATGTTCTAACAAAAGCCTTAGAGCATCATTATCGCGGTATCTTAACTGGGTTTCTTATGATTTTTGTTAATTAATTTAATTAACTAGTGATTTATTGTCTAAGAAACGTTTTTTAATTTAAAGACTTAAGAAACGGTTCTTACCATCCACGTGTTCTTCTTCAATTGGTTTCTTCTTCATGCCTTAAAAAAAAAATAGCTCGATTCTTCCATGGCCGCGTGTTCTTCTACAAATCAATTCTTCTTCAAATCGATTCTTGTTCATCTTCAGTTCGATTCTTCTTCTTCTTCTTCACTTTGATTATTATTCTTCTTCTTATGTGGTGAGATTAATCGATATGGTTTAGGTACAATTCGGGTCCAGTGGTGGTGGAATTGTTGAAATTGAAGATTGCCAAACCATCATCAATGACACAGGTTAGATAATGGTAATAAAGGCTTGGTTAGATAGGTTTTGATTGCTCTTAGTTAGGTTTAAGTCTTGTCGATGTGGTTAGATAGGTTTTGAATGCTCTAAGTTAGGTTTATGTCTTCTCGATGTGGTTAGATAGGTGTTCAATGCGTTAATTTTCTTTGATCTTCTTTACAGAAGATCTGTTTCTTTGATCTTCTTTAAATAGCCGATGCTTTTTCTCCTTCCTTTCATGTTCGAAACAAATCTCTTTTTTCTTATTTTTTAATGGATATATCCTTTACATATTCATATTCTCAGCCCTCAAATTTTGTTGACTTGTTGAATAGCCAACAAGAAACTCCCCTTGATGATTCCTTCGGTTCCTTCGAGCAAGTCTCTTCTCAGTCTACACCTCAAGACGAAGAGAAAGAAGGCCTTGGACCCCCAGCGATAATGTGTTGCTCATCAGTTCCTGCCTCAACACCAACAAAGACCTTGTAGTTGGCAACGAGCAAAAAGGTGGAGCATTCTGGAAGAGGATAGCAGTCTACTATGCAGCAAGTCCAAAGGCTGCATCACGTGAACACCGTGAAGCTAGCCACTGTAAGCAAAGGTGGCACAAGATCAACGATTTGGTGTGCAACTTTTGCGGTGCATATGAGTCTCAAGAAGAAGAGAGAAGGCCAGAATGAGAACGATGTGCTTAAGCTTCCTCACCAAATCTTCTTCAATGATCACAAAAAGAAGTTTACTCTTGAACACGCATGGAAGGAGTTGAGGAATGACCAGAAATGGTGTGAGCTTTCACAAACAAAGACTGATGCATCCTCTAAAAAGAGAAGGAGTGAGGAGGGTTCACAACCACCGGGCTCGCGTGCAGAGGAGATGAAGAGTGGCGAAGATGATCTTTCTAGCAATTGGCCTCCTGGAGTGAAGGCAGCAAAAGCCAGAGGGAAAAGAGAGAAGGCTGAAAGCAACACTTTGTCTGAGTTTCAGAAGATGTGGGAAATTAAAGAGAAGGACTTAGCAATGAAAGAGAGACTGTCGAAGATGGGTCTTCTTGACAGTCTCATTGCAAAAAAAAAAACCTCTGTCTGAGATTGAAGAAGCTCTAAAGAAAAAGCTTATTACAGACATGTTGGCTAATTAGGGACTTGGTTTATTTTTCTGTTTGTGTTTGTTTATTTCAGCTTAAGTTGTTGTACGTTTCTTCAGTGTTCTTTTGTGGTTTACCTTTGTCTGTTTCATGTATTAGCTTTGTAATGTGATGCTATGTTATGTTATGTCATTAGCTTTGCTTGAATGATTAGTATTTAGTTCTACTATTGTATGATTAGCTATATTGTGTTTGATTTGTTTTTCAATGAGCAGAGGCTGTGGTAGATACAAAGAAAGCAATTGAGTTGGATCCATCATTTACATGCAATGAATGATTGTATTGTTTGTAATGGTCTTCACCTAAGGTCTCACTATTTTCTGTTTCTTTGTTCGCAGGCAGCTTGCAGAGGTTGGTGCTCATGTTGTGATGGCTGTGAGAAACACAAAAGCAGCTCAGGAGCTGATGCAACAATGGCAGAGCGAGTGGTCTCTAAGAGGTCTCCCTCTTAATATTGAGGTAACTTTACTATTTGTTAGAGACTTAATGTATTGGTTTGTAACATCTAGAAAGTGTTGATGATGATGATGATTATTGTCTGGTTTTGTAAAGGCTATGAAACTTGATCTTCTCTCATTGGATTCTGTCACGAGATTTGCTGATGCTTGGAATGCCCGGTTAGGACCTTTGCATGTTCTGATTAACAATGCCGGCATATTTGCTATGGGAGGTTGGTTTTATTTCCCTTTTAGCTATAAAGCATTGAGTTAACCTCCCTTTTGCTTCCTGCTTCTATTTTCTTTATATCTTTATTGTGTTAAAAAGATCTCAAAGTCAATATCTGTGCACCATTCCTCATCATCATTATTTTAACTTGATGGACCCCAGTTGGTGAGAACAAGCATGTCTAGCATTACAAGTAAGATGATTAGTTATAGCAAGTCTTCTATTATTGCCAGTTTGTGAAACGATGTCTGATGGGTTTCTTTTCTAAAGGATTGGTTGTCAAATGACTACATTTTCCGCATTATATGTTGAGGAAAGAAACCAACTAAAATGCTACGCTCTGTAATTTGTGTAGAGGTGCAAAAATTCTCAGAAGAGGGATACGAGCAGCACATGCAAGTGAATCATTTAGCTCCAGCGCTGATTATAGTTATTGTCTTTGGTTATTATTTTTCTTTCAAGATAATGGGTTGTGGGAGATCTGATCTGATCTTGATACGATATGATCTTTTATTTTGATGCATTTGTGGAGCTACCTATGAATTTCAAAACACAAAGTTTCTTATCAGTCGATGAGCTGGACTTATCTGTCATTATTTGGATTGATGATTTCTGAAAAATTGATCTTTGTTGTTGGTTTAGGTGTGATTCAAACTGATGGATTTGGATGAGCTGAGTGATGGATTTGGATGTAGATGATCAGATATCCTCACTATTCTTTGGTTTATGGAAATTGAGTTTCTTCTGTTTAAGGAAATAAAGAAAAGAGCTAGACAAACACATTGACACAAGACTCTAGTTAATAAGCAGAGAAGGAGCAAACGATGGGAGAAGACAAATCCAATACTAATAAGGTTTTCTATTCTCTGAATCTCTTTAACATTTTTTTTTTGTTAATGGAATTTAAGATTCTTAACATTCTTTTTAATTTTGAATTTATGAAATGAAGCTGGCATGGTCCAAGAAGATGGTTAGGAAATGGTTTAATATCAATAGCAAAACAGAGGACTTTAAACCAAAATAGAGGACTTTCAAGCAAATGGTTTACTTGTTTTTGTCTTTTTTTCCTTCGATCGTTATGTTTTAATTTTGTCTCTTCTCAGATAATCTTAATTCATTTGTTTTTGATATTGATTTGTTAATTTGATTATAGGAGTTGAAGTAGAGCAGCACAGAAGTAGCTTCTCAGCAGAGAAAGCTCCTTCCACAACAAACAATCCACACATCGGAGCAGGGGTACAGGTACATATATACACTTATAAAATCATATTTAGACTAAAAATCTTATACAAATTTTGAGGGGAACAATCCATCCATTGATAAATTCAGATTACCGAGCAAAGAGAAGATGTTTGATATCTTCTTGAAGGAAATGGAAGTGATGAGAAGATCCAGCAGATTCTACAAACGCCATTGCATTTATACTTTCAGCATCCAACATGCTGATGATATGTGTAATGATATGGGACTCAATCCTTGGCGTAAATCCAACTTGTTCCTTGAAGCTTTTAGTCCTTATGGTTCTCAAGATTATCGGCTCGATCAAGAAGAAGATCACTTCAACTAATTGAATATATTATTACGAGATAAATGTTAAAACTAATATTGTTATGTGATGATTATTATATTATATTATATCAATGAATAAATGTATGTAAGAATAAAAATGCTTTTAATGAATAAAATTTTATAGTTGTATGAAGATATACTTATTTGACCCTGATGAGGCATTTTTTATAATCTAAATACGATTTTGGTTTTTGTCGGCAAAATTAAGCAACATGTTTTCTTACCACAAAATAAGAATGCATTCAATTATTTTTGGTTTTTGTCGGTAAAATTAAGCCACATGTTTTCTTACCACTAAATAAGGATGTATTCAATTATTTTTGGTTTTTGTCGGTAAAAGTAAGCCATATGTCTTGCTTCTCTTTTTTTATCAAATCAAACTCTTCCTCTCTTTATATAATTTACATTCTTTCTTCTCTTTTTTTTATCAAATCTTCTTCTTTCATCAAAATATAAATCAATTATGGCATCTTCTTCCCATAATACATTTGACGAAGCATTTGATGAAAATTTCAACCAACATTTTGATCAAATATTCGATGAAACGTTTAATAATCTATTCATTGATCATGAGGAGACAACCAAGTCAAGAAAAAAAGACTTTTTATCGAAAGACATCGTGAAGAAGGCCACATACGTTTATGGAACGACTACTTCAGTGATACTCCAACATATCCTGCCAATTTATTCCGCCGACGTTATAGAATAAACAAATCATTGTTCTTGCATATTGTTGATCGCCTCTCCAATGAAGTTCAATACTTTCGACAGAAGAAAGATGCTCTAGGAAGGCCTAGTCCCTCTGCACTTCAAAAGTGTACTGCAGCAATTCGTATCTTGGCTAATGGGACCTCGACTGATGCGGTGGACGAATATCTCTGGCAGGGTGAAACTACTGTTCGTGCTTGTTTGGTAAATTTTGTCGACAGTATAATAAACTTGTTCAGAGATGAGTACTTAAGAAGACCCACACCGGAGGATCTTCAACGGCTACTTGATGTTGGAGAGCAACGCAGATTTCCCAGGATGATTGGAAGCATCGATTGTATGCATTGAGAGTGGAAGAATTGCCCCACCGCTTGGAAAGGGCAATATTTACGGGGTTCTGGAAAACCCACAATCGTTTTGGAGGCCGTAGCTTCATATGATCTATGGATATGGCACGCGTTTTTTGGACCTCCAAGTACTTTAAACGATATCAATGTTCTCGATCGCTCACCCGTTTTTGATGATATAATAAAAGGTCAAGCTCCGCAAATGAATTTTGCCGTCAACAAGAGAGAATATCATTTGGCTTACTATCTCACATATGAGATTTATCCAAAATGAACAACTTTTATCCAATCTATTTCACTTCTACAAGACCCAAAAGCATCTTTATTTGCTTAACATCAAGAATTTACCCGAAAAGACGTCGAACGTGCTTTTGGAGTCTTGCAACCTCGATTTTCCATTGTTAAAAACCCAACTCTTTTTGGGGATAAAGAACAAATAGGAAAAATTATGAGGGCATGCATTATACTCCATAATATGATAGTAGAAGACGAACGAGATGGACACACTCAATATGATGTTTCTGAATTTCAACACGGAGAAGGAAGCAGAAGTGCACATGTGGATCTTACTTTTTCTACAGAAATGCCTACAAACCTCCAAAATATGTTGGGTGTTAGAACAAAAATTCGTGATAGACAACAGCATCAACAATTGAAAGCTGATTTGGTTGAGCATATTTGGCAAAAATTTGGACGTGATCAAGATAATAATTGAATGTTGTTTTGCTTTTATTTTTCAAAATCTATGTTTCAAATGTAATATTTTTATGTACCAATTTTAGATTAATAAAATAAATTCTATTTAAAAAAAATTAATTTAATTTTTATTTTAAGAACCCTATTAGGGGTTCTACCAATAAAAGAGCAAAAACATAAGTTTTTTAACACAGTTTCTTAACTTCAAATTTATATTAAAATACTACTTAAGAAACCCATTTGGGTTTCTACAATAATGATGCTCTTAGTAATGTTAGTCAGTGATACCACCAATGTTATCTTCAAAAATCTTTGATGAAAGAGGTTCAGGAGAAGACTAACTAGACTTGAAAGAGCACTTTTTAAATTTTTTGACAAATCCTTTACCCTGATGTTGTAGGGTTTTGAATGGTACTTATGTTTTCTGCCACATTTGACCAGACGATGTTCATTTAGAGAGATGGAACATAAAAATTCTGCTAAGCATCTTTTCATCTGCTTTCAAGCTCCTAATGCTGTGAAAACATGTATCAAATTAATTATTCTTGTCTGTAGATTCTCCAAGATCTACTCTTTTGAAGTATCCATCATTTCCAATGATGTAAGCTACGTTGAGACTTGGGTCAAATCCACTTTTGGCTTTATCAAAAATCAAGAAGACTTTCTTCTCCTCATCTTCAAATGGGAATTGACAAGTAAGTGGTTTCATATCCATCACGAAGAGCATGCTCCATGACACCTCTTCGGGCTCAATCTTAGTCGTAATCCATATCTCCATATGTAATATATTAGGTCGCTGATATAACACTGCAAGTTGCTTATCTCTAACACTAGATAGAGCTACATTATTTAAACTAGAAGGTTTAAAAGGCAAAGGCAGAGGCGGTCCAACTCTCTCCGTTGTAAAATGAAAACAGAGTAAGCAAATTCAGGGATCACTCTTACTCTGCCTCGTTCTCTGCATGGACAGCATGGTGGCCTTCCATAATACATGTCTCTGTCATTATTATCGCGCTTTCGAGCAAACCAGTAAGTATTACCCTTGAGAGACACGCCACTGTTATAACCAGATATGCTCATTCCATGAATCAGAGTTAAAATTGTAGATTTCAAACTTCCGCATTCGACACATGTCACGACAGCCATTACGTATAGATCTCAAGATTAGTTCCTTAAATCTCAAGATTTTGTGGCTATGACGCGAGTTCTTCTGCTTCTCGTATCCCAGAGCGTACTTGTCCCTATCCCATAATCCGTGGTCGTCATGAGTGGGTTCGATCCACCTAGGTGGCCCATGATATGGGTTCAAAACCACAAGCCTCAAGTTCTTTTCTTTGGTGGTGCATAACAACAAACCACTACAGTGGAAGACGCTTGATATATCGACTTGATCTGCATCGTTTACGCTGATCAGTTTACCTTTTGGATCTATAGATAATTCAACATTGTTGTCATTGTCGTCCTTGGGACTTTCACGGAGATTATCACTCATTATATAAACCCTAAAATCCTTCAGCATGATCCCCATAAACTCTTTCTTCTTTGTTGCTGTTCTTGATTTACGAATTTGCTTCTTTGCGAAGCTCCGACATTTGGATAAAGTGTCCACTTTTTGCAAGTAGATCGTACTGCTCGAAAAGATGCCAACGGAACCCAAGAGAGCACCTCCTCTACCAAATCCCGTAGAAGATCGGACATTGCCATTGTTGAATCTTTCATCTCCGAATTAGGTCAAAGTTTTCCGTGAATATGTCTGACTTGCAGTTGAAGACATAGAACCTACTGGGCCAATCGCAGGTTTCAGAATATACCGGACTTCTTAATGTGAGAACTAAAGTTTTAGCGTTAATTAAAATATGTATTAATCGAATGTTGAACTAAACTTCATCAACAGCAAAGACAGTCATACCAATTTTTTTTTGTTTTTTTTGATAATAAACATTGATACCATCGTGGATCAGAGAGTTTTGTTTGATAAAATTTCAAGTTTAATTCTGTCTTACATTTCATAATCGTGAGTTGTTCAGCTCGATGATATTTGCAAATGCATTTCTAAAAAACAACACCACCCATAGGCTTATAGTACATAATTAGTAAACTTGATTAGCTGTGAAGAAATAAGAGCTTTGCCTCTTTTTTTTCTTTTTTTTTCTTAAAAGTGATACCAAGTAGTTTTAAAGGAGACAGACTTACATATATCTTCTGTTTACACGAGACAGTTATTTCAACACCATCGTTGTATTTGTATGTGTGATTGAATCTCTTACTAGCTCGTTGGTTTCAAATTTTCTAAAACAAATATTTAACACCATCTAAAGACTTGTTCAAACTCAAATAATATCAAATAGTTGATTGGATACCGTTTGAATAAAAAGTAGGGACGAAAGCTAGAATGACCTATAACTTAACATAAATAACTAGAATAACCCTTTTTTTTTTAAAGAATTTTTAATGTGTTTTAACCCAAAAGTACCCCTGAACCCTTTGTTAGAAAAAAATAGTTTTCGAAAATGCCATTAAAATTTTTTTTCCCAGCGCGCTAAAGTTGTTGTTATTTACAAAAATGCCACAGCATTTTTTACAAAAATCCGCAGACCATGTTACTGCACACTTATTTTTTTGCACATTTGTTTTAGTTATCGCGGATTTATTTCGCACATTTATTTTTCATGTTGTCGCACATTTATTTTCTATGTTGCCGCACATTTATTATTCCGCACATTTATTTTGTCTTATCGCAGAGTTATTTAGAACCGCGGGTTTGTTTTGCACATTTATTTCATCACATTATAGCGGACTTATTTTTTTTTTGTTTAGCCGCACAGATATTCAAAATAGTCGCCGCTGATTTATTTTTACAGTTGTCGCGCATTTATTTTCTCTTGTTGTGGCGGACTTAATGTATATGTTACTGCACACTTATTTGTAACGTTGCTGCACACTTATTGAAATCATGTTATCGCACAGTTATTCCCTCTTGTTGTGGCGGACTTAATGTATATGTGACTACACACTTTTTTTTATAGTTGCCGCACACTTTTTTTTAATAGTTACCGCACAGTTTTTTCTTCTGTTACTGCGCACTTATTTGTAACGTTGCTACACATATATTTGTAATGTTACTGCACATTTATTTCCTCTTGTTGTGGCGAACTTATTTGTAATGTTACTGCACACTTTTTCTTATAGTTGCCGCACACTTTTTTTAATAGTTACCGCACAGTTTTTTCTTCTGTTACTGCACACTTATTTGTAACGTTGCTGCACATGTATTTGTAATGTTACTGCACATTTATTTTCTTTTGTTGTGGCGGATTTATTTGTAATGTTACTGCACACTTTTTCTTATAGTTACCGCACACTTTGTTTTACTTTGGCTGCGGATTTGTTTATTCTTTGGCTGTGGATTTGTTTATTCTTTGGCTGCGGATTTGTTTTACTTTGGCTGCGGATTTGTTTATTCTTTGGCTACAGATTTATTTTACTTTGGCTGCGAATTTGTTTTACTTTGGCTGTGGATTTGTTATTATCAGTTACTGCGGATTTGTATAATGAAATATGGACCACAAGATTTAGGGTTTTCCCTTGGCCTCATCTTCTCCTTCACCTCGTTCCCCTTAGCGTTTTTTTTTTTTGGCAACCATCTTCATCTTCCTCTTTCTTCATCATTTCTCTCTGATTTCGACCTTGTCTTCTTCATTTTCTTCTCCTTGGCGTAAGTTTTGTCTTTTTTTCATCTTCATCTACACTTTTTTTTCCTCTTTCTAGTTTTTCTTTGAAAGGAATGGAACAAATTATACTTGTATGTGGAAAATAGAGCTTTGAAAAGTGTAGATGGTTGTTTGTTGTTGATGCTAAGCGAGGATCTAGAATCCTAGGAGCTGATGATAGCATGATTTATGAGAATTTCATTTGAATGGTGTTTGAAGATTTTGGGTTGGATAATAGAGTATATGATGTGAAACTAAGCTACATGTTTCATAAGAAGATTATGCAGAAATTGCCCCAAGATACACCTCCCGTATATGTTGAGAATTGTAGGCAATTCAAAACTTTTTTGGGCAAATCCAAAATAGATATGTTTCGACTTTGTGTGGAAGTGAAGGATAAGATTGATATCAAGAAGACATTACACGTTGAGCTTCCAAAAGCTGAAGAGAATGATGAAGATGGTAACGATGATGATGAAGATGATGATGGTAACGATGATGATGAAGATGATGATGAATCGAGATTCGATTATTGTGACGACTCTGATGGAACAGATTCAGGCGATGAGAATTTTTCAGCTTATAGGATGATGCCTGAAGAAGAAAAAGAAGAAGAAGAAGAAGAAGAAAAAGAAAAAGAAAAAGAAGAGGAAGAGAAACCAATATTACCAATAAAGAAGAGAGCTTCCACGTTTTATGTAAGTGAAGGCAATGCGAATGCTGAATATGCAAAGTTTTAATTGAGTTCTTTGGATTTAGCTGTTGGACAATGTTATGAGTCGAAAGAGGAGCTGGAGAGAAGAATGAAAATTCTTACTGTTGTCCAGAAATTTGATTTCAATGTCGTTAAATCGACATCTGAATTATTGACTGTTAAGTGTTGGGTGAATGGATGTTCTTGGAGAGTACGAGCTCCACCCAAGAAGGTCCTTCTCCTAATGGAACTTTCATTTCATTCCAAAAAGGTTTATGGTCACACAACTCAGATTCCGCTGATGGAAAGAGGTCACAATTTAGACCTGTGATATCCTTGAACTCATGTAGGGAAAATCTGAGTGGTTGGCCATCAATTAAGGACCAAAACTCATGAATGTTGTCGACTTCCAGCTGATGTGCGAGGAAAAAATTCACGATCGATGAAGACCATATGTACTTGTGCGTGATATCAATGTCGGTAAGCTTTAGGAAAACTCTAACAGATGAGTTCTTCAACTCATCCCATGCATCTTTACCAATGTATTCTTTCATCGTCTTGAATTTTGAAAGAAAACAATAGTGATTCATGCTTTTGATTTGGAAAGATGGTTTCCCATCTTTGAAAAGCCGCTGAGGGTAAGGAGAGGTCATCTATCTGTAATAAAAATACAAACGACCAAATCAGACAAAGAACAAACAAATGTGCAGCCAAAGAAGCCAAAGAAAAACAAATATGCAGGCAAAAAAAAACAAACCGCACCCAAAGAATAAACAAATGTGCAGCCAAATAATAAACAAATTCGCAGCCAAAGTAAAATAAATCTGCAGCCAAAGTAAAATAAATCTGCATCCAAAGTAAAACAAATAAATCCGCAGCCAAAAAATAAACAAATCCGCAGCCAAAGTAAAACAAATCCGCAGCCAAAGTAAAATAAATCCGCATCAAAAGTAAAACAAATAAATCCGCAGCCAAAGAATAAACAAATCTGCAGCCAAAGTAAAATAAATCCGCAGCCAAAGAAATAATAAATCTGCAACCAAAGTAAGATAAAAAAATCCGCAGCCAAAGTAAAACAAATCCGCAGCCAAAGTAAAACAAATCCGCAGTCAAAGCAAAAACAAATCCGCAGGCAAAGTAAAATAAATCTGTAACCAAAGTAAAACAAATCCGCAGTCAAAGCAAA
This sequence comes from Cardamine occulta, assembly GCA_028015245.1. Classification (NCBI taxonomy): domain Eukaryota; kingdom Viridiplantae; phylum Streptophyta; class Magnoliopsida; order Brassicales; family Brassicaceae; genus Cardamine; species Cardamine occulta. The sequence continues at coordinate 7,961,421 of CM051373.1, read as the reverse complement.
AACAAATCCACAGCCAAAGTAAAACAAATCCGCAGCCAAAGAATAAACAAATCCGCAGCCAAAGAATAAACAAATCCGCAGCCAAAAAAAAACAAATCCGCAGCCAAAGAATAAACAAATCCACAAGTAAAGTAAAACAAATCCGCAGCCAAAGAGTAAATAAACAACTATGCGGCAAATAACAAACAAATGTGCAGCAATTGAAAGCAAACAAATGTGTAGCCAAAGAACAAATTTGCGGCCAAAGAGCAAACAAATGTGCGGCCAAAGAACAATGAACAATGCACAACAACAGTGGTTAAGCAAAACATAGATCTAGAAAATAAACAACTCAAACAATGTGCGGTTAAGCAAAGAACATAAACGATGAACCCACGACGAACCTTAACAAGGTGAAGATGAAACGGCGGGAAGACTGAAACGATGAACCCGATGGAGAAGTAGAACGAGAACGAGAACGAGAACGAGAACGACGGAGAAGTAAAACGACGGCGAACTCACAAGACCGGCAAAGGAGAACGAGAACGATGGAGAAGTAGGAACAAAGGAGAAGAAGCGACGACGAGGGTGAAGCACCCGAAGGAGGCGAGTAGCACCAGACGGCGACCGCGAACTGCACCAGACGGCGACGGCGGCGACGGCGGTGACGATGGAGAAGAAGGGTTGAGATTTTTTGGGAAACGCAAAGGTTGAAAAGATTTGAGAGAAATTTTTTGAAATTTTTAGAAAGTTTCAAAAATTTATACACTTTTGAAACGGTTGAGAAGATTTGATGTTCAGGTTTTTTTTTTTGTTAATAGAGAAATTGCAATCTTGTAATTAATTTAAAAGGGATAATTTTTTGTGTAATTTTCACAAAAATATAGATGCATTTTTTTTTCACTAGGTTATTCTAGTTATTTATGATAAGTTATGGGTTATTTCAAGCAATTTTCAGTAAAAAGTATCACCAAAGTTTGAGTGAACCACTTAGCAACTAGCACTCTAGCATCAGGTATAATTTACCTTAAGCAAACCATTTAGCTCCACAAAAACATCAGTGTTTACAGTGAACGCGTAACATCTTTCTCTGTACACAAAAATATATCTACATTTTCAAATCCGCCAAGCAAAAGCCATAGTGATCGATGTCAGTCAATGATCCCACCAAGCACCAACCATATCTTCAAAATTCTTTGACGAAAGAGGTGGAAGGAGGAGAAATTAAGGGAAACATTATCATCGTTATTATTTTAAGGATCGAATCTGTTATACACAAATAACCTTCAGAAAACTCTCATTTGCCGTTGATTTCTTCCGGCTATATCAATATTTGTAACAGCAATAGAAGCCACATAAACTCGTTGGGCCCATCATGGGCTTCAAAATCTAGTCGGCCTCATAATGTGGGATTTATAATCTTAACCGAAAACATTATTAATATCAAGTGGATCATCATATCACCTTGACCCAATTAGCTGTTGGCTAAAGCTAACCATATCAAATGTGACACTGTATATATAACATTTCATGACGCCCAAATATATATACATAACATTTCATTTATTTTAACTCTAATTAACAGGAATATAATAAGAAATGTTATACATTGTACATAAAAATACAAAATATCTATTAATTTTTTATTTTTTTAAATTCTAACTTTATGAAACAAAAGAAGTAGTATTTATGAAAGAATTTTTTTTTGTTAAAAGTATATTTATGACATCTAGATTTTTGAACAATTTCTTTTAAAACAATCTGAAATGTTAATAACATTACGCACATTTTAAAATGCTTTTCTATAAGGTTTGAAAATCTTAAAAAATCAGTCTTCATATGACCAAAAAAAAATCAAGATTCATAAGTTTATTATATTGATTTATCACATTGCGTATATTTATATTTAGAGTAATTTTAATAGTATCATTTGTCGAATCAAACAAGAAGTGGGTCAGCCATTAGCAGTTGCTCTCAACTTGTATATCGCTAGCAGAGCGTAGGATATAGTATTTCTCACGATAACTCACGCTCCGACGAAAACTACGATTCTTCTCCGAGATGAAAGTAAATATCGAGACCACGTCATTCCCTCTGACAAGGTAACAACATGTGGCGGACGCCAATAAATTCTGCTCAATTCAGTTCAATTCCATTTCTCGAATCCGCGTGACGCAAGTCACGCAATCCACTTGTGGGTAACAATCCTCTACTTCGCCGCCCATCTTCATTTACCCAGTAAGTGCACTACAAGAGAAACACGTGTTAGAACAAAGTCAGACACAAGAGAATAGTTATGGATTCGCCCTTTCTGCTTTCTGTGGGCTTAACCGCACCAAATAAAACCCATAGCAAAGGGATCAGACCAAACTCTCTAGGCAAACGAGGTTATCAACTTATACGATAACGAAAGCACTTATCAAGATAAGCTAAGCAACGTATCAAACTACGTATGTGTGACAAAACGCATCGAAGAAAGTGGAGAACAAGTCGTACTTTTTTCTTTTTCTCTTTTTTCTTAGAAAATATAAATTGAAATTTCTACATCTCTCTCTCAGGGTCAGCCTTTGTTCATTTCACTTTGCGACGCGAGGAAATGGAACCCCTCTGAAACCCTAGAAAACCATTCCAACTACGACTAAATCGATTTGAGAACTTTGACCTACCCTTCTTTCACGAAATCACAGATCGCTCAAATTCCTAAAATTCTTCAAATTTCTTCTTCTTAGAGTTTACAGAAATGTCGTCTCTGAGCAGAGAGTTAGTTTTCTTAATCCTTCAATTCTTAGATGAGGAGAAGTTCAAGGAATCTGTTCACAAGTAAGTTGTGTTTTTTTTTTGGTTCTGTGTGTGAATTTTTTGATTAGATGGGTTTGGATAATTTTGAAATTTGGTTGATTATGTTGTAGGCTAGAGCAGGAATCTGGGTTCTTCTTCAATATTAAGTACTTTGAAGAGAAAGCTCTTGCTGGGGAGTGGGATGAAGTGGAGAAGTATCTTTCTGGCTTCACTAAAGTCGATGATAATCGATACTCTATGAAAATCTTCTTTGAGATCAGGAAGCAAAAGTATCTCGAAGCTCTAGATCGGTAATAAATTTTGCCTTTTTTGTTTGTAAATTGTTGCGAGTATTTAGAGTGGTGTTCTTGATTGATACATTTTGTGTGTTTATTCAGAAATGACAGAGCAAAAGCTGTTGAAATATTAGCCAAAGACTTGAAAGTTTTTGCGACGTTTAACGATGAACTTTACAAGGAAATTACTCAGCTCCTTACTCTGGAGAACTTTAGGTAATTTTTGCCTTGTCTTGATATAATTTGATTTTCGAAAGGCAGTCACTTTAGAGTTGAAAAGTGTGTGTTAATTGTTGTACTTCTATAGGGAAAATGAACAATTGTCGAAATATGGTGATACAAAATCAGCCAGAGGCATAATGTATACTGAGTTGAAGAAATTGATTGAGGCAAATCCTCTGTTTCGTGAGAAGCTTGCCTTCCCTAGCTTCAAGGCTTCTCGTCTGAGAACTTTGATAAATCAAAGGTGACCTCACAGGCGTCATATTTTTTTCTCTAACATGAGTTTAAGTGTTTGATATACGTTTTTTGGGGAAATTGCAGCTTGAATTGGCAGCACCAGCTATGTAAAAACCCAAGGCCTAATCCTGACATTAAAACATTGTTCTTGGATCACTCTTGTTCACCATCAAATGGTGCTCGTGCACTCACTCCTGTGAATCTTCCAGTTGCTGCTGTTGCACGACCTTCAAACTTTGTTCCTCTTGGAGTACATGGTGGAGTAGGATCACTTACTTCCTTCCACCTGTTCTATTCTAACTTAAATGTTTAGACTTTGAGAGTTGATGAAATCATTGTATTGGTGCAGCCTTTTCAACAAAGTGCTACTCCGGCTCCTAATGCCAATGCTTTGGCTGGATGGATGGCAAACCCAAATCCTTCCTCATCTGTTCCATCTGGTGTCGTGGCTGCTTCACCATTTCCTATGCAGCCAAGTCAAGGTATATTTCATGTTACTTGTCTTTGGATATTAGAGTTGCTAGGAAATGAAATCTAAGACCTGCAATTTTGTTGCTGTCTTTCCTTACAACAGTTGGTGTGCTGAAACACCCTCGGGCACCGTCAAACTCTCTAGGATTGATGGATTATCAAAATGCTGATCATGAGCAACTCATGAAACGCTTACGGTCTGCACAAACTTCTAATGAGGTAATTATTTTCAGGTTGCCCTTGTTTTTGAAATGCTTACTAAGCAAAAAAAACTATTGTTGCTTTGGAATGTGTGTTTTGTTGTTGAGTATTTGGCTCTATCTTCAAATGACAGGTCACATATCCTACTCATTCTCACCCTGCTGCGTCACTTGATGACCTCCCTAGAAATGTCGTGAGCACAATTCGCCAAGGGTCGGTGGTGATAAGCATGGATTTTCACCCTTCTCATAACACATTGCTCGCTGGTTAGTCTATTGCTACCATGAAGAGCTTAGTGGAGCTGAGCTTTTTATTTGGCTCTTATTTTAACTGTCTATTACTCGTAGTTGGTTGTTCAAGCGGCGAAGTCACCTTGTGGGAAGTTGGATCCAGAGAGAAGGTTGTTACAGAGCCTTTCAAGATATGGAATATGGCGGCTTGTTCTGTGATCTTCCAGGTTGCACTTTCTTCTTTCTTCTCTTGAAACTGTAACTGAAACTCCCTCATTCTTACTTAGTTATGATAGATTTCCTAGAAACATGCTTTGACACTTAACTTATACAGCTTTGCGTGGTTAATGTTTTGTACTGTGAGATGAAATATTACTATTTCAGTAATCAGCGATCAACTTTGTTTTCACCCAGTTAATCTTCTTCTCAGGGTTCCATTGTCAAAGACCCATCAATATCCGTCACTCGTGTAGCATGGAGCCCAGATGGAAATTTGCTTGGTATGGTACATGGAGATTGTGCTAATTACTAAAAACGTTTCAAAGATATAGTTGTAGTTTCAAGTAGACACGAAGTTTGAACTTGGGTATCATTTTCCGTGTACAGGGGTTTCTTTTACTAAACATCTGATCCATGTATATGCTTACCATGGCTCGGACCTACGTCAACACCTTGAGGCATGTTTAATCTTCTTATTTTGTACTTACTTTCTTGTGTTTGTTGCATCTGCACCAAATTTAATCAATTATTTGTTTCTGTGTATCAGATTGATGCTCATGTAGGCCGTGTGAATGACTTGGCGTTTGCTCATCCAAATAAGCAAATGTGTGTTGTGACTTGTGGGGATGACAAATTGATTAAGGTACGTAAGACTTGTGACTCTGAATTCTGATTTTTATTTCCGTGTCTAATTATGAGACGTTTTAGGTGTGGGAATTGAGTGGGAAGAAGCTTTACACCTTTGAAGGCCACGAGGCACCGGTTTATTCCATTTGCCCTCACCAGAAGGAAAATATTCAGGTACACGCATCTCTTGTTCAAAAAGACCTGAAATTTTCCCTTTCGTTTTCTTGTAATTTATCCTTCTTTTTTTGCTATGCAGTTTATATTCTCAACAGCTCTTGATGGTAAGATCAAGGCTTGGCTCTATGATAATGTTGGTTCTCGTGTTGATTACGACGCACCAGGACAATGGTGTACAACTATGCTATACAGTGCTGATGGAAGCAGGTACATCATGCTGATTTAAAAAGCTAGTGTTATAAAAAAAATTATGTCCCTATCATAAATAGAAAGTCTTCTTGACAGTTGATATAAGCTCAAATTAAGTAAAAATTTGCTGTTATTCCAGATTATTTTCTTGTGGGACGAGTAAAGATGGAGACTCTTTCCTCGTCGAGTGGAATGAGAGCGAAGGTGCCCTAAAGAGGACATATTTAGGCTTTAGGAAGAAATCTGCTGGAGTTGTTCAGTTTGATACAACCCGTAATCGTTTCCTGGCTGTTGGTGAAGACAATCAAATAAAATTCTGGGACATGGACAATACAAATCTTTTGACAACTGTTGAGGCTGAAGGAGGTCTTCCGGTATGAAATTCTTGCCCAAACTACTCTTCTTGGCCACTTTTATGTATAATTTTTCGTATTCTGGAGCCTGTTACTTTACTGATGGTATGTACCGCTTATATCAGAATCTACCTCGATTGAGATTCAACAAGGAAGGGAATCTTCTTGCAGTCACTACAGCGGATAATGGATTCAAGATCCTTGCAAATACTGAAGGCCATAGAACCGTAAGAGCATTTGAAGCTCGGTCTTTTGAAGCATCTAAAGCGTCCCTTGATATGAAGGTTGGAATAATTCCCTTTTACGTTATACTTGAATTCTTTTATTACTCATGCCTTATGTCCAGTTTTAACTCGAGTGTCAATGCCTGCGATTCAGGTATCCACCTCCGCAATGGGTACAAGCATCAGCCCAGCTATTGGTAAAATTGAACACATGGACACAGACTCTCCTGCAAGGCCAACCCCAATTCCTGTATGATTAAGAATTAGTAGATCTTTTTTGCTATATATTCTCCTATTTCAATCAAGAATCCTTAACCTATGGACTTATTCCTTGACTCAACTGATTGATGGGATAATTGGAATTGTGGCCTAAGTGTGAAAATGGATCGTGGTTTTGTTTTGTAAATACAATTTTCTTATCTAACTTTGGTGTTATGACGTATGCAGAATGGAATTGAGGCAATGTCAAGAACTATGGAAAAGCCAAGAAACTTGGATGCGGTTGATAAGTCTAAACCTTTGGAGCTCACAGAAATTGTTGATCCGACACAGTGCCGACAAGTGACTATGCCAGATAGCAAGGATTCTGTTAGCAAGGTTTGCTGTCATCTCAGCTTGAAACTTACCATCAATTGTCCTGTTCATTTATAAATATCTTGAAATAATAGTTTGTTGCTATGTCAAATTTAAAGGTTGCTCGGCTTCTTTATACAAATTCGGGTGTTGGAATATTGGCTCTCGGATCAAATGGTGTGCAAAGACTATGGAAGTGGAGCCGCAATGAGCAAAATCCAACTGGGAAGGTGATATATTAAACTGTTCATTTTTTTTGTCTCATTTGGTTTGGGCATACATGTGAGTGGTTGAGTTTTATTTAGCTCTCCTACATAAGTGGCTGAATTGTGCTCTTTTATTTCGAAGGCAACCGCTAGCGTAACTCCTCAGCATTGGCAGCCTAACAGCGGTCTCCTAATGGCAAATGATGTTCCCGAGAATCCTGAGGGAACTGTTCCGTGTATAGCGCTTTCTAAGAATGACTCATACGTAATGTCGGCTTGTGGTGGAAAGGTTTCATTATTCAATATGATGACTTTCAAAGTAAGCAGCTTAATCCAAATTTTCTTTCTTTGGAGAACATGTCCTAAAATATGCGAGCTAAATGTCATTTTTCACATTGTTGACAGGTAATGACAACTTTCATGCCACCACCACCAGCTTCAACGTTCTTGGCATTCCATCCTCAAGATAATAACATTATTGCAATCGGGATGGAGGACTCGAGTATACATATTTACAACGTCAGGGTAGATGAGGTATAATACATTGGTTGGTTTGATTCCTTACTGATTTGTACTGAACTTCTGGTCTAATTACTGATTCAACTCTTGAATGAGTCTGTAATGTAATCTCTTTTAATCTATAGGTGAAAACAAAGTTGAAAGGTCACCAGAAGCACATAACCGGTCTAGCATTCGCTACTGCACTCAATATTCTTGTCTCTTCTGGTGCCGATGCTCAGGTAACATAAATTTGTGTTTCTTAAATTCTATTGGAGCTTTCGCGCTCATCTTGGCTTTTTAACTTCACAAACACCCTTCCTTACCTCTCTTTATTATATAGCTCTTCTTCTGGACCGCTGACTCATGGGAGAAGAAGAAATCTTCAGCGATCCAGCTACCACCTGGAAAAGCACCAGTAGGCGACACACGAGTCCAATTCCACAATGACCAAATCCATTTATTGGTTTCACATGAGACACAACTCGCCATTTACGATGCTTCAAAGATGGAATGTATTCATAAGGTAAACCAAAAATCTTCTTTTACCACGAGATCTTGACTGATAACAAGAACCTTAGTTTCTCATCCCTTGTTTATACTTGTGCAGTGGGTGCCACAAGAAGCTCTCTCTTCGCCTATAACCTCTGCATCTTACTCATGCAACAGCCAACTAGTTTATGCATCATTCGCTGATGGAAACATTGCAGTCTTTGATGCTGAATCCTTGAGACTCAGATGTCGTATTGCTCCATCAGCTTACATGCCTCAACCAACACCCAACAGGTACCTATAAACTTAATATGAAGCTTTATTATTGTCTGATCATTTATTTCGTGAACTTTATTGTGTTTTTTGTTTCTTTTCCTGTTGTAGTGCACCGATCATTCCACAGGTGATCACAGCTCATCCACAAGAACCAAACCAATTAGCCGTCGGACTCTCTGATGGTTCGGTTAAAGTGATTGAGCCATCAGAACTTTCTAGAAGATGGGGTGCTGGTGCCGCGGCTGGTTCAGATAAAGCAGGGACTGAGAATGGACGGCCGTCCAGTTCATCGGCAGCTAATAATTCAAGTTCAGATCAGATTCAAAGGTAAAAATAGTTGCTGTCAGTTAAAAGTTAGTTGACATTTAAATTTATTTTGGATTGTAAAGTTGTGGTAGCTTTGTACTGTTTTTGTAAATGAGATTCTTAAATCAAATCAGTAGGCGTAATAACAGTTTTAAAAAGGCTTCACTGTTGAATGTAGTAGCTTTTAATGTATGGATTTGTCAAAAAATATGAGACCAACGATTATCAGTGTGATTGCGCAATTCCCAAAGTTTTTCAGTAAATCATTTTTTCTTCCGAAAGGATAACTAGACAACATATAAAATAACTTTGTTACCGAAACCATATGTTTCTTAACGAGTGAGTTCGTCATCTAGAAATGTATTTATTTTAATATCCCCTAAACTAGATTTTTATGATGACTCGAGCTGGTTGTTCAAAAGATTTGGGAGATTGGACCATTCTTTGAAGATAAAAATTTTTAAAAGAAAGGAGAGTGACGTACACTAGTTTACAAATTATGGTTCATACTTGCTATAAGGTCAAAGTCTGATTGCATAAACAAAATTTTGGTCAACAAAAAATCCTTAAGAAGAAGCCATCAGTTTTCTTCTTTTCTTCTGGTCCCTTCGCTGATCACGCCGACCTGAAAAATGCACAACACAGCAAGATCGTAAGCATCTGTTTTAAGTTTCAATAGCATGATCATTACTGGTCACAACTACGCAAACACATCAGTCAAAGCAAATTAGATCATATATATATGTATATATATACCTATCTTCTCTTCCTTTCTTTTCTTCCTCAAGCTCGCTATATCGCGCCTCTTATCTGCACTCTGTCCTTTCATGCTCATCACCTGAACAAAGTAACAACATCATTCATGAGATATGGTCATGCAAACTGGGAACATATTTCACACCGTCTCAGCGACTAAGAAAGAGATCCTTGAAGAAAGATTATCAAAAGCCACCCATATTTCCATCAAGGTCAAGCTGAAAAGGTGATTTGAAATGAAATAGAGGTGTTGAGAGAGAAAGAAAGAGTCAAAAACTAAGTACCTCGTTACCACCAGCACGAAGGGCTTGAAGAGGTTCGACGCAGTTCTGGTTAATGACAAGAAGTTTTCTTCTCTTGTTATCTCCACCAGTTTGCATTTGTGGTTTCTTTAACTCTGCAAACTGATGCTGCAAAAGAGGCGTCACACCAGCCTGGGACAAAAAAAAATTGATAACTTTCCTGTGCAGCAACACCTCTGTTTTGGAGAGAGCTAGAGTGGCTAAACATTTTTTTTTTGGATGCGGAATATGGAGGCTGTAACAAAAAAAAGATAAGAGGAACAAAATTTACCCCAGCAAAGTAACGGCCTGAAAATTTCTTCGGCTGCATCGGACGTGATAACAGCCAGCTAAGTTCCTGCGAATTGAACCAGACGTCAAGATTTAATTCGCTTTACGATTTTTTAAGGGAAACTAATATTTCATGATTCAGGAGAACTTTTCGTCTGAGTAGAGTTACCAACCTCCTGCAGCTTTTTAAGTTGTGCTGAAGTCTCTTTTCTCTGCCTAACATTGCCCACTCTTTCCTCTTCACTTTCGTCGTCGTCCAATTCAAGTTCCATCGATTCAGCATGTTTTTCAAGCCAGGTCCTGTCTGCTTTCTCCTGGATAGCAGAAACCAACGACAAATTAATGAGAAATTTGAAAGTTAAGTACGCAATGGGAAGAGTTAAAGATAAGCATCCAGATGTGGGAAGTGAGTGTGAAGCTACTACAAAGACCACCAATAAAAAAGTTCACATAGGCTAGGGTTTATATATTTCCAGATACTTCATCAATTAAACATGGTAATAGAAACTTGAACTTCCTGCATTTATTTTCAAATTTTCACATCCTGAAAGTAAGTACATTCAGCATACTGATGGAAGAAATACCCGCGAGCCTTTCCGTTCTATCTGGTCTATTTGACGTGCTAGAGATAATCGCTTCCTCACAGCTGGCATATAAGAGCTATCCAAAGGGAATATCTTAACGCTTTCCTGTAAGCTCAAAAAAGGGAACCTTCAGCATGAAAGTGGCAAAACTGAAGTAAAAAAACCTACTTTAGCATTACCCACCTCAGTGTTTTCTTTATGACAAAAAACTTTTAACATACCTAAAATTTGATTTGGGAGCGTGAGTATATACCTTAGAAAAGGACTTGCATAATGTGTAAAACTTCGATGTATCATTCGGCGCAATCATAGCTATGCTGCATCCATCCGCGAATGCTCTAGCGGTCCTCCCACTTCTATGTACATATACCTACATAAATAAAAAGGCTAAGAGCTTGTAGAAATGTTATCAAGGAAAAACTAGAAAACTTAAGAGTCAATCTTTTCTTACTTCTGCTGAATGTGGAAGTTGGTAGTGAATAACAGTTCGGACATTCTTAATATCAATTCCCCTTGCTGCAACATCTGTTGCTATTAGTATTCCATTTTCGCTTGCACGGAAACGGTCGACTGCCTGTGACAAATAAAGAGGTGGAAAGGAAAAGATGATAAGTAACAATATCAAGTATGTGTGTTTCCGCAGCACCCATGAACTCAGAATATAACAAAATGATTTTTTCCAGTATTGTAGCAAAAGAGTCATGTGGAAAAATAAGTGAGCAATAGGAAGTTGAACCTTCAACCGAGCTCGCTGCTTCATATCTGAGTAGAGTTTGCAAACATCAAGTCCAAGAATCTTTAAAAGCGCACAGATATGCCGCAAAGCTGCCACTGATGTACAGAAAACAATTGTCCGTCCTTGTCCATGGACGCTCAAAATATAATACAAATAAGCATCTTTTTCATCCTCTTCGCACCTGTAGTTTGTTATAAGATATTAATACTAGGAATACCGAGATAGACCAAGAAACTAAGTACCATCAAAGATTGCTGAATGTTTGGCAAGCAAATAATGAGTAGAAGCATGGTGCCCTTTAAGCAATAAAACTTACTTAACCACTCAAATTAAAAGCTTCAGAGGGACAAAATATAGTACTTACTTAATAAAAGATTCTTCAATCTTTGGTGCCAAAATAGATGCAGTTGTCAGATCAATAATGGCAACACTATCTCTCATTCCGGCTCGTTCAGATAAAACTTCAATGGAATTCACTTCACCATATGATGACTGCTTTGACTTCGAGGAGCCACGCTTAAGCTTTTTACGGAAATCTGAAGACAGTGCTATGGTAGCTGAGAAAACAAAAGTTTGTCTTTTCTTCTTTGGGGCGTTGGAAATTGTGTCACTACTCTCCACAGTTTGAGTTTTTCCTTCATCTGTCACTGGAAGCAAGTCGATTATAGACTGCAGCTCCCGGAAATGCCCACTTTCAACCATGCGATCAGCCTCGTCCAACACAAAGAAAGACAAGGAACGCAGCTGCCAAAGAGGATCAGAAAAAGAGAGAACCATTTAGACAGTGTCTAAAAATAGCTAAACAATAGTAACAATTTACACATGCCTTAATTAGCAGGTATACTTGCAAATCGTTTTTCAAGGAAACAGCATAGATTACATACTGACTACTGCATTTAAGCATAACTACACCAGAACCGGTTAATGTAAAAGCAAGATACCGGACTAAAAAGAAGCACAGGTTACTCCACAATAATGCCTTACATACCTCTACTAGATGCTTTTCTCCGGCCGACATAAGTTCCCACAACCTTCCTGGAGTTCCAACAACTATTTCTGGTTTCCCTTTTAGAAGCCTTTCCTGCTTCGCTGATGACATCCCACCAACAATAGGAACGACCTTGACACGGAGATCCTTTGCAGCATTGTTAAGATGATCCGTCACCTGCAATAAGAGGAAAGTTGGAATTGAATTTCAGACCTTCCTTATGACCCCACCTGGCCAACCACAAGTGAACAAAGAAGCATGCCAGAAAAAACAAAGCAATATGGTGATAGTAAAGGATACCTGTAGAGCAAGTTCCCTAGTTGGAGTGATGATTAGAGCCCGTAAATAGCCATCTGCAACATATTTCTGTGCTTCCTCTCCCTTACGTGCAATCAATTTACCAACCTTTTCCCGCTCATCTAAGAGGCGTTGCAGTATGGGCAACCCAAAAGCAAGAGTCTTTCCCGATCCTGTCTCCGCAGCACCAATAACATCCTGTGGTCGAAAAATGAACCATACATCAATAAAACATAGTTTATACTTTATTGATAGAAAAGAAAGCTGGTTATCCAACCTTTCCCTGAAATGCTGCAACGGAAAAACAAGCCTTCTGGATTTCTGTCGGCTCCTTGAATCCGAGGTGGTAGATTGACTTCATGAGTAGTGGATGAAGTCTCATTAAACTCCATGCACTAAATTCCGGAGGAATCTCTTCTTCATCAACTTGCTCCTCTTCTTTGTTATCCTCATCACAGCTAAGAGCTACAAATGATTTTCTATCATTATAATGTGACATAAGTTGTAGAGACCAAAAGTTGTAGAGACCAAAATTTGGTGAAAGAAGGTATAGTTTGAAATATTCAATAGTTTCGAGCTCAGGTGAAACGTCCCAATGGAAGAGCTTCAATTGTTAAAAATTTCAACTGGGTCTAAAATGAAGCTAGTTCGATAGAACCTGATGTTAAACAAATCAAAGCTATCCACCACAGAGTTTTAAACTATGATACCAGTGAAAGACCATTAACATACTAAGGTATTCCTTGCCAAATCTTAATATCCCTAAGAAAAATTGCCATATACCGATTAACGAGTAATGATTAACAATTTTGCACCAAAGAGTATACGAAACACTAACCAGCAGAAGAGACCTGATCCTTTTCAGCCTCCTTAATCTTCTTCTGCTTCTTCTTCTTCTTCTGCTCGTTCTTCTTCTTAGATTTCTTCTCTTTCATCTTAAGAGTCTCCAAGTTATCCTCACCTTTACTTTCTTCTCCATCCTCTTGATCTTCATCATCTTCTTCTATTTCTTCTTCGCCTTCAATAATCTCCTCCATAGTCTCGTTCTCATCATCATTGCTTTCTGGAGCTTGTTTCTTCGACTTCAACACTTTCTCTGTTTCTCCAATTTCAGTCGTAGGAAGAGCCAGATTATAATCAGCTTCATCAATCTCTTCAAGTGATAGAAAACCTGCTCAAACAAAGTATAAAGTTTCATACTTTCAGTGAACTAACAAACGTCAAGTAATGGCTCATACACACGAATTTGAGATTCAATGCTCATTTTCAAGAAGAATTTGCTCATCTAAAAAAAACATGAATTGCATAAATTTCAATCAAAAGAAGACAATACCAAAACAATTATTAACAGAAAAAACAAAAAATTTACCTCCGTCTAGCTGGCCTGAACCAGTAAATAGAGTGGCGAAGGTTTCGTCGTCTTCTCCGATAGGTAAAGAAGATCTCCACGGAAGTGAATCAATACGTTCAAAATCCTCCTCCCGCTTTCTCTTATGATTTCTTTTGTTCTTCTTCGCCATTAAGGATGATTCTCTGCCGCCTGCAGACATGTTAGCCGTTGATTTGAGCTCGTAAGGTCTATTGAGGCGTCAATGGCAGAGATGAGTTTCTGAAGAAGAGTTAAGAGTTAGATAAACCCTAAATCAGACAAGACGATAATTAAACCGGATCCGGTTCACTTGAATTAATATAAACCGAATAATTTGCCTCGGACCGATTCGAGTCACTTGGAAAATGGAAGTATTTGTTGTTTGTTTGTTTGGATTTTGGATGTTCTTTGCGTGTAAATTATTCGAAGAATAATGGGTTCTAAAAATTAGGGGTTTACTTTAGATTAACACATGAAATTACGTGATACAAATTTGGGCCTGTTTCTTATGAAGCCCATTAGCTTTCTATATCCAAAACCCCAATTTAATTCTTTCTACTTCATTCTTTTCTTTTTTTAATTCGTTGGGGGTTTTTATAACAATTTTGTAATTTGGAAAATTCATATACATGTTGAAATTTTTTTGTAGTTTTTATTAGACTCTTAACTTATTAGTGTGAAAAAGTGCTAATGATCATTAAACATTGGTGAAAAGTTGAAACAAACTCGTTTCAGAATTATACTATAACACTATGAGTTTTCCTTCAGTTATAACGTATAAGTCTTATAGATAGGTAAAACTTTTTGTAGAATAATAAAAAAAGTTAAGATCTTAAAGAATTGTAAATACTAATTTTAAAAAAATTGTAAATACTGTTATGACGGTTTCTCATTATTATGTCCATATGTCGATATTATTGCACGCTTTTAGCTGTCATTATTGCTAAAGTGATGACTGATTAACATTAGCATGCAACTGGAGCATTGATTACTGATTAGCGAGTTTAACTATTTTGACTCTCATTTTAAATCTTACAAGCTCTTAAACCTCGGTAATTATCATGGAATTGACCGTAATTTATTATTCATAATAAATCAGAAAATTCTTCTCGCAATGTAAATTTACTGCGGCGATCACTACGAATAAAACAAAACAAAAGAACTTGACCTAAGAAAGTAAGTGTGAAACTTAACTAAGGAGTGGGGTCTTCACCGCAACCACGAAAGGGATCCGAAGAAATTCCCAACAGAATCCATCTTTCAATATATCCAATTTGCTTACGCCTTTACTCTCTCTTCCCCCCTTCTTCGAATGCTTCAAGGAGTTTTTTTTTTCTTTTTTAGGCAAGGAGTTAGTAGGACTGTTCATTGTGTGTTAGAATATCGTAGTCATATTCAAAACAGTTCAACTAACTATCTTATTTTTGAATTAGATTGGTTGACCAAATATTATTTAGTTTCATTCGGTTTTGTCTTATGATTTCAATCATTGTGAACACATTACAATATCAAAATAAATATTTCTTTCACGTATACTTTGGATTTCATTGTAGAATTTTGTTGATTGTTCTTAAAATAATGAGAATCTTCGACTTTTCCTCGAATTTCTCTACATATATAAAAAAACATATATATATATATATATATATATGTGGTGGTGCTGTATGAATTACGGTCTTCAAAATGTTTATGTTTAAAAAAAAAAACTTAACTTGTAGCTTAATTAATTTAGATAAGTTTTACTTTTATTAATGATTAATATATATATATATATATATCTCGTTTTGCATATAGACATATAAGTAACGTGATAAATATCTGAAACTTTTGGGGTGTAATGCATGCGAAGGCTTAGTTATTAGAGTGACGTCGGAGACAAGTCGTGGGAGTTATTTATACGAGTACATTATTGTCTTGAAATTTAGACAGCTAAGGTTGTGTTCAAGAAGGCAAAAAGAAGATGATGTATGTATTTGATAATATCGTGGGAAGAAAAATACAAATTCTTAATTAGTAATTAAATAGTTTGTGGAACTTATTTGATTATGGGAAATCACCTGGCACAATTATAGTGGCCACACGATTTAGATTAAAAGATAATCATTTTGTTTCTTAGATATTGACATAAGTATGACCCGCCTCCTTCATAAGATTCCAACAAATTTGAAAGAGACCAAGCAGCTATATATAATCACAAATTGATAACTTATACTATTATTTAGAAGCTATTGGTCTTAAGCTTTTAAACCCATGTGGTTCAATATATAAATCACTAGATAACATTAACGCCGAAAACCATTATTTTTCACATGAAGATTCTCTGCTCGTTTAATCATACTATTATCTAAGAAATTTCACAGTTTATTTTGTGTTGTTTACAAGTAAAACAAGCCACAAAATAACATTAATATTTTTTTTTGTTTGACATGTCAATTCTCACTGTCTACGCTATTAGTTAAAAATGATTTGCGTAGCGTATCATACATGTTACAACAGTATACGCAATGGGAAAAACAAATCAAATCTTAGTAATTTCCACAATCATATGCAATTAATTGAAATCTCCACATTAATTTAGTCTTCCCCATTAATATGACTTGGATTTTTTGTTTTGTTCGACAGAAAAGTGTATATAATAAGTAGTGTATAAATGTATAAAAATATGGGTGTTGTGTGGAAGCAGCATATATATGGTTTATGGAAAATGTCCTGTCAAAGCCAGGCTGGCACTTCCCCTCCGATGATTGCTCGTGGGTCCCGTTGTCTTCACTGTCTTAGCACATGCGCTTCTGCTTACGTGTTCTATTCGAATTTACACTTAAATCGTATCATTTTTTCAATATAAACCTACTTGTTCCTTCTTCTTTTTTTTTACTATTAGTATAAACTATAAAGTAAACCTGATTAGTCAGTAAGCCCACATCTCACATTTACGAAACGAATAAGTGATGTTAGGAGAAATAAATAAACATTTGTATAGTACTTGCGTGTATATCTTACTCTTACATGAGTAATATTAAAAAAAAAAAAAAACTTAGCTAAAGAAGTTTTCGTATTTTGGTAGTAAGCTAATTCGAATTCAGAATTCGTAATCCATGACTTATCCGCCGATTTGTAAAGATTACTTTTTGACTCTTTTTTTACTAATCAATTTGGCAAAAAATAATTAATTACTATTTGTTTTTTTTGTTTTAAACAGTAAATCCAAACCGCTGTTTGCTCAAATCAAAACAGACCACATGAACTCCATGTATCGTTTTTAATAAAAAAAAAAAAAAAAAAAAACTCCATGTGGCGTTTTAACACAACATATTCTTCTTCTCTCCCTCTCTATCGACTATCAATATGATACTGATTGTATTTTAAAAATCTTTACACGTATACTTTAATTTCTTAGCCTTTTATAATTTGTATAGCCAGTGCAATATCAAGGTTAGTAAGACAAATTAGTGGTGGTATTTATACAATTATAGCAATCATTCTTAATTTCTCAATTGGTTTTTAGTAATTCATAATGTAGAAAAGTCGTGTCGGCAAGATATATTGTTCTAATCGTTCAAGACAAAAACTTCGAAAATTGATTAATTTAATTGAGTAACTAGTTAATTTATAATTACTATTGATAAAAAAGATAACAGACAGACAGACAATAGTATAAACAGATACATGAGACAAAAAAAAAACAGAGATTAACATAATAAACTAATCAAGTTATTCCCAAAAATATGGATTATTTACTGATAACCAAACGATTGGATCTTACATTATAAATTATAGGAGTGATGATGTCTCATTAATTCGTTTAGTTTAGGGGAAGAAGGCTGAAAAATGGCTCCAAGATCTTAGTGAATTATATTGTCTGGTCCGTTTATGTAAATTTAATGTTAATACTGAGAGCAAACAAATGGAAAATACTAATGATAATTATTAATATTAATAGCAAATTCCAACACAGTGTTTAACAAATAATGACATGTACTTGCTTCGGACTCTCTCTTTTGCTTCTCTTCTTTTCCCCCTCTGCTCTTATTTCTTCCGACTTTTCTCCTTCCTCAGGAACTTAAGTTTCTGAGTCCATGAAGATGCCAGTAAGTACGTTTCTCCCTTTCTTTTTATTCCTTATTGAAAATTTATTTTCTTTAATGAGTTTGGTTTAATCTCCGTCTGCAAATTCCAAAGTTTGTAGACGAATCTCTTATTTGCTATACGTAAATTATATGATTCTGTCGCTTTTTTTTTTGCTGAATATCTGAATCGAGATATCTTCTGGGTTTCTTATCTCAGTTCTGTCTTATTTGTTTTGTAAATTGGAATCTCCCAGCAGCCAAATCTAGAAATCTGTCTTAGATTCCTCTGTTTTGTACTTACGGGTTCTGTTTTCTTTCTTCTTGGATCTTATTGTCAGTGATTTCTGATTGATGTTTCGATTATTCCTATGCTTCAATTTGTTTCCAAAGTTGCAAGTTTATGAACTCTGTCTGTTTCTTAGATTTTCTCAGCAAACAATTTATATCAGATTTCCCGGAATGTCTCCACGGAAATCGAATTTTTCCCGGATAATTTTTTTGTTTTCCGGAATTTCCTATGTTGAAGAGAGTTCATGTTTTTCATCAGAGATTTGTTTAGCTTTCTCAGAATTTCCTCTACAGAAAACGTTTTTTTGTTTGTTTGTTTCCCCCTTCAAATATGATTCTCGTTAGTAAGTTTTGCTACAATCATTAACAAATTTCATAGGTTTGGATTCGATTTTATCGAATTTGAAACTGATTATCTCAAGTTGTTGTAATGCAGGTGGCATTGGTCTGGCTACTGGCATTCACCAATCTATTGATCAGAGGAGAAAGCAATAATGCAATCTGCAAAGAGAAATTCAATTTAGAACCTAGACCTCACAGCGTTTCGATCCTTGAGTTTGGAGCGGTTGGAGATGGCAAGGCGCTGAATACGCTTGCGTTCCAAAACGCTATTTTCTATCTCAAGTCGTTTGCGGATAAAGGCGGTGCTCAGCTCTATGTTCCACCAGGGAAATGGCTCACAGGAAGCTTCAACCTTACGAGCCACCTTACTCTCTTCTTGGAGAAAGGAGCAACAATTCTTGCATCACCGGTATGATCCATAAACTATCCAAAAAACACTAGCTTTGATCACGTGTACCGTTCTTTTGAAAGCAAGATTAAATTCTTGTGTTTAGCGTTTACTTTTATTGAGCTATTGGTGTTATTTCGGTTATATATATCCCTTAGGATGTTAGACAAGTTTTGCGTTTAGCGTTGAATAAAACGGTAACAAAGTTTCTCTTATGTGCTAGGATCCGTCGCATTGGGACATTGTCACTCCTCTACCATCCTACGGTCGCGGAATTGAACTTCCCGGAAAGCGTTACAGAAGTTTGATCAATGGAGACAATCTACTAGACGTAGTCATCACCGGTAAACAATAAGCTCATGCCACCATTAACCTAAGTGGCTGGTTTGACGACATTGAGACTTAATAAACTACTTTGACATGGCAGGCGACAACGGGACATTTGACGGTCAGGGTGCGGTGTGGTGGGAGTGGCTTGAATCAGGGTCCTTAAACTATAGCCGACCTCATATAATCGAATTCGTCTCCTCCAAAAACATCCTTATATCAAATTTAACCTTCTTAAACGCACCCTCGGTCAGCATTCACCCTGTTTATTGCAGTCAGGTTCATATAAAAAAAGTTTTGATTGAAACATCAGTTGATTCTCCGCACGTTCTCGGAGTTGTCCCTGGTAAAATCATTTTTTTCATTCTTCTTCTCCATCATTCCGCAATGTTACCGTTCTAAAGCTAAATTTTTTTCTCTGTTTTTCAGATTCTTCGGACAATGTTTGTATCGAAGACTCAAGGATCAATGTCGGACACGATGCGGTCTCTCTCAAGAGTGGTTGGGACCGATACGGTATAAACTACGGCCGTCCAACCACCACTGTTCATATTCGGAATCTTATCTTAAAGTCTCCCACCGGCGCTGGAATCTCCTTTGGGAGCGAGATGTCAGGTGGAGTCTCTGACGTGACCGTTGAGCGTCTCACTATACACAGCTCACTCGTAGGTATCGCCTTTAGAACCACCAGAGGCAGAGGAGGGTATATCCGTAATATCACAATCTCGGACGTCGATCTTTCTGACGTTGACACAGCCATCATCGCCGACGGACACACCGGGTCGCATCCAGATGATAAATTCGACCGGAATGCACTCCCAGTCGTGACGCATATCGTCATGCGGAATTTCACCGGAGAGAATATAGGATTGGCCGGGAATTTCACCGGGATTGGAGAATCTCCGTTCACATCGATTTGCCTTACGGATATTCATTTACAAACGCGTTCAGATTCTTGGATATGCTCCTACGTCTCTGGATTTTCAGACGACGTATCTCCGGAGCCTTGTCAAGAGTTAATGAGTTCTCCGTCATCGCCGTGCTTCGCCGGTGGTAGCATATACGGAGGAGATACGGCGGGTCAGTCGTACTACAGTTCGTAAATGATAGTAAATTTCATAAATGGGTGATGAAGAAGAAAAGAAGAAGAGAAGTGAGGTTACGATACGATTGGATTTTCAAATTTTTTGGTCAAGCAAGTCATAAAATTTGTTGTCAGAGAAGAAGAAGAAAAAGAAAATTACGTTTTAAGAGGGTGAGTTTCAAGAACAGAGCGAGCTTCTATTGTATTATGTACAGCTTCCATTTCTTTCATTCATGGTGTAACAAAATTCATCTTCTTTGTTTCTGTGAAGAAAAAAAAAAAAAAAAAAATTTATTTGTCAAGTGACTAATGGGTTCAGAATCCAGATGACCAAATGACAAGAATGTGGAACTGAATCAGCAGAACAAGAATGTTTTTTTGAAATATTTATCAAATGAATCGTTCTGTGTTCCGTCTCTTTTCTCTTTTCCACACAAATCAACCTTTTGCTGCTTTCTAGTGTGTTCTTAAGCAAAACAAAAAGTGAGCACGATTAGCCATACAAGTAAGTAAATGAGTCGAGAGAGTTTCTTTTTCTTTTTCAAACCTTGTCTATAAAAATGCAAGTTGGTTAGACATTGCAAAACCTCGACGCTTTCTTCTTGACATTTCACATTCCTCTCTTGCACATATACACACATTCTAAACAATTAACAAAACGGCTAAAACCAGCGATTACAGTTACAACTTTCAAGCAACCGACACCAGTCTCACATTTCGTTTTGGTTTAGAGTCCCACAAGCTTAAACTATCGGCATGGAGTCTGGACAGTGGTCAGCATGAACATCAAAGAATTTAAACGCAACTTTTGTATTTAACGAACATTTGTAACTGAAATATACCAGTTTCTGAATACATTTCGTATAATCAGCAACTCCTATATATATTATATTAATTTGTGGTTTTCGTGCTCATTAATTGGTGTTTGATTTTAAATTTTTAGCCAATATTAGTCCCGTCGTGTTGAGAGGTTGGCGCTGGAAGGAGCTAAAGTAAAGGACACGTGTCGCATTGTTCTTGTGGTTAGTTCGTCGTATGTCTATGGCCGCCATCATCTTTTCTTCTTTTAAATTGACACGTGCCTCATCTTTTAGCCGTTGACCCCTTCTGTTTAATGCATTTCCCTGTGATTTAGTTGTCGAAAAAAAAATCAAAGATTAGTTTTTTTTTTTTTTAAGGATACTACAAAAATTAGTTGAATAAAAATGAATGGAGTCATGAAAAATTTTAAATGCATTTTCCCTGTGATATAATCAAAGAGTAGTTATAAATGCATTTTCCCTGTGATATAATCAAAGAGTAGTTATCTTTTCACGTTTTAATTTTAAATAGTCAAATTTCAACGAACTATATAATGATATTTGATTAAGTCAGGTTTTATTTCTCTGTACCATTGCATCCATGTTGTTAACTATTCCTAAATATTATTGTTTCATTCCATTGTAATTTTCCCCACTTATTTATCCACTGTGCTTACCGCTATATTCACCTGGGAAATGATCAATTTGAGAGAAGAAAAACAAATCAGTTTCTAACTATTGGTGTTTAGTTAAACCCATTAGCAAAAAAAAAATTATTAGTGTTAATTATTAATTCAATAAGATATAATTTCCTACCAAACGTTATGGGCACATGATAGGACACATAGCAAGAAGATGAATACAATCATACATAATAAGTTACATAACATGACTCCACTTTTCTTTTAGGTTTTGAAAGTAACTCCACATTCTATTGGCGCGTGTGAATTCATATTTGGTTATACGAATTTAGTTTAAAAATCCATATGGATTAATAATTAGGACCAAAAAGAAACAATAATCTATTGGCGCGCGTGAATGATCCTTAATTTTCCTTAAAAGCATGCTCACACCCAAAAAAATAAAAAACTACAACAAAAAGCAATACTCCATAGAGAATAACCCATAAACAAGTACGTAAGTTGAAAATGATTTAAATTGCTATAATAACAAGCAATGATAATTCTAATACGTTCACATAGGATAATTTTGGTTCTAAATTCCTTCGTATATGACTATATTAGCATCATCAAGTTACACCTTTTACGCAGTTGTATGTATGGATCTAAGAATTTTGACTATCCAATTTGCTGGGTATATTTTCGATCAAGAACATGTTTCAGTCGTCTTATACAATCTATACAATTAATATACAGCTCTATAGGTGTGCATTCTTTAGTAATTATAAAGTTTTGGTTCTGCATATAAAGCTGAAACATTTGTGTTCTACAAAACCTTTTTAGGTGACATGGACCTTTGGTTGATATTTAAAATATAAATAAATTAGAATATATGTCTATCATGTCTGTGTAAGCAGCAATAAAGTAAAAAATATATACATTAAAAACGCAAAAAGCTCATCGTAAGAGTAAAAACTTTTTACAGAGAATATACGGTTTCAGCGGGTTTTCTTTCTTGGGACCTTCTCCATTGTATAGAGCTTTTGGCCCAGTTTAATTTTGCGTATTTTTTTTTTGTCATGAATTTTGTTTAAAGCCGATTGAAAACAATACAAGAAACATGCATGGATCACTATATTTACTGTCAAAAGACCATAGTGGATCTCTTTCTTAAATTAAAATCCTAGCTCTCGTGGTAATAACCAATAAGTAGTTTTTTGATGAAAAAAGTTGAATACTTTCATTTTTATTTATTTATGAAAGTTTTTTTTTGCCAACTTACTACTGTTGAAATAGAGGAAAACAAATTAAGACAATGACAGTCATAGAGAGGTCGATACAAAAGGTGCGAGTGATCTTATCCATTTCGCGTGGACACGTGTCGCAATAGGGAAAGCTTCTCTGCAACGTGATATTTGTTTTTCTTATCATTAATGCCTTTTCATTTAATGTTCTAAGTTTATAACGAAAAATATTATTTTCAAATCAGTTTTTTTATTTATTTAATGAAGAATATTCATGTACATATTTCCAATATATGTATAGTTAATCATTCATAGAAAATAATTTATTGGTTTGATATAGGACGATCTAATTCTCATGTTGAGCTTTCCTTCAAATAAAAACTATAAACAGAATTCAATTTTCTTTTGTTAATGGGTAAAATGAATTTACTTGATATCACAAATTAGAGTTTTAATGTAAGATATCGATCCATGCATATGAAGCGAGTCGTATGACACACTTAAAACCATCGTTAATTCAAAAATATATGTGACATGTCGGGCGGTGCTAAACACCTGTTTAAGCAAAGTACTATACACTGAACTTGGATAACTTATAAATATTTACATTGAGGTTGACAAGTTTAAACATTTCTAAAATAAAATCAAACAAGGCAGATAAAGTAAATTAATTGATAGAATAGTTACTGGTATTGGCTGTTTTAATAATATGTCGGAGCACAACTGAATAGTCAAATGTTATTTGTTATCCTATATTAAAAAAAAAAATTCCGGGGTGATAGGTGATTGGTGGGTAGCATCATTCAAATGAACCATTTGAATTGTTTTTTTGTTTATTCAGAGTATACACGACGTTTTAATAGATGCGCAGATGTTATGTTTATACCATATAATCTTGTAACTATATTTTGTTTAGTTTGCAAACAATCATATTTTGAAAGAAAACAAAATCAAAAGCAAATTGAATACAGGAGACTGGTGGCTCATCTATTTCCCATTTAATAAATTTTCTTTCATTGGGGTTAGAAAGATGTTTTGATTTAAAAATAAAAGATATACATGAGATACGGTATATTTTAGGGTAACCACTAGACGTTCTTAATTCTCTTAATTTTTTGTTTGTTTGTTAAAATTTTAATTTCCTCCAATAGAAAATTGTCTAAATTTTTAGATACACATTTTCTTCCAAAACGCAGCTCCAACACCACCGAGCAAATTTGTTTTCCCGCCTAACCATCAATGTTATATTCATACTTACTGTAAGCAACTTACATAAGACTTGTAATAACTATTTGCTAATTTTGTTATTTTAATTAATTAACAGCAAAAAGGTCAATAGTGAATACAAAAATAAGCCTATGTTTTATGTAAGATATAGCTTAGCTAAACATGTACGTGATGATAGAAAAAATGCTTAGGTGTATTTTGGTACCTTGATCATATGCTTGAATGTGCGTCGACGTATTATTTTGTTTTGTTTAATGATGATTATATTTTATTTTGCCGTTTAATTTAATACATGTAGGTCCATACGACAGGAAGCATGGTTTCTCAATTACAGAAATCTAAAGGGTAATTTTGTAAAATCCTTTAACCTCTCTCAAAATTAGTAAAATAAAATATATGCAGCTCTTTTTTTTAAAAGGCAAATTCCTTATTTCGAATTGGTAGAAAATGGATGGTAAAATATATGACTGGGCAATAATAATGGGAAATCTGTTAAGGTTGAGTTTACAACTTTATATAGCGAAGTTAATTACAATTTTCATGCATGAGCTGGATCCACGCATCAAGGGTCTTGGACCCACTTTTCTTCCAATTATATAATTTTCATTAACCCTATATTTTCAACAAACTGACAGTTAAACCCCAATATTTCACTACTTAACAAAATAACCCATAAATTGAGCTAAATTCGGAAGCAACATCTAAACGTCTCATAATTCTCTTCATACCAGAGGGACAATTTTTTATTTTGAAATTTTCATTAGATCAAGATATATTTTACGTGCTATATTCAGAATTAAATTGTAAAAATAGAGAAATGGTCTAAATTGAAAGTCTGAAAAACAAACGGTGTAGATGTAGAGAGAAATGAAAACTAAAGGGCATGTCAACTCTCCGCACATAGAAAGGACATGTAAATAGACTAAAAATAAAACCATAAAATTTTTTATTTGTTTGTGAATCTTAGAATATAAAATAATTTAGCTTTACTGATTAAAATAACAGAGAAATAAAGCTCTAAGGTGAGACAAGCCATGTCTTCAACTCCCTAAGCCTCATCTCACCATCTTCTCTCTCTCTTTTTCTTTTTTTTTTTACCCCCAAATTCATATTCACTACTACTCTCTCCAATTTCTTAATTCTCAATTTGATAATTTTCATTTCTACCCAAACTCGTTTAATGGAATAAAAATCACCTCAATTTCCCCTCTTTCTGGGTATATATTCTTTTTTTTTTTTTTTTTTTTTGTTGGGCGTAGCGAGAGAGATGATGAATCCGAGTCAAGGAAGAGGACTCGGATCGGGTGGTGGGTCAAGTTCCGGTAGAAATCAAAGCGAGTCAGTGGTGGAGATGTTTCCTTCAGGTCTTCGAGTTCTTGTCGTTGACGATGACCCAACATGTCTCATGATCTTAGAGAGGATGCTTAGAACTTGTCTATACGAAGGTTCGAATCAAAAAACAAGATCTTCTCTTTTTTTCTTTTTTTTTTTGGGTTTAGTGTAGTTTTATTATCTCAACAGTTCAAATGGTCTCTTCCTCCAATGATGGTTTTTTTTGGTTTTGGTTTATTGTGGTCCTTTCTCGAAAATTATGTTATTTTGAGGAATAATTATGGTTTTGATATCGGTGGTTGACTAACTTTGCTCTACCATAAATAGAAAGAAATGAAGCAATTTTGTGTTGCTTTTTAAGATTCACATATTTAATCTCTCTGTTTCTTGTTTTTAGATCACACCTTATGATCTGCTGAAAGATTCACATTTTATGGGAGTTACTTTTCTAGCTAACTCCAAAAAGCTGTGAGATCCATTGTATTTAATAATTCAGGGTTTAAATAGATTCAAATCTGAGTCTCTCATGTTGTTGCTCTTTGACTTGAGTTTGGTTAAATATCAATTTCAAGAGATCTTTGTTAGGACTTAACAGTTCTGTTTCTCTTTGATCTGAGTTTGGTTATGAAACTCTGTTTTCTGTACTCCTTGGAGCTGAGTTTTTCATTTTCTTGTTCTGAAATGCAGTAACGAAATGCAACAGAGCAGAGATGGCATTGTCTCTGCTCCGGAAGAACAAACATGGATTCGATATAGTAATTAGCGATGTTCATATGCCTGACATGGATGGCTTCAAGCTTCTTGAACATGTTGGTCTAGAGATGGACTTGCCTGTTATAAGTACGTTCTTTTATTCCCTTATAACTCTCTAAGTTTGAATCTTTTTTTATGGATTATGGTTTCAATTACTGATCTTGCTTTTTAAAATTGACTTACTCAGTGATGTCTGCGGATGACTCAAAGAGTGTGGTTCTAAAGGGAGTAACGCACGGTGCGGTTGACTACCTTATCAAACCGGTACGTATGGAGGCACTTAAGAACATATGGCAGCATGTGGTTCGGAAGAGGAGGAGCGAGTGGAGTGTTCCGGAACATTCTGGGAGCATTGAGGAGACCGGCGAGAGACAGCATCAGCAACACAGAGGAGGAGGTGGTGGTGGTGCAGCTGTTTCTGGTGGCGAGGATGCGGTGGATGGTAACTCGTCTTCGGTTAACGAAGGGAACAACTGGAGGGGCAACTCAAGGAAGCGGAAAGACGAGGAAGGGGAAGAGCAAGGTGACGATAAGGAAGAAGATGCGTCCAATTTGAAGAAACCGCGCGTTGTCTGGTCTGTTGAATTGCATCAACAGTTTGTTGCTGCTGTTAATCAGCTCGGTGTAGAAAGTAAAGACTAAATCTTCTTACATTTGCATTGGTGATTATTATGCTTAAGGTCTTATTGATCTTCTTTGGCGCAGAGGCGGTTCCTAAGAAGATCTTAGAGCTGATGAATGTTCCTGGGCTAACCCGAGAGAACGTAGCTAGTCACCTCCAGGTATAAATCTTATACTCGGATACCGGAATGAGCCATTGAATTGTATAGATGTTCTTACTGGCTTTGTGTGAACTTGCAGAAATACCGGATATATCTAAGACGGCTTGGGGGAGTATCGCAGCACCAAGGCAATCTAAACAACTCGTTTATGACGGGTCAAGACGCGAGCTTCGGCCCTCTTTCGACATTGAATGGGTTTGATCTACAAGCACTAGCAGTCACAGGTCAGCTTCCTGCTCAGAGTCTTGCACAGCTTCAAGCAGCTGGTTTAGGCCGGCCTGCGATGGTCTCTAAGTCGGGATTGCCTGTTTCCTCCATTGTGGACGAGAGAAGCATCTTCAGCTTTGACAACACGAAAACAAGATTCGGAGAAGGGATTGGACATCACGGGCAACAAATTCAACCGCAACCTCAGATGAACTTACTTCATGGTGTCCCAACGGGTTTACAACAACAGCTTCCTATGGGTAGTCGAATGAGCATTCAGCAACAGATCGCCGCTGTTCGAGCTGGACATAGCGTTCAAAACAGCGGAATGCTGATGCCTCTAGCAGCTCAGCAGCCATTGCCCCGGGGACAATCATCGCCAATGCTACCATCCTCGCAATCATCCATCAGGCAGCCGATGTTACCTAACCGCATTTCAGAGAGAAGCGGTTTCTCTGGAAGGAACAATATCCCCGAGAGCAGCCGAGTATTACCGACAAGTTACACCAATCTCGCAACACAACACTCGTCAAGTTCTATGGCCTTTAACAACTACCAACAAGAACTCCCGATGAACAGCTTCCCACTAGCGAGTGCTCCTGGTTTATCAGTTCCGGCTCGGAAAGCACCTTCTTACCAGGAAGAGGTTAACAGCTCCGAAGCAGGTTTCACTACCCCGAACTACGACTTGTTCACCCCCAGACAGAACGATTGGGATCTGCGGAGTATCGGAATTCCCTTTGAAGCACATCAAGATGCAGAATCCGCTGCGTTTTCCGCCTCAGAAGCCTACTCTTCTTCGTCTATGTCAAGAAACAACACGACGGTAGCAGCCTCGGAGCATGGCCGGAACCAGCAGCAGCAGCCAGCGCAGGGCATGGTCCAGCACCATCAGGTTTATGCGGACGGAAACAGTGATTCAGTGAAGGTGAAATCGGAGAGAGTGGCAGCGGATTCAGCAGCAATGGCGTTTCGCGAGCAGTATAGTAATCAAGAAGATCTTATGAGCGCACTTCTTAAGCAGGTTTGATTTGATTTTTTTTCCCCTTATATAGAAGCACAATCTGATCGCCAACTTTTTAGCGTTTGCGTTTCAAAATCAAATATATAACATTTTTCAGACGCTTTCTCACCATTGGTCGCGTGTCTTTCATAATTACGCAAAATACCACTAAATACCAAAAGGAAAAAAAGTCAAAAAACTAAATCCAAAAGTAACAAGAAAATCCATGAAATTTTTACTAAAACATGACATGAAAAAAAAATAGTGAATTTTTTGACAAGAAGTTGATGAGTTAACTTTTATTAACATTTTTGGCACTTGTTGATAATGTTTATTTTTTCAACGAACAAGAAGAAGTTGCAATTGAAACGTTGACTTAACAGAACTTGAACTACAATATTGTGAATGATACAGGAAGGGATTGCACCGGTTGATGGCGAATTCGACTTTGACGCCTACTCGATCGATAATATTCCGGTTTAAAAGCCGATAAACCGAAAGGACTATCGGGAATTTGTATTGTATCATTTACACCACCATCTACTTGAATTTGTTTAATATATATAGTCTGCATGAAATTAAAAATGGCAGATTATATAAGAAATTATTGTAATTTTTTTTCTTTTTATGTTAGGTGGGAGATTCTTTGGTACTCATTTAAGTAAGTGAGGCTATTTAGGGTTTTGATATTCTAACTTGTGACAATAAGATAAGACGTCTCTTATTAGAACGTATGTATTTCAAGCAACTGCTTAAACTGGATGTATTTAGTTACGTGCCTCGATATAAACCTTGCTGTCCAGGTAACTGAAAGACCAAAATTAACCAGTCCAATGCTAATTTTGTGGTACAAGGATCCTCATCAAGAATTCAAGATAGAGAGTAATAATAGAACAAAAAATATCAAAACGCAAGGAATATATGTCTGTTCAATATATGTATACATACCGATAACCATAAGAAAATTCAAGAATCACACGCTGCACAGAGCAACATCACTAGTTGCGTAACGTATCTAGTTAAAAAGAATCAAGAAAATGTATATTTTCCCCGGTCAAATGGGAAAAACTCAATCAAATCCATAGAAACAATAGAGCTAAAAATGGTAACACCATGAGAAGAAAGGTGGAGACATGTCTCCTGTGACTGTTGTTGGTGGGTAGTGCAGAAGGGAGTGAACATTCCTGGCCGTTGAAGTACACTTTGGTCGGAAACCCATCTCCGGAACCAACTTTGATTCCCGGAGTCCGTTTCTTGGTGAAGGAGATAACAGACTGTTGTTTCCCGGGTACCGGAAAGTCCTTACTCGGGTTTTTTCCATCTTTTTCTCCAACAAGATAGTTCAATCCAGGAAGGCCTTCCATTAAAACAGTTGTGTTCTTTCCATTGATAGCAATGATAGTTCCATTAAAGGAGTAAGCTTTCTCAAAACCCGCTGCAGCATTTCTTAATTCAACCGCGGTAAACCAATCCGGGAGATCAGTTTCACCCCAGTTGAAGAGTGTGACTCGAGCTGTCCATCCACCTCTATAGTCTGTAGCTAGATGCCAATTTATGCTGACTCCGCAGTTATCTCCACAAGGCAATGGGTTAGGGACTTTCTTGCGTTTTAAGTTTGCCCAAGCAGTGGTAAGTTTGGTTCGGTTCTCAAACGGAATAAGAAGAGCCTGAAACGGAAGAAGCAGAGCTGGAGAAGTTGTGCTGCAAGCACGAGCCACTCTGTTGCTAGAACAACCTCCACAAGCGCAGGTTTTACATGGGATGATTGAGTCATTGAAGTAAGAAGAGAATGAGACACAGCATTTAGGAGTATCTGGTTGACTGATGTTGCAGACTACTTGCCAGCTAGCAAATGCAGACCGGTTTGAAGGTAAACCGCTCGTATCAGGGAACTGGCTGGAGCTGACTCGAACAGGAGGACCACATTTGTAATCCGGGTTAAGGTTACCTATAATCTGCCAGCTCTGAGGAGGTGTTATAGTTGACATGTTGAGATCAGGAGGCATTTTGTAAACTTGCATTTCAAAAACCGATTTTGACCTCGTTGGATCCATGGTCCGCGGCAGGATGGTACCGTTTCTGCAGCAAAATGGGATAAGTCCGACTTTAGAATCGTTATACTTAGTCAAAGGGAGGTCTATGATATGTGGCCTTCTTGCACAGCTCAAGACATCGGAGAAGTCAAGTGATTGATAGTATTTTCCTTGCGGGCCATCGATACAATCTGATGAATCAACAACACTCGGATATGCTCCTTTGGTTGTGAATATGAACTCATCTTTCATCCAAGCAAAACTTAGATCCCAATTATCAAGCCGGCCAAGCGGGTTATGATTCTCGATCGTCACTTGTGCCCAGTAATAAGATGGATATGATTTGGTCACATCATATATTATGGTTAGATCTCCTTCTTGCCTAGGAAGGAACTTTTCACCAAGTTTGGGTGTTGTAATGTTCGGATTTGGCGTGCAACATACTTGTAGAACATTTCTACCTGAAAGAAACCATAGAGAGGGCTAGAAATGTCAGTAAAAGAAAAACCAAAATGCAAACTGAATAATTTGTCTGTTACTAAAAAGGTTAACAGCTTAAATCCCTAATGTATTAATCAGATAATCCACTCATCAATTAGAAAAGCCAAGCAAGTAATAGTTTCCTAAGTAACTGAAACTCTAATCTAAATTGCTATAGGACTAGTTCAAAACTTTCAGTGTAGAAGAAATCTAGAAAAGCAATAGACTTTTTCAACGAGTCTATTGATCACAAATAGAACTAGTCAACGTGAATTTTTTACTCTTTATAATGAGATTAGCAACCCAAGATCACAGAACATTCAAAATGTAACAATTCATAAAATAAAATTTTGAAAAATTAAACAAATTATACATAGGATTTTAAAAGTCGTAAAATTAAGATAAATATAAAACCTTGTAGCGTGGGGTTGGGGCAATTCCATCCATCATTAACAAGACTGATGTTCTTCGGAAGCGGAACACTCGGCGGCGCAACACCGAACTGAGTACCAACGAGCTCAACACGTGCTTGCATCTGAGTGACGTCACCCGCCGTCATAATCGCCGACTTCAAATCCGCCGCTGGATACCCGGCGAAGATTGTTCCGTTCTCTACGCTCACCGGGAAGCTAGAACCGTCTCCGAGAACGGCGTTGGTGGCTGAAACAAGAATCTCGCGGTGGACGAATTCAACAAATACGCGCCACGATTTGAGCTCGTCGCGGCCGTTGTTGAGCACCGTGATCACTGACTCGAACCGGTACGGCTGGTTCTTTGTGTCGTTTGGTTTGATCTTTGATCCGGTCGAGTAAGTATACGAAACGAACACGCCGTTGCAGAGATCGGAGTCTAGAGAACGTGGTGGAGGAGCTGTCGACTGAGACGACGTTAATGGAATCGACGTGAAGAGAGACAACAATAGAATCCATGAAATGGAATTCAGAGTTAAACCCATGAGAACTCTAAATCTCTTTACTCACAAAAACTTTTTTTTTTCAAATTTGGAAGATGAAATGGAGAAAAAAAAATCGGAGCTTTTATTTGAAGAGAGGAAGCGACCGCGTTAAACAGCAGAACAGCTTAGTAGACGCTGTAATGAAATGAAAAATTATGTGCGCGTTTTCAAATTGCGTATATTTGCTTCTTTGGTCGCATTTTTTTTTCCCTTTTTTAATGTTTTTTCTTGTTGAAGTAAACAAAGGTTACAAACTAAAGAGAAGATAATGTGTTGTTCTTTTAATAATTTTTTTTATATAAAAGAGACTGAAAATACTTTTATAAAATTACAAGATGAACCATGTATTTTTATTAATCGAAAGTGCAACCTCAACTTATCTCGTAGTAAACTTCCAAATGTGTATGTATATATATCTCAGCGTTAACTAATGTATTGATATCAAACATAGTTTATAGAATGTTTGCGCACATAATTTTAGATTTAAATTGACGAAAATGTCTTTTTATGAATCTTTCATAATATTTATCTACTAAAGCTGGATGATTTTTAGGAGTGCTTATATGGAATTTTTGGATGGGATGAGAGTGTGATATAATTGCTCAATTATATTATGAAGATTTTACTTGATTTCGTGAAGAAGGAAAAGGAATGCGTGTTTCCAAATTTAAGAAATAGTGTTTACAAAATTTCAACATAAAAGATTTATTCAAATGTGGCATTAATATTTAATTTCCTTATTCTATGACGTAATTTTGTGGACTAAGTATTAGGTAGAAATAGAACCATAAGGTGAATCAAATAAAATATATGTTATTACTTATTAGTGTTTCTCGGCAACTAAGTTTTAATATAGAATTGAATACAATAGAACCTTTATAAATTAATACTCGATAAATAAATAAACACTATAAATTAATAAAATTTATTGGTCCCGGACCGGTATAAAAATGAACAAAATTCAATAAGATAATAAGATAATAATTTTTTAAAATTTCTATGTAAATATATGGTCTCATTAATAACATAAATTAATAATCATGTAAATTTTTATATATATATATATAAACAATATAATTTTATTTTTATGAATTTATGTTAGAACTCATAAATAACTTTTCTTATATAAGAAAATATTATGTTGTATTTTAAACTATCTTATTATTATAATGTAAATAAATTTTCATAAAATAAAACAACCTTTTCTATAAATTTTTAAATTATAAATATGCATAATTTTTATTTTAATAGTTGTGTAGGCTGTTTAAATATAACAATTAAGGTTACTAATCATAAATTTAAAATTTATGTTAATTAT
This sequence comes from Cardamine occulta, assembly GCA_028015245.1. Classification (NCBI taxonomy): domain Eukaryota; kingdom Viridiplantae; phylum Streptophyta; class Magnoliopsida; order Brassicales; family Brassicaceae; genus Cardamine; species Cardamine occulta. The sequence goes on along the minus strand of CM051373.1, from coordinate 7,928,315 downwards.
TTATATAAGTGAATTTATCTATAATTTTTGTTATTTATTATCAAAATAATTTAATTTTTTTTAAAATTTTAAACTTTCAAATCCAAAACTATTAAAATTTATAATATCTAATACATTAATTTTATTTAGATCAAATATTTTTAATTTATTTATTTTTAATTTTTGACAAAAAAAATTTCTATAAATTAATAAATATTATTTTATATTATAAATTAATATCACTATAAATTAATAAAATATCATGGTCCCAACATTATTAATTTATAGAAGTTTTACTGTATGTCTAAGGTGATGTAAAAAAGGAAGGTGAAAGTTGTAAAGAGGCTGTTGTCGTTTAAAACTAGGAGAATCTTTATGGAGTGCATGTTAAAATGAAGAAGTAATGGTCCTTAATCGTACAAACTGCATAATATAAGGGTGAAAACAGAAATGAGGAGCTTTCGTCAAAGAAAGTCCCGTTAAGCCAAGTCTAGGGTCCACACACTTGCCCCTCATTTTTGAATCATTCTCGAGCGTCACGGCTTTACCAGCTCCACGTATCTAATTAACTATTTTTGTTTTCTCGTCATCACTTTACATTACATTTATAACATTCCCATAATTCTTGACTTTGTCATATTGAACATCATTTTTAATCTTGTTGGTCCATTATTGATAATAATATGATGGCTTATTAAGGTTGAGTCACATAAAGATATTCATAGTAAAACCGGTTGGTTCCAAAATTACTTTTGGTCGGCTTACAAGTTACAAGTTACAGATTACAAGTTAAAGTTACCCAATATTATAAAAATAATTTAATTACAATATACTGTGGCAAGTGCAGCTCGAAAATTTCATACCCCTTAAAGGAAAGACTGGAAAAGAAGGTTCGTTTGAACTGTTATAGTTAGGGAAGGTTTATACAGTCAATCGTAAGTGTCATGATAAAAGTGTTTTCTTTATTTGCTTTTCACCATCTGGGTTTACAAATATATATAGGTAAATTCTATAATTATAATTGATTACGGCAGCAGAAGATTCGTTTCCAGCTTGCAAGTCATGACAACTCGTTCAACTATCTTATTCCTTGCTAAACGACAAGAGTTTCTTCTTTGAGGCAAGTACCATTTTTGTTTGCTATTTTGATCAATATTATGATCTACCCATATGTTAATTTTTCGTAATTTGTGATCACGTTAATTGGTGGTCCATCTATTAATAATTGTTTTTTAGCTCGGTTGTTTACTCTGTTAATAGTGGAATTGAAATATCTGCGTGAACACAGCAAGCAAACAAATATTGTGGGATAAAAATTAATAATATCGTTTTTATCATGATAAGTGTTTTGGTCAAAATATATCAAAGTATAGTTAGGGAGGGCAACATGATAAAAATGTTTTCTTTATTTGCTTCTCAACGTATGAGTTTACAAATTTATATAGGTAAATTCTATAATTGATTACGGCAGCAAAAAATTTCATACCCTTAAACAAAACGAAATATATCTTTATTTCAATGATCAACGGATTCAAAGCAATGGGTACTATACGTACCCTAAAAAAACTCCAGGCATAAAATAAAATTTGAAATTTTAAACCAGATGTGAAATCAAAAATATATATAAATCAAGTGAAAAACGTAGTCTATGGACCCAAAAAACAAAAAAAGATGGCGTTGATGGAGACAAGACAACTAGATCCACGCGCGTATCGATTCCCCCAAAAAAGCCCAATCTCCGGGGTCATAGGGGCCCATAAATGTTAAATTACGACCAACCCTCATTATGCATTGATTGACTAAAAACCAAAAATGTGTTCATGCCTTAAAAGAATTGCAAAATTCTCTGAATTCATTAGCGAATGAACACATAACATTAGTGGAAATTAACATCACTAGTGCTTAGGGCAACTCCAACCACAACACTATATCTGGTGTTGAAATCATACATATATCTCTATCTATTTAAGTTAATCAAAATCGCTCACTTAATAATTATTCCCTAATGACAAAAAGAAACACTTAGGCGTAAACAGAGCCACAAGAGAGCGCCATGAGAAGCACAGCAGCTCTTTCTTCCTCAGCGAGTTTCCTCCATAGTCTCTTCTTCTCAACCGCTGATCTCTTCATCACCGGAACTTTAAACCCTAAATCCAAAAACTTACTCACTCCTTTGCTGCAGCTACTATTACTACTACTACTACTCGTGCTATTGCAAGTTTTCCGATCATCATCTTTGTTATTGATCTTACTCTTGGCGTTTCGAATGTCGAGATTTAGATCATTACTGGTATTGCTTTTTCTGTTTTTCTTCTTGTCCGCTGGTCTCATTCCAAGAGCTGCTTGCCTCTTCTTCCTACTCTTGATCCCACAAGCATTGCACAGTGACTGCATACCAAATATCAAAAAGCTTATCGATGAGAGAACCAATGAAAAAGTTTTGAACTTCAAAGCAAAACTTGATTTACATTATTTGCTACCATAACAATGATTCAGAAACTTCCAAATCAAACAAGGACTAATCCTACCAGTGGATAAAGCATAAAAACAGATTCTTTTGATTAATCGAGATTTTTTCTTGATTCAGTTCCTAAAACACTAAATTGCTCCATCATCGTATATGATTTATTCTAGATCTACTCTATCGGAAGCTCGATAACACATAAGAAGATTAAAATTAAAAATCTCACCTTTGGTCCAGCAGGGCCACCACGCCAGAGAGGAGTTCGGATAGTTCCGCAATCAACGCAAGTCCTCTTAGTGTCACCACAACTTCCACCGCCACTTCCGCTGCTACTGCAGTTCTCGTTATCAACGTCCGATAACTCTCCGGCAGAGTCGAGCTTTGTTTTGGTTTCTTCTGATCCCTCAGACATTTTCAAAAAAAGCCGATCGGAGCAGAGCAAGCAGCTTGATGATAAGGAAGAGAGAGAGTGAGAGGTTAGACGGCGAATGGTTAGCAACGGATAAAACAAACGAAGAGTGATTTTATAACTGGGGACGAAGGCGGGGGCGGAAACCCTAGTATTTCGGGGTTTTTGAATTTACTAAAATAGCCTCGAGCGGGAGCTTTTATTACTTTTAGACCACCCGCCAAAAAAGAGGAAATATACGGGGGAAGATTTTATTTTACCCGCCGCGTTCAAAAAAAGGATATTTATTCAAAGAGGCGCAAATTTGTTCTAATGTCAAAATTTGATTTTCATATCAATTATCCGGATTTAGTTTGATTTTATTTAATATTATTTTACAGTCCTTGTCTCTTTTTCAAGGCTATAACGTTGACATTGGACTTATTAAAACAAAACCAATATTTAGCCTCTGTTGTAGTGATTATTGACCATACAAGCGAGCAATTCTGCGACCTGGAGTGAGATTATGTGTTTCCTTGTATTATTTTTTTCTTTTTTTGAATTATGGAAGTTTACTTCGCTAACACTCTGCAAAAGTATGAATTGCGGTTAAACATTACCAATAAGATGAGATCACTGAATATTGATGTAAGTCGTACTTGCTGCTCTCTGACCACTTAGAAATCCCAACTTCTGAATGAAAGAGCACATTTATACGACCTTTTAGCCAAGCAGCATTCCAAATTATTCTTCACTTGTAACCAAACTTACATTATTGGAGAGTGTGGATACTTGAGAGAAGTAGATAAAGGAGAATCAAGTTCTGTGCAAATCAAGTTACTTTCTAAAGGCAAAAGCAATTAGTCTATTTTACAAATACCCAAAATTTGTTTCTTGCATTATTTAGTAACTGCTTGCTTTGTCTTCTTTTCTCAACTTCTTGAACAAGATTAGTCAATTATTAGCTAGAGCATTGTATGCCATGTGCAAAAAAGAGACCAATTTGGGTCATCTTCAAAGTTCGAGTTTAAGTTGCAGCTTAAACAAGAGCGCGTGAGAGAGGGTCATTAACTTTTGTAAAATCTTACAATGGTCAAGTACGTAAGCTTCTGATATGCCTTGATGTTTTATAATACTAGTTTGAGATAGAAACAACAAAATTTTCAATACTAATGTCAAATGTAATCTGGCCTTAAAAAAGTTTGTTTCCTAAACTTTTACACGGTAAGAGTATACTTAGAAACGAGGTCATCCAGTGTATAAATACAAAATCTTTTGCCTTTTGACTGTCAACTACCAACCGCCATTATTATTGCCGCCACTTTCTCGGACTCAAAAACATGTAAAAGCTTTGATCAACCAAAAGAACAAAACTTTATACTCTGTTCTGCATTTTCACTCATGCTCTGTTTCTCTTGCGTCTGCATCAAAGAGGCAAAACGTGGCCAAGATCAGGTTCTTTCTCAGACATTTCCAACTGAAAAGAACCCGCTTTTCCGGTCCCTAAGCCTTCATCGGGGTATTCAAACTCCCGAGGATAGATTTCTATGAGGCTGACACGGTTTCTCTTAAGAGTCCACTTTGTCTCAGGTCGAGTTCTTCAACAAGACGCCTAGTATATGAATCTGGAACACATCCATGTCTTTCCATGGAACTGAACATCTCTCTTGCTTCTTTCTCTCTTCCAGATTCACTTAGAGCTTTGATGAGGGTACTGTATGTAAAGTTATCTGGTTTCATACCAATCCTCAACATCGTTTTAAGCAGTTCCTCAGCCTTATTAACCTTTCTCATCCTGCAAAAACTCTGAATAACCGCGTTGTAAGCATAAACATCTGGACTTAACCCATTTTCCTTTATCTTCGCAAACAGTTTCACTGATCTACAAATATCTCCAGTGGAACAGGATGATCGAATCAGGATATTGTATGTGATCTCGTTCGGCTCAATCCCCCATTCCAACATTTCCTTGAAACAGTCAAATGCATCTTTGATTTCCTTTGCTCGGCAAAGACAGTTTATGATAGAACTGAAAGTGATCACATCTGGTTTGCAACCATGTTCAAGAAGCTTTTCTAGCATGCCGTGAAGCTTCTTTACATCGCCCCTTGCGCTATAACCGCTTAGAAAAGTATTGAAAGTTACGAGATTCGGAGAAATACCTCTATGCTGCATCTCTGTTAAGAACATAGCTGCACGCTCTGTCCGTCGAGTCTTGCAGAGACAGTCGATTACCGCATTATAAGTAAATACACTTGACAGAAGCCCGTCAACACTCATTTGTTTCAGATACCGGTCACCTTCAGAGAACCTCTGAGCATTCAACAGAGCTTGAACTAACACAAGATAGCCAGTAAATCCTGGCTTAACTCCTCGACTGACAAAATCGTCAAATATCCCACACGTCTCAACAAGATCATACCCTATCAAGAGACAATTTATCGCAGCATTGAACGTTGAACCATCCGGCATATACCCTCGAGCACCTATTTTCCTCAAGAATAGAGCAGTCTCTTTAGCCATTGAGTTGGTCGAAAGACAATACAACACAGTATCATAAGCTACTCTCTGCAAGTTTGCATTTTTCTTCATAAACCCAACCACAACCTCAAACGCTTCACATGGAGGCAAGCAACGGAAAATCCCATGAACCAAAGTTCTGATTGTAGCTTCATTAGGATTCAGCTTTCTCGCCCGCATCATCTCCAATTGCTTCAATGCCTCCTCGACCCTTCCTGCGATCAAAAATCCGTCAATCAAAATCGTGAATGTGAACACATTGGCTCTGTTCCCTTCTCGTTCCATCTGTTTAACCAATCGAATCGCCTCATCCATCACACCTTTCTTGCAAACACCATGAATGAGTATATTATAGGTAAACCTATCCGGTTTACAATCATCACTAGGCATCTGCTGAAACTTCAGGTAAGCCAAATCAAGTGAATTAGACTTCACCAAAGCATCGATTACAGAATTATAAAGCCTTGTGCTAGGTTTTATTCCAAGAAAACATATCTGCGCAAAAACATCATTACAGTACTTAGCTAAACCTAATCTTCCCCAGCTTCCGATCAAAACATACATCAATTCATCAGTAATCCGATAGCCTGAATCTCGAATCTCAGTAAGCAATTCCATAGACAGCAATAAAGGGCCTTTTCTGAAAAGGGCGTTCCCTAGAACGCTCTTAAGAGACTGATCCTTAGCGTAAACCGGGTCGGTGTTGGAGACCCAGAGGTAAAATCGCAGGGAATGCAAAGGGTTGTCTTGATTCTGCAAAACGCTGATGACGAATCGAGGGTTTAAACCAATTCGATGAGTAGTGAATTCCTGATTCAGGATCAAAAACCAATCTTTTCTCTCTATGACTTGCGAAATGTAACGCTGGTCAATATGATTGGTGGGTTTACCTGAGGAAATTAGGGGTTTTGGTTTTGTATTTAGGGATTTGGCCGGTTTTGCTGCTACCGCCGCCGCTGCTCTAGACGCTGAAGAAGCAAAGCCTCTCATGTCACACTTGTGTTGAACTCGACTGTCATGAACGGAACTGAGTTAAAGTGAAACATCGGTTTTGGTCTCTAATGTCTCTTTCTTTTTTTAATAGAAAAAAGATTTGATTTTTAATAGTGATAAATATTAAATACAGTACGATATCATTTGTTAATATCAACAGTTAGATACCAATTATTTAGAATTTAATTAGTATTTTAGCTACAGAAAATTAAGAAAAAGTCATAAGCATAGATGAATAATTCAAAAATTCGCAAGTTTCTTCTTTTATTATCATCTCATTTGGAACAAATAATAGGAATAAATGGCAACACAAGCTTCTGATAACAGTAGCGGAATAACAATCATTGGATCTGAATTCGTTTGTCCACAGTCGTCGGATCTAACGATCATCGGAGATACAGTGAAGGATACGAATGGGAACAAAGTGTTTAAAGTCAAAACGCCTCTCTTCGGTCTCCACAACAAAAGAATCTTGGTTGATCCTAATGATTCAGCACTTCTCACCATGAAAATGAAGGTTTTAATCAGTTTCTTCCCCTTAATTACAATGGATTTTTATTTTCGTTTTTGTTGATTTTGAGTTTAGTCTTTGGTTATTCGTTCCATATATGAATATTATAAAAGGTGTCTAGTAAGCATGATCGATGGCAAGTGTATAGAGGAAGTGATTTAGATAATAAGATCTTCACGGTTAAAAGATCTTCCACGGTTCAATTGAAAACAAGAGTGGAAGTTTTCTTGAAACAAAACCAGACCAAAGAAGCGTCTTGTGATTTCACAATTAAAGGTCGGTTTATGAAACGTGCATGTACAATCTATGTTGGAGCTTCCACCAAAATCATCGCTCAGGTAAATTTTTGTTTTATTTTTAAATGCGATAAAAACGTGTATTTAATTAATAGATTACTTACAGTCTTATACAGTCGTGTGATAGATGTGTTTGTATATACAGGTATATGAAGGAGATGAGAGATTAGTGGCTACAATTTATCCTAATGTGGATTACGCTTTTATTGTTACACTTATCTTTATATTTGACCTCATTAATATGGGTGGGACTGGGATCTGATTGTGTTGATTTGAGGCCAAGAGTTGACTTTTTGTACAGTGTCTATCTGTATGTGGGTGAGTATGTAAAACGTGAAACCTTCGTGGCAAATGTAATATTGTCATTCTAGTGTTTTCATATGTGTATGTGTATCCCTCAATCAAAATGAGATAATCAAGAGTAGTGGTTTATAAACAAAATGAAAGTGTTGACAAAAAAAGAAAAGAAAATTCTCTGCAAGTCATAAGAAAGTGTAGAAAGAAAAAGTTCCACAAAACATACAACACATTATTTTCAAGTGATGTTACTTAGCTTTGCTTCTTCTTATAACCTGCTTCTTGGTACCGGTCCCATCTCTTTGGCCTTAGTCCTCAGAATATGCTTTTGAATTTTTCCAGTAGCTGTCTTAGGTAACGGCCCAAACACCACTGACTTAGGAACCCAATACGCCGGAAGCTTCTCCCGGCAGAATTGCATTATATCCTGAGCTACTTTATTCTGGTCCTGCTTCTCATAATCACTCTTAAGAGTCACAAACGCACAGGGAGATTCCTGCCACCGCTCGTCTGGCCTGGCCACAACGGAAGCTTCAAGAACTGCTTGGTGATGGTAAATTACGTTTTCTACCTCAACGCTACTAATATTCTCACCGCCAGAGATTATAATGTCCTTTGACCGATCCTTGATCTCGATATAGTTGTCTGGATGTTTCACTGCGATATCCCCCGAGTGGAACCACCCGCCAGCAAAAGTCTCTTTGTTTGCTTCCGGATTCTTTAGATAGCCTTTCATCACCATGTTCCCTCGGAAAACGATCTCTCCAGTGGTTTTTCCATCTGCGGGAACAGGTTTTCCAGTCTGAGTGTCAATGACATCAAGCTGCTCCATGCCAGTATAGCGGACACCTTGGCGAGCATTGAGCTTGGCCTGCATCTCAGGAGGGAGGGAATCCCACTCGGGCTTCCAAGCGCATATGGTGGAAGGACCGTAAGTCTCGGAAAGCCCATAGGTGTGAGCGACTCGGAATCCCTTCTGGTTCATGGAGTAGAGAATAGAAGGTGGAGGAGCAGCTCCTGCAGTCATGACATGGACCGTGTGGGGAAGAGGGACAGTGTCCTCTTGAGGAGCATTGACTATAGTGTTGAGAACCACAGGCGCTGCACAGAAATGAGTTACCTTGTACTTAGCTATGCTTGAATACACTTCCTTCGCCACAACCTGAAACCAAAATTCAATCAGCTCTTCTGATTTATTTTAACTTCTTAAGTATGAAAAGAACTCTCAAGTACTACCTGACGGAGACAGATGCTTGTACCGGAGAGCACAGCAAGGGACCAAGGGAAACCCCAACCATTGCAATGGAACATTGGGAGAGTCCACAAGTAAACACAACCGTCTTGCATTCCCCAAATGAGCGGGTTACTGATAGCCATTAAATACGCGCCTCGATGATGAAGAACCACTCCTTTCGGGCTAGCAGTTGTTCCTGAAGTGTAACCAAGAGCAATGCTCTGCCATTCATCAGCTGGAGGCTGCCACGGATAATTTGGGTCTCCGGTTTCAAGAAACTTCTCGTATTCTATGGCTCCTTTCGACAAAGCATGGTTAAGCGACTCGGGAGGACAAGTGTGATCACCTATGACGATAAGAAGTGGGCGTTTGAAGCTGCTTCCAGCTTTCTCCTCCATAAGTGTCAAAGATTCCTCAGCCAGAGTAAAGAACTCTTGATCCACTAGTAAAACAGAGCACTGCGAATGACCGAGAAGGAAAGCGATGATCGCGGCATTGAGTCGGATGTTGACACAATTCAAAACGGCTCCAGACATTGGTATTCCAAAATGAGCTTCGTACATTGCTGGAATGTTAGGTGCAATTATAGCCACCTGATCAAAAAGAAAAAAATATGCAAAGCGCAATTATAACATTTCTATTATCAGGTCTAATGAATTTATTCAGATTGCAAGAAAACCAAACAAAATAATCCAATTTCGTTCTTGAGAAAGTAAGATAACATTGACATTATCAGAACAGAACCATGTGAGAGCAATCATACAAACTAGGAAATTAAATTCTCGGCGATATTATTCCATTATCATGATGACTCCATAAAACAGAATCTATCTGAAATAGATTATAGTCTCTTAAGCAAGCAATTATGTGTTTTTTTTTGCTTTTGGATCATAACAATTATGGAAAGTCGAATGATTTGATTTTATCAAAATGAAATGATTCCTTTCATGCTCGAATAAAATTGGTGACAAAAAAAAGGGTTCAATGTCTTCCGAAAATAACATTTCAGCTAGAGTCAACTCTGATTCTAAAATCCACAGTGATTTTGGAAAAATGATTGAAGGATAAGGACGAGCAACAGCGGTTACCGTAGAACCAGGGCCGATCGATCGATCGGCGAGTGCAGAAGCGAGTCGGCGACACCGTTCATATGTCTGTCGCCACGTGTACTCCCGGGATCCGTGAATCACCGATTTCCTCGTCGGATGAACGGCCGCAGCCCTATCAAGGAACCATAGCGGCGTCAACGCCGTGTAGTTGGCCGGAATCTTCGGAAGGTCATCGATGTCACGCCACTTCGTCATATCTCTCTCTCTCTCTCTCGTGAGTGGAGATCAATCACAAAGTCACAAACACGTTGGTGAAGACAAGAAGGTAGGAGGAAGCTTATATGCAGTGTGTGTGGGCTTTTTGGGTAAGGTGCAATTACCACGTGGCGTTTTCCAATTTTTCCGGTTTATCTCGTTGAAGAACCGGAAAATACCCCAAATTAATTTGAACCGAACAAATTTGTAAGGTCATCGATGCAAATTGAGGATTAGGCTCTGACTGTTACGTACTGACGTATTGTTCCCTATTACGAATTTCTAATAATTTATTTTCATTCCTATTTCATTAAATTCTTTGGTCTCAACTTTTTTTCAATAATAGAAGTATATAAACATATGGTAATGACTTATTTTTTAAAAAGACCAGTGATAAAATCGAAAAGAAGTTTATTCATTTATCATCTTTTTATAAATTAAATATATTCTGTATATATTTTAAACAAATATCATATTATTTTATCCGTAACATTTTTATGTTAGACTACAGCACAATATATTATACTATAAATCATGTACAAATAAAATATATTGTTTATTTACAACTATCACCACGTTTTCTTACCAATTTTGGCACAACATATATCTCTGCCAAGAAATCATTTTTTGTCTGTACCATCCCATTAAAATACGTAAGAGCTCTACTAGATTCGACCTGACTAGATCTGACCGGGAAAGCTACTTAAATAAAGAAATATTATTCTCTTTGTTTTATTTTTTAACAGCATTCGATCTTATCCCACCTAACATAGTTTGCTTTGAATGGTAGTCACATTTCCTTGACGGCTTTGATGGTAATTTTCTGCAAGTCACTATCCTCTATCCACAGTAATTTGTTTAAATTATCATTCATGAAGTAGAATTAGTGAATTCCGCACACCGGCCGGATCACATTTCATATGTGGATAGTTACATGTATTGATAGTAATAGTATTAAATCTAATAATCCTTTTGGTGTGAAAAAATATAGGAATTGTACGAATATTTTTACAAAACATTGTAAATCAAGCCCTTGCAAAACACACGTACACCAAACTTAGATTTGTTTTCAAAAGTTACCAAACCATATTTCATAAAAATATCACTGATCAAGAAGAGGAACCAGAGCTTGGAGGAGCAGAGGAGGAAGAAGAGAAAGGCTCTTGATCGGCGCAAGATAGAGTCTCATGAGGACCAGCCTCTTCTCGTCCAACGCCAATCAGATCTAGATAATACAAGTAGTGAGAAACGATGTTGTTCATCTCATCGTTATCGAATCCACTGTTGCATATCTGATCGCCGTAAAGAACGTTTATGGTGGCTCCGAATCCAGGAGATCGTTTCGCCGCCGTGTCGTTCTTCGTCGGCTTCCATTTTCCGACGAATACATCGTGCGCCGACGGTAAATGCTTCTTCGGTGGCGTCATCCACCGCCAAATCGCCGCCTGAAACGCCAACGTGGCGTTGTTCTCAAGATACTCTGGATGACTCAGTAGATCCACTTTCAAAGCCTCCCCGGTTTGACCGTAATTGTAATTCCTAAACCAGACAAAGGAAATAGAAATCATAAATTAGACTAAACCGGAAGTGATTAATGAAAATGACGTACCAATAAACCGGTAAAGCTCCTCGACCATGGTACGAAACTCCAGGAGTACAAGGATACGTCAATTTATAGTAATCATCGCAATAAAGCTGATCAGGACTCATCTCCTTGTTGTAACACAAACCCCAAGCTAATGGCCCGCCCGTTGCAACCCCGTACCCGCCTTCAAAATCGAATAATCGTATCGGTTATTAGTGATTCAAATTCCCGGTTAACTATTAATAAACCGGTTTGGATCATAAATAAACTTACATGAGGTTTTGCTTCCAACGTGGCCCAAAAACGCAGCGACTTCCTTCATCCCTAGAAGTTTCTCACCGGTGGTACCAAACCCAAGAGGCTGATACTCAGCTGCGGCGGTGATGAATGATCGGTAATCCCAGAAACCAACGGCGTGAGCCACCGGACTGTTACGCTTAGAGAATAGATTCTCGAATTGATAAGTCTCGAAAAAATCGGAGATTGTATGGTTACAGCAATACTGAGACCATCCTTTACATTCCCATCCTTTGTCACATAATTTTTTCCCCTTCACAATTTTCACCAGCGGCTTCCTCGATGAGCTCGAAGGCTCGGAATCATCAGCGTTGGCTAGAGATACGGTCTGAAACACGACCAATGCCACCGCGAGAAGCAGCAGAAAGAATAGCGGTTTTGAAAACATGGGTGATGAATTCTTAGTCTTGTTCTTCTTCTAGCGATCATCGTTTTTCTAACTATATATACAAACAGATGTGTATAGAGTAGTGTCGTGTTCGTTTTAGGAGGAACTGGGTTTTCGGAATTTGGTGGTAGGAGAAGAGTTGCTTTTGGTGGGGTTTTTTTTTGCTTGGTTTTGAAGTTTCTTAGACTGGAAGTTCCATTGTTGAGAAGACTGGTCGAAGCATGGACACGTATGGAACTACATATGCTTTAAACTTTATTTTCCTAGAAAAATTGTTAATATATATCGTAGCACGATTAAACTTTACAAAAAAAGAAAATTGTTTGCTTTAGGGGGCCTGGTTACAACAAGTGATTGAGAAATACATTTGAGATAGAAATTGAAAATCGCCTTTATCAAGAGGATCACACATTTGAGCTTAGGTTTTGTAACTTTTGTTGCGGTTACGCCGATTAGATCACTTTGGACCTAATTTAACTATTAACCAAAAAAAAAAAAAAACAACACTTGAACTAAGTGGTATAGTCAGGCGCTTAGAGAGTTCTCCGGGTAAGGCGCATGTATATATATTATCGCATAGACCAGTTTGTTAGAACACATATTTCTGAGAAATTAGTCATGTGATTTAGTTTTTATCTATTTATTAGTTACTACCTCTGGTTGGTTAGACTGCTAAATTTGTCAACAGTCACGCATTTGTAAATACAAAAAAACCTATAGGCTATAGTGTTTATATAAATTGGTTATCCTTAGAACACATGGATCATTCGAAAAAGTATTCGGTGTAAGTTTTTGTGGGCAAAGACATTTTATTTTTGTGCAAAGAGCTTAAACTTTCCGAACCCCGTTACACAAAAAGTAATTATTTATGTATTATTGGGTTGCTATGTTAAGGCCCAACCGGTTGTGTTTACGTTATGAAAACGTGTTTCTACAATAGGTTTGAGCATTACTTCTTACATCTTTTTAACTCTTCATTAATAGGGCCAAGTGGTAGAATCGTATGAGGGATACTACAAGAAAAGCAATATTTTCTTAAGAATCGGTTTATATGAAATAATATGTACTATCTTAACTATATAAAGCCTTACAACTTTTTTCGAGAATATCCCCAAGTTCAAGAATATTTTCTGCTTTTTTCTTATATGTTACCTGTCTTTCAAATCTAAAGCTGATTGTTTGGCCCATAATGATTGATTACGTTGTAATGATTTTTCTTGTGAATTAGTATCGTAGTTCCGTTTGGATTTTTTGGTCAAGGGATTTCTGAACCTTCATTTAATTAAATTAATATTTTGACAAAAAGTTATGAATTTACGTAGAGAATATTTACCAATAAACCTTTAATTATACAGATATCCCTCACATTTCCTAAAGCTACTCAAACTCCATTTCATTTTTGTTATTTTTCAAAAAAAATAATAAGTGGCTTTTAACTTTTAAAAGTCACAGTTAACAAAAAATAAATAAAAAAGTTACAGTCTAATTCTGTACATCAAATTTAATAATATAATTTAATAGTATAATCCACGGACTAATATTATGCGCTAATTAATCTGTTGCATCGACTGATACTACAAGAAAACAGTCAGAATCTGAAGGCGATATCCGTCGGAAAACCGTCGAAATTGGCTTATTCTGACGGTTTTCCGACGGATATCGCCGTCAGATCTATCTCGTCGGAATTGGAAATCGCGTTGGAAATCCGTCGGAAATATCGACTGATTTTCGACGGATTTCCAAATTCGGAAATCCGTCGGAAAGCCGTCGGAAACCTGCCATCGGTAATCCGTCAGAAACTTTCCGACGGTATACCGACGGTGTTCCGATTACCAAAAACCGACAGTAAACCAACAGAATTCCGATGATATAATTCCGACGGATTACCGACGGATATAAAACCGACGGAGTACCGATGGATATAAGACCAACGGATTACCGACGGAGATTATACCGACGGATTACCGACGGACTTAAAGCCGATGGATAACTGACGGTTACCTTTTTTTTAATAATAATTTGAAAATTCCAAAATATATAAATTAAAAATAAAATAAAATTTAATTTTAAAAATAGAAATTAAAATTTAATATTATTGATAATTAAAAAAATTCAAATTAAAAAAACATAAATATTATTTTCAAAACAATTAAAACTAAATCTACGGTGGTGGTGGTGGGTATCGAGACATGAAAGCGTCCATCCGAGCAACCATCGCCTGGTGATCCGCCTCCAATTTTCTTGTTCTCTCCCGTTCCGCCTTGTGATCCTCCTCCAATTTTCGAGTTCTCTGCCGTTCCGCTTCTTGCTGCAACCTATCCGCTTCATGGGCTTCTTCCATGCATTGCATCTTGATCTTCATTTCTTCCATTTCAATGTCCCTTTGTGCGAGCTGCGTCCTAAGATCGGAAGAATCTCCGTAGAAACGTGAAGTTGCCGAAGATGATACATCGTCCGGAAGACCAAAAACTCGACCTTTGGTCTTCGAAGTACACTGCGAAACAAACGAAAAGTTGAGTAAAAATTCGAAATGAAAAAAAAATTGATTAAAATATAAACTTTACTTACCTCATAGACGAACTCGTTGATTTTGTCGAAAGGAACTTCAGTGAGGGGCGGGGTTCCTTTAGTGAGAGGTTGAGAAAGTAAGAACTCATCACCCATCTTCTTAACGTTGTCAATGATCTCCCGAGGTACCGCATCATGGATTTCATGATCTTCCCTGCTGGTGTGTGCATCCTGGAGCAATCTAAAGGCAGAAGGTTGGACACCTTCTTTTTGAAACTACAAAATTAACAAATTGAGTAAATTTCATGAATTTAAAACTGAAAAAACAACATACTGAGTAAACAAAAAACTTACAAGTTGTTTTGCCCTTGTGACCAAGCTAACCGCTCCTAGATTGTATGTCGCCTTCCTCTTTCCTTTGTGGTCGCTGTTCCGGCACGTAGAGTGGGTTGTGGAGCTTGCCTTCGTAGCGTCTTCACTCTAGTAAGCGCATAACCCGTTCCATTGGCCCGGGTTCGTAACCAACTCCCGTGGAACATCATTCTTGTTCCACTTCTCCTTCCACTCGTTCAGCTTCCATGAATACATTCTCGATGCTTTTTTATCGAAGCATCGTCTAACCTCAGCGGTCATGTGACTGTCCCAAGTAAATTCTTGCTGAAAAATATAAAAGTAAATTAAAATAAACTATTTAAATTCAAATTAAACAATCAAAAAAATGAATAACTTACAGCAAATTGGAGAAACCACATATCCTGATCCGCCATCGGCATTTGGCTGGACGTCGGATATGGATGCTGAAGTAATCCATTGAGCATCCGGTTGATAGACTTGAAAATCCCATTTTCGGAATCCCCAAACCTACAAAACAAAATAATTTCGAAGAATTTGAATAGTAAAATAAAAATTAGTAATAAAATTCAAAATTTTTAAAATGAAAAATCAAACTAACCATGTATCTCTTCCAATGCAATCCGGATGAAGACGAGTCAATCTATCTCGTCCTGGTAGAGCAACGAAGTCCTCGACGCTAATTTGTGTCGGTGCAACAGCGGATGGTGTCGGTATAGCAGTGGGTAGTGGTGACTCGGTCTCGGGGATATGTGTCGACTGCGTAGGAGTAGTCCTCGCACCTC
Source organism: Cardamine occulta (assembly GCA_028015245.1). Taxonomy (NCBI): domain Eukaryota; kingdom Viridiplantae; phylum Streptophyta; class Magnoliopsida; order Brassicales; family Brassicaceae; genus Cardamine; species Cardamine occulta. The sequence continues at coordinate 7,912,415 of CM051373.1, read as the reverse complement.
TACCCCTACCAGAACTACCACGCACTCGGCCCGTAGAATGGTCGTATAGTCCGTAATTCCTAAAAACTTTAAATCCAAAATAAATCATTATAAATTTCTAAAAATAATTATAAATGAATAAAATAACAATTAATTTCAAAAATTAATTTGAATTTCTAAAAATAGATATATAAATTTAAAAATCATAATAAATTTCTTAAAATAATTATAGATTAATATAAATAATTATAAATTTATTAAATCATTTTTAATTTCGAAAAATAGATATAAATTTAAAAAATCATTATAAATTAATATAAATAATTAAAAAATACTAAAATCATTTTTAATTTCTAAAAATAGATATAAATTTTAAAAATCATTATAAATTAATATAAAGAATTAAAAAATACTAAAATCATTTTTAATTTCTAAATGATATCAATTTTTAAAATCATTATAAATTTCTAAAAAGAATTATAAATTAATAGAAATAATTATAAATTAATAGAATAATTATAAATCTCAAAAATTATTATAAATTTCTAAAAATAATTATGTATTCGAAATTTTTAATAATTTATATAAAATACCCAACTCATAATGAAATATCATTGAACAATAAAAATAGAAATAAATTTATAAAACAAATAAATTTCTAAAATTATATTTTAATAATTACCAAAAACAAAACCACAAATTTTCAATTAACATCAAATATTCAAAATAGAAATTCAAATCCAATTAAAACTACAAATTGAAAATCAAAATCACAATCCAATTAAACAAAACTTTCAAAATCAAAATCAAAATCCAATTACAAATCCTAATCCAAATCCAAAAACATTTTAATACCCTAAATCTATTGAAATCCTAAAATCTAAATTTTAATATCCTAAATCCACAAGTCTAACTAATAAACCCTATAAACCTATATTGAATCATTGAAAACTTACAAGTTTCTTTGATTGTTGGCCATTGGTGGATGGTTTGACAAAATATGGGATGAAATCGAAGGTTTGGGAGGATTTGAAGGTTTTTCGAGTTTTTTTTCCGTTTTTGCGAATGAAGTCGCGAGGAAGATGATCGGTTATTTAACCAGAGATTCCGACGGCAATCCGACGGATTTCCGATGGATATAGGGGGACACGTGTATAAGTGACCAATGGAGAGACATGCATGTGTCACGTATCCGTCGAAAATCTGTCAGTAATTTCTAACGGATACGCAAAATTTTAGTTTGTCCGCGAAATGAAAATAAAGTTGCCGCGTGAAATTTCGCATATCCGTCAGAAATTACTGACGGATTTCCGACACATGCATGTCTCTCCATTGGTCACTTATACACGTGTCCCCCTATATCCGTCAAAAATCCATCGGAAATATCCGACGGATTTTCGACAGGTTTGTGGTTTCCTAGATTTCCCGTTCCGTTTGGGTTGGTACAGTTACTATCATGATTGTATGATAATTTCAGAGATAAATTCCTTTAAAACATCATTCGTAGTATCAAATTCATAACATTTACTTATTTTAATAACGTTTCATAAACATCTCTATGTAAATATATTTTTCTTTATGGAACTCTTCTAGTTAAATTATGACAATTTGGTATATCATCTTTATTATATCATGTCAAGTTTGTTTGGTCACATTTTTTTGCAATAGTTGTTATAATTGTATCTTGAGGTGTGTTCTTCGTGAAATTTTGAATTTCGATATCGAATCCCTAAACTCGTCGGAAATCCGTCGGAAGTTTCTGACGGATTTTCGACGGTCAACACAAACCCGTCGGAAATTTCCAACAGATTTCCGACGGGTTTAGGGATTCGACGTGTCAGTTTTTAAGGTTTGAATGGCCAATGAAGAGACTTGCATATCCGACGGATTTCCGACGGATTTTTGGTTTCATGGGTTTTGGATGTTTTGGGTTTTTTGTTGTATGGTTTGTTTCTTATTTTTTTTATGGTTTGTTTTTTTTTCCGTAGTTTTTTTATGTTTTTTAAGAAGAATTATTATTTAAAAAATATTTAATGTATAAAGTCTAAATAAAACAAAAGATCATAATTATTAAAATACTTTTTGGATTTACCAAAATATAAATAAAACACAAATAATCAAATGTAACTACTCTGACTCAGATGATGATCCTTCTGAAGGAATGTCTTCTTCGTTCTCATCAAATTCTCCAAGTTCTTCTTCTGATTCTGAATGAACTCTATCATCACCGAATGCTGTGAAATCTACCACAAGGTCGATATCAAAAGAATGCTCAACTGGATCCATTGGAACACTTCTAGTTAGTTGCAAAGCATCGTGGTCAGAAACTCCATAAATTCTTCCTCTTGGATTAATTAGAGTCACTGTAATCCAAGGATCTGAACGCCTTGTTACCCGAGGGTAACGAATATAGCATACCTGAAACAAACAATTAATTATTAAAACTAAATATGAATCCAAAAACTCACGTTTCTTAAAATATTTATCAAAATAACCGAACCTGATCTGCCTGTGATGCTAGGATGAATGGGTCATACTTACGAAGTCTCCTACTAGAATTTACTGACGTGACACCAAACTGGTCAACCTTAACCCCACGCCCAACTTCAGGATCATACCAGTCACACATAAAAACAATGCACCTCATGTCCGACATCCCTGGGTAGCGCACTAGCAATATTTCATTGAGAATCCCGTAGTAGACAACATTACCAGATTGAGCCGAAATACCATAATCTGCAGTTGGCCTTGGCCTTCCTTTATCATGAATCCTAAACGCAAATCCCCTACTGCAATACCTAGGGTATGTGGTTGTAATGTAGTTTGGGCCAGTAACAAACTCCACTAACCAAGTTGGAAAGGTTTGTCCACATTTGATTCCCTCAGAAACCTAAAAAAATAATTTACACAAAATTAAAATAAAACACTTACGTATTTAATCTTAAAATTATATAATAACCGTATTTTAAAACTTACGTAAAATTACAGCCAAGTTATATAATCGTCCTCCTTATGCCGCTCAAGTTCTTCTTCAGTATGTTCCTGAAAATAGCTACGTATTAATGCTATGTAAATCCTGAAAGCAAACAACATTATATAACCTCTGAAAGCTAATACTTACGTATAAAATAATCAAGTATTTAACTAAGTTAGGATATACATATGCAAGTGGGTCCACTCCTATTGTGATAGTTTGCGTTTCTTCCCTTTCCCACTGACTCGACCAACTTGCGAAAATAACTCAGGGACCACCAGGGGATAAATGGCTTTCTCACCTCTATCATCATGGTGAGCAGGGCGTCTACTCTTCGTACTAACTTCTGGTGGAAAGTAATATTCTGCAAAATGTGAGGCTTCTTCGTTGAGGCTCTGTGCGACAATGGACCCCTCAACTCGACTTAAATTTTTAACCTTCTTCTTTAGATGGAACATGTACCGCTCAAAAGGATACATCCAACGGAATTAAACAGGACCACCTAGTGCGGCTTCTCGGGGGAGGTGGATCGGAAGATGTTCCATAACATCAAAAAAGACGGCAGAAATATCTTCTCAAGATTGCAAAGGATCAAAGGTATATTGTCCTCTAAATTGCGGATCTCCTCAACTGTAAGTGTTCTCGTGCATAAATCTCGAAAGAAAGCACCAACTCCTGCAAATAAATAATAAACTAATTAAAATAAATATATATATATATATGATTAATTTTAAAAATTCATGAAAAGGAATATACCTGCAATTGCTTCGTGGACATTTTTAGGAAGAAGATAGACAAAAGCAAATGGAAGAAGTTGCTGCATCACAACGTGACAATCATGACTCTTCATTCCGATAAACTTTTCTTCTCCGCGATCGACACAATTACGCAGATTAGATGCATATCCATCAGTGAATTTGATATCGTCTTGAATCCAGTAAAAAAAAACATTTTTTCTTTTCTGTGTCCAACCAGTACGTAGCAAAAGGATATTGACCATTCGGAAGAATTTCAAGAAAATCACGATCGCAAATCTCTGGCAAGTCATTTAATTTTTTTTTTTTTTTTTTTTTTTGGGCGTTTAAAGTCTTATGCATGATGTTGTCAAAGAAGTTTTTTTCAACATGCATCACATCGAGATTGTGCCTCAATAAATGGTCCTTCCAGTAAGGCAAATCCCAAAAGATACTCTTCTTATGCCAATTATGAACTTCTCCGGTACTGTAAACAGGTTCATGCCCATTACCCCTACATTTAGAAGTCAACTTAGCACCAAAATCTCTCAACTGGTTCAATAAAGTACTACCGTCTACGTCTATCTCATCTGGTGGAGCATCAAACACTTGTTTATTTTTCGTAAATAATGTTTTAGACCGACGATACGGATGGTCCCTCGGTAGAAACCTTCTATGGCAATCAAACCAACACGGCTTTCTTTCGTTCCTCAATTGGAAAGCATCTGTGTTGTCTTGGCAATACGGGCACGATAATCTTCCATGAGTTGTCCATCCGTATAACATACCGTATGCTGGGAAATCGCTAATGGTCCATATAAGAACCGCACGCATCCTAAAATTCTGCTGGAGCGAAACATCAAACACTTCAACACCGTGACTCCATAGCATTTGTAACTCATAGATCAATGGCTGGAGGAATACATCAAGTGATCTCTTCGTATGCTGAGGGCCGGGAACAAGAACAGAGAGAAATAAAAACTCTCGACGCATGCACATAGAAGGGGGTAAATTGTACGGTGTTACAATTACGGGTCACAACGAATACTGCCTTCCATGCTTCCCAAATGGGTTGAAACCATCTGTACATAACCCGAGGTACACATTTCTTCTTTCAAACGCAAAATCTGGATACAACAATTGAAAATGTTTCCACGCTTTTGCATCTGAAGGATGTGTAATCTCTCCATCTTGACGATGCTCTGCATGCCATCTCATTTGCTCTGCCGTGCGCTAAGATTGATATAACCTCTTCAACCTCGAAGTCAATGGTAAGTACCACATACGTTTAAATGGAATTGGAACTCTCCCACTACTATCCTGAAACCGTGGTTTACGACAAAATCGACAATTTCTCCGGTCTTCATCTTCTCTCCAATATATCATACAGTTGTCGATGCACACATCTATCACTTGATATGGCAAACCAAGACCAGCTATAAGTTTCTGTACCTCGTAGTATGATGCCGGTGCAAGATTATTTTCAGGCAAAAGATCTTTCACAAAATCTGCTATCGCATCAACACATTCCTCAGCCAAATTGAAGTCCGTCTTAATGGACATCATTCTACTAGCAGATGATAAAAGCGAATGACCTTCTCTACACCCATGATATAATTGCTGCTTCGCTGCATCTAACATATCAAAAAATCTTCTAGCTTCTACGTTTGGTTCTTCAACCCGATCCTCATCTATTATGATCGATGGCAAATTCTCTCTAAACGCATCATTCACTATCTCGACGGTACCTACACCAAAATCTACTTCCGTTCTATGTTCTCCTAAGCTATCCGCAACATATGGTTCACTGCTACTACTACCATAATCATAATTTTTTTCTCCATGTAGATACCAAATCTTATAACCCGGCATAAACCCATTGCGATACAAGTGATGCCAAACCATCTATATCTTAACATTATGAGAATTGCAACAAAGTGAACAAGGACATTTCATCTTACCACTTTTTTGCACTCGCGGTTGATTTCCGGCAACCGTCATGAACTAGCATATACCTCGTGCATAACCATCGTTTAATAACTTCGACTCCGGATCAAACATTTTTTCGTCCATCCACGATCTAAAATATCTAAAAGATGACATCTCCCTCTTGACGTGTTTTTTTTTTAGATTTGAAGTGTGGAAATGTAAAAATTGTGATTGAATGGAGGAGAGTGGAAACATATATAAAAGAACGCTTACCGTCGAAAATCCATCAGAAATCCGTCGGTTTTTAAACGGCTATAACAATGGCTACATAAACGTTCATATATTCCGATGGATTTATATCCGTCGGAAAAAAACCGACGGCGGACCGACAGATTTATCAATTTTCATGTTCGTCGGAAATTCGTCGAAAAGTCCGTCAGTTTTGCGGTAGATTTCTTGTAGTGTGATAATAATACCAAACATTTTCAATGGCCGTATGTATTTTCATCTTTATTTTGTTGATTTTTTTTTCTAAATCCTCCATTTCAGATTTTGATAAAATTACACGATAAAAAAACTCTAGGCCATATAAATCATTGGATTGTAGTTGGAATCAATCTATATATATATACCCTAAAAGTTGCTTAGAGAGAAAAAACCTCTCTAAAGATTTCTCAATACTTGGGTTCATAAACAATATACCGTATTATAAAGCAGCATGTAACAATAATTTGAGGAACTAAAATTGGTAACTCGGTAGTACATGAAAGAATTTGGAGTTTGGTGTGATTAAGAAAGGAAAACATAAACAAAAAATTGTACTTAACTGAGATCGAAGGAGAGAGTACTGAAAATGGAAACTAGTGCAAATGAATAGATGAAAGAGATCCACTAATTAACAACGTCAACATCTTTCTCTCTCAATAATACAGTTTACGTGTCACTTCCAAACCCTAAATTAAGCTCTACAAATTCATCTCTCTCTCTAATTTCCTTCAAAGTAAGGAAACTTAAAATCTTTTAGGTGACACAACCACGTAAGAGTGTATTGAATTGGTAAAAGGGGTACGTAGTAGACGTAAAACCGTAAAAGGGGTGTAGTTGACGTAAGATATGATTTAAAAAAAAAAAACTTAAAATAATAAAATCCTAATATTAGACTTGCACAAAATCTTTCCATCTCCACACTGAACATTTGCATTGGCCGTATGTATTTTCATATTTATTCTGTTGAAATTTTTCTCCATTTCATATGTTGATAAAATTACGATTTAAAAAAAACTCTAGGCCATATAAATCATTGAATTGTAGATGGAATTTATCTATATATATCCCTAAAATTTGCTTAGAAAGGAAAAAAAAAACTCTCTAAAGATTGCTCAATATTTGGCTTCCTAATTAGTAGTACCGTATTATATAAAGTATCCCGTAACAATAATTTGAGAGTTTTTCTTCAAAAGAATAATAATAATAATTTGAGTGACTTAAATCCGTAAATGTTGTGTCAAAAGGAGCTAGCGATCGATTACTTTTCAATTAATTAAACAAATAAATAATTCGTTTACAGTCATAATAGAGATTATCGAACTTTATTAGAGAGAGAGATAGAAGCATGATAGATGATGTTAACGTGGTTGTCCACTTATCACAAGTGGTTGAAGTTTGGTTCGCAGGTTTCCATTTTGGGATGACTTATCACAAGCTGTTGCTGCTTCTCGGTCGACTCCTCACTCCACTAGGAGGAGTCCCGATCCCAGTGTTGACCATCCAGGTACGTAACTAGCGCTGTCAATTAGACATGTCAATTAGACATTTGTCCAGGCGAAATTCCATCCAATTTCACAATTATCTAAATGGATATGTCTAATTGGACAGGTTTGTCCAAATGGACATGTCCAATTGGACCGCAGTTGAAAGTAGACCAAACCATGATAGTCAATGGATGTCCATGGAAAGCCCATTTGGATTTGGTCATTTTTGGACATGGACGTTCTTTGTCCATTGTCCAGACGGACGGACAAATAAATGTCCAGACAAAAAAAATGTCCAATCGGACAAGCTCATTTGAACATGGACAGCCTATTTGACACTACTATACGTAACTCACTTCCATATATATATTTTTAACCTAGCTACACATATCTTCTATATAGTGTGTAATTTTTAACTTATATTTTTGTATTAGAGCCCGGGTGGGGATCTAATTGACTGCATCAAGAAAGAAGAACAAATAGCATTCAGTAACCCCCTTCTCATAAACCATACACTTCAGGTATTTATTTTTTAATTTTATTGATTTATTTCTTTCATTCATTTATTTATTTTTTAATTTTATATATTGATTTATTTCTTTCACTCATTTACAGGACACGCCTACGGACTTACCACACACGGGATTAACAGAAGAAGCATATGGATGGCAAGTATGGCACAAAAATGGAACAAGATGCCCCCAAGGATCAATTCCAGTACGAAGGCTCATTTCCCATCTGAACGAGACAACAATAAGTTCCAACGCCGCGGACAGAGTCACCGATGGACATGAGGTATTATCTACTTTTCTTTTTTTCCTCTTTAACTAAATATTTGCCATGAAAATATTTATATAATGTGAACATATCTGAATTAATCAATTTAATCACCAACTAAATATCACTATGAACTATACAAATTTTTTTTATACTAAAGTACCCGAACCGAACTTAGATTTTGTGCAATCTAACCAAATTAACTGAAGTTTCTAAATGACAATACTATTAATCAATTGGATATAAAATATATTTAAATAATTAAATATATAATATAAATAAAATTAATTTGTATTATAACTATAATTATATTTTTTTAATCCGAATGTGAATGCAAACCAAAATAAAATAAATCTATAATATATATAATGTTTTAATTAACTGTTTTCATTTTGCTGTGCTTGGATTGGACAACAAACTCTATTGGTGGGTTGTAATTTTATTAGGCTTAAACAGTGAACACTATTAGTGGGCTGGGCTGACACGTGTCATATTATGTTTTTATCATCTTTGCAATCTAATACTAAACCAGACTGATTTAATAACATCTGATAACTTTTTAAAAATTTCCTTTTTAATTTAATAAAATTTAATGTCTAACACATTTATATTTTTAATCAATCATATCAAGTTTCTTTTCAGAAGATTATAAACTGTATTTATTTTACATAAATCATAAACAATATATATGGCATGTGTTTATAAAAAACTTGGTTCTATTGTTTTTTTTTTTGGAAATAAAGTATGCAATCGGCGATATGGAAAGCCAACCAAAAATCTATGGAACACAGGCGACGATGAACGTGTGGCAGCCAAAAATACAAGTATTTGACGAGTTCAGCTTGGGACAGATTTGGCTGATCTCGGGGTCATACGAGACCAGTGATATCAACAGCATCGAGGCGGGATGGCAGGTTGGTATTTAAATAAAATAATTAAAAAATTATTCTTTTTACCCACTTCAAAATATATATAGTTAATATTTTCTTTAAAAAATTATATATTCAAAAATGACTAATAATTACAAATATTGGTTATCTTACTATTTAGGTTTATCCGTGGTTATATCATGACTACCAGCCGAGATTGTTCATTTATTAGACGGTAAGTGTGTGGTTTTGTTTTATTTTGCTTTCAATTTGATCTCTTTAATCCCAAGTATTAGTGTATTACTTACGAAAATAATAACAAATAATAATTAGGAAATTTCAAGTATTACTTACTCTAGTAAGAATACTGTACCTCAAAGTATAAAAGATAAATCCTTCTTGACAAAGAGTAATATCATATATGTACGAATATTTTATAAGCTAGAACCAGTTAGAGGATTATGAACCAACTATATCTTAAAGAAACAATATATATATATATATATATATATATAGTTATAAACCTTTTGAATTTTAAATATATTGTCATAAATATTTTTTAGAATAACGGCTAGTAGTGGCGAATGAAATGTATTTTGAAACAAAAAATAAAAGAAATTTACTTTTACACTGCTTATAATCAATTAAACGGTTTAAAAATCCAAACCAACAGTACATAATTTATATAAATAATATCATACGAATATAATCTAGTACTACGTACTAAAAAATCTAGCTTAAAATTCAAACTGTGACAAATTTAAAATAAAGAAGTTTATATATCATAATTAGGACATTAAAATTATTAATTTCTTATAAAATTTGAAAAAATGATTTGAACGGTGAAAGAAGTTTTGAAATATTCGATTAATCAATAAATTTTAATTATGTACATGTATTGTAGGCGGATGCCTACAATTTGACAGGATGCTACAACCTTCAATGTGGTGGTTTTGTACAAACCAGCCGCACAGTTGTGGTTGAAGGTGCTATCTCGCGGATTTCTACTTTTGGAGGGAACCAAGGCGATCTGACTATTAAGATTTGGAAGGTACTACATAACTAATTTTAATTGTGTTTAGTATATATTATAAATGTCTACTAATCAATAAATAAACTCTATGTAGGATCAAAAGCTAGAGAGTTGGTGGATGGGTGTCATCCTTGAACACGGCATCCTCGAGAGGGGTGGGGTGGGGAGATCACCAACAAGAAGACTTTCGGCCGACACAACAACGCATATGGGATCCGGCTATCTTCCTGACAGCGGTTTTGGAAAAGCCGCTTACATGTGCAATATACAAGTTGCACTATCTGAAAATATTTTCTAGCCGTTTCAAGATCTGCTAGTAGGAGGAAGTCATCCTGATTATTACCGCGCCAAAAAGTCAAAGAATTCTAAATTTGGGACGCATTTTTATTATGAGGGACAAATGGAGCTTAACCCGAGACATGTGATCGCAATTCACCTGAGTTGGGACTCTAGTGTTCTATATCTATGTTTGGGCTTGTTGTTCTTGCTTGTTTAGTTTGTATGTTCAACCAAATGTATTTATTTATCATGGGGGTATAAAATCTACAAACCAACTCATGTTTCATTAAATAAGATGTGAGTTGATTACCTTTGCATCTCCTTTACTTTGAGCTTGACCATCATTGCATCATACTAACCAGCTTTCTCACCTCCATTATCTTTATCGGTTTCCGTTCAAACAGTACTCTGAATATTTACTTTTATAACCGACTAAACTAGTATCTAGACTGCGAATTTGACCAGGCCAGTTGGTCCAAATTGCAAAACATTAGACAAAACTGAATACGAATTAGTTTTTTTTTTTTTTTTTTTTTTGTGTGCAACAAACAAAAATTAGTTATGGTATAAAAAATAACTCTTCTGCCACCTACCACTAATAATAATTTTTAAATAGTTACTTTCTATCAAATTATAACTTTGACTAAATCTTCCATCTTTCATCTTCATATTCAAAATATGATAATCGTGGGTTATTGACTAACGAGCTTATAAAAATAGGAGGAAATCAATCATTATTATATGCTATTTATGTTTGATTAAGAATACTTTTTGTAATATAGATTTTAAGAAAATTAACTTATTGGAAAATAGTTTTAATTCTTATATCATCACATTTATTTTTGGCAACAGCATTTCTGAGGATCTTTAGGAGAACGAGAAGCACACTGTCCACCTTTTGGATAGCCCTTTTCTTGACAGTCATTCATACATTCAAACCATTGGTATCGATCAGTACATAAAGCATAGCAGTTGTCAAATGAGAAATTTTTCATCTCTGCATATATTAAAACCCACATAAATATTAATTGTAATCGATAAAAATATGTGTGTCCCTATAGATCTTATATGACATAGTATCAATTCTAAGACAATTCTATAATATATCAGTATAATATAAATACAACATGTCTAAAGTATAATTTTAACGAAACTTTTGAATGCATGTCTATATTATATACAAGAAACAAAGACATGATCATTACAAACTCTACATATTTAAATACTGCTTTTGAAATGATCAAAACGCATTTAAAAATAACTAAATCAAAATTTAAATATACCTGAGGCCATGACATTGTGGTTTGACAATGAAACTGCGAATAACACTATTAGTAGACAAGTCACCAAAGTTTTTGTAATATCCATAGTAATTTTTTTATGAAATCTATTGAGAAATTAAGATCTTTTTATGTTTTCGGGACTTAAATATATGCTCTCTATATATAAGTTTTTTGGTCTTGGGAATTCTGTTACTATTAAATTATTTTCAATATTTGTGAGTAATATTTTTATGTTTAGCAAAAAATCATTTACCTTTTCTTTTGCAATAACTTCTTTTCTTTTGTAATAACTCCCTGTACAACTTAGTATGGATATAATCCCAATAAGAGTAAACTTAAATTTTCATAAAAGTCTAACACTTGTGAATAGGGTCAAAGATAATTTGCTGCATATATTATCATAATGATAATGATCAGTCAATATCTTAAGTTAAATGCCAGATTTAATTGCATAATTAAATTTGGGAAAGTTTTGTTTATAATTAGGCAAATGGTACAAACTTTATTTGATTTATAATTGGATTGATCACCTCTATGTGTTAGGAGTTTTTAATCTAAATTAACCGATCTGAACCAAGCCAAACCAAAATACTAGATCAATAACTGAACCATATTTTAATTTGGTATAAATAGATTTTTTTTTTATCTAAACAAATTAATCCGAACCAAACCGAAAAAGAATAAACCGATATAAAATTTAAGAATTTTGTTATTGTCATCTTCAATATATGATACTTCAAAAGCGAACAAACAAACAATGGAACACTTTATTCAATGATCAAAAATGTATTCAGAAGAATAAGAAAATTGTGTCGCAGGGCATTTGAAACAACATGGTATACATTGTTGGAGAAGATATGTTTACACCGTAATTAATTTTTACATTGTATACACAGAAGAAGATCTCGGAGAATCTACTGACAAATGGTGGCCATATATATTAAGTTATGTTCCAAGATTGGTTAAAATCTACTATTTTACTGTAAAAAGAAACAGAAAAAACGAGATTAGTAAACTGAAACAAAGAATGTAATATGTTGACCTCCTTTGTAAGCTAGTTTAAAAGATATAAGTATTTTAGTTTTAGAAAACGATTACTAAAAGTAATTAAAAACCATCCATCCATACGTGTCAATCGCATCGTGTAATTTGTCACTTTTAATCCATGTTCCAAAAATTGCTAGGCGTTAGGCGGCAAGGGTGGATCTAGCGCCTAATCAATAACTCGGAGATTAAACGGGGGTTAATCGGAGAATAGTTTTAGGGTTTTAAGAGTATTTTAATGTTTTTAAATATATTAATTTATTATAATTAAAAAAATTTTATAATATTATTTTTAAAATTGCAGTAAACACATAAAAACTTATTTTTAAGATAAAATTTTATGATTTTCATTAAAATTTTGAACATAAGTTATTATAAAATATCACAAAAACTCCTAATATAAATGTTTCAATAACAAAAAAAAAATATTTTTAGCGGTGATGGTGGACCTAGCGATTAGACGTTAGTCGGGCGGCGAAAGTGGGTCGAACGACTAGACGGGGAGTAATCGTAGATAGACGGGGATTTTTAGAACAGAGGTTTTAATAAATGGGATGAGACGGAAAAAAACAAATAAAGTGGTGAAGACGAATAGTTGGGACCCAGAATTAGTGATGAACCATTATTATGACGCCACGTATTTACTTGTCCATTTCTGTTCGTACAACCCACCGCGGATAGTGAAAGCTCATTTTTAAAGCTCTGGTCTGGACGCTCTTTATTGTCCTTTTACTAACACCACTTTTCTCGCTTCTTTATATCTTTTATGATTTCAATCCCTGAATTTTCATTAGTTTCAAGTTAGCACCTACTTTACGAAGAATAACGACCAGGGGAGTTGCAAAAAAGGTAGTTGAGGGTGCAAACTGCAAAATTAATAAAATATATCGTTGAAACTTCAACTAACTCATAAAACAAATTAGCCGCTTTTTTTTTTTGTTTTTTTTTAATAACTCTCATTATTCCGGGGACCAGCGAAGCTCTCTAGTATTCTCAATTCCTTTGTTATCTCCCGACGAAATCAATGACCTGATAAAGCTCTTTACTTTTGACTTATATTTCACTTTCTTTGGGATTTTTTTTTGTTTTCTCTTCGGGTAAAAGCTTCGAATTAGTATGCAAGGCGACGGCTCCGGCAGACTCATCGGCTCCGAGATTCATGGATTCCATACCTTGCAAGGTAAGAACCAGCTCTTGATTTCTTACAATTAGTTGAGTTGCTTCTTTCTTTTGATTCGTCAACCGCATGATGATTGTTGGTTCTAAAGTTCCTTTCTTTTCATTGTGTTTGTTGCCGAAGCTGTAGTCAAGGGTAATAAACTAATAACTATTGATTTTTATTATTTCAAATATATAGTTTTTAATCTTGGGTTTGGAGTTTATTACACTTTGTATTGTATAGATGACGTGGCAATTTTGTTCCTTTGCAGCCTTTGAAATGGAAATTGCAGTTAGTTTAAAATTGAGGTTCCTCATGTTTTTATGCGGATTTAGAAATGATTCAGAAGTCGTACTACAGTTGAAAATTTTGGAAAATTAAAGATTTGGCTTTTGGAAGGAAGTGATGAAATTATGTGTAATGACGTGAACAAGTTTACTTTTGTTGCAAGGACAAAAGTTTACTTTTAAGACTGCGGTCATTCTTACAAGCAAAATCCTTTGTCATATCTAGAATTAGTTTCATTGTTGTGTTTGCTTGGCTATGTTTTTATATATATATTTGTGTTGCCTTTGCTTGTCTAAGTAATGAATTATATATGTATTGGTTGGTTGATACGAGAATTTGTACTAATCTCTGCTCTGAGTGTGTGAATATTTGTTGCTCTTGCTTGATGTTTCTTTAATTTATTTTCTGGTTGCGTTTTGCAGATCTTGATGTCCAGACAATGTTGGAGGAAGCCAAAAGCAGGTGGCTCCGGCCAAACGAGATCCAGGCAGTCCTCTCTAACCCTAAATACTTCACCATCAATGTCAAACCGGTGAACTTACCAAATAGTAATCATTCTCTTCTGTTCAATCAATATTTCAGGATGTTTCTGCAATTCTCCATGACTTCTTACACTGATATTGTGTTCCTTACTTTGTAGGTGGTAGAATTATATTGTTCGATCGTAAGATGTTGAGGAATTTCAGAAAGGATGGTCATAACTGGAAAAAGAAAAAGGATGGAAGGACAGTTAAAGAAGCTCATGAACACCTGAAAGTGAGTTTTTCATAGCTTATCTTAAAAGCTCATATCATGAGTTAGTCTCTTTTACAAATTATTCATGTCCTTTGAATGATGACAGGTTGGTAACGAGGAAAGGATTCATGTATACTATGCGCACGGTGAAGATAACACTACCTTTGTTCGAAGGTGTTACTGGTTACTGGATAAGTATGTAGTAAGCAAAATCACTGACTTGTCTACTATGTGTCCTTTGCTGGAGGCCTTTTTCTTCTTTGTTTCTTCTGAAGGTTATGATGTAAATCATCTCTTCTGTTTTATGTCAGGGCTCGAGAGAACATTGTCCTTGTACATTACCGTGATACACAGGAGGTTCGTTTTTTATTCTACCTGTTCTCAACTTTCTCTTGTGTTTCTTATGTTAGAAAGTTATGAATGTCTCAGGGTGATGTTTTTCTTCGCTTTCCATGTTTGGATACTCACTTTCTCTATTGAATAGTCACTGGCTTTGACTGATAGGCTTTGTTTGCAGCCCTATGAGAAATTTTGATTGGTTAAACTGATATGTTCAGGCAGCTGCAACTACATCCGGGGACTCAATCTCTAGTCCAATCTCTGTCTCTGATCATCCATCTCCAAATCGTGTAGCAGCTGAAGATATTGAGTTAAACTTTGATAACTCACGTTACCTAGGTGAGAAAAAGTGATCTTGATCATTTACATTAGCATTACCAATATGGATTTGCTACTTGAAAATTTTGAAAACTTGCTTTGAGTTCTTCATTTGGACACTTATCATACTTTCTTTTGGTTGTTCACAGCAAGCAACAACAATCCAGTTGTTAGAAATCATGAGATTAGGCTTCATGATATCAATACGCTTGATTGGGATGAGCTGCTAATACCAACTGATCTTAACAACCAATCTGCACCAACCGTAGGTAACTGACACAGGAGTTGAGCATATCAGTTTGTGCATTAAAGAGCAATGGAATAATGTTGAAAGTAAATCTCCATTTTTGTGGCCAGATGATCTTTCATGCTTTACAAAACAGCTCCAAAATGCTGCACCTGCACACGGCTCTGCAGAGCATGTGAATGTGACAGTGGCTGATGAATCTCTTGATGCTTTGCTTAACAATGGTCCACAAAGTCGAGAGAATTTTGGTAGGTGGATGAATTCATTCATCAGCGACTCTAATGGTTCGCTGGAGGATCCTTCCTTTGAAACCATGGTTACACTTGGGCAGGATCCATCAGCTCCTCAAGCTGCATTTCATCCTCACTCCAACATACCTCAGCAAGTGTTTAACATAACCGAGGTTTCACCTGCTTGGGCCTATTCTACAGAGAAAACAAAGGTGTAGTGCTTTAATTTGAATTAATCATATGAATAGAATAACAGGTATGAATTGCAGAATGAAAATCCTAACTTTGCTTCTTGTTGATTCTGCAGATTCTGGTAACTGGGTTCTTACATGAAAGTTATCAACATCTCGAAAGATCAAACCTTTTCTGCGTCTGTGGTGACTCGAGTGTCACTGCAGAGTATGTCCAAGCAGGAGTCTACCGTTGCTTCATACCGCCACACTCGCCTGGGATGGTAAACCTCTATCTTAGTGCAGATGGACACAAACCAATTAGCCAATGTTGCAGCTTCGAACACCGTTCACTCCCAGTTCTTGATAAGACCGTCCCTGAAGAAGATCAAGAATATAAATGGGAAGAATTTGAGTTCAATGTCAGACTTTCTCATCTTCTGTTTACGTCTTCCAACAAACTCAACGTTCTCTCCAGCAAAATCTCACCTCCAAGCCTGCGAGAGGCTAAAAAACTCGCTAGCAAAACATCCCATCTCTTAAACAGTTGGGCTTATCTAATCAAGTCCATCCAGGGGAATAAAGTTTCATTCGATCAAGCGAAAGATAATCTCTTCGACCTTACTCTGAAGAACAGGCTTAAGGAATGGCTTATGGAGAAAGTGCTCGAAGGTTGTAACACACTAGATTATGATTCTAAAGGCCTTGGAGTGATTCACCTCTGTGCCATTCTTGGATACACTTGGTCAATCCAGCTGTTCTCATTGTCAGGTTTATCGTTAAATTTCCGTGATAAACAAGGATGGACTGCTCTACACTGGGCAGCATACTATGGAAGGTAAAGCTTATCTCTTTTAAAGTTATATTTACTCTGTTCTTAGTAGTTAGTTGTTTCTGTTTACATACTTTCATTTTGGGTTTTAAAGGGAGGAAATGGTGGCTGCTCTTCTCTCTGCTGGGGCGAGACCGAACTTGGTGACAGACCCGACAAAGGATAATCTTGGCGGATGCACAGCGGCTGATCTGGCACAGCAAAACGGATATGATGGTTTAGCTGCATATCTTGCTGAGAAATGTTTGGTTGCTCAGTTTAAAGACATGAAAATTGCTGGAAACATCACTGGTAATCTGGAGGCTTGCAAGGCGGAGATGTCAAACCAAGACACTCTCCCGGAAGAAGAACAGAATCTCAAGGACGCACTGGCGGCATACAGAACAGCTGCAGAAGCAGCGGCTCGGATTCAGGGTGCGTTTAGGGAAAACGCGCTGAAGGCAGCACGGTCAAGCGTGATTCAGTTTGCTAACAAGGAAGAAGAGGCTAAGAGCATAATAGCGGCGATGAAGATTCAGCATGCTTTCCGTAAATACGATACGCGTAGGAAGATAGAAGCCGCTTACCGGATACAGTGCAGGTTCCAAACATGGAAAATGCGAAGGGAGTTCCTGAATATGCGGCGTCAAGCAATTAGGATCCAGGTATGCAGTGAAATTGTCTTACATGGATAAAACTGAGTTCATAGGTTTTGTCTAGTGTCTGTTGATGGAAAAGAAAACGTTTCTTTCCTCCTCTTTGCAGGCTGCTTTCAGGGGATTACAAGCAAGGAGGCAGTACAAGAAGATTTTATGGTCAGTAGGAGTGTTGGAGAAGGCAGTATTTAGGTGGAGACAAAAGAGAAAAGGGTTTAGAGGACTCCAGGTTAAAGCGGAGGAGGATACTCCTGGTGAGGCAGCGGAAGATTTCTACAAGACGAGCCAGAGACAAGCAGAGGAGAGGCTCGAGAGATCTGTAGTGCGAGTCCAAGCCATGTTTAGGTCTAAGAAGGCTCAAGAGGATTACAGAAGGATGAAACTCACTCATGAAGAAGCTCAGGTGAAATCATCTTTCCACTACATTTTTAAATCTCTCAGTAATAGAAAAAAAAAAACACTAGTCGGAGAGATTTACATAATTTAATTAACAAACCTTGTTGATGGTGTGATGCAGTTGAAGTTCGATTGCTTACAAGATCATTGATCAAGATGGCTCTGGAGAGGTGAGTCCAAGAGTGTCTTTGGTGTGGGAACATGGGTGGTTTTGATCTGTAAATTATGTACTTGTGCAAGGTTACATTAGACCTTCCAGAAACTGGTTTAGAATAAAGTATACAAAAACGAGACCAATCTCTTTTGTTGGTTGGTGTATGAAAATAAGAGAGACAAAATTAACAAAAACAGTGTTTTCTTTTTTGTCTATTTCCACAATTGGGTTCCTCTGGCACAGTGTAATCTAGGCTTGTACATTTGTTGTATGAAATTGCAAGTAACTAGAGAAGAAGCTAATGAACATTTTTAGTAGTATAATCTAGGTTCCTCTGCCTCCCCACATCTGAATTTGATGAACATAATGGCATGAAAAGTGATTTCAAGAATCTTCCAAAATCACACACTATTAGTTTTTTCACTTGTAATAAACATATTCAAAGTAATTAGTAATTTCGATTAAACAAACAAAAATCAAAAGCACAATCTCCTCTTCTCGAAACCATGAAACAATTAAACAAATATACGTGAAAGCAGAGACAAGACTTCACAATAAATAATCTCAACGAAAGAACAAGGCTTTGTTGAAGGTTGTTTCTCATCATCTCTTCTTCTTCTTGCTCTACTTCGATCATCCTCGTTCGTGTTTTGCTTTATCTTCGCATCTCCCTAAAGTACAATCACAAACTTTCTTTCTTCAACAATTTTTTTAGTTTACAGATGTTTCTCCTCCCCACCAAATAAGTTTTTGGTTTCTTATTATACAACCACTTTGTCACTTACTGTCCTTGTCGTTGCGTGACTTTCGACCTGAAAATTAAACTTAAAGTGTAAGATTCTTTGTTTTTGAGTTGAGGATTTGAATCTATTGATCGCAGTTAACAATATGACTGGATGGCATGAGGGTGTGTGTGTGTGTTTTGGAGAAAGCTCTTGGAATGTTTTGCTTTACCTTGGCTGCTTTGAACAGTTCGTCGATAACCTCAGACAGTGTTGGATGCGCATGAACTGCCAGTTTTATGTCCTGCAGAGAAACCAGTAACCATACAAGGATCAAGAACTAAATTTGAAACAGATATAATTAATGCGTTGTGGTACCAAGTATATGGCAGCTAGAGTATCGAAGATCCTACCTGAATGCGTGTTCCTAGAACAATTGCATTGGAAGCTTCATGGATAAGGTCAGCTGCATGCAGTCCAAATATATGAACTCCTAAGATTTCACCATTATCAGGTCGATATATCATCTGCATAATGAAGACAATGAGATCTTTTTGTCCTTTCATGAACCATAAATAATCAACAATTTTTGCTTCATCCACCTTAGCTATTCCTTCTCCTTCGTTTTCAGCTAGAGCCTTTGTGTTAGCCTTGAAACTTGTCTTGACAACACTAACTTTAAATCCTTCCTTTTCCCCTTTTTCTTTCGCTTGAGGCTGACAATCACGGGAATTATGTCAAAACATAATGAGCATAACATTTTTCTTTTTGACTCTCTCAGTACAAAAGCACTAAGTGCATTACCTCTGTCAATCCCACCATGCTGATTTCAGGATGAGTAAAGCAAGCAGCTGGGATGCTAAGATGATTAAGAACATGATCTCTACCGCTGACTTGCTCAACCACTAGCCAAGGAGTAAGAGCACAGAGTTTAATACAAGGCCCAAGAAAAGAAAAGAAGAAAATGTTCACTGCATTTATTATAGTAGCCTATTGATAAGGCGTTTACCAGAAATTCCTTGGGCACTGGCTGCATGTGCAAGCATCAATTTACCATTGGCATCACCAATGCAGTACAAGTTCGGAACCTATCAAGCAAAAATGGATTTAACATATAGAAAGAATCGCTGGTAAGAAAAAGGAAGGTGTATGCAAATAAAACTGACCAGAGTCCCATTTCCATCTATCACACGCATTCGCTCATCAACTGGTATGAAGCCTCTCTGCGTCACAACATTGACCTGTGTTGAAATGACAGCTGCAAGGTTATTTTTCTGAAGACCAAATATTCTCTGGTAACCAAAATGACAAACTATCATAATAAAGGGGTGGGATTTAGTGTCATCTCATACATTTTCCAAGCCAAGACCATTGGTGAATGGAGCTCTTCCAGTAGCAATAAGAGCAGCATCCACCTGGAGAAGGAAAACAAACTCACACTTTTTGTTGAGGAACCAGAAAATCACATGGTAAAAATAAATACAGAAATTTGGTTACCTCCAAAGTATCCTTAGGTTCCTTGGTTTTGGCATCAATAAGCTCAATCATTACTGGCTTCCCATCCTTTGCGGGAGTAATCTGTATTTAGAATAGATTTAAGTTTATCAGACGAATACATGACACACTGCATAAAGAAAGAGAAGCGGTATTTAGAAAGCATGATTTAGCAGGCTCACTTTGCTGGCAAAGACTCCAGTGTGATAGTCAATCTTTCTTGGATTTATCAAAACCCTCTGTGCTAGCTTACTGATCTCAGGATCAAATCCAGGCATTAGCTGATCCAGCGCTTCAATAAAAGTTACCTGCACAAGATATGTCCCGGTTTCAGTCACTAACTATTGTTGTAAGGTAGGGCAAACCAAAAGAAACAAAACATAAAAATGATACGTTTTCAATTTAGATCAGATACACAAGTAAGAAGCCAAACAAAGACTAGAAAACTGGAGAACATTGCTAAGTTGCAGTTATCACAATCTCAACTACAAGGACAAACATACTAAAGAAATATCATTAGTACAGGAAAAAATCATGTTACCTCACTTCCAAGTGCTGTGTAAACATCACTAAACTCAAGACCAATGTAACCACTTCCTACAATAGCAATCCAATCAGGGACAGACTCCAATTTCAAGGCATGATCACTGGTGATTACAGTCTTTCCTGCAACACCAAAATATAAAAACATTCAAGGAAGAATCAAGTCTGCTTGCAATTATGGTCAATTTTTGCACATAATACACGTACCATCAACTTCAATTCCTTTAGGAACAAAGGGCACAGATCCAGTGGCAATGATTATATTTTTGGCAGTGATAATATTGTCAGGGAAACCAACCTTCCCATATTTAACCTTTTGTGGGCCCTGCAGATAGAAATACAAAAAATAAAGAGTTAGGATCGTCGGTTAACAAAAATGTTTCATGTTCCTGTCTAGTTAGTCAACAAGAAAGAAAAGCACGTACTGACCAAAACACTGCCAAATCCTGTCAAAATGTCAACACCAAGTGCCTTCATTGAATTGGTAAGATTGTTTCGTATTTTGGTAGCCAGATTATTAGCATGATCTGCCACACCTTGACGATCATAGCCAGCAGCTGAAACCTGTTTTTCCAGTGATACTAGTAATTTACTTTTCTAGAGCCAAAGACAAGGCTAACAACTTTATACAAGAGAACATCTAAAGTAGGAGTCCACATGAGTTTGATAACTGTACCTGGAGACCAAAGGCCTTCATGTGATGTTCGTTCTGAAGTTCTCGCATTCTACCACTAACAGCAAGAAGAGCTTTAGAAGGCACACATCCTCTGTTAACGCAAGTCCCTCCAACAACATCTCCTTCAATAATGGCAGTTTTAAGTCCCTAAGAATAGAAAAAATCGCAAATGGATCCATAAATTAAAACTGATTATTCATAAAAAAAAACCGATTGCTACACGTCTTCGTCTCATTTGTGCTCATAAGCAGAGCATTTTTATTTATTTCATATCTAAGTTTTAATTATTCATTCGAAAATTTTACTAACTCAAATAAACACGAGTACAAGAAAAATCAGTAGATTGTAAACAAGGTTATCCGATCAAGGTGAATTCAAAATATTTACAAATCATGTTAGCCTTTAGTTGTTTCCTAATAAGAAGTTAAAACAAACCTTCTCAACGGCGTGCAATGCAGCTCCGTGACCACCAACTCCAGCTCCAATAATGATCAAATCGTAATCGAAAGATTTTGGTGGAGCTCCATTACCATTAACCGCAGCGGAAGAAGCAGCAGCAGAGACTTCAAATCTCCTACTCCGAATTCGAATTTGGTCACTGCGAAAAGCCAACTGATTCGACGGCGATAAACCAAACGCTTCTCGCCGGAGTCCGCAGAACCGAAGACTCTTCGGTGTAGAAAAAACAGAACAAGTTGATCCGAACACATGGTTTGGTTTTGTGAGCGACATCTGGGAGAACGAAAGCGCCATAGCTGATTGCATTATAAGAGATAGAGAGAGATCTACAGAGAAAATGAGGAAGACGCAGATGACAAAACCGGCGGAGAGATACAGAGACTGTTAATACTTAATACAAACAACGGAGGCGGAGATATCAAAGCGGGTTTATTTGGTTAACCACTTTTTTGTTGTTGTACACGTGGCATTTATAGCTTTCATTTTTCAAACCTGGTTTAAGTCTAAAGCCCATGGACTCAATAGGCCTCATAGCCTGTTCACGCTCATCAAATTATGTAAATTTCATCTATTATTAAAGCAATAATAAATCTTTTAAACCATATATTTTGTTTTATTAAAAATTTATTAGATAAACAGAGATAATATAGCGATTGTTAATTGTTTTCAGACAATTGAGAAGAATCCCAAGGAGGACACAGATCAAACATTTTAGTGAGTTTATTAAATTTGCAAGGTCCGGTTTTGTGTATCTTCCACTCGCATCTCGTGCATCCATATTTACTAGATTCTTGGTCTCTGTCTTGTACGTAGATACGAAAAAAACGGAACACTAATCTCCAGCCAAAAAGGCAAACGTATGTAGTATCTCCCGAAGCACTAGGTTTAAATTCAAAAGACCACGATCCACCTGGCGCCAGAGTCTGGCTTTTAAATTTGACGTCTCTTGATTGACAACTGAATACCATGGGCAAATCATCTCCAAGTTCGTTATATATCACCACCGTTGTGTTTTGGTTGTCAAGATTTGGTGTTGCCACGTCGTTTTGAGCCAGGGACATTGTTACACTTGTACACATAGTTATGATTAATAGAGCTACGAGTCCTTCTTGAGAACCCATATTGTTTTTCTTTTTTTTTTTTTTTTTTTTTTTTGTCTTTTGTGCAATCTGAATGACTCTTTCAGTCAATATTTTTGAGTATTTATAATACCAATATATATTCATTATATTTCCGTAACATGCCTTTTTTTTTGTTTTGTTGACTCAGTAAATGCACGTTTGAATAATATGAGTCAAAATAAAACTTCTACATAAAAGGAAATATCATCATGGTGTATTATATATAGAGTTATTTCTGTTAATATCAGCTATGATTTATTTTCAAATGTTTTATAATACAGTAGAACTTCTATAAATTAATAATATTAGGACCGAAAGATTTTATTAATTTAAAAAAGGTATTAATTTATCGATATATTAATAATTATTAATTTATAGAGAGATTTTTTGAATTTTATAATTTATATAAAGATATATTTAAAATAAGAAAAAATTTATATTTTTTTAAATTTCTTTTTACCTAAAATTCTTTATACTTTATAATTTACATGTTATTTTATTTTATTTTTTATTTTCTTATAATCTTACGATATTTTTTCTTTTAATTTTTCATTTTGTTTTGGTGTTTACTTAGTATAAAAATTCACGTAACATAAGTTTGCTCTTTATATTTTTTTTTTAATTGACTAAACTAAAAAGAGTTGGTTTCTTTACCTAAGTTGTTATTTGTCTAAAATTCATATTCAATGGCTTCTCATCTTAAAGGTGTTCCAAAATTAACAATGACGGATCAAATATGCAAAGAATTATGTGAGTACAAGAAAGATCATCCGACATGCACTCAAAAAGATTTACAATTGTGGGTTGAAAAAAGTTTTAATTAAAAATTAGTCAAGGTACAATATCAAACACACTTAAACGTTCTGGTGAATATCTTTCAGCTAATCTAGAGATGGGGAAAACCAAGCGACACAATCCAGCAAAATTTTCTGATATAGAAAAGTTGTTTTTGAGTGGTTTCTCCAATACCAAAATCGTGTGAACATGAGTCGAGATATAATATTGCAGAAGGCAAAAGAGATGATGAAACTTGTATACCCGCAAGAAGATTCTGAGCATCAATTTTCTCAAGGCTGACTTAAAAAATTTAAGTCACGACATGGTATCAAGCCTTTTCGTCGTTTTGGAGAGAGTGGTTCAGTTGGTACACATGACATGGAAAAGAAACTGGAGCTTATAAAGGAAAAAATAGATCAATTTCCTAAGAAATATGTTTTTAATATGGATGAAACTGGTTTGTTTTACAGGTTACAAACTGATTATTCTCTTGCTACGAAGCAACTTGAAGGAAAAAAAAGACAAAGAAAGGCTAACAGTTGTTATTTGCTGCAATGCGGATGGCTCTGAAATTTTTTTTTTATGGATTATTGGAAAATATGCAAAACTACATTGTTTCAAGAATGTCAACATGACTAATTTAAATTGTGAGTACTGTTCCAACAAAAGAGCTTGAATGACAAGTGTGATTTTTGAAGAATATATCCGTTGGTTTGATAAGAAGATGTGGGATAGGAGAATTTTGTTTGTGGTAGATAATTGTCCAGCACATCCAAAAAATATTGAAGGGTTACAAAATATCGAGTTGTTCTTCTTGCCACCTAACATGACATCAAAAATTCAACCTTGTGATACTGGAATAATAAGAGCTTTTAAGATGCACTATCGAAGGAGAATTTACCGTCAGATTTTAGAGGGATACGAGTTGGGACAATCTGATCCAAGTAAAATCAACGTTTTAGATGCAATAAATTTTGCAGTGTCAGCTTGGACAGTTAATGTTCAGCAGGACACAGTAACAAACTGTTTCTGACACTGCAAAATTCGTTCAGAAGATGTCGCATCAAAAAATTTGGATGGAGCAAGTTGTGAAATTGACGCTCATGACCTCGATGTGGTGATTAGTAATCTCGACTATCGCAACAGAATAGATGCTAATAGTCTACTGGACTATCCAGGTGAGAACGATACATGCTCAGAAGTTCAGAGTTTAGAAGAAATTGTGGCTTCTATCCTTAATGATGATGAAGTTGAAGACGATAATGCTGGACTTTTAGAAGCAGTTACACTTAAAGAAGCAATTCTCGCATCTAGAACTCTATACAAGTTTTGGATGCAGTTCGAGAAGTCAACACCAAAAGTTTTTGATGCAGTTAGAAAGATCAGGGATGAGCTCCAACAAGAATGCAAGTTTATGAATAAACAAACAACACTAGAGTCATATTTCACTAAATTGTCTTAGTTATATATATATATATTTATATTTTTATGGTTATATGATTATTAATTTATGTTATTAATGGGATCATATATTTATATTGAGGTTTTAAAAAAAATATTATCTTATTATCTTATCGAAATGTGTCAATTATTATATCGGCCCAACTCAGGACCGGAATAATTTATTAATTTAGAAAAGTTATTAATTTATCGAATATTAATTTATAGAGGTTCTATTGTATATGCAATGTATGTAGTATCTAGTCAAAACAAATATTATATAAAAGGAAATCTCATCTTTGTTGATATAAATAGATTTTATAATATCAACTACGACTTATTTCCATATGTTTTATAATATAAACAGTAAAAGATTACCCAATTTACTACTTTCCGTTGACTAAAAACAAAATTTCCAATAAGCTTTTATATTTTTTTTTATTTCTCTATACTAGTTTATAACAACGTATAAGTTAAGAGCCTTAATACGGAGTCAGGCCCATTATAATTCTTTGTTACTAAACAAAAGCGTTTAAAGGCCCAAAGAAATCCCATGAAATCACCGTCTGAAGATTACGACTCTGTTTTTCGAAACGACGATAGCTAATTGTTAACGACCCCGCCGGATTTTCTCTGAGACTATTGTGATTCAGTTTTCTAACCTAATTTCTCTCAACAGATTCAGCTAAGATGAGTACTATGAAATTTTGCCGCGAATGGTAAGAGCTCTGTGCTTCGTCTGTTCGAGTTTGATCTCATAGTTTCTGGAATTGCACCTCGTTTTTTCAAAGTTTCGAACTTTTGCATGAAGTTTTAGTTTTTTTTGTTGTTTAATTATGATGTCTTTCTTCCTCTGTTGAACCATCCATGGTTTATAATGTGTCAATTCGGTTAAAGCTCATACCTTTTGCCCTCTGGTTTATAATTGTGATTTGTGTGTCTGTTTGATCTTTCAGTAATAACATTCTGTATCCTAAGGAGGACAAGGAGCAGAAGATCCTCCTCTACGCTTGCCGTAATTGTGATCACCAGGTTAAACCTTAAAACATAATCTAACTTTTTGTATAGAAAAAATTATGGTTTTATTAGGGCTCGATGTAGTGCACATAATGTGAGTGGGACTTATTTGCAATCAAGAGACTTAAGTTAAACTCTTTCGTACTTTTTATCTCTTTCAATGCTCCTAATTCCATTGGGATTCCTTTGTTTCACCAATCTCTTTAGTGATTGGCATATTTTCAGCTGCATTGTGATCCTCTTGTTCCAAATTTATAATTTTTGGGGTGTTGACTTGCAGGAAGTAGCTAATAACTTGTGTGTGTATAGAAACGAGGTTCATCACTCTGTAAGTGAACGAACTCAGATCCTAACAGACGTGGCTTCTGACCCAACTCTTCCCCGAACCAAGGCTGTGCGTTGTGCCAAGTGCCAACATGGAGAGGCAGTCTTCTTCCAGGTAAACACTATCTTAAGCTCCATCATTTGGTTCATTACTTGGTTATGCAACGTTAAACAAATAAGCTTCAGTGAACCACCAACTATCATTTTGAATCTGCAGGCTACGGCAAGAGGCGAAGAAGGAATGACACTTTTCTTTGTCTGCTGCAACGCGAATTGTGGTCATCGCTGGAGAGAATAGAGAGCTTTTTCGTTTCAATTGTGCAATCATCAATCTATGTTTTTGATTAGTTCTTAAGAGTTTAGGACATTGATCTTGATGTAGTATACCAGTAGGTGTAAGAGCTATTAGTCTTATGAGAAGGATCATAAGGTCAACAATAAAAAACAAGTAAAACGAGAACTTATGAAATCATAGTACCAATTTGTTTTTCACCAAACAAAAAGATTGAAACTTGTTTCGAGCAAATGAGAAATCTGAACACAAAAATTTGCTACTGTCCTCCACGGCTCATCTCCCAGAACGCAACCTCGTGTTCAAGAACACGTACAAGTACATCTTCAGCTTCGGCGAGAACCTCGCCGGAGGCATTCTCTAGACAACGTTCGGCGATGTTCTTGACAGACAAACAGTACTGTTTAAAGCCATCATTCCCCCATCGATGACAAGCTCCGGTAAGCTCCGCCGGAGTTTTATTCCCGTCCTCTAAACAATGAGCAAAGCTCTCTTGATACACTGCTTCAATTGCCCAGAAAGCTGTCATCATCACCGAATACTTCACTTCACTGCTCATCAGAGCTTTCAGAAACCTGAACAAAACAAGAAGTAATGTAAAATTTGATGGTTTCTAATTCCGATTCGAGTGTGAATCTATTAAATCAACTATACCTGCGATATTCTTGATTAGCTTTTTGAGGCACAAAAGTTGAGAAATCAACATTCCATTTCGATCCTTCTCTTTCAAACCATTCGATTTCATCGTTTAACGACGCTAAACCACCAAGAACCACTTCCATATCGGAAGTCTCGCCGAATTCTTTGCCGGCTCTGATCAATACATTCGCTACAAATGGCACAAACTCTCTCACGAACAGATAATCTTGCCCCTGAAACAAAATGCCGTCGTTTAAAGTCAACGAGTGAGATTCACATTTTTCATTGTTTTCATTGGTGATTACTGTACCAGCCAAGTTCTGAAGGACGAGAGATCAACGGATCCGTCGCGGATCGAAACGACGAAGGCATGACGTGTAGCCGCTGCATAGATCGAACGATGGTTGTCAAGCCACGTGTCGATCATCCCTCTCTTCTCCGGTTCTTCCATTGAAAGAAATTCTTCAACACCCATCAACTTTGTCTCTGTCAACGTGTTGACTTTCTGTAGTCAGTAACGTGCACGTTTTATTGGGCTTTAAAGTATTGGCCCAAGGCCCTATTAAAGTCTCGATACTATAGTTATATGATGATTCTTCCAAATCGACAATGGAATCTAGATTACGTGGCAATTTATGAACCGTTAAGATGCTTGGATGAGTAAGTAAAACTGTTGAGCAGTTGCGTCACGTTAAAGAGTGTGACGTGGATAATGACGTGGATAATGTTTTTCGAATTATTCATCTGTTTTGTATATCTCACCGTAATCAGCTCCACAAAGCTGTGTGAATCCTAATTTTGTAAATTTATTCATTTTTCTGTTATACGGATCGGACCGAGCGGACTCGGGCGGCGGATTGCATTTCGGCAAGATCTGTGGTGATAAGATGGCGGATGAGAGGTATAATCGGAAGAATCCGGCGGTGAAGAGGATTTTGCAGGAGGTTAAGGAGATGCAAACAAATCCATCTGATGATTTTATGTCTCTTCCTCTTGAGGTAACATTTCGATACACACCTATGTCTCCGGTTCAAGCTTTTAAGATCCAGAGATTTTTATTCGAACTGTATCATTAATTTTGTACTCTCTTTGCTGGAGAGAAAATCCCTTCTTTTTGTTTAATCTTCTTTGTGCTTCTATTCGAGATAGGTTAACACTGGAATTCGAAATTGAAAATTTATATATCTGTTCGATCTGTTCTGTAGCTAGAATGTACTTTTACAGATGTTTCGTATTTGTAATTCGATTTTATAGATCTAGAAATGGTGTTTTGTGCTGTGTTGAATCGTAATTGTGTATTTGTCAAGAGTGATATGGTTTGATTTAGGCGATCATGATCAGGAAGGATCAATATCTGAATCTGTTAGTTAGTCTCTGTTCATGGAACACTCATTTCTCAATACTTAGCTTTTCAGATTTGCCTTGGAAGTTCCTGAAACTGTTAATACTTGTCCAACATAGCATAGTCGAAATATAGTGTAGGCAATGTTATTTAGAGCTGTTTTTTACATGATTGCTCTATCTATTTTAACTTTAGGAGAATATCTTTGAGTGGCAATTCGCCATCCGGGGTCCTGGTGACACTGAATTTGAAGGCGGGATTTATCATGGGAGGATTCAACTACCTGCAGATTATCCTTTCAAACCTCCTTCTTTCATGTTGTTGACAGTAAGGATCTTACTCTCCTTTCACACATTAATCACACACACATGTTGCCAGGGAAAAGGAGAGTCTTGTATCTAATGAATCTATTTGCTTATCTTTTTTTCAGCCTAACGGTCGTTTTGAAACCAATACCAAGATTTGTTTGAGTATTTCGAATTACCATCCCGAGCATTGGCAACCTTCGTGGAGTGGTAAAGTTACAGAATTTAATATTTTGCTGTTCCTAACACCAACAACAACAACATGTTATAAGATATCAACCAAGCAATTACATTTAGTGCTTAAAGTGAATTTTTATTTAAACCGATTGACCTTAAAGCTTACCTGTTGCGTTGTTTCTTGAATAAGCACTTGATACTTGTAATTTACTCAAGGTTGAAGTATTTATCAGTTTTTTGCACTTATGATTGAGCATTGTTTCTTTGCAGTTCGGACTGCTTTGGTGGCTCTCATTGCGTTCATGCCCACAAGTCCCAATGGAGCACTGGGCTCAGTAGATTATCCAAAGGAGGAGAGACGTACACTTGCCATTAAATCACGTGAGGCACCACCCAAGTATGGCTCTCCTGAACGGCAAAAACTTATTGATGAGGTAAAGTTCCTCACTGGAACACCCTTTAAGCGTTGAACCACTATGCATATTATTCTGGTGAAAACATATGAATTTGGCTAGATGTTTTTTGAACCTGTCGAGTATGGGCGATACCATTTCATCATTATAGTCCATAGGAATAGCTGTTACCTGTTGGTCAAAATGGCCTTACAATATGTTAAGCTTGCATATCTCTAGTGCTTAAGAGTATTCGTGATTACCCGAAAATACTACAAAAATTCTGCTTAGTTTTCTACTGTAATCCCAACGCAGATAATAAAATTTGCTGCTCAAGTCCTTAACTAACGGAATAACCATTTTTTACCTATTAGTATTGTTTTAAAATAAAAGTATTGTTAGTAATCTCCTTTTGGTTTAAACTCTTGATTCTTTCTTCATGTATTTTGATATGAATTAAGTTTCCTACCCATGACTCATCTTCAGTTTTAGAAACAACTGACGTAATCATGTCCTTTTAATAAGCGCAGATTCATCAGTACATCCTTAGCAAAGCAACCGTTGCTCCAAAACCTATTCCTCTGGAATGTAACCAAACACCTTCCACTCAATCAGTAGCTCAGTCCCAAGCTGAGCCTCAGGAAGCCATAACAGTAGTGGAAGAGCAGTCCATCGCTACAACAAACACCATAGTTGATGATCAAATCATAGAAGAGGCAGCTGAATCAGTCAATACAACAGCTACTGTGAATCCCTCTGCAGGAGCGTTAACAGCGGTTGAAGTTGCAGCCAAAGCTTCTGGAAGTGGTGAGCAAATGATGGCCAGAAGAGCAGCGGTTCAGAAGCCAGTCGATGACAGATTGTTCACGTGGGCGGCCGTTGGGCTCACAATCGCAATCGTGGTTCTTCTCCTGAAGAAGTTCATAAGATCAAGTGGTTATGGTACTGGGTTTATGGATCTGTCCTGAACTCCGATGGGCATCGGTCGATCTAAACCAAGACAAAACAGACGGTAAAAGTCAAAACTTAATCGATCGATGAATGAATGAAATGGTGAAAAGTAACTGGTGCTTTTGGGAAATGGGGTTGTGTTGTTTAATATACATAAATATATGATTGAAGTGCATAAAAATGGGGTAAATAATTATGTATGACATTGTCTTGCAAGTTGCAACTTTAGTTGATAGATTCGATTATAGTTTGTGACAAGTTAACAATATGTATTTTGGATTTGAAAACTGACGACGACCTTTTGTTAATAAAAGTAAGCTTTGTTACTAGAATTTGAAATCTCATTATCCAACATGCTCATAATCTATAGATTTCGCGGTCAAGATTCATATATATACGCATGTATATAAACACACAACATGTGAGCTCTGGTGTATATTTGTGTGTTTAATAAATTATGAAATTGGTGTATTTGCATTATAAATTAGAGAAACACATTAACTTGGTGTGATCCAGAATGTGAGATCATCTTGTACCTTGGTTTTCACTTTTTAAACTTTGACCTTTGACTGCGAAACAATATAAAAGGTTAAAAAGAAAGAAAAAGTTACTGAAGGTTCAAATCAAACAAAATATTAAATAGTAAAAAAAAAAAAACAAGATAAAAAAAAAGAAAGAAAGAAGTCTACGTACTTTATGGTCAGGGATACTCAGGTACTAAAACCAGCAAACACTGCTTTTGCGTGTCTGTGAAGTCAGTTTTTAACAGCTCTTGTTTCTTCTGACTATTCCGATAAAGAAAATTAAGTAATCACATTGATAAATTACATGAATACGTTCTTTCACAATTATAAACTTGTTTCGTATTTAATGGAAAAGTCATAAAATAAATGAGTGATACTCAGTTTGCCCATTAATAGTGCAAGGAGAGATAGTGGGTGAGTGAGAGAGAAACGAAGAAGTAGAAAGTGAAGAGGTTTTGAGTGTGATAGAAGAAGAAGAAGTTGTTGAACGAGAGAGAGATAGAGATGGGTATAAACATTCCTGGTTTCATCCGGATTAAAGAAGAAAGAAAGAAGTTGGGATTCTTCAAGATTTTCCAGACTGCAGATCTATCCTCTGAAAGCATGGTAACTCTTAAATCTTTACATTCTCTGTGTTTGAAACGTTAAATCTGTTAATTCTCTAGTGTTAATGGGTCTCTACTGTTGTATCTTCAGGTTAGGTGTCTGAAAGTTTAAATCTTCTTTTTGAAAGATAGAATCTTTTGGTTTTCTCTTTATTTGAATGGTTGAATCTGTTAATTCTTTGGATCTAAACCCTCTCTGTGTTTGAAACGTTAAATCTGCTTGTTCTCTAGTGTTTAATGGAAAGTTGAATCTTTTCACTGCTTTTTCTCGTGAAGAAGTGTCTTCATTTAATCAATCTTTTTCTTTTTGTGCTTTCAAAAACATAAGACTTGTTTCTTGATGAAAGATTGAAACTTTGGCTTTCAATTGCTTGATGTATTTGACTATATAAAGTTAACTGACTTTTACATTCTTCATTGTATGTTCAAATCAGAGAGCGTTTCCTTACAAATTCATAAGAAGAGTCGCTAAAAAAGACTTCTCATACAAGATGGTGCTGAAAGCTCAATGGGGAACCTCATAGGAACTAGAAGTCTCGAAGAACCCAAGATTCTACTACATGGAAAAGCGTGGGTGGGACCAGTTCGTGAGTGACAATGTTTTGGGAAGAAACGAGTTCATTACTTTCACTCACAAGGGCAAAATGAGGTTTAATGTCAACATCTACGAGCAGAATGGCGTGGAGATGCTTATACCTCGTAAACACCAGACAATGGGTTCTTCTAGTAAGTTATATTTTTATTAATGCTTTTATGAAACAGAGGAGATGGTGAAGAAAGAGTAGTTTCTTGACTTTGATGATGTAATTACAGGTGGGATCAAGAAAGAACAAGGAGTGAGCAGCTTTAAAGATGTGAAGAAAGAAGAGGAAACAGATGACTCTCCTGGACAAGTTGAGATTGACACTAGAAAGAAGAAAACTGAAAGAGCCAACACATCCAAGAAGAAGATGAAGAGCAAGAAAGTGTACAATGCTGTGGAAAGAGGTGAATCTTCGAGAGGAGCTGAGCTTAAAGCAAGTAAGAAGAAGAAAACTGAGGTAGCTAGTACATCCAAGAAGAAGAAAAAGCTCAAGAGGAAGAGAGCGGAGTGTACTGATCGAGAATTCAGAATCACCATTAAGACATCATACCTCAAGTTCTTGGTAAGATTAAAACCAAAGACTTTAATAAAACAGTATACACACAGTCCTGTGTTTGGTGATAGTGAGTGAATCTCTGATTTTTGTTTTTTCAGGCAATTCCAATGGAGTTTGTGAGGTATATTCCCAAATGAGTCTACCATGTTCACGGTACGTCACCCAAATGGGGAAACTTCATGGAAGGTGCTTTGCTTGGTGAGGAAGAAGCGGACAATCTTCTCAAGAGGATGGTCAAGAATGGCTCGAGAGTACCCTTTATTGATTGGTGACATTTGCACCTTCAAGCTCATCAATCCCACCGAGTTGCTTCTTGTTATCTCCAAGAAGGACAAAATTAAGTTTCACTTCATGATAGAGTGATCAATGAAATGTTAAGTGTCTTAGCTTTCTTATCTATGAAGACAGTTCTATCACTTTAGATGTTTATGACTAATGTTTCTGTTTTATGTGTTATGTTTATTTCCCTGAGACTTCTTTAGCTTTGCATGAAGAAACTCGCATTTGGATTATTATGCATATCTATCAATCTTCTGCTTCAATAGTTTCCTATTAGCAGATGATTACTAATATTGTCCCTGGTCAATTTTGATTTCTAGAGAATCTCTTTATAAATCGAATTGCATTATAATGCTAAAAAAAACCACATTGACATGATTGAAGTTGGTCCAAACACACAAACAAGTCTGTATTTATTAGAAGGTGAAGTTTTTTTTGCTCATACAGATTAACAATACACCAGTCACACAACAATTAACAATAAAATTCCGACCATAAACACACACAAATCATATAATATACGGTGGTTACAAGAGTTCTCCGATCAAACTCAGGTGTGAGCCTTGACAACAGTCACAGGGCATGCAATATTGTTCACAACATGGTTGCTTACACTTCCCATAATCATCCTCTTAAGACCACCAAGGCCTCGGTTACCCATCACAAGGCTTGAGAGAGGAATCTGTTCAGCTGCTGCACATATCTTCTCACGAGGATCTCCCCAATATATCTTCATCACTACTGTAATCTGCCCATGTTTTCAAAACAGTTGGATCTTTGTTTAACGAAAAACCAAACACTTATTGTAAAGAAAGTCTCATTCATATGGATTGCAATGTTTTGTTTCTTGGTCACACTAACTCACAAGGCAACATAAAGCTTCCAATGAACTTCTGATTACTATGATAAGTATAACATATTATGTCAGTTGAGTTGCATGTAATTCAATAGAGTATAGTCTCACCACTTGTCAAATTAAATGTCCAAAAAGAGAAATTGAAGACAGATCCAATCCATAGAAGAAGAAGAAGCTTACAGATTTCTTCCTAGAAGCAGTGTTGACAATGTCAAGAGTTTCGGCATCTGGCTTCACTGCATACTTCTTCATCACAGCAGCATCAGATAATTCACTCAACGGAATCAGAGCTGAAAAGGTTACAACACACAAAAAGACCAGAGTCAAAACAACAACAAGATCATTCTAGAAATACTTGAATTCAAACCATAAACTTGGAAACAATTAAAAAAACCAGTAGCAATTATATAAAACACGATCGACTACTACTGAAGCAAACATTTTCAAAAACAAGCAAATCATTCATACAGAATTAAATTATAATGTAAGATGAGAAAAAGGCTAAACAAGTCAACGGAGATTTCTCTCCATTGATATTCCAAGCAAAGGGATTAAGAAGGTACGTGATCCAACGGTCTCCCAAAGCTGCATCTCGCCTTCCTCGTAATGCATATCGTGAGCGATGGTTATGAGGATGAGATGATCTCCGTCACGAACCACGTTATCGATCGCCCAGCTCAGAGCCTTCTTGCTACACTCCGAGAAATCCACCGCTACTCCGATCTTCCGTCCACCACCACTCTCCGCCATAACTCTCGTCTCTGTGTGATACCTTTTTCTCTGAAACCTGATTTGATTCTTTTTTGGAATTTTACCAAAGCAACACTCGAAGGCGAATAGGTGTGGTGGTGGGAAAGGACTAGACTTGGGAGATTAAATCAACGGTTCATATATAAACAAGAGTTATCCTCTGTCACGTTGTCCTACGATCTCAATACGTCCTGACCATTGGATGTAATCAACGAAGATCGCAGCCGTACAAGTGAAACAGTGGTAAGCAAATATTTTGACGGAGGTAAATTTAACGGACGAGAGATAACAGACATCAAGCCAAGTCGTTAATTCTAATATTCTCTCCACTAAAACAGTCAGATTCTGTAAAAAAATAACATCTAAAAATAGATATTACAAAAATAGGAAGCTTTAAATCTTGAGAGCGCGTGTGATTTCCCAGCAACTCGCCTCCGTCTCATCAGACAACCGATGACCGGAACCCAAATTCCGGCTACCGCTGTTTGTTAAGGCCACTAGAAACCACTCGTTCTCCAATGAAGACGGATACATTAGCTGATCATCCTGAACCAATTTTACCATTGCTTCTTTTATTGGTTTTACAGCCATAAATTAACAAAGTTATAACCAAATATATATCAGTACTAGATTGTTTTGTTACCTCAGGGAGCTCACAAAATTCATCAGGGGAAATCTGAAGTATAGCTGATGCGGACTGACCTGTACACCAGGCATATAGTTTGGTTTCCTCATCTGCGAGTGTTATCATTATGTGGAAGGTTCTCACTACTTCTGATCCTGTGTTACTGTTGCACCTTACTCTGCAGAAGCTACAATGCAGATTCCTTCCATGTGATGATGATTTTGATGATGATGATGATTCTTCCTCTATGAAATGGCCGCAAACACTATGCGAAAATCTAGTGTTGATGTAATGGCATTGGTCGATCTCATCCAGCTTAACCCGACATATCTGTCCAAAAATATAGAAAGTGAGACACCATATAAAGCTCCGTGAATCATTTTAGAAAGTGAGACGAACGTTTATTGAAGGTTTTCTCTGTTGTGATATTTGGGAGAGAGTGGATATTTTGTGAAGACATGAAGAGGTCAGAAATGCAGGCAAGCAGCTAAGGTTGATGAATGTAGCTTTCTCGTCCTTCTCATGCCATAACACCTCAAGGCTGCTCCACCAAAAACAAGAATTCCATTAATGTTTAAGCTAAACTAATAAATCAATACCTACTGATACTTATTGGTAAGGATTCCAATCATGATTGAGCTAAATCAGTTTCCCAATAGCAATGGATGAATATAACTCTTAGTTTCAAAGTAACAGAGACGCTTACCAATTCTCTTTTGTGATTTTGCAGGATAACCCAGACACATACACGACGTGACGAAGCCCTAACCTTCCCAACGACCTGGAAACCATAAAAATAAACAGCTCACTTTACGGAATGTTGAGATCTCCAAATTGCTGCTCAGATATCATTCGGAATTCATGAAACACTTTGATACCAGTAACTAGTAAAATGGAGCTTGGCCCATATTGCTCCAGTTGTGTCTTCAATTTTCAAAGAAAAGACCACTCCTGTGGCATTTGGATCACGTAAGATATCTGTTACAACACCATAGAGACTGATGCCAGTGGTTTTGTCACGAATGTCTGTAATATTAGTCTGCAGAACTTCAACCAAGGAGAGGAATATTAGCAGATGCAGCTAAGCAATAGATTCTCAAATGATTGCCAGAACGATTTTACATATAATCTCCTAAACCATTCTCAAATAATTTCTCTACGAAGCAGTGAATTTCCAAAAGAAAATTATCTAAACCTCTAGATTTATAAACCATCAGTTAATATCATGCTTGGAAAAAATGGTATCTTAGCTTCTACTCACCCGAAAAGGATAATTACTGAAATCTATAGACCCCTCTGCGTCACGAGGCAGTGTCACCTGCGAAACTGCGACTGAACCAAGCAGTTTAGATCCTTGACACTGATTTTGGGACAATGCTACACAAACCTGAAGAAAAAAACAACAACTCACTCAACATTGGTGACATCAGAAATCAATGCAAAAATCTGCCTCAGGAAAAAAAGAGGAACAGAAAAGTTCATCTACCCGTTCCTCTTGTAAGGTTGTTGGCACTAGATAGAGATGTGTTGCACTACCATATTCAAGGCAGAACTCATCCTTTCCTTCCACTGCACTCTCTTCAAGACTAGAAATATAAGGCCTCTCAATCCCAAGCACACTTCCCACACTGAAAACGAATTTTTAAGAAGGGGTTGCTACAAAAAGTTAAGATAGAAGCATCATCCAGGAGCTTACCTCAGCAGGTTTGCTACAATGACTTGCTCTCCCCACAAGATAAATTTTAACCGATCACCGTCACCATCTATAAGTGCAATTTGCCTTCTATGTGCAGTACTAAACTTGAGTTCAGAATCCAGAGGACCTATAGATTCAATCCTGCTCTCAAACCAAGAGGGGGAAATGCAATATTATTTTAGAATAAATAGCCAATAGAAGTTAAGTCATGGTAACTACTCAATCTCTTAAAACAGATATTTCTACATCTTTTTCATGAGGTACTTTACGCATCTTTCTACAACTTTACTATGAAATCACAACACTTGAAACAGTACTAGTCATTACTTTCAGAAGGTTTTGATCTGATAAATCTAATCACTGTATTAGTGTATGAAATTTCTGGAATGTGTTTGCAACTAGGAATGTGAGTAGTGAGTTACTTTTACTAAGATCAGTATTGAGTGATATCCCGCGCACACACTTTCTTACCTAGCATACAAAGAGTACGAAGTTCCATTGTTGAAAGCATCAAGAGAAACAGATGAGAAAGTATCGGAACAAAATTGAGCTGCTATGAGGATTGCATCATCATCTTGGTCCTGCAGAATTTGAAAGCCAGGTGAAGGCTAAGCCGTTTGTTTCAATATAAGATTCCATATGAAGATTGATGTGTTAGAACTAACTTCTAAGTAAATCCAAGACTGCAGTTATAATTTCTCTTTCAAAAGATTGGCAAAAACCAAACCTCATCTAGCAATATGACAAGATACTCTGTTGGAAGTAACCGTGGAGTGCCAAATCCTTCTCTCGCGGTACGAAGGTAGCATCCAGTGATCAAAACCTCTCTGCCTTTCGTAAGAATTCCATTTGGTGTTTCCACCAACTCATAATATCTAAGCAAGAGGCATTAATTAGATGCTTATAAGAATCTCTATGCAAACATCATAAACAAGCGGTCAAATTCATCTCTTATGAATGAGCATACCTGCGGTGTAGATAGAGATCAATGGTGTTGGAGCTCAAAAAATCCCCAAGAGTAAGCATGAATATGTTTGTACCTGAAAGTATTTATGTTTGAATTGATAAACCACCTAGTTTGGCACAGTAGGGCAATGAAAACGGAGTCAGGATTTGTTAGATACCAGGAAGAACATCGGCGTTGATAATAACAGCTTCCAAAACGCTATTCATGGACAAAAAATTCTTCTCATAAATCGAGTCTATAGTGACAGTATTAGCGAGTCTTCTTCTTCTGTGACTCTTTATCAACCGATCTATAAGTTCCGGCTTCTTCTTTGACATTCCTGATTTGTTTAGCTCCTGCCACGCCTACAAAATAACTTTCAAAATTAAGCAGATAAACATCTAGAATCTACTACCAAATCACTACATAAACAAGCTCAATAGCAGAGTCAAAAACTATATTTCATACAATAATACACTGATCAATCTCATTGACTAAGCAGCAAAACGATTTCTAAACTACAAACAGACAGAAACGTCAGAGTTGCAAAATAATTTTCTGAATAAAGGAGAGAAGCACAAAGCCAATGTTACAAGCACAGTGCCTCATCAAATCGAAGGAGGAGAGAGTGTGGCAGCACCTGAAAGAGATCGGACAGCAGAATCGCGGCAGTGACACCGCTCGAATAAGCAGTACAGGTTTTCAAGATACGTGAGGCGATCCAGCCCCAACCCGGACCACTAGCCTCAGTCGTGGCTCCGCTGGGATCCCTCTTGCTCTCCTCATCCTCATTTTCGTTATCTTCCGGTGAAATCACCGTTCTGGCATAGTCGATGAAAGCCAGAAAGGGATCTTCTACTTCTTCCTGGTCATCGATTTTAATGAGCGATGCTCCGTTTGTATCCACCATCAGAGCTCGATTGCCAATTCGAAACCCTAGATTTGCCGTCACTGAAATTGCCGGGGTTTTATCGGCGGGATTCACGACATTCCACTAGTTGTGCTTTCGCGGGGAAATTAATTTTAAAATTAAAATCCAAATAGAATTCGTTCCTAACTTCGGTTCTCAATAATAACGCTCCGGAAATTTTCCCAAATTAAGGTAAGCGTCAATCTTAATGACACATTGACACACACACCAAAAAAAAATGCACTACACATTCGGCCAGAGCGCAGAGTCCCATATGCCACATTTTTGCAGAATTTTTAATCTCATATGTCACAATTATATTTTTAAGTTTTCTAAGTATATATTTTTTATTTGAAAATATGATTAATGTCAAGAAACCTCATAGTTTTTAACAAAATTACACAACCAACCTAAGTTGACCCGACCCATATTCGTGTCCGATCCACGATCCAATCCAACTTAATTTTAAACATTCCAAATTGAATGGAAAATCAAAATTCGATCCTCTAAAATTCGACGAAAGAAAACGAACCCTAAATTGGCTTTTCGGAGAAGAATTCGGTCGGGGTGCTCTCTTCTCCGACTAGTGGCTGGTCTCTACTCTGAAGAACGGAGATCCACGATGAAAGGCGACGAACGAAGAACGGCGAGCATGAGCAACTAGAAATCCAATTAGTTATTCAATTATCTTTCATAATTATGGTTGTAAATAGAATTTGATTGTTGTTGTTTCTTAATATAGATGGCTATTATGAGAGACAGTAGAGGTGTATATGAATCAACTAGAAATCGAACGAGGTTGAATCGGTCGAATATGAGTAAGGGTGATGATGAAGAGGATAAGGAAGAAGAAAACTTGAATGAAGAAGGAAACTTAAACGGTGATGAAGAAAACGTAGAAGAAGAGGAATTAGAGAATGAAGAAGAAGATGAACAAGAGGAATAAGAGAAGGAAGAGGATGAATAGCAAGAAGAAGATGAGAAAGAAATTGATGGGGAGGAAGACGAAGAGAAGACAAAGTCACTTGAAAATGTTCGGGAGGATGAGGGAGAAGATGAAAATACGGATGAAAAAAACGTAGAATAAGAGGAATTAGAGAATGAAGAAGAAGATGAACAAGAGGAACAAGAGAAAGAAGAAGAGGAAGAGCAAGAAGAAGAAGAGAAAGAAATTGATGGGGAGGAAGACGAAGAGAAGACAAAGTCACTTGAAAATGTTCGGGACGATGAGGGAGACATGAAAATACGGATGAAGATTCAAACTTTTATGTTAATGTTCGTGATGAAACATCTATAGCTTTACAGGTATGTACATTGATTGAAAAATGGTTTAGGAGCTCGAACTAGTTAGGTATTTAGGATTGGATTTGGATCATTTGGTGTGTACATTGGAATGAAATGGTTTAAGTAGTGGAATTGACAAGGTTTATGTAGAATATACATTGGTTGAGAATGGTTTCTTGAACATTTATTGAGAATTGTTTTGGAGTATATTGATAGTTAATGGTTTCTGGATAACTGGGACATATAGAACAACTAAGGATCGTTTTTGTTTTAGGATAATTAGGACAACTAGAACAACTGGAGATCATTTTGATTCTCGGATAACTGGGACAACTAGTATAATTATTATTATTTTGTTAATAATTTGTGTTTAAAAATTTCAGGATGATGATGAGGACACACAACCAGTGCAGCCAGAGAAGCTGTTCTTTGGTAAAAGTGAGTACAACAAGACGTGCAAGATGTCAAATCGGTGTAGTGTGACACAAGTTGTGAAGGAAATTGAGGATTATTTTCCTATAGCTTTGGAATGGTTCAAGAGACACGATCAGTTCAAGTATGTATTTTATATGTACAGGGAGCCAAACCACATGTTTCAAGCAATGTAGATGCTTCTCCTCCGAACCGCACATACAGAGAAGAAAAATGAGTGTTAGTTTGTTGTGAATGGAATACCCGTTAGATATTCAATAGGGAGCATGCGTTGTTGACAGGTTTGAACTGTCATAAGTATCCTCCAAATTGGAAGAAACTTGGTGATATAAAGTTTGTTGAAAAGATATTTAAGAAGAAAAGGGGGATCAAAATCTTGGATGTGTAAAAAAAGTTGAACGAGCTAAAGGATAAGGGAAATGTTGAGAGGAAAAACGTCATTGTCTTGAAGCTCAAAGAGTGATGCAAAAATCGATGAGTTCCTTCTTCGGATTGTAAATGATGTGCATTTGTATGAGAGTTTTCCTTGAGGACGTCTCACATTTGATGATAATCTAAAGAAGATTAGTTAGTTTTTCAAGAATTTCAAAGGCGTATTAAAACCAAATCATCAAGCTGCCTTTAATGCATTCATTATTCCACTTGAGGTAACTCTTTATTGTTACTAATCCATTTAATAAAGTAATATTTTGTTAAATGTTGTAATTCAATGTGTAGGTTCTTGTATTTGAGTGCATTACACATATTGGATGCAAGTTCCGAAAAGTTGTTCCAGCTGAGAAAGATTGTCCCCGGTTGTGCAAACACAAGTTCTCTGATAGTTGTATGAAAGGTTTTCCATTGGAAGATATTAATGCAGAGCTTGGAAGCATAAAGGTTAGAGTTCGTGATGTTATTAGTATTGTTGTATTTGTTAAAAGCTTGAGTGAAGTTGAAAATATTGATATTGACAGGATATCATAAGATAGTTGGGTTCAGCGTCTCATTGTAGATAGGAAGAAAATCTGGTGGAAAGATCTCTACGAGTTGGACTTGGCTGGTCGAAGTGAAGGAGTTCCTCAGAAGGTTAGTGGAGTTGGTGATAAGAGTGATGGAGTTCCTCAAAGAGATGTTGGCAGAGATCGTTCCTTATTCTGTTGCTGATGGGACAGGTGTTAGAGATAGTCTTATTGATAGTTGGGTTCAGCGTCTCATTGTAGATAGGAAAAAAATCTGGTAGAAAGATCTCTACGAGTTGGACTTGGCTGGGCGAAGTGAAGGAGTTCCTTAGAAGGTTAGTGGAGTTGGTGATAAGAGTGATGGAGTTCCTTAAAGAGATAGTGGGGTTGCTGATAAAGTTATATT
Source organism: Cardamine occulta (assembly GCA_028015245.1). NCBI lineage: Eukaryota > Viridiplantae > Streptophyta > Magnoliopsida > Brassicales > Brassicaceae > Cardamine > Cardamine occulta. Next base: position 7,870,199 of record CM051373.1, on the reverse strand, counting down.
AGAATCCCTAACTGGCATGGTGCGTGAACTAAAGGAAATAATAGAGAAAAGCTTTAAGGATGTGAAGCAGCAACTTGGTGTCATGGATAATAGATTAACTAAACTTGAAGAATTTATGGATGATGTTGAGTTAGTTCTGGAAATACGTACGGGTGAGTAGTTTGATAAAATATAATGTTGTGACTGGTGTGTTTTTTGTTTGTTTAATTGTTTTTGGAATTAATGCAGGAGAGGAGACTGGTGTTGAGGATGTTGCTGAGGATGGTGGTGTTCAAGATGCTGTGGGGGAGACTGGTGCTGAGGATGGTGGCGTTCAAGCAGAAAGGCAAGTAGAGAGGCAAGCATAGAAAAAGAAAGGAAAGAAGCGAAAAAGGCATTACTAAAGATATGGTGAATGTTTAGAAAAATAAGTCGTAATGTTAGTACTAGGTTTATTTTGGTGTTAGTACTAACTGGAAAATCTGGAACAACTGTTTTGGGACAATGAGAAAACTGGAACAACTGATTTAGTATAACTGGAAAAACTGGAACAATTAAGTTGGTAGAATGCAACATACTAAGTCTTACAAAGCAACATAGTAAGTCTTGAAAACAACATAATGGTCTTACAAAGCGAAATTAACATTCCATGTCTTACAAACATTAAACTTTATTGAATACCAAGATATTGCATTATCCTACTAATCTCATTATTTTTCTTGAGTAGTTGCTCCTTAAGATCCTCGATTTCAAGACGCATTTCATTCATCGACTCTTTCATTGACTCCAAGACAGGATTAGCACTTCCTCCATATCGGAAAGCATTTAGAATTGATTGATCTTACTGTGTGAGTCGGGATTCAATTTTTTAAAATTCTTCATCTACTGCGTGATCCTAAAACTTATTGATGTGCATTTCACCATCCTACACAAATCCTCATAACTTATCCCAAACATCGTAAGGAATTATGAAAAATTTATGAAGTCTAACATGATCTTACCCTACTGTTTGGACATTTGTAGAACTTTCTGCCAAAATTTTGTGGATTAGAATCGAGTTCAAGATGGACTCTTTCACCATATAAACAATTAGTCGGAACACTCCAATCACTATCTTCCGATAACGGGAAAGTGGGATGCTCGAAAAAGTGTGAGAGAGGAGAGATTTTTGGAATTAAATAAATGTGAGTGTTAACTAACAAATGCCAAAAATTGACCAAAAAAACTAATGTATCAATTTGTGGACCCCAGCTGAAACAATTAGATAGATGTCTTCACTAGTTGTTCAGTTGAACAATTATCTACATAGTTGAATTAATAGGAGTTTTGATTATTTCTATTAGGATCTTATCATAAGCTGCTAATTTCTAGTTGGACTTTTGATTTTTCTCAATACATTAGGACGTTGGAGTTTTTCATAAAACATAAAAACCAAATCTTCGTTTTCACATCATTTTCTTTAGAATTGTGACACTTTACTTGGAAAGATATAGTTTGTGAGAGTGTTTTGTGTTAAAACTATAATTTTTGAAAAGCAAATAACAAAATTAGTTTCTAATGATATAAAATTAGTTTTTAATGATATAAAATTAGTTTCTAATGATATTAATTTAGTTTTTAATGATATAAATTTAATTTATGTAGTGTTCTTAGTTTTAAATTTGTTAATAAAAATATAAATTTTGAATGCTTGTAATTGGACATAGTTGGACCTAGATGACCATATAGTACAATATGAAATAGTTACAAATCCGAGAATACAAATACAAATATATAACAAACACACAGAACAAATCAAGTTCCCTCCTCTGGCTCCAACCACCTCTCCAATTTTATGCCACAAGTACAGACGTTCCTTCTCTTGCGAGGATATTCTCCTTTAGATGGAAACCACTTTTCTTGAGTTCTTCCCGGTTTCTTCTTGGTTTTTTCAGGGGTAAAATAATTAGTTCTTGAAAATCAGCAGGAACACTCCAGTTAAACTCATGTGGCACCACATATATCGTCTTGCAATATGCCAATACCCAATTCTCAATAAAGTAATATTTCGAGCATAAATCATGGATATGGATATTCTCTGATCTATCTTTTTGCCTCATGAGGAAGCTAACTGCAGCAATAGCATGAACACACAGATACTTGTCAATATCAAAACACTTGCAAGAACAGCTTTTTATTTTCAGGTCCACCAAATAAGTTTTCCCATCGAGCCCAATAATATTGTATTCAAGGAAGTAGCTATTTATCTCAATTACCTTTAATTTGGCTGCATCTGTACATCGTGTGTACATTTCGTTCTCCACAAAAGGCACCAATTTTGATGTGTTCGGTGCACCAGCATAATCTTTCCTATGATTGTTGAACCACTCAGCAAATTTTTCAAGGATTGTATCAATCAAAGTTAAGAGGGAGTACTTCCTTGCTTTCTTAAACATGGAGTTCAATGATTCTGCAGAATTTCTTGTGTCTAGGTTGTACTTGTCTCCTTTAAAATGACACCTTGTCCATTGTTCCAGCCTAATATTTTTTTCTATATACTCAACAGTTTTCGGAAACTTATTCATAAATTCAATATACTCTCTGTCGAACTCATTCTTTGTATAAGCATGAACGCAAACCATGAATTTTATCTTAGCTAGATCCTTGTCTTTCTTCACATGTGATCTCACGTTTTGAGATAAATGCCAAATGCAGTGTACATGCAGTACTCTTGGATACACCGTGGAGATTGCCTTGATGATGATTTGGTGTCTATAGCTTATAAAAACCAATCTAGGCTCATCTGGTATAACAGTTTTCAGCTTTGTAAAAAACCACTCCCAACTAACATCCTTCTCACTGGCAATCAGATAAAACACAATTGGATAGTGGTGATGATTTGGATCCTGAGCTGTTACAAAAATTAATATACCACCATATACAGTCTTAAGGAATGTAACATCCACTACTATCACTTTCCTAATGGCAGTAAACCCTGCAATCGTAGCTCCCAAAGCGATGAATATATATTTGAATCTTTTTTCTTCATCCAATTTCACACTAGTTAATGTCCCATGATTGACATACTCTAACATATATAGATAAGAATACAACATGTTGTAGCTTTTTTCAGGCGTACCTCGCACATCACTTACATGTTGTTTTTTCCCTCTTAAAACGGTGGAGTATGAACAATTCAAACCAATTTTTTTTTGAACCACATTCGCAATGGTTTTAGGATCTGGGGTCTCCAATTGACCTGGATAGTCTTCATGCAAAATAGATGCTACTAATCTTGGTGTGCCTTTCTGTTGACTACTTGTTGTCACAACAGACTGACTGCATGAATGCATCTTTCTATGTAGTCTTACAGTAAAAATTTCTGAATTCTTGTTTTTCGCAACTCTCAAATTCCATTTGCAACCTTCTGAAGCTTGACGACATCTTAGCATAACTCGCTCCTTGTCTGTCAGAGTACATATTTCTATGTACTCTGACAGTAAAAAGTTCTGAATTCTTGTTTTTCGCAACTCTCAAATACCATTTGCAACCTTCTAAAGCTTGACGACATCTTAGCATAACTCGCTCCTTGTCTGATTTAACAGTTTTGTACCCAAAACAGTTCTCATTTGCAGCTTTGGTAACCAAATCATGCACTGCTTCCTTAGAAGAAAATTCTTGATCTATTTCAAGACCCGTGCCATCTTCCTATTCATTAACAAATTGACTTTCTTCTACATCATGTGGAACCTCAAGAATTTCATGCCAACCATCCAAACCATCATTCTCGTTGTTATCAATCGGGCTAACCGCAACCATTATATCATTCCCATTTTGATCCATCGGGCTAACCAAAACCACTATATCATTTTTTTTTTTAATGACATCATTCTCCATCTGCTCTTCTATTATCGATCCTTCTTGTTGCGGTTGTTCTTCTTCTTCTATTTCATCTACTCTCGCAATAGTAGGGATCCCTCCATTTTTTACATCACCAACTCTACTATAATTCACACCAAATGAACTTCTTTGTTCTGTTCTAGAGTGTTGCTCATCTCCCTAATTATTTTTAACACCTTTCAATAACTCCACCCACAAAATAGGTCTAAATACATCCTTATCCATTGAACTTAAATAAACATATACATCCTCGTCATCTACAATATTTGTCTCTTTTCGAGACTGACATTGACTGTAACTCAATTTAAGCTTCTTTGACATTTCATCAATTCCAATCTTCTTACAGATCTTATCAACCAACATTGCATATGTTACATCCTCCAAAGATGACATTTGAATCGCTATATCTATTAGACTATTTTTTAAAATCCATTCATGCTCTTCCGAATAGTGATCTCCATAATCGAAATGTATGTTTGTGTGGTTGATCTTCTTCATGACCTCCTGCAAATAAAACAAAATTAAATACATTTCCAAATTACACAGTATGTAGTTGTACCATTTGTACTAGTTGTATCACTACCTCTCACTTATTCTATTTATACCAATCGAATATTTAACACGATTAAACACTTAAATTCCACAAATTATCAATGTCAATAACTCATTGTACCATCAAAGATGATTATTAACCAACTGTGATACCCAAATAAGAAATTTCAAATCAAATTCCACTACTCAGTTGTAACATTTATATCAGTTGTATTACTAACACTCAGTTGTTCTATTTCTACCAGTTAGACTTTCTATATTTCCAGAAAAATTTTGTTTATTGGCTCAGATGCAACATGATTCAACATCTATATTCGATAAATAACCTATGAAAATATTTTATTGTCCAATTACATTTGATTATTAACCAAATGTAAAACTCAAACAACCAAATTTCATAACAATTTCCTAAATTTTGAAATACCAAATCTAAATATGAAAGAAGAAGATAGAGGAGAATAAGAAATGGTACCTACTATAACAGAGAAGACAACCAGACGAGAACTACGCTTGAAACGGAGGCGGTCCGCCGACGATGACCTTAGATTCCGATGACGATGGCGGAGCTGTCCGATGGATTTGGAGCCATTTGGGGGGGGGGAGGTGAGATTCGATTTCGATATTCTGAATTTCAGAAGGAGAAACAATAAACGTGAACCCATATCACTCAGTAAAAGTAAAATGGGTTTTACATTAAATTTGTGCCACACAGATTTTGCTGTGGCACGGCAGTTTAATTTTCTTCAATTAGTGGGATTTGAGACATTGATTCATTCGGCCACTTATTTTAATCTTTGATAAAAGGATAATCAACTGCAGAAAACTATATTAGTAATTTTCTAATGAGAAGAATCTTCCACAATCTTTTTACATTTATAATTTTCTCCAGTAAAAGTGTTGGTTTTAAATTTTAACAAATACCTAATAATTTTTCAAAATTACATTTCCCCATATTTTTTTCAAGCGCCATTTATTTTCCGTCTAGTGAATCTCCCTAACCTCTGAGAATCAAGATTAACGTCGAGCTTCAACGGATCCAACGACAGTTTCTCGCGTAAAAACGCATCGAGGTTAAACCCACTCCCAGTATCAGTGTCCTCGCGTCCCACAGAGCTCTCGGGTTGCTGATTAGATTGGCTATCTTTGGCTCCATTCATGTTTCTAAGAGTAGCAGTTAACCTGTTGTTGTCATTGTTCTGACCAAAGTTCAAGAGCCTTTTAACGGTGTCTAAAGCTGGGTCAATGATATCTAAGAATCCTGTGACCCATGAGGCATCATCAACAACCTCTGTGCGCTGTTTTGCAATGAAGAAAAGTTATCAGCAGATGAAGAAACTCCACTAGAAATTCGAAGGATGTGTAAAAGAGGCTTACTTGTTGGAAATAAAGGTTACGGATTTCCTCAGCACGTTCGGAGTCTCCTTGATCTTCCTCAAGTTGTGCCCATGTCATCCATGTAACGTAGCTTTGTGAGTTAATGTTCAATGATGCTCTGAACAATCTTCTTGCTGCTGAAAGGTTTCCTGCTCTCTGCTCTAGAACTCCCCACGCCTGTCGAGACATAGAATTTATTTAGTTTAGGCATTTTCCTCCAAATATACTAATGTTTTAGCAAACCTGCCGGCTAATTTATGATTCCCACAAGTTTTTGGTTGATAGGCCTTATTCTCTAGCTTTTACAATGTTTCTGTTCACTTGCTGAGACAGGACACATGAAGTTGCAAATGAAAGAATTAATTAGTTATACCTGTAGACAACGAGCAGCACTTTCAGTAGTTGCATCAATGGAGAGAGCTCTTTGGTAAAGTTCTCTAGCTGTTGTTGTGTTTCCTTCTTTCCATTCCATCCAACCCCAAGCCTAAACCAGAATACACTTTCACCGATCAATTCCTCTTCCATGCACAATTGTAAAGACTAAGTGAATGGTTAAGTTTCTTTACAACTTAAATCACTAAAAAGGTAGTAAAAATCTGTTAGGAAACATCTAAAGCTCAAACTATAAAGAGAATTTATAAACCGAGTCCGAAACTATTTGGGCAGGTCTAATGTAAAGTACAACCAATTCAAATCTTGTATACTTACAATCCAAACAGGTTGATGTCTAGGATCAAGCTCTGATGCTCTCCTTAGTAAAGCCCGGGCAAGATTAGCAGATGAGTGTTTGTACTCCAGTAAGCCAAGGGACTGAAGGAGTACAGGGTCTCTAGGATTTAGCACATGACCTATCTTCAGGAGCTTTCTTCCACGTTCAACGTTACCTACTCCAGCTTCAAATACCCCCCACACGTGCCACGCAAACCTATTCTTGGGGCTTGCCTGGACAGCTTTCTGTGATAAAAAAAAAATGCGTGATCAGAGCCTGAAGCTTTCATATGTAGCTTGATCTCTAAGCATGCACGAAGTCATTACTGGGATGCATATACAGCCTCTGCTGCTTTGACCTCATTGTGAATGGGAAATAGAAAAGAGGATGTAGCAGTTACCTCAAAAAGCTTTCTAGCAGCTGGGAATCTTTCCTGCTGTATCTCCAACTGTCCCCATGCCTGTTCATAAAAATGAGCATGTGTCAAGAAAAGAGAAGCTCATTCACAACATTTTTTTAACCTCTAATTACAAGCCACCTACAAATAACTAAATCCTGTGACTGATCAGGAAAAGACAGCGGAGGCCAGAATTTAATTCCATGAAAATGGCAGAAGCTGAGTAGCATTCTCTTTTTTTACACAATTATCTAAGAGGATTAATCCTAGGATGCAACCATATGGAGTGGCATTGTCCTAGCTCTTATCAAAAATATGTCTGATGATGCAAAACACTTACCAACCAACTGGCACAGCTCTTTGAATTGGATATGGTGGCCTGCTTGAACAAGTACCTTGCTTGTTCATACCGGCCAGCTTTGGCCTCCAACAAGGCAAGTGTTTGATAGATATACTCGTTTCGGCCACAAAACTTGAGACCTTTGGCTAGCAAATTCCTCGCTTTACTAATATTTCCTTGTTTAATCTCCAGGTTTGCCCATCCATGCCATGCTGCTACATGCATCTTGTCAGCCACCGTGGCTGCATCAAACAATTCTCTGGCTTTTCTTACATTTCCCAATCTGTTTTCCAGGACAGCCCAACACTGTTCCAAGAACAAAAATTGTGTTGGTGGTGCACAAACACACAAAGTTGCCTTCAAGTGAATCAAGCAAATTGCTTCAAAACTCATGCCAAAATCAAATAAAAATCCATACAACCACCTGCCAAATGTATGCATTCTCTCCTTGTGTAACTTGAGACCCTTTCTCATACACGATTCGAGCTTCGGCTAACTTCGATTGTTTGCTCAATATCTTCCCCAGTGCAACGTACGATCTCCCATCCTCCGGCCAATAAGCTGTGCACTTAAAAACCCAACAAGATATGATTAGATTCAATACAATGTTTTCAACAATGATGGCACTACAGATCATTCATCAAGAATCTAACCATCCATTATACCATTATCCAATATAACCTCAGACATTGATTGCTGGAACAAGCAGAATTGTATGATCATAGAGAAGAAAGTGATGTTTACCTTCTCCAGAATCTTCTCAGCGTCTTTGTATCTAAAATTCCTCGCCAGAACCTTTGCTCTGTACAGAGATAAGTCCAAATTCACCGCAAGTGACTTCTCTTGAGCTCTTGCAGCAGCCGCAGCTGAAGTAGACGACGACGACTCCGATCTCTCCGGCTCAAATATCGGCATCTTCTTAGCTATTTTACTAAGACCGGCATCGATCGTCGCTGGATACTTTTTTTCCTTTTCCTTATCGGAATTCTCCAACAACGGTCGTCGAACTACTAATACTCCCTCCGTGTTAAATTCATCTCCTTCTCCATTCGCAGATTCATTTTGCTGCGATGATACACCTGAAGAAGACCTGTCGACAACTGCACACAGATACGTGTTCTTAGATGAGCTCGTAGGATGTATGAGAAACGATTGACCGGAGATTCCATTAGTTCCGATATGGATCTTCGCCGGTAATTTACAGAGATTCTCAGGAATTTGAGAAGGAGCGAGTAACAAAAGAGAGAATGAAGAAGTGTTAGCTGGAGAAGTAGATGAAGACGAAGAAGTCGGCACGAAAAAGTGCATAGTTTAAAAATTGAGCTTTAACTGATAAAACCGTTGTGAGCTTTCATGGCGGAGAGAGACGGAGAAGTTAGGCGGGCTCGGGGAAGAAGAACGATAGTCCTTAAAATTACGATGTCACCCCTACGTTAATTTTCAGTTTTATGTATGTTGTAGTGTTAGATTAAGGGTGATTTGGTACTTGTGCTGAAGAATACTACTACTGTGTAATATCCGGCCACGTTGCTACAGTTTTTGGATGGCTTAGCTGAATTGGATTTCAGTGACACGTGGTATCTTATTATTGGCTTAAAACTCAGAGGGAGATTCTTAGCCAATGAACCAGTACACTGGCGTGGATAGGTGCATTTTTAAGTTTTTTGATAAAGATATAAATAGTTCTCTTTTTCTTCAATTTATAGTTTTCTTCAATTCTTTTTTTTCAATATAAATAGTTTTCTTTTTTCTTCAATTTTTTTTCCTTGCATCAACGATCTAGCTTTTTTTTTTTGTTTCATAATATTTTTAAACTGATATTTTTTTTTCCCCTTTTAAACTGATATTTTACGTGGTTATAAGTTCGACATTTTTGTCGTCATACTTGAATGTGAAATTATTCATGCAGCAAGAAGCAAAAAAATAAAAAAAGACAAAAGAAGTGACTAAACGTGAAACTGTGACGCGGCCCAAAATATTTTTTTTGTAAATGGGCCCTTAATTTTCATGCATTTGAATTTTCCCCGCCGACCATTCCTATCTTCTCTGCTACTTTTTCTCTTTATCATTTTTTTTAATATACTTTATGTTCTTTTTATTATTGATTTGAAAGCTCTGTTTTTTCCCCCCAAGAAAAATAATTGTATGTTAAATATGGGGTATACTCTTACCGAATAATCCAAATTTATCTCTATGACTTTAAAATTCTGTCGTTTTGGACGACTTGTGTCAATCGATCAGATGTTATAGCAAAATATACATTTAGAACTGAGACTGTTCAGTGAGCTCCGGTTTACAATTTTTTTTTTTTTTGTATAGCCGGTCGACATATTAACAAGAGTACAAGACGTTGAGTTTAAAAAATTTTAAGAAAAAAAAAAAAGACGTTGAGTTTCTTCGAATCTTCTAATGGCTTTCTGTTGTGCGTTTGTTAAACGAAAAGCTAATTTTCGTCGTGTACAGACATTATATAATATACTGATAATACATTGTTTAATTAATGAGAAAACTTTTCCTTTTCTCGTTCTAGTTTTAGCTATGATTTTTATTTGTTCTAGTTAAATAATAACTGACGAATTGCTCGAGAATAAGAAAATCTCTAGTAGAAAACTGCAAATAACGATGAGACTTGAGAAATATGGCATCACTGACTGAACTATATATAATTCATGTTTTGCATATATACGAAAGCTAAGACTATACACAGGTGTTAAAGTCGAATTGAAACATGTAGTTACGTGATATTAGGTACAACGGAATGCAAATGCATTAACTTATGTTATTGACATACATACTTTCCAAATTTTCAAAAAACGCGTAGCACTTAATTAAGCAGTATAAAGCAAATTTGTAATGTGATTTCATCTAGTATATCTGAAGAAATGGTTTTTTTTTTGTTTTGTTTTTGGTGAACACTCAAATTTTCGTATTTGAACTAGTGCTTGTTTCACTAAATGGGATAGGTAACAACCATTAGCATTTTGAGGAGCAGCTTTGATATCCACCATTCATCTATTTCGATCACCTTTACGTTTAATCGGATTTTGACATTGCGACGAATTGAAACCAAAGTAGACGATTTGAAATTGGTATTGATGATGCGATATTGATCCGATTAAATTTAGATGTCCTCAAGATTCGACCACTCCAGGAGCTACCACGCGCTATGGGCCCAAGGGCCACGTGCGTCCACTATAGAGAATAAAGCATAGCCCACGTGACCTTGGGCCAGTCTCTTGGATCTTTCTCTTCTCCCTCGGGAAAAACGACAAAACAAAATCTCTGGGTTAAATTGATAATCATACTCGTTTTTGGGGTAATTTTATAAAAATCCAATAAGTTAAACGACAAGACACTCGCTGACTCTATTATCTCTCTCTTCTTCTCACATACACACATTTATTTGCCTCTACTTCATTAATTGGTTTCGGTAACTAACCCAAATTATTTTTTTCGTAATTTAATTTTCTCACAATCTCTGATCCCCATTTTTCCACCTCCTCGAAAAATCTCACTCGTTTGTTTTCCCGAGAAAATTCAATGTAAATTATTTCCTCTTTTGAAGCTCTGAGGAACACTTTTAATATTTAGTCCACCAGAATCTCTCGGTTTCAATTTTCAGCAGAATTTCGAGAATATTTCTGACGTAATCTGGAGAATTTTCCCACCTTGGAGAGCTGAGAAAAATCTTGAATCAGGAGCCGCCCAGATGAATAATTCGTCTCCGATAATTACTTTCGCCTGCTGGGGACCTCCAGGTTTCAAATACTTGTGATGAATGACGCTTAATCCCGAGGTGATTCCGAGAAAATACGTCTACTGAAAATTTTAACCGCATGGTTACTGGAGTCGGCGGAAGCGGCGGAGGAAGCGGTAGTGGCCGCGGTGGAGGTGGTGAAGAGGAAGCGTCGTCAAGTCACCGAGTCGACCATACTGTTAACACAACTCACAACCGAAGAGAACAAGCTCAATCGTCGGGGACGAAATCGCTTAGGCCGCAGCAAAATCAGCCGCAGAGTCACTCAGTGTCAATGAGCAAAGCAATTCAACAGTACACCGTCGACGCGAGACTCCACGCCGTGTTCGAACAGTCCGGCGAGTCAGGGAAGTCGTTCGACTACTCACAATCACTCAAAACGACGACGTATGGCTCCTCTGTACCTGAGCAACAGATCACGGCGTATCTCTCTAGGATCCAGCGAGGCGGTTACATACAGCCTTTCGGATGTATGATCGCCGTCGATGAATCCACCTTTAGAATCATCGGATATAGTGAAAACGCGCGGGAAATGTTAGGGCTTATGCCTCAATCCGTTCCTAGCCTCGAGAAACCGGAGATTTTGGCGATGGGAACTGATGTGCGATCTCTCTTTGCTCCGTCGAGCTCAATTCTCCTTGAGCGCGCGTTTGTGGCTCGAGAAATCACACTGCTGAATCCGGTTTGGATCCACTCGAAGAACACAGGTAAACCTTTTTACGCAATTCTCCATAGGATCGATGTTGGAGTTGTGATCGATTTAGAGCCAGCTAGAACTGAAGATCCAGCGCTTTCCATAGCTGGTGCGGTCCAATCGCAGAAACTCGCGGTTCGTGCGATTTCGCAGTTACAATCGCTTCCCGGTGGTGACATTAAGCTTCTCTGTGACACTGTTGTGGAAAGCATTAGAGACCTCACTGGGTACGACCGTGTAATGGTCTACAAGTTTCATGAAGACGAGCATGGTGAAGTTGTAGCTGAGAGTAAGCGAGAGGATTTAGAACCTTACATTGGTCTACATTATCCAGCCACTGATATTCCTCAAGCGTCACGGTTCTTGTTTAAGCAGAACCGTGTTCGTATGATTGTAGATTGCCACGCCACGCCGGTTCTTGTAGTGCAAGATGATAGGCTCACTCAATCTATGTGCTTGGTTGGTTCTACTCTTAGGGCTCCTCATGGTTGTCACTCTCAGTATATGGCTAACATGGGATCTATTGCATCTTTAGCAATGGCCGTTATAATAAATGGCAATGAAGAAGAGGGGAACAATGTTGGCGGTGGGAGAAACTCGATGAGGCTTTGGGGTTTAGTCGTTTGTCATCACACCTCTTCTCGCTGCATTCCGTTTCCTTTAAGGTATGCTTGCGAGTTTCTAATGCAGGCATTTGGCTTACAGTTAAACATGGAATTGCAGTTAGCTTTGCAAATGTCAGAGAAACGTGTTTTGAGAACACAGACACTGTTATGTGATATGCTTCTGCGTGACTCGCCTGCTGGAATTGTTACACAGAGTCCTAGTATCATGGACTTGGTGAAATGTGACGGTGCAGCGTTTCTTTATCGCGGTAAGTATTACCCGTTGGGTGTTGCTCCAACCGAAGTTCAGATAAAAGACGTTGTTGAGTGGTTGCTAGCGAATCACGCGGATTCAACCGGATTAAGCACAGATAGTTTAGGCGATGCAGGATATCCTGGTGCAGCTGTGTTAGGGGATGCTGTCTGCGGTATGGCGGTTGCGTATATCACAAAAAGAGACTTTCTTTTCTGGTTCCGATCTCACACTGCGAAAGAAATCAAATGGGGAGGCGCTAAGCATCATCCTGAGGACAAAGATGATGGGCAACGGATGCATCCCCGTTCGTCCTTTCAGGCTTTTCTTGAAGTTGTTAAGAGTCGGAGTCAGCCATGGGAAACAGCAGAAATGGATGCGATTCACTCGCTCCAGCTTATTTTAAGAGATTCTTTTAAAGAATCTGAGGCGGCTATGAATTCTAAAGCTGTGGATGGTGCGGTTCAGCCATGTAGGGATATGTCCGGAGAGCAGGGGCTTGATGAGTTAGGTGCAGTTGCGAGAGAGATGGTTAGGCTCATCGAGACTGCAACTGTTCCTATATTTGCTGTCGACGCTGGAGGCTGCATCAATGGATGGAACGCAAAGATTGCAGAGTTGACAGGTCTCTCGGTTGAAGAAGCTATGGGGAAGTCTCTGATTTCTGATCTAATATACAAAGAGAATGAAGAAACTGTCAATAAGCTTCTTTCTCGTGCTCTGAGAGGTATATTCAACTCTCCAACTATTTTCTAAATCTCTGTCTGGGATATTTGATTAATGTGTTGCATTTGGGAATCAATGCAGGGGACGAGGACAAGAACGTGGAGGTAAAGCTGAAAACTTTCAGCCCCGAACTCCAAGGGAAAGCCGTTTTCATGGTAGTGAACGCGTGTTCAAGCAAGGACTACTTAAACAACATCGTCGGCGTCTGTTTTGTTGGACAGGACGTTACTGGTCAGAAAATCGTAATGGATAAGTTCATCAACATACAAGGAGACTACAAGGCTATTATCCACAGCCCAAATCCGCTGATTCCACCAATCTTTGCGGCAGATGAGAACACGTGCTGCCTGGAATGGAACACCGCGATGGAAAAGCTTACGGGTTGCTCTCGCAGTGAAGTGATTGGGAAAATGCTTGTTGGGGAAGTGTTTGGGAACTGTTGTAGACTAAAGGGTCCTGATGCTTTAACCAGGTTCATGATTGTATTGCATAATGCTATTGGTGGTCAAGAGACTGATAAGTTCCCTTTCCCATTCTTTGACCGCAATGGGAAGTTTTTTCAATCTCTATTGACTGCAAACAAGCGGGTTAGCCTCGACGGAAAGGTCATTGGAGCTTTCTGTTTCTTGCAGATCCCGAGTCCAGAGCTGCAGCAAGCTTTAGCAATCCAACGGAGGCAAGACACAGAGTGTTTTACGAAGGCGAAAGAGTTGGCTTACATTTGTCAGGTGATAAAGAGTCCTTTGAGCGGGTTGCGTTTTGCAAACTCATTGTTGGAGGCGACAAACTTGAACGAGGATCAGAAGCAGTTTCTTGAAACGAGTGTTTCTTGCGAAAAACAGATCTCTAGGATCGTCGGTGACATGGATCTTGAAAGCATTGAAGACGGGTGAGTGTAGTTAGAATTCTCTATAAAATGGGATTGTTTACTTCACAAAATTTGACCACATTCCAAATTTCTTTTTGCATTTGATCAGTTCGTTTGCGCTAGTGAGAGCAGAGTTCTTCCTTGGAAGCGTCATAAACGCAATTGTAAGCCAGGCGATGTTCTTATTAAGGGAAAGAGGTCTTCAGCTGATCCGTGACATTCCTGAAGAAATCAAATCAATAGCTGTTTATGGAGACCAGACAAGGATTCAACAGTTCCTGGCTGAGTATCTGCTGAGTATAATCCGGTATGCACCATCGCAAGAGTGGGTGGAGATCAATCTAAGCCAAGTTTTGAAGCAAACGGCTGATGGATTACCGGCCATCCGCACAGAATTCAGGTACGTTTCATTGTTCCACTGTCTTCCCCTATTTCCCATAATTGTAATTACGCAATCCAGTTTTTGCTTCAGTTTATCAGGTTCCATACTCTTTTGTTTGTATAGACGCACACCGAAATGTTGGTTAGATATGAATTTGATTTAAGGGATTGTATAATGTTACTTGAATTGATTCAAACAAACCGGCTTAAAAGTGTTAAAATTTGGATGATCTGCTATATCTTCATATTCTTTATCTGTTTACAGAATGGCGTGCCCAGGTGAAGGTCTACCTCCAGAGCTGGTGCGAGACATGTTCCATAGCAGCAGGTGTACGAGCCCTGAAGGATTAGGTCTAAGTGTATGTCGAAAGATTCTGAAGCTTATGAACGGTGAGGTTCAATACATCCGAGAGTCAGAACGCTCGTATTTCCTCATCATTCTCGAACTTCCCGTTCGTCTGAAACTCCCATCTTCAACGGCAAACGCTAGCGGCAGCGGCAGCGACATGATGTTGATGATGCCATATTAGTCACACATAAGTTGGGCAGGAGAGTTTTATCATTGTATGTATATGTGTGTGCGTGCGTGTGTGAGAGTCTAACGTCACCGGAGGAGGATAGAGGGTTTTGTTTCCGGTGAGAATAGCAAGAGAAGAAGAGATTATTTGCGTTCAGCTCACCGGAAAAAACGTAACAGTAGTCATAGAGTCTCAAGGCATTTCTTTTGTTTGCACTGTGTACATTGATAACCCCGAGAGAGACAAAAGAATGAGCACAAGGAAGTGAGATATTGATTGACCAATCCTTTTAATTTTTAAATGTTGTTAAGGCTTAAAGAGCATGCCCATTAGTGAATTCCAAATTACGACAGAAAAAATGTAAAATTCTTGAGTAGTCTACTTCCCTTCGAATGCCGGAATACTCTTTACCTAATGTGAAAGGAATGCATATCTCTTTGAGTTTCTCATGCTTTTTCATATTCAAAACAAAAAAAGGTAAGAAAATATTCCACATGTAAGAGCTAAGAAACTCATCTTATGTACCCATGGCATATTATCATTGGTTTAGTTTTTTTCTATTAATTAAATACACAATAGTTTAAAATATTAATTAAATTGTTTGTATGTTATCATTTTCTATTTAGTATTTTTGCATAAATCATAAAAAAAAATTATCTTTCTATCAAATTCCATCATGCATAAGTGTAAATTATAAATTAATATTACAGTTTAATAATTATTAATTAAGATTAATACAAATAATATTAAATTAGTATTGTTTTAGTTAATACAATAAGATTAAATATTAGAAAGTATGAGATTTGGAAAATTAAAAATACTATTTTTAAATTTTTTGAAAATCATGTATAATAATTATTTTTTCTCTTTATATATAGACTTTTTTTATAAGACTTCATATCTTCTTCTTATCATATGCCATAACATTTCTTATTTCCTTCCTTTCATCAGGTTTTTATATGTTTTCTACATTTTCTAGCACTTAAAGTTTTATTTCTTATAAGTTTAGGGTGTGTAGTTTTATAATTAATTGTGTTATTTAAGAGAATATATATAATTCGTTGGTTATATTATTTAAGGTATTATATTTTTAATATTTCTATTAAAATTATTAATATTAACTATTTTATTGTTATCACAATTATAAATTAGGTAAAGGAATCTAACTATTAATGATATAATTGAATATATTTAAAATGTCATTTGATATATTTAAAGAATATTAGTGAGAGATCCATCGGAGATGAAAAATGAAAGTAAGTTTCTTAAATTAAAAAATATCAAAAAAATGTAAGTCAAATAAGAGCATGAGGGTGAAGTATTCGTAGGGGATAATGAGAGTGAGTGGGGATTTTGCATTAATGTGGGCTACCAAATCCAAAGTAGTTGAGAAGCTCTAAATGTAAAAGAAAGTACGATAATCACATCTTCGTCACCTTCCTCCACTGTCTCTTCTCATAGTTCATAGTTTTTTCGAACTAGTAGTATTTGTTTTGAATTTTCTCTACACGTTCTTATTCTACAATAGTCATTATCTCATCATCAATTAATTCAACTGGTTAAAGAAGTATAGAAAAATAGAGTAATATATATGAACAAAAGGAGGGAGTGTAGCTACTAGCTATAAGCTGTATACAACGTTCAATACGTAAACTAGGTGAACATGGAATTAAATGAAGGATGACAGCCAGGTTATGATAGGAATAGAAGACTAATACTAAAAAGAAAGAGGCACTTGGTATCACTCATTAACTGTTTCTTAGAAAGTTTTGAACATGAGATTGGGACATGAGAACATGCGGAGAAACGCGGTATGAAGAAGATCTTGAAGGTCTCTCAACCATATCTCATAAATGCTCTCTCTACTATATATAGTGTTAATAGCTTAGTCAAGTGAGGTATAACAATTGTTTATTGAATAGCAAGAACTATAACACTTACCAAAAGATATGGGGAAAATATCTTATGGGTTTCTGGCGTTGATGCTTGTAGTGGTGGTGATTGGGGTTGTGGAGTCTAGGAGATTTGAGAAGGAGACGTTGGGAGGTGGTGGTGGTGGTGGACTTGGCGGTGGGTTTGGTGGTGGGAAAGGTTTTGGAGGAGGAATTGGTGGCGGTGGAGGTGCCGGTGGTGGTGGAGGTTTTGGTGGTGGTGTAGGTGGAGGCCATGGTGGCGGTCTAGGAGGTGGTGCAGGTGGAGGAGCTGGTGGAGGATTCGGAGGTGGCATTGGTGGAGGTCACGGTGGAGGTATTGGTGGTGGTGTCGGAGGAGGTTCTGGTGGTGGTTTAGGAGGTGGCGCAGGAGGAGGTGCTGGTGGAGGACTTGGAGGAGGCCACGGTGGAGGTATTGGTGGTGGTGTCGGAGGAGGTTCCGGTGGGGGTCTAGGAGGTGGCGCAGGAGGAGGTTCCGGTGGGGGTCTAGGAGGTGGCGCAGGAGGAGGTGCTGGTGGAGGACTTGGAGGAGGACACGGTGGAGGTATTGGTGGTGGTGTCGGAGGAGGTTCTGGTGGTGGTTTAGGAGGTGGCGCAGGAGGAGGTGCTGGTGGAGGTATTGGTGGTGGTGTCGGAGGAGGTTCTGGTGGTGGTCTAGGAGGTGGCGCAGGAGGAGGTGCTGGTGGAGGACTTGGAGGAGGCCACGGTGGAGGTATTGGTGGTGGTGTTGGAGGAGGTTCTGGTGGTGGTCTAGGAGGTGGCGCAGGAGGAGGTGCTGGTGGAGGACTCGGAGGAGGCCATGGTGGAGGTATTGGTGGTGGTGCCGGAGGTGGTTCCGGTGGTGGTCTAGGAGGTGGCGCAGGAGGAGGTGCTGGTGGAGGCCTTGGTGGTGGTGTCGGAGGAGGTTCCGGTGGTGGTCTAGGAGGTGGTGCTGGTGGAGGACTCGGAGGAGGCCATGGTGGAGGTATTGGTGGTGGATCTGGTGGAGGTTTCGGAGGTGGTGCTGGTGGAGGTGGTGGTTTAGGCGGTGGTGCTGGTGGAGGTTCCGGAGGAGGATTTGGTGGTGGTGGTGGTGCAGGAGGAGGATTCGGCGGTGGTGCAGGAGGAGGCGCTGGTGGAGGATTTGGTGGTGGTGCAGGCGGAGGTCATGGTGGAGGTGTTGGCGGAGGATTCGGTGGAGGATCTGGCGGAGGATTTGGTGGAGGTGCTGGTGGAGGAGTTGGTGGAGGATTTGGAGGTGGTGGTGGTGCCGGTGGTGGATTTTAAAACTTAGTAGTAATTAATCATTCATACAAAATCTATTCTTGGCTTGAACTAAGCTAGGGCTAGTTACTTATGTACCAAGTCATATGACAAGAACGTATATCATATTTCTTTTATGCTTTGTTATGTACGAGTAATCATACTTCAAAAATTATAAACCATTTCCAATATTCAGTTTCCTTTGCAAATATTAATCTAATTGGGTAAATATTTTAATTTGGAATATGATTTAAAACTTAGGTTACATATATATAATTAAATGGAAACAACATAAGAGTTTCC
Organism: Cardamine occulta; assembly: GCA_028015245.1. Lineage (NCBI taxonomy): Eukaryota > Viridiplantae > Streptophyta > Magnoliopsida > Brassicales > Brassicaceae > Cardamine > Cardamine occulta. The sequence goes on along the minus strand of CM051373.1, from coordinate 7,851,691 downwards.
AACCACTCAATCACTCTAAAAAAATTTAGAGTAGAACAAAAAAAAAACGAGAGAACTATTTCGTATAGTATGCCATCGAAGAAAAGATGGAGTCTTCTTTCTTCTTCATTTTTTTTTTTGTTTCCAAGCCACACCAAAACGCGAAACGCCAAAAGCCAAATGCGAGAAACGCACATCACAAGGAACTCTAAGACTTTTGCTGAAGCCATACAGGGAGCCAGGAAGTGCCATCAATAAAATCAATGGATAAGAAAGACTCAACTTCTTGTTTGGTGAGCTCTTTGGCCCAATCAGATCTATGTTGCCTCTCAGCACCTGGTCCATGACATTTATACTCCGCATGGTATAAATTCCTGATCGATCATATATATATATATATATATATATATATCTCAAGAGCATTAGTACATCACTTAATTACTCGTCAAAAATAGGTAAAAAGTTAATTAGAGAGGACTAACTCGGTCGAGCCATCGTAACTCCAGTTGGTCCAACCATTAGGAACAACGGTCTTAGACAAGTAAGTCTTGGCGAAGATAACTCGAGAATAAGGTCCTTTGGCTCGGCCCAAATAAACCTCATCTATTCCATACACTTTGCCTCTTATGAACACATAACCGGTTTTTTCCTCTGAGTTTTCCCTATGGTGTGCTGTGATTGACCCGTACGGTTTCACCCTCTTGTCCGATATCACAAATATCTCACAATCCTGTAACAATTCTTACAAATTTAATCCTTTTATTTTTATGTTTATGTTTTAGGAAATGTGAAATGGGGGCAAACTTACGTTGAAAATGGAAGTTGCGCGACCGAAGATGAAATCGATAGAGCCTTGGATGTAACACTGATGGTAGTAATGTCTACCTTTGTTATCAAACAAAGTGTTGTGTAAGCTGTAGAACGCACAATGGTAAAACGCTACTTTGTCAGCAGCCACAAACGCTGCTACCGATTGGTTCTCAGACGTGAAAGCCATTCCGATTGGCGCATCATTCTATAATTCATTAATTAACACACCAATGTCATTCACTGATTATATTAAAACACTAATTTCGAAATCTACAATTGTTATGAATACGTACTCTGATGCTGATACCAAAAGCAACAAAGTGATTGGCTTCGACTTTAAAAGTGGCTGAAGCAACATTGTCGTCCGCACTTTGCGATGATTCGATCACGGTTTTTCCTTTTCCGTTACCTCTCATGAATATGAACTGCTTGTTCTCCGGAATATGAACTCTCTCCCTTTTATCCCAAAACATGAAAAACCACAAACTCAAAATCAGAAATGTCCTATATAACAATAGTAATCAACATCTATTAGATTAGTGTATCTTGGTTAAGGCATGTCGAATATTTGAAATGGTAAAACCTCTTTAAAATATTACGTACTTGTAGATTCCTTTACGGACATGGACGATAATCCAATTAGAGTTACCAACAGGGACAGCATCAATGGCTTTTTGAACCGAAGTGTAGTCTCCTTTGCCTTCGATATCGACAATTATCGATCTATTTGTTGCTATTTTTTCAGTCAGAAGCGGTGCGTCGAATTTCGTGTCTTGCACTTTCATCTCCTGTATTGCTGATGCGTCCGAACCCCATACGGAGATTACAACTAGGGTTAAGACAAGGATCATTCCTGCTCGATGATCCATTTTTTGTTTTCTTTCTTGGGGTTTCTAGTTTTTTTTATTGGAATGGGGATGTGAATAAAGAGATTATAATGGTGAAGGAAGAGGTTTAATTTAAGAAAACAGGTTTTAAATTTAGGATGTTTAGTTGTGTTTGTTTTGTTTTGGGAGGTACGGGATTTTGGAGGGATTTGAGATGGTTTTTCCTTAGACCTTTTTTAAATATTTTTATTTTTAGGCATTTATTATTGATTAATGGACGATAAATACTTTGAAGGAGATTTCTATCTTTGGTAATTAGTATAAAACTTAAAGAAGGTTGTAATTGTTGTGTAATGATACTTTGTATAAGCCGTTCATTCATTGTCCCCAAAAATTCAAACAAAATTTTCGACCGACCCACATATTTTCATGATTGGAACATTACTACTAATCATCTTTTCATGATTGTTTCTTACTTGTACTGTTCTATTAGGCGTAGATTGTTAAAATACACGTTTCATAATTATATTATCACACTATCTATAACTAATGTAGCTAGGATAAATACTCTTTCACATAACAATGTCTCCGTCATGAATTGATATTTGTTATTATTGAGTTATGAAGGTGTACTGGTGTAGAAATACAAATGATCTACACTATTAGTTCGGCTCTATACCGGATCACCGGTTGTAATGTTCCAATCCTCGCTATAGTTCGGTTTTAGAGATTTAGTTCATTTGAAGAAAAGCAAATTTCAAAACTACTAGAATATTCATGGGCAAATATCATTGCTACAACTTAGAGAGACGATGTGAAATTTGACACGGTAGCTGCGAGTGGGCACTATGCCACTAAATATTAATTTAACCAACGGTAACCAAATGAAGTACCTTACTGATCAGGCCCCAATCCACCAATCAAAATAAAATCCTGTCCCCATTTTTATACCCTACGAACAAATTCTATCCGTCAAATTGAATTAAATTTTTCTCATTGTAAATTATTATGAGTTCTACCGAATTTTCAAAGGGCATTGGTAGTTACATTTTCAAAGGGAAATGTAATTAATTAAGGATAAATCTTGTCCTTAACAAATCCAGAAACCTCAAACTTGATGAGGAATGGGAACACAGAGGAAGAAACCTACAACTTGATGCTACTTGTGCAAATTTACAACTACACTATAATCTAGTTGAAATTAAATTAAAACCGGTTAATCGTAAGAATTTTGCAAAATCAAAATAAATCTGCTAAATTTCTATATACAGAAAGGAAAATTCACTTCTATATATATGTCCGAATTTCTTAAAGAAAGCTTTACGTTTTCTTACTATAAACGGATACTCTCTTTAGTCTCCTAGGCTTGTGGAATTGTGTATAAATAAACTAATTTCTTGCGGACTTAAGAAAATACAGAAAAGAGAATGTAATAGGAGAGTTTTAGGATGACGAAGGGAAATAGTGAAGTAACAGTGTTCATTCCACTTCTGGAAAACAGTTAATTAGGGACATTGCTTTCACACAAAAATCGTATTAACTAGTCCTACCACTATTACTTGTATTTTTCTACTAACCCCTACGCTTTTGTGTGGTTATATTTTCTGTTGGGCTATTTTCATGATTGTATTCTAATTATAATTTATATCTTCCAGACAAAGTTTATCTGAATTTTCCCGAAATAAATACCCTGCATTTACATTTATATTTATATTTTGTCACGTTTTAGGCCACTGATATATTGAAGATATAAATATAACTTACTATTTTTTTTTTTCTGTTTCTTTTAATTGAACCAACACAGTGTTTGTCTGTTGCTGAAACATTTAATCAAAGCATTATTAGTTTATATATGATCATCAAAATGCTAAAAACTGAAATGTTATCTTAAAGTATAAGAAATATGTTTAAAAGATATGGCTAAGATTTTCTATACACAGTATAAATTATAAAGCCATACACAAGTATATATAGATAATATATGTGTTGTACATAACTACATATATATGATAAACGAATACGTGAAATCAACCTAACTGCTCACATTATTCATGTTGCTTTACCCATTCTTTGTCTTGTCTTCTCAAATAACTACTTCTACCTATAACCATTTATTGAACCATCCCGGTCCACCGGTTCGCTACTTTCTGTAAAGCAAATGCGAAATTTCAGTTCCCAGCTCATGCAACTATTACTGAAACAAAAAATGAACAAAACGAAGCGTTGGCTATTATTTCTCTACATTCGGAAAAAAGTTCTTTATCCAGCTGCATCATGTTAATAATGTTAGATTCAGTCGTTAAACTGTTAACCAGACTTAACCGGGAGTATAATTGCCTTTAAACTAATTATACCAATTTTACGACCTAAATTATACCGAAAAATCGATAAACGATTGGTTAAAACCAATTTCATTTTTTTTCTAAAATTCCTTTCGGTTGGGATTAATAATGTCACGGGCCATATCTTGAGCTTCCTATTTATACATACACTTCCAAGTGCAAATACACAAGTCATCTTTTCTTTAGTTACCGTTTACCGATACTAATTACCTCAAATTCCAAACAGAAAAAGACAGTGATGAAACCAAAGAGCAAAGCTGCAGAATCTGCAGCTGCAACATGTTTTCTTCTAATGAGCTTGTTATGCAGCTGCATTAATGGCGACCAAATGGAGACTAATTATGAAGGCTTATCTTACAGTTACTACGAGAAAACATGTCCAAAAGTCGAAGAGATCGTGAGATCTTCACTTTCATCGATGTTTATACTTGATCCTACTTCTCCCGCAGCCTTGCTTAGGCTCATGTTTCATGACTGCCAAGTTCAGGTTCTCTATCTCTAGCTCAATCTATCTCTCTTTCTGGCTTCATCAAAATTCTCAAAATATATATATATATATATATATGTGTGTGTGTGTGTGTGTGTGTGAGAGAGAGCAAAATTTTGAGATATTTGAAAAATGGTTGTGTATTTTTGCTATGTAATTTGTTTAGCACGTGATCGATAAATTTAGAAAACAATAAGACCATTTAATTTAGTTAACATTAAACATGTCACGATTGTGAACTATATGAACTATGAAGGAAGCGTCAAGCGTGATTTTTAAATTTTCCCATGTCAGCGCGCGTCGTGTCATTTATAACATGGGAATAATGGTATTGTGACAAAATTAATAGTATAAGATAATTAGATAAAAAGCAAAAAAAATTCCATTGATCCGATAAGTACGAAAAACATAATGGTGATCAAATGTCAATCTGGTTCCCAAATATTGTTTTTTTTTCTTTGATAAAAACAAGTCACGAATTTTCGTATCCATGTGAGAAAAAAATGGAATTATGAATTATCACTATTCTCGGTATTTATTTCATTATTTCAGCATCATTAAATGTCGGTAACTAAATGTGTTGATATTACAACAGGGCTGTGACGCATCTATCCTAATCGACCCAAGTGGGGACCACCATTTCACGGAGATCGATTCAGTAAAGAACTTCGGAATCAGAAAGAGGGACCTCATTGGCACAATCAAATCGTCACTGGAGACGGAGTGTCCACAACAAGTCTCATGCTCCGACGTCATCATCCTCGCCGCTAGAGAAGCCGTGGCTCTCTCGGGGGGTCCACTCATCGCAGTGCCATTAGGAAGAAAAGACTCTCTCACCACTCCCACCAAACACGTGGCAGACTCTGAGCTCCCTCCGGCCACTGCTGACGTGGACGCTACCTTAAACTTATTTGCTGGCAAAGGCATGACCGTCGAGGAGTCCGTCGCCATCATGGGTATATTAAATACATATAATTTTTATTCATTTTGCATGTTTATTTTCTTATAATAAGACACTGAATTAAATCCATATTTGATTTCATAAATCATAAGACTTCATAGTTATATTTTTTTTTTTTGTAGGGGCACATACATTAGGAGTGACACATTGCAACAACGTATTATCACGTTTCGATAACGCAAACGCGACAAACGAGAACATGGATCCACGTTTCGAAACGTTTTTGCGTGTTGTTTGCCCGGAGTTTTCACCATCCTCCCAAACTGCGAAAGCCACATTTGTTCTCAACGATCAAACTTCGTTGGTTTTCGACACAGCTTATTACGATGATTCCATGGCGGGACGTGGCACTCTCAGAATTGATTCGGAGCTTGGAGCTGACCCACGCACACGCCCTTTTGTGGAAGCGTTTGCGGCTAATAACGATCGTTTTTTCAACGCCTTCTCCTCCGCGTTTGTGAAACTTTCGTCTTACAAGGTGTTAACGGGAAATGAAGGAGTAATTAGAAGTGTGTGTGACAAGGTAGATTGATCGATGTATATTTATAATAATTATCAAATGTCAAATCACAAAATGTTATAATTACTAAAAAGTTTTAAAATAGTTTGAAGCTTTGATATTAAATTATTATACGTTTTAGCAAATTCATCATAAGTTATTTAACAACCGGAATTAGCAAACCATAAACACTTTACCGTTTTAATAGCTTACACTCCTTGTCAAAAACGGCACGCAGTTCATAAACGACAAAGCACACTATAACATAGGTTTCTCGCCGTCGATTGGAGAATCAAGTTTCTTCCCATCAATTGGAAATTTGGAATCATTCGATATGGAAAAAATCAGTGTTCGAGAAGATTGGAATGAATACATCTTAAGAAACTAAAAACAGGGCCCAAATTTTTAAGAAGCCTACAAGAGTTCATAAATGGCCACATTAATTCAATCTGTTACATACTCAACGATCAACTTATAGACCTCAATCAACTTGCTGCCCAACAGAAGGCTTATTTTCTTTCCAGCATTTGTGTAAGGTTTTTCTTTTGGACAACAAAACAAACTTATAGTTTCCTTAGATTTTTTAATGGTTATATGGTAGTATATTTTTTTTGGTTATTTTGGTCTAGAAATAAATGATATCTTCAAGTTTATTATTGTATTTTTGGATAATTGGGTTATATCAAATCTAAATATAATTAATACTTTTGGATACATAATTGAATTTGGATATTTTAGGTATTCATTCGGTTTTTAGTTTTGTTCGAATTAGGTTATGATTATTTCATAACTAGGAGTCTATAATTTGTTTGGGTATTTTATTAGATCCAGTCCGGTTTAGTATCCCATTTTCAGGGTCGGTTACGGTTTAGTTCTTCGATTTCAAGTATTTTGCATAGACATACTTGACATGTCAGTACATATATATGTATTTTTAAGGGTTTTGGGCAAAAAACCCATCAAACTTTATTTTTTTGCAAGATTAATCTTCAATTGAATCTTATATAAGTCAAACCTACCAATTTCAAACTCATCCGCTATATAGCTATCGCTCATATTGTCGACGTGGCAATGTTACCTTCTGTGAGAAAACTAACAGAACCCTCTAAATGACGTCGTTTTGAGAAAGAAAAAAAAAACAACATGATGTTTTGCATTCTTTTTGATTATTAATTTTCATTTAATATATTTAGAAATGAAAAAAAAGGCAAAAACAAAAACTCACGATTCATCTAAAAAGATTCAAAGGCCACAAACCCATCACAGTGCAAAATGAAAAACAAATCACGAAAAGTTCATGAAATTAACAATATAGAATTTGATGTCTTTGGTAATCATTGGTGGGCAATTGATCGTGGCTTCCATTGATGAAGAAAAACTGGTAGATGAGTCTGGCATGTAAACCCAGTGGTTGGTCCACGACCAGCGCAACAACGGCTGGTCCGAAAGCTACGGTTGGGTTCATAGAAGCTTCGATGAAAGCTCCACCGGCGAGGATATTAGCTCCAACGATGAAATCAATGGCGATTAGTGCGATTGTTCCGAGATTAACGAAGCGGTGGCGCACCTGCTCTGATCAGCAACATCAAATCTCGTTTTTCCATTCGCACTTAAGGATCAAAATCTCTCGGCCAAATCAGCCGCACCTAACCCCACGCGCCGCCGAGATGGCTACTCCACTGACGTTACATGTCACCAATAAGCAAACTACTCAATCTCAGCCGCCAATCAACACTTCTGCCTACTTTCTTGTCACGCCTCTCTACCTCAATCTGTGATGACTTGTCACAGAGCCGTCCATGGACGGAACTCGTCGATCGGAGCTCCATGGCACGACCTGAATCTCTCACCGATGGATTACTCTCTTTCCTTAGAGGTTCTGCTACCTCCGTTGCTTCCGCCGTTGCAGGGAGAGTTTAAGAGCTGGATTCTCGATTCAGATCTCGTCACCAAACCTCCAGTTGGTGTTTGTTCTTCGATGAATATTAATTTCCTTTGAAATCGAATGATCTGAGTCATGAGATTATAGTCAGATCTCTAATTTCTTATGGGAAGAAACACATTCCTGAAATTTCACGTTCATCATCATCCACCATAGCTTCCGAGAATCAAAATAGATGAGCGAAGGATGAGGAGGGAAAGTGGAGATTAATTATGTTTAGAATTGGGGGAAATCGATTTGGGGGGAAAATTAAAATTAGGGTTCATAATTTCCTGGGTTTCTTGTGAAATGAATTAAAAAGTTTATAATTTTCCTTGTTGGTTTGATCGATAGACCCTGAATGTATATCATCACTTCTTTTTCCAAATTAATCTCGAATTGTATTTTACTTTAATTATTCTCCAAATCAGATTTTCTTATTCTAGACATAATTAATGATAAATTAAATATCATGTTGTTTTTCTTCCTAAAAAACAGCAAGATTTAAATTAAAATAACAAGTAGTTGACGATAAAAAAAAATAACAAGTAGTTTTGAACACCTAAAACTTCGTCGTTTTAAACATTTCATTAGATTTTTAAACGTTAGTGGTCACTTCGACTAGATGATCGATGGCTATATAGCGGATGACTTTAAAATTAGTAAGTTTGACTTATACAAGATTCAGATTAGAGTTAATCTTATAAAAAAAATAAAGTTTGATGGTTTTTTTGCACAAAAACCTAATTTTAATGTATAGAAGATATGCCAAATTTGAGTTTGAAATGTATTTAGATTCAAAATATTTTTTAAAAACAGTAACGTGTATGGTGAAAACAAATATCTATGGATCATAACTTGGGAAGTGTATGGTCAAAAGTCAAAACAAACATGGATCATAATTCTGGAAGGATTTATGTGGTCATTGGTCAAATAGGTACTTGTAACCGAAATGGTCAATGGATCATAACTTGTAACCTAAATGCAATATGAAATTGTTACAGTATAAATACTGAACAAGTTTGATTAAAATAATCATCAACATATACTTCGATATATTGCCAAAAAAAAAAAAAAAATTTGGACGAATCATGGGTTCTCCAAAAACATTCATAACTTGTAATGACTGTGTTCTTAAGTGCAACTATATCTCGAGCGACGACTGTGGTGATTTATAATGATCTTGGAGGTGGCTTGACGCTAGGATACCACTGCAAATCACGGGATGATGATCTTGGAGCCCGAAGTCTAGCACCTGGTGGATCGTGGTCGTTTAGTTTTAAGCCGGATCTTTTTGGTCGAACTTTATATTTCTGTAGTTTTAGTTGGGGAACTGAAAGTCATTATTTTGATATCTACAAACAGAGTAGAGACAAAGAATTTCAAGAGTTTGGATGCTCAAAATGCGAGTGGAAAATACGAAAAAATGGACCTTGCAAGCGTAACAAGAAGACCGGCATGTTTGATCTTTGCTATCCTTGGAATTCTTGAGTTATAAAACATGTAATATCTACCCCTAGTTTTTTTTAAAGTTTAATGACACAATTATAAATAAAATATTTTAAGAGGGAAATAACAAACACTATAATTTAATGTGTATTACAAAGAGCTCTTCCTTTATACTTATGTTCGTTTTTTAATCATAAATTAATTTTCAAAGGGCTGAAGTTCAGATAGAAAAAACAAAAAAACAAAAAAGATGAAGAAGCTATTACATTACATTACATGTACATGTGTTGATCGAAAGAATCATCCACACTCTCTTTACTCTGCAACAGAAAAAGATGTACACATCAGTTTGATCGACCTCCGGATTGTACTATAGTACTTTTTCTTTGACTTTGATTCTGCAATGAAGAAGAGTTTCAGTTAAATCTATATCTTTTATTCGAAAGTTTAGTTAAGGTCTGTTCAATTTTAATATCGATAAAATATGTGATGTGTGAAGTTAATTGCAGTGGCTAATATAATTCGAACTCGGGTCTTTGTTAATGTTTTGCACCCATAACGTGCCCGATTAATTCATAGGCTTAAACTTATGCAAAGAACCATATAATTACCCGAAAATAGCAATTATACAATAACTCAATAAGCACACTCTTATCAGAAAATACCTTACTTTAGAATCAAATAAATATGTTATTAGTTACAAATTAATATTATATTTATTTACTAACTCTATATATTTTTTCTAAAATACCAAATAAAACGTAATGTACAGTATAAAATTTGATTGATCGTTATAAATTTTATATTATGATGATTGTATAGTATTTTTATTTTTGGTTGCCAACAATTGAATAGTAAAGGCATAGAAAATGGTCGGACAGCTAAGGAAGATCGCTCTCCTCATCAGACAAAAAATTACAAGTGAGAATTTCTTTGTTCCTCTGCAACCGGACAAGACACGTCCATCGTCGTCTTCTGCTAACTTACACCTACCTTCTTATCCTACGCCTTCATTTTTATCCTACGCATCTTCCCTTCCATTAAGACCTAGGGTTTCCATTTCTCTCTCATTCTCTCGATCTATATCCATCTCATTTCATCCCCAATCCCGCTCCCTTTTTTTGAATCGAACCAATAAAGGAGTATAATTATAACCCAGAGTCTTACGGGTTCTAGGAGTGGGTTTTGGGGGTTAGGGTTTCTGAGAGATGTTGAATGTCAGGTTCATTGATGAATCTGTTTTCTCTCTGTTTCAAGCCATTCGGGCACATCTGCGATAATTCCGAAGCTGGATCGGGTGGTGGTGGTGTTTCAGGTGGTAGTGGTGGTGAAGGCAAAGACGGACTTCTTTGGTTCCGTGATCTCGGTAAATATTGCGGCGGAGAATTCTCCATGGCTGTGATTCAAGCTAATCAGGTACTTGAAGATCAGAGTCAGATCGAATCCGGAAATTTCGGGACTTTCGTTGGTGTCTATGATGGTCATGGTGGTCCTGAAGCTGCTCGTTACGTCTGTGATAATCTCTTCAATCATTTTCGAGGTTTGTAATTATTTATTTACACTGTGATTCGTCATTTGAGCTCGAGTAAGATTGAAATAGGGTTTTTAGTGTAATACATATTTTAGACGAATCTGTTGACTAAAATTCTGAAATTTTGGTGATGAAGATTGTGATTGGTCAACAAAGTTAGGTACTTTGACTTTTAATCTCTTTTGGGGATAATTAGGTTCTCATTGCGCTAAAATGCTAGTCTCTCTGTTTTGTATTATTGTAGCTACAGTCTTTTGGCTACATTAGTATTTACTTTTTAAGCTTCTTACTGTGTTTAGTGACTGCAGAAATTGGCAAAATTATTAGATACGACTTACGAGTATGCTTCTATGGTTTATCTGTCTCAAATGTGGGAATCGTATAATGCAGTTTGATATTTTTCATGTGGTTCTTCGAAATTGTTCTTTGCTCCATTTTCTGTCCTTTACCATCTTTTGTTGTTAATTGCATTTTAGTTAAGGGTCCTTGGCTCTTGGCATTGCTAGTGAATTCTAGGCTTAAGCCATCTAGGTGTGCACTGTACATTTATGAAAGGATGTTGAACCTTTCTTATGTTGGGATTGCTTAGGCTTTATGGTTATGCAGAAATATCAGCGGAAACGCAAGGAGTTGTGACGAGAGAGACAATACAAAGAGCCTTTCATGCGACCGAAGAGGGATTTGCTTCTATTGTGTCTGAGCTGTGGCAAGAGATGCCAAATTTGGCAACTGTTGGCACTTGTTGTTTAGTTGGAGTGATATATCAGAATACTCTTTTCGTGGCAAGCCTCGGAGATTCACGGGTAGTTCTCGGAAAGAAAAGCAACTGTGGTGGACTTTCTGCTATCCAGCTGTCGAGTGAACACAACGCCAACAACGAGGATATTCGTTGGGAACTCAAGGACTTGCATCCTGATGATCCCCAGATTGTTGTGTTCAGGCATGGAGTTTGGAGGGTTAAAGGCATCATTCAGGTGATTTCTCATTCTCTTGAAACTTCCATTGTGATGTTAATTTCTTCAGACAAACATACAAACTTAGACATAAATATATTGGTTATAGTTGGTTTTTGTTGGTGAAAATGTTGCCTTCTCGTGCTCGTTTGGGCATAGATAAATATAGTTACTTTTCTTTCTTAGCCTTTGAGTGGTTTGTCCTTTCTTTATAAGCTATAGAAAAGTCCATTAGAGGTTTTAGAATTCCAAATCCAGAAAAAGCAGGGTTTATGGTGAACAGCAGGAATTATGATGTTGAGTTACCTAGCTTAAATATACGTCTTACCCTCTTTATGATGTTGAGTTACCAATAATTATAAAGCTTTACCATGCAGCTCTTAGGATTTTCTGATATATTCCATGTTTTAGTGATCAACTTTGATTGAATGTTTATATAGGTTTCGAGGTCTATAGGAGATATGTACATGAAACGGCCCGAGTTTAACAGGGAGCCAATCAATCAAAAGTTCAGACTTGCAGAGCCAATGAAGAGACCGTTGATGTCTGCAACACCGACTATACTCTCTCATCCTCTGCACCCTAATGATTCGTTTCTCATTTTTGCGTCTGATGGTCTTTGGGAACATTTGACTAACGAAAAAGCAGTTGAGATTGTTCACAGCCATCCCCGCGCTGTAAGTTTCGAGTTTAACTTCTTGATCGCATCCGGATTGAGATTTAGGTTTGGTTAGGTTTTAGAGAGGAGTTAAGTCATAAGAATCCCAATTATTACAAGTTTTTTAGATGTATAATTTGTTGAACTGTGTCTTCTTTTTGTTCACTCTCTTCAGGGAAGCGCAAAGAGACTGATAAAAGCGGCACTTCATGAGGCAGCGAGGAAACGTGAGATGAGATATTCAGATCTAAGGAAGATTGACAAGAAAGTGAGACGCCATTTTCATGATGACATAACGGTTATAGTGGTGTTCTTGAACCATGACCTCATATCCAGAGGCCACAACAACTCATTTCAAGATTCACCGCTCTCTATCCGGAGTGCTCTTGAACACTAGAAGAACATTTTACAATGTTTCCTCTTACTTGGTTATATGACTTTTGCCTAGACCGTGATAATAACTGGGCAACAACATCTGGAAAAAAAAAAATAGAAAACGACATCGTATGTAATGAGTAATCTTGTATTAAGCGGCTATGTTTGACTCTGGTTTCATCACTTCAACACTTGAAAAGTTCTGTTCTGATGAGTTCGAAGTCTTTTCCGTCATGCCGTTCTTCAAAAGACATTTTCTCTCTTTTATCATAATACATGTGACTATAAGTTTGTACTGTAACATAGCAGTGTTATAATTCGAATGTAACATCAAAAGTTTCTAATCAAAAAATCTTTTATTCTTGTTGGCTGTAAATCTTTTTTTACACTGGTTATTTTGAATTTCCAGGTTCACTTGTGTTAATCCTAGAAGAATTTTGTCTTGTTCTTATGAAAAGATTCCTAGAAGAATTTGTCTTCGTTCTTATGAAAAGATCCTTGAATCTATTTTCTTTGGCGACTTTGGGTTTAAATATATCTACCATTGGTACGTTATATTATATATGGTAACTCAGGGAACCAACAATGTCTGATGTGTAAGAATTTACTTTATTTTCTGTTTTGGCGGAAAGGCCAATAGCTTCATGAGTAAATTATAGATGTCAAACAGCAATTTACTTTCTGAAATTATTAAGAATCGACTATTATCCTGAAATGTATGGATTTCCGATTGGAATCTTTTAAAAAGACGAATTGTCAAATTATTATCAAAAAATATATTTATGAATAAAGGAATTAGTAATAGAAAAATCAGATTAAGCTTTCTAGGCTGCATTATCCATCAAAAAGGAGTTGAATGTCAATCAACTCCTCAGAGCCCAGTGCATATTCATCATCTTTTCCTATTTAGATCCTCAAAATGTCACCCTTCACCAGAAATCAATTTTCATACAAAAATATTAGGATCCTCAGAGAAAAATGCTTATAGCTATTCATCAATTAAAAAATCAGGTCTCAAAGATTTCATGCCATCATTGGATCCTTTGGAAAAAAAAAAACGAATTAAAACGATTACAGATTAGATATGGCACGAGCTTATTCGCTATGCCTGGTAGACGTAGGCGAAGCGACTCAACGCCCCTGCGATATAGTTTATCGCCTTCCGATTAAAAAAGATGAAAGATTCAACCCATATATATTGAAATTCTACAGGAAAATCGATCTGAGAGGCGAATCCAATCAGTTAAAAATCATTTCTAAGAAAGAAAAAAAACACCTAACAGAAACTAGCGAGAGAGAGATTGTCAATGACTCGCCGGTTTTGTATATATATACATGCGGGATTTAGGAATTAGGGTTTGTTTTCGCCGCAAACATAAAAACAAATGGGCCTTACGAATTTTTACTAATGGGCTTTTTTGTTTTCCTTATAGCCCTGCTTCAAAGAAAACCCATAACCTTGGGGATATGTCCAGTTAGAAAGTATATATTTTGGTCCGTGTCTATTTCAAATATCATTCCTTTATAGCTTTCTGATTTGACTTTTGAAAATGAAATCTTAAGATCTTATTATTTTCCAAATCAAAATTAAAATTTAACTGTTACAAAAAAATGAATCTAAACTATATCACATCACGGTTGTTAACACTAAAAATAAAATGACAAAATATGTATTATTAAAACATAAATTATAAAATATTTTTTAAAATTCATGTAATCAAACGTGCCATAGTCTAGAAAATGATTAGTGATATTTAGTAAATAATAATTAATTAGTTATATGACACATAATTTCTTTTATATTGGTTACATATATACTATGATTATATTGGTAAAAACATGTAGAGAGAGTATGGTCGTAAATAATAAAGAAAAAAAGAGTTAGGATAACAATAATTATTAATTAAACAGGATAGTGCACTACTGCACTTCACATGGAGCAAAGGGAAGGCAACAGTAAATTAAATTTCATGTATAAAAAAGCGATTCTTTGCTTTCCTTTGTTTAAAAAAAAAAAAAGGATTCTTCTTCCTCTCCACACCCTTTCTGACACCTCATCTCTCCCACCTTCTCCGTTCCGTTCCGTTCTCCATCGCCACCTTCCATAAGGTAATTATTAACAAATCTTCTCTTAATCATCTCTCTCTAATCATCTCTTCTCCGTTTCGTCATCTCTCGATTTTCACAGGATCCTTCGAATTTGAATCGTCTGATTCTAATCCGATCGAAACTCGATAAGATTTGATCGGCGACTAGAGCTAATGGATTCGATGTCTCCAGTATCGAATCAGGTGGTTCAGCCGATTACGAGCTCTAATTCCGATCGTTCCCGTCGTAAGCGAAAGAAGAAATCGCCACCGTCGGTTGTTTCATCTCCGTCACCATCGACATCGTTGAAGAAATGGAGATCGGAGAAGCAGCAACAGATCTACTCAGCGAAGCTCGTTCGTGCACTAAGAGAGCTTCGAATCAGTCAACCAACGTCTTCGTCGTTGTCGTCTTCGATTCCACGAGGCGGTAGAGCCGTACGCGAAGTCGCCGATAGAACCTTAGCCGTTGCGGCGAGAGGTAAAACACTATGGAGTCGAGCGATACTATCAAAAGCTATAAAACTCAAATTCAGGAAACAGAGACGGCAAAGAATCTCAAATCCGGTGACGTCGTCACCGTTAATCACCACCGGAAGTATCAGGTCAAAGAAACAGAGAGCGACGGTTATGAGGCTTAAGGCTAAAGGTTTGCCAGCTGTACAGAGAAAGGTGAAAGTGTTGAGCCGGTTAGTTCCCGGTTGCCGTAAACAAACATTACCGGTGGTTTTAGAAGAAACCACAGATTATATAGCTGCGATGGAGATGCAGATTCGTGCTATGACTGCAATTCTCTCCGCCGTCAGCTCTTCTCCGCCGCCGCCGCCAGGTCATGAAGGGGGACAAACACATATGCTTGGTTAGTTGACCAAACTGTCCTCTTTTTTTTTTCCAATCTAAAAAACTGTTTTTCATTATTCTTCTGTTTGCTGTTTGAATATTTTACTATTCAACCTCATAATGTTATTTACCATTTCATGTATATCCTTGTTTTCCCCTTGAATATTTCTGTTACCAAAAAAAAAAAAAAAAAAACAGGACAGTGATTGATTTCTGTAATCGTAATAAAATTCAGTTTCTTGGTAATTGCACTTCGTGGAAGCACATTTGAAATTTGAGCTTGTGATTAGGTTGATTTTTTCAATATTGCTAATTAAAATAACTACAAATAATGACAAAATCGATTTAATGTTTGGTGAGTTTAATGATTTGAATAGAGGCAAATGCAACAATGGAGGATATAATTAGCTTTTGTTTTGTTTTGTTGTGTTTGGAGTTAGGTTGGTGATGGGAATTGAATTCTCTTTGTTTTGATATGTTATGACACTTATAAGCGTGTTTCTCTTTTTTTTCTTCTTTTGTAATGGTATCGGGTTATTTATTTGGTATGTGGTTAGATTTTGGAGATGCAAAAAAAGGTAAAAAGAAAATAAAAAACTATAGAGTTAACTCAATCACATGGATGAGAAAGACATAAAGACATGAACATGATGACTCCCATGCTCCATTCTGAACACAGGGTATATAATCGACCACTGTATTTTTTTGGCCAACTTTTTTTTTATTTGATGATCCTAGAAATTACTCGGATACAAAAAAACACAAAAAAAAAAGTGGATAATAAAAGGCACTAAAATCTACTTCATTGTTTTTGGTCGGCCAAAAGGCACTGAATTTGGTGAAACTGTTAGTATTTTTGAGGAATAGTAATACCAAAAGAAAAAAAAAAAGCAAATTCATGAAACATAATGTTTTCTGACACATGTCATGTGGTTTTTACATTATCTCCAACTTTCAATACTTGAACAAAACCCTTAAACCCCACCAACACTTATACTTTTGTTGCACATGTGATGCATTCAATTGGGTAGACAATGAAAATCTGTTAATAGATATACTTCAGAAGAGTTTGACAAAAAAAAAAGATATACTTCAGAAGAGAGGTAGTAGAGAAATCATGTTAAGTACTTTAACAGTTTGATTTTTTTTACATCGAAAAATTTAGAACACTGAAGATTTTTAAAATTTTTATTTAACAAGAATGCATAAACTTTGTTATTTGGGTTAAAAGGCTATTTTATCGTTTTAAAAAACTATTCAAAAATATATAATTAAATGAAATATTTATATTTTTATAGCATAGTTTTATAGCATATTAGATATGTGGCAATCAACTAATTTTGGGTTAAAGCTTAAATTGATGTAGAGTGTGGTTGTTAAATTAAACTAATACTCTCTCTGTTTTTTTAATGTCTTTTTGACATACAAATTTATCCATATTTAATATATTGCTAATCAAATTATAATTTTTAAATGTAAAGATTATTAATTTTGAGTAAGGGATAATTCTGAAAGTTTGTTTAAAACTGTATTGGAAATATAAAGTGACAGTTTTAGTGAACCAAAAAAAATTATTCTAGAACAACACTTTCTCAGAAACTGAGGGAGTAATAAAAAGTGGAGGGCACATGGATTAAATGATTTGGCCGTAGTCATAGACTCTTTAGTGTGTTAATGTCACCACGAGCTTTAAGCTGCTTTTTGTTAATCTCTTTAGTTTGATTGTTAATAAAGACTGTTTACTGGTCTTATTCCAATCACTTTCTTTTGTCAACTATTCCCAATCACTTAATTGTCGGTTGAGATACAACACTGTACACCCTTTTCATGATCATCAATTTAGATTGAAGTGTTCATTTGAAAGAAGGGTTTCAAAAAGAAAAACCACTATATTTTTTTTGAATATTATGTTAAATTATATTCAAAAAAACAAATTTTTTTACAACGTGTATCAGTTTTTGAGAGAGCGAAACAGAGCTTTATAATTGAAAACACTATATTTTTTTGAATATTATGTTAAATTATATTCAAAAAACAACTTTTTTTACAACGTGTATCATTTTTTGAGAGAGCGAAACAGAGCTCTATAATTGAAACATTGATGATGGTTGCCTCGTTAAAACCCAAATCCGGAAAACCCAATTGGGACAAAACCGGATTTGTGATAAAGAGTACAAGCCATCACCAATAGAGCAGAAATTTTAAATTAAGATTCCTAAAAATATTTGAGAAGCTTTTGCATACGATTTAACTTCGAGAGGCAAACCAGATCTGCATCTCCTCATGGAAGCATGTATCTCCTTGAGCTTTGATTACTGATAGCTGATTCCTCACTTGCTTATCAATCCACCTCACTAGAGTGTCAGATCGATGAGGCTGCTCTCCATGTCTTCGAACATTCTTTTCCCTCCAGATGGTGTATAATGATGCCTGAAAAACATAATGGACAAGATAATTCCATGTTGAACCAAGGTGAGGGTGAGAGATGAAACCTAGTATCGTCAACCAGTTGGTGGAGAAGTGAGTTCCGAAGATGCCCTTGACAATAGTGGTCCAGAGGCCTGAGGTGTAGCTGCATGTGAAGAACATGTGATCTCGTGTTTCCAGAGTATTTAGGCAGAAAGCCCATAGCCCTGAGGCACCATCGTTCCAAGTGATCATACGATCCCCCGTAGATAGATGATTTAAAACTGCTAACCAGGTACAAAAGGAGAATTTTGGAGAGGAATGTGAAAACCAAACTCCTTTCCACCATGTAACCCCTTGAGAAGTAGGTCTGATGTGAAGCCAAGTGTCAGTTGTGCTGAAATGATGTTTAAACTTGTCCGCCTTTCCTTTCCATAGCACTATATCTATCTCATTCCCTTGGCAAGTAATCTGATGCATATGGAAATCTCCTCTACGTCATTCAAGATTTGCTGGCGATGTCACCTTCTACACCGATGGAGACATGCCTCAGCCACAGAGGCGTACCAACCAATTCCCAAAACGATTATTCTCCGAGGACCTAACACATCCATTAAGCAACCCATTTCCGACCAATTGTCAATCCAAAACGATGTTGTAGTTCCATTTCCAAGATTCATCTTACATAGAGATTTAGCTACAGCTCTAGCTTTTAGGAGCTTCTTCCACTTCCAAGAGCCGAGGGTAATAGTCTTATGAATAGCCCAGAATGAGCTGTGTTTTATCAAGTTTGCTTTTATCCATTGGACCCACAACGAATGGCTGTGAGACACTATCCTCCAAATCAACTTTAGGACACTAACCTTGTTTACTTCTTTCAAAGACCGGAGATCCAACCCTCCTTCACTCTTTGGTTTAAAAACTTCATGCCAAGCAACTTTTGCACTTTTATTTGTTAGGCCCGGACCAGACCAAAGAAATGAAGAACACAATTTATTTATCTCATCGATACACATTTTTGGGAGGCAGAAAGCAGCCATCCAAAAGTTTGTAACACTCCAAAGGACGGAGCTAATCAGATTCAACCTTACTGCAAAAGACAGAAACCGCGTCGTCCAAGAACTAATTCGACTTCTAAGATGTTCCAGCAGCGGAGAGTAATCCAAGGCGGTAAGGCACTTAGTGGTAAAAACACTATATTTTTCTTTTAAAATATGAAAATTCCACAAATATATGTTTTACGAAGAGTTCTTAAAAATTACTAAGGAGAGTTCCTAAACTTTTATGGGCTATTTTGCTTTTAAACTAAAATTTTGTGATATTTGTTATTATCAAGATATTGATAGCAGTAGTTTTCGATAACAATACATAAGGAGTCTATAGGAGTATGAGTATCATTTTAAAAAGACTAGTAGAATCACCCTGATAAAAATAGGTAGTTCATTAACTTGAACAGATCACCATCGGTTAATTGTATCATTGTGTACTTAGAAAATCTCTTATTAACCTTTTTATTCATTTTCCCTTACTGTTCAAAATCTCCAATACTTTATGTCTAAGTAAAGTTTTTTTCCTAAAAAAAATTGTCTTTCAAAACATCATGCTTCAACAAATTAGTGGTTCTGGCCAAATGGTTGAGAAAGCATGGTATCAACTTATGGCAGAATGCATGTATTCATAAAGTTAATCAACCAATCGTATATTTCAAGTTTCGTAGTTGAAACAAATATATAGAAATATAAAATGATGCAAAATAAACTTTCACATTTGAAGTTTGACGGAATATGGTGAATTTACGAGTTTCGTTGTTTAATACCGTGCGCACACAAGTGAACCAAAATAAAATATCTATGCGCACACAATTATAATCTCATGGTCCATCTTAAAAGGATGGATTTAGACATTTAGTTATACTTTCATTTATTAATAAAGATGTCTTCTTATACTATATAATACGAAAAATACACAACTATTGTATTTGATAGTAGATTCTAGACATTATTTATGAATATGGTTTTTGTTCCGCCATGACGGGCAGCCTGTCATGAGCCGCTATCCGAACCATACAAGAGCTACTGACCACTCTTATTCGCACGTGGGGCACATCACCTGTTGGACCACGCGTGTGCTCTCAGATTTATTCACTTCCTTCTTTTAACTAAAATACTAGTAAAATGTACCCAATTGAGTCTGTTCAAGACATCTTCTTTTTTTTTTGTATTGTGTAATTAATGCATGCATTGATACAAATGTTTTCCAAAATATGGTCTCATAAGTTTTCTTATGCAAATATTGAATGATATATTTCGGGGGAGAAATAATTATTTACAGAAATGAAACTTAGGAAACACTATGGTTTTTACAAACCTAATGTATACGAGAAGAACAAAACGTTAAATTCACAACAACAACAACAAATAAAAACAAATATTTAAATAGAAAATGTAGATAAGAATTATGGTAAGTCGCGTGGTTGCTGTATTGAAACAAGAGATGGGCGTTTCTCTGCTGTCTCATCTCAATCCACGACAAAGTTTGTTGGGTTGTCAAGTAATATACAAGTCTTCATTAATCAGTTTATATTTACTTTTTATTGTCAGTCAATTCACATTTTAATTGTCAAAACGCAATTCAAGTAATTAGACTTTACTATTATTCGTAGTTATTTATAAAAGAGTTGCGATCTAATGGTATTAAACATGCAGTCTACTGTTACTATTGTTTTTGTAATTAATATCTATTTTCCCACCATTTTTTATTTATTTATGATAAATACCATTTATTTTTATTATAAGATCGATAGTCATAATGCTATTTTGTAATTAATATCTTTTTTTTTACGTCTACAAACAGTTGTTGCTACATAGTGCCAATAATCTTAGAAGGGCAATTATGAACTATATATGCAATGCTGAAATCGATGTCAATATGATAGTTTAGGGCTCTGAAGAAATCAATAACTTTATAAAAAAACAAACAAATAAGCAATCAGTCTATATCAGATTTATGGTGTAATAGTATAGTACGTTGTAGAAGTAATAATTAATACATGTAATGTAATACTAGCTTGGTGATAGTTTAATTTTGGATTGATCGATCTATCAAGGCCTAAAAAAGCAATATAGCACGAGGTTCACACGCTACGATGGGACTAGTGTGGTTGCCCTTTCCTTTGTTTTCTAGAATTATCTTTTAAGAAAAGGCACCCTCTTGATAATCAATTACTGAGTGGCAATTAGATCCCTAAACATTGATTTAAGTTCGAAATAATCATAATCAAACCTTGATTAATTACAAATTGACTTTCTAGAAACATGCGCCCGCAAGATATCGAATTATTTGCTTTCTTCATAGTTTATCATTCTACAAAGAGTTTTTTTTCCCCTCAAAAATGGTAACTATTTAAAATAACAAGTATCAACCAATCATGCATCTATGTCTACTCTCTTTGTTGCACAATCCAGTTATCTTGTCATTAGAAATAAAAACTTACCCAATACCGAATAATATTTTTGTATAGCGTAAATGTAAATATGTAATGCTGGTGATAACTCGGTTTTATATTTTGTTTTTATTTGACCATAGGAATCCCGTGTCCAGTCTCCTAATTAATCTCCATAGTTTATTTAGGAGACGGATTTGTTCGCTATTTATAAAAACATTATCAATGGAGATATATATAAACTACCACCCCTCCAAATCCAGCATTCTCACCACTCATCCTTCACTTAAAATTACAAAAAAAATCACCGCTCGAAATCCCCTACTAAACGCGTTTATAGTTTTTACATACTGTATTTGCTTTTCACCATAATTATTACTAATTACTAAATCAAGAAAGAGAATTGAAATCAGTTATGCACTTATTAATATGCTAGGAAAGAGTAGAAAAGAGACAAATGCCAAAAAAAAAAAAGGAGTAGAAAAGAGACTCGTTAATTTGTTTACAACACATAGAAAAAAGAAAAACATTGTCCACAGCTCTTTAAAATGCACGTGGGTAGGACCCTGGCCTGTCTAGTTTTCCAAAAAGCCGTAAAACACGAAAATATTGTTAAAATTTTACCTTTATTAATGACATATTGTTATCGACAAGAAAATAGTTGCACAAAATAAATTGTTATTTTAACAATGACAAACCTACAGTATAGTTACAACCATTGTTTCAAATTTCGGATCTGTCTGTATGGTGGTCAAACTGATTTGATCATAACCCAGATTGGTGCATATATGGATTAAGTTTTGTATAAATCGAAAAAAATAATCCGGGAAGAAATACACAAATAACTTACCAAGTAGATGATCCAACGAATCGATTGATTCAGCTGTTTCAATTGTTTCCCATACTCATTATTTTAAATTTCATCATTATTCATCTTAGACATCGAATTAAAATGACTAAATGAGTATAGTCAACCATTTTTCAGTTGTAGGGAATGCATGCATTTGACAGTAGTACTTTTTCCCATGATAGAAAAATATTACTTTTTCAGTTTCAAAATATAAAATGTTTTGACTAAAACCACGGAAGTTACTTTTTTCTAAAAATTATTATTTAATATATAAAAAATAAATAATTTAGCCAATTATTAAAAACTACAAATTATTATTGATCACACAATATTCAATAAAGTAAAAAGTTATATATGAAAGTGAAAACATCTTATATTTTAAAACACAAAAAAAACTCTAAAACACCTTATTTTATGAAACTCTTGATCTTTGCAAATCATTATATTTTTTCTCTCATGTTTTGTTAAATTTTATAAGGAACTCTTTCCCTTGGGCCTAAAATTTGAAATAATTTTTTGTTGGCAAAACAAATAATCAAATATTTGAGTTAGGCCTGAATTTCATAAACAGACATAGTGGGTTTCTTTAAATAGTAAGCAATAGACCCAATAAGAATGCAGTAAAATCAAGAATGGTTGATCATCCTAAGTACAAACTCAAAACTCTCTATCTCTCTATCCCCCTCCCTTGGATGAAAAAGGCTAGAGGCCACGTACTTGAATAAGTACAGTGTACTTATTATGAACACAAAAGCCATTACCGAATATTTTATGACGTGTGTGAATTTTTCCAAATGCTAACTTAACATCTACTTATGAAACATGTTGGTCAATGGATCGTGCTTTTCAAGACGCATCTACGTGTCTGCTAAGCATATTATTTTTATTGAAACTTTAGAGAGATGAGCCACGAGAGAGACAACACATGTTCCAATAGTAAATAAAATCAAAATTTAATTAGGGGATAATATTGGAGTAGTGGTGATTGCTGTATCTTCACCTACAAGAGCACTAAGAAGTTGCAGGCCCACTTAGTTCACCATTGTTCACACATGTTGGTCAAAGGAAACTACTAGAACTTACGTGAGTTTTACGTTTCCATTATTCTCAGTTCCTTATAAATACCTACACAGACCAACATTCTCTCCGTAGACCATCAATCTATTCTACCTCTCGCACACGGCTTCTATAGCTAGCTTTCCTTATTCTCAAAAGTTTTACGACGAACAATCTTTTTATTAGTTGCTGATTAGCTTGGTTCTTTTAGAGGATTTAAATAGTTATGAAAATGGGAAGCCTCGGGTTCTTAGGAGCTGCTTTCTTGGTTTTAGTTGTTTTTGACGTCTGTTTAGCAGCTAGATCGCCAAAAGCTCTTGGTAGAGGCTCCGGTTCAGGTTCCGGATATGGTTCAGGCTCCGGAGGAGGCACTGGTGGCGGAGGAGGTGGAGGTGGTGGAGGAGGAGGTGGCGGAGGAGGAGGAGGAGGAGGAGAAGAATCAGGTTCAGGGAGTGGATACGGTTCCGGTAGTGGTTCTGGAGGAGGAAACGGTGGCGGTGGAGGTGGAGGTGGAGGTGGCGGTAGAGGTGGAGGAGGTGGAGGCGGAAGTGGAGGTTCCGGATACGGGTCAGGTTACGGAAGCGGCTCTGGATATGGAAGTGGTGGTGGTAGAGGCGGAGGAGGTGGTGGTGGAGGCGGTGGAGGAGGAGGGGGAGGTGGTGGTGGTAGCCGTGGAAATGGATCAGGCTATGGAAGTGGATACGGTGAAGGGTATGGAAGCGGATATGGTGGTGGAGATAATTACGGTGATTCACCCTAGATTATTATTCTTCTTATTGCTTGTTTTGTTATCACATATATACATGCTTGTATATTTTGGAAACCACTCTTCTTTTGTTATTGAAGAGAGACCATGTGTTTTCACTTTCCATGTTTAAAACCCGCATGCAATGTGCATATTACCATGCACAATTACACGATTCTTATATATATAATTCGCACTTTCGCAGTATTCGTATCTGAATCCCACTTATTGATTCTTTTCATCCTTGCTACAAAATTGGAAGCATCTAAAACAACACACCAAAAATTAGTGTGGCTCAAGTGGAAAATAACATGCACAAACTGAAAAATGAAAAACAAAAGGATTACGAATATAAAAATGGACTTCAGTTATAACTTTAAGGATTATGATATGTATTATGGTTGTTTGTAGTTTGTACGAATGTATCCATAGATTCCATAAAATGCTGTAAAGGGATTTTGTTGAAGTTTGTTTTCCCTTTTTTAAATAACCTTGTGACAAAGACTTTAGTCTATTGGCTTCCCGGCCCAATTCATTGATATTCGTAGGCCAGATACGGCCCTAAACCTTTAAGGATCTGCCGATTTGACATGTTGCGTGGCAGACAGAATTTGACCAGTATGGTCTTCGTCACAAAATAAAGTCCTCCCCCACGTGTCCCTTCGCATAGTTTCCACTTGTATAAGATTTTAAGGAAACTTATTAAGATCTATCTAGGCACAAAACTTAAAAGTTAATATTGTCTATGTGCATATACATTTTCAGAAACTTCATGATGGGTAACTATAAAGTGAACATTTATAGTTTATAAATATATGTATAGTGAATCGTTGAGGGAAAAAGATAATAAACGTGTTAATAGACTGAAAGGTGCGTTTGTGTAACACAAGTCAGATTCATGGGTAACGGTATGATTTCGGAAATGGACGGATTGAATTTAATGTTGTCTGTTAGTGGGATGTGAAGAGCTCCCTACCAATCAGACAAGTCCATGCCTTATGATTTCTCTATAATTATTGGTTTCATTGGGATTTTTTTAAAAATTTCTATAGTCACTGTTTCGTTTACTGAATCTCCATAGTTGTCAGTCTTGTGACTTTGTAACATTCTTAGTGGAATGGAATTGTAAGAATTAAAAGTTGTCCCTTAACGTAAATACAACATATATACTATAATGCGAAAATGTTGACCAGCAAAATATATATAATGCCAAAAATGATATTGGGGATTATATACCAAATTTAAAACGAGAAAGCTAAAAGGTATGTCTAAACGAGGTTGTTGACGAATTTGTAATTAGATTATCAGAGGTTAAATCAAAAAGGTTTTAATAGTTAAGGGACTTAATACCTATATTTCAGTGCAAGGAGGCAGTACTTGAGTGAGAGCGGTTCATGTTCCTGTTGAAGTCGTCGTTTTCGTGTAATTTGTAAACTGGGCCATATAGATTTATAGTGATCAAATTGGGACCGGATTTTGTTTCAATTAGGACAATATATGTCGTCTTTGTCTTTGTCTAACCCGATTCTGTTCTCGTCTTGAGCTCTCTCTTATAGTTTTGTACAATTAACAAATTTTAGTTTTGTATTTATGAAAAAAACCAAAAAAAAAATATCTTGCAAACAAAATATTTGTATAAAGGGCCACAGTATATTTTTACGGTGCAAACGTGTAAGAAACTAAAAGTAAAGGGATCTAACTGGAATAAAAGAATAATAATTTGGCTGTGCGTCGGTGACGTGAAGCTTCGCTACTGGAGAAAAAGCTCACATGCGTATTCTCTTAGCTATATTTAGAACAACAACACATGTCCGAACACAATACACTCTTAGTATCTGTTTCCGAATTCAAATCTGCTGTCCTTTTTTTCTTTATTTAAAAATCCTTTTAATACATTTATATTTAGTTCCTTTTTAAAATCCAGAATAATCCTATCTATATTTCGATCTCTCCTGAAAGGAAAAAAGTTGGAAAGTTCGACGAATGTGTGTGTGTATAAATAAATATCTTTTAATTTCTTTGTCCTGATTTAGTGTTTTTGGAATCGGTCTCAATTCGGACAAATTAATCCGCCATTTTCTCCTCGGTCTCTCTGCTTCATCTCTTCAGTATCGGATCTGGGTCTCGGTCTCCTTCGCTTTCGTTTCAAGGTACTACTAATAAGTTAAATTATTTTTCTATTTTATTCACATCAATTTCGTTGTTCAGGTTTTTTCAATTCTTTCTTTCATCTAGGATTTTTTTTAGAAAAAAATCATTTACAGTTTCTAATCTGTTCTAAATCGATCTTCATCCATTATTCGAGTTCTCGTCACTCGTCAGTAATTTCGATTTTTTTATTTCCTGGGATCGAATCGAGTTCGATAAGAATATTTATTTATTCTTTTATTAAAATTTTATGTTTTTCCTCTAAGTCACGGCATTGAAAAAAAAGGAAAAAAAAAACAGCTGTTCCTTGCTTCATGCCCGAGATTAAGCAATATATATAAATTTCTTTTTATAAAAACAATTAATTTCGAATCAATGCACTATAAAATTACCTACTTTTGACAGTATCTGAATCAACCAAATTCAAACTCTTTTACTTTAATCCTCTAATCCAGTCTCTTCTTTTTATTTTTGATATTTTTTAAATCCCAACCACGTGCATTTGATTCGGTAATTATCCATATTCTACACTATGATTAAGCATTAAAGTAATTTCTTTTATCGACTGATGGAAAATTAAAGTTAGTGATATATATTTTTTTTTTTTTTTGCAGATTGTGGGGAGACGAGGCGTTAGCTGGAATTCATTGTTAACTTGCTTTGGCTATTAAAGGCGGCACAAAAAAAAAGAAAGTAAAGCAGCTCACACACATTTATACACACACACACACTTTGCGTATGTGTGTTTGTTCTTTCGTCTCTTTTAGTATTGGGAATAGATCTTGATCTTCATTACAGATTCAAGTTCTAAGAGATCGTTTTCGTAGGCGATGATAAGTGGTTGAGAGTGTTTTCTAAATCTCGATTCTGATCTAAAAGTGAGAAACTTGAGTTCTTGATTTCGGTTTTTGAATCTTGTGCTCGAGTGAATAATCTGGTGAGATAATGGGAATGAGTCTCGATTTCGATGTTGATCTTGAGAAAGGAGTGATAGATTGCGAAAATGTTTATACAAAATCACCGGAGAAGCCATTGTTACCGATGTCTCCAGATAACAAACCGGTAATAACCGGAGAAGAATCGTTAGAAAACGATGGAAGTCCGGTTCAATGTGCAATCAGTAAACCGGGATGGGGGAGGAGCGATCGGAAGGAGAAACGGAAGAAATCAGCGTCGAAGCCTCCACGGCCGCCGCGTGGACCGTCGCTGGACGCAGCGGATCAGAAACTTATAAGGGAGATCGCTGAATTGGCGATGCTGAAACGCGCGAGAGTTGAACGTATGAGAGCCTTGAAGAAATCAAGAGCGGCTAAAGCTGCGTCTGCGGCTTCTTCTCCCGGCAATGTCTTGGCCTCTCTTTTCACCGCTATTTTCTTCTTCGTCCTCGTTTTTCAAGGTGTGATTTGATTTTTTCACTCTCGCGATTGCGTTTGCGTTTTGCCATTTCCAATTTTGGTTTGTTTATGTGTATTTTTATTGCATTTTTTCAGGATTGTCACCGAGAGCAGCCTCTAGCTCCGGGAAATCTCCGTTAGTAGACGCCGGAAAAGCCAATGGTGGTTTTGTTTCGGTTCAATATGCGGGAAATCCTTCTGCGAGCGAACCGGATGGAGGTTATACCGGACCGGTTTTATCACAAAGATTGCCAACGTATGTTGTATCGGCTAATATCTAATTTAAGAAGAGCCAATGAAACGTGGTATCTGAAATAATCTCTAATCCTGGTTTTTTGGTACTTGCAGTTTACTAAAACCGGTTTCCGGTTTGGAGAATGAAAAGAAGATGAATAGAGAGTTTCACATTGAAGCGTAAACCAAAGGGTGTCGAATTAGACAAATTCCATACTGGTTGATCAAACCATTTATCGGTTTAGATTGTCGGTGAACCATGTATTCGTACCGATAAATTTTTTGAGCTAAATCGGCTGCTTTCTCGGCGGCTGTGAAACGATGATTATCCGATGTGGGTATGAAGTAGTTTTGTGTCATTTTTCTTGAATAAGTTTGAGAGAAGCTACAAATAATAAAATAATCGTTACGTTATTTAGTAGATTGTTGTGTTTTCACTAAACAAATGGAATCGTTTCGTAGATTATTGTGGTTTTAGATAGTGCAAAATGGTATTCGAATTTTGACGATAACTAAACATAAATTTTTTTAATGAAATCAACATTATTGATATATATATACAATTCACATGTTAACGATGGTTGCAGTTGAAAATTTCAAATCAATTATTAAAATAAGATGTATATTTGGGTACAGAATCCATGTGGCTGTATCTAAAACAGTCCACTAAGCTCAAGAGAGTAGAGAGACCACTTTTAATGCTGAACCAAATTAATTGAACATGTGATTTCACGTGTGTACGCATTTCAAACGTCTATTATTTCTGTTTCGTTGCTGTCCGCGGATGCTTCGTGGACCCATTAATTTAGGCCCATTAACTGCTAAACTGTTTTAGTCACTCTATAGTCTATAGTCTTCAACTAGATTATTAAAAAATGCATAAAATATAAAAGGGGAAGCACTAATTAATGGGTATGTGGTCATTGCGGATTAATCTGCTAACGGGTTTAAACTGTTTTATTTTCAAGGCAAAGCAAATTTTCTTTTCAGTAAATATGTCCACCGTCGACTCGTCCACAACCTTTTAGTTGGTCATTGTTATGGACTTATGGACCAAAATTTGTAAATACTA
This sequence comes from Cardamine occulta, assembly GCA_028015245.1. NCBI lineage: Eukaryota > Viridiplantae > Streptophyta > Magnoliopsida > Brassicales > Brassicaceae > Cardamine > Cardamine occulta. Next base: position 7,822,625 of record CM051373.1, on the reverse strand, counting down.
AACAAACAGTTGTTTTGGTGATTCGGTCATTAAGGGACTAATTTGCTCTGTCCATGATCACCGTTCAAACTTTATGTAATTAATATTAATGAGAAATTCTTAGTTAGGATAAACCAACGTGACATAATCCAAATAGAACTGAAGATTTATCTTTTTACATTTATTTGTAACAATATTTATTTCGATTTAGATAAAACTAATTCAACAAAAAGAATCAATTAGAAAACAAAACATTGTCTGACTAAAGATGACCGAAATATGTAACTTAGTTGTTTGTATTAATGTGGATGCCGGATCTTATGTTCAATTTCGGTCGTCTGCAATCTGCATATGTGATTAAGATGATTTGTGTAACTCACGTAAAACCATAGTCACATCAAAACCATTTATATTATAAGAAAAAAAAAATATTCTAACTAAGGCATAAAAGATCGGACCAAAATCATCAATAAGTGCTCTGGATTAAACTTGGTTGCTTTCAAGTAGCACTTTGTAGTGGATAATCACTTCTAAATTTTTGATGCCAACAAATAAACAAATGATTCAGTAATTGAATACTTACTTACTAGTATCAAATTTCCAACAAGACTCTTCCGAATAATGAATATAAATTTACTCGTCTCAATAATTACAAATATATGTATCTATATAATTATTATTTTCAAAAGAAACAAAGATTCTCAATGACCCTTCATAAGCGGCTTAATCACAGAAATCGCCACGTCACAAAGATTCTTAACTAGCTTGTTTCTATCCGTAACAGCCACCGAGCTTTCATCGTCGACGCCGGCGTTTGTGATCCCTTTCTGGCAAGAATCAGCCTGCTTCTCAGCGTCTCCCAGCACATACGTCGCGAATCCAAACTCCCCCCGCCGCATTGCTTCTATGGCCTGAGGAATGTTGAACCGGACCACTGGCCGGTACAGCTCGGCGCATTGAGCCAGTGCACGCTCTGCCGCAGGATCGTGAGAATGTTTGATAAGCGATTGAATGTATCCTAATGTATCGGTCATGTTTCCGAGCACGACGGTGGCCATAGCGGAGGCTAAAGATTTGGGATCGGAAGGTGAAGGAGAGAGTGGACGGAGAGAGGCTTCACAGAGGTCGCAGAACGGCGTTGATTGGCATATTTTATCGATTAGGTCGTCGGAGGATTGAGCTAGCGACGGCAGAAGAAGGAGGAGAAAGAGGGAGAGACACGGTGGTGATGTAACGGCGGAGGAGTTCTTCATGGTTGGAGATGGTAAAAACTTGAAAAGAAATTGATATGCAATAAAGTAAAGACGTGTGTTTTGCAAGTGCTACTGCTATAGACTTTATATAGTAGCTATTACATTTGTTAGTACATATGTTAATAAATATGAAAAGCTTACAAATTAGCAATTATGTTGTTTCTTTAAATCGCTAAGACAGATGCTTTTTTACGTGTCGTCGTCACATATGAATTTAGTTATATATCGATGTTAACTAGGTTAATGATTATTATTAGGTCTACGTAGTTTTTATAATTATACCCGTGACGAAGCTTCGTGATCAACCAATTTTATTTTTGAGTGTGTTAGAAATGGCATATAATATAAAGCAGCTCTACGTATTTTAGAGAGTATAAACTTCAACTTGAGTATAAATGTAGGTATATTGATTGATTCCTACTACCTAATTTTATAAAACATGGATCTGTGTCTGCTCTTAAGTTTTTGTTTGTTACACTTTATCATTTTGGTTATATGTGGTTGCTGGCAGAAAACAATAGAAAGAAGACAGTATGTGTTTTTTTTTATGATGAAAACAAGAGAAATTACGATGTGTGGTTTTTTTTTTTTCATCATTAAAAAAAAACACATACTGTCTTCTTTCTATTGTTTTCCTGCCAATAACCACATATAACCATAATGATAAAATGTATGTGTGGTTTAAATTTGGTGTATGTATCCTTTAATAGTCGGTCTATATACGACAAAGATACCATTATATATGAGTCAACATTATACCAGACGTCGACTTAATAATTTCAAAATACCTTAAAAATTTAATTAAATTTGTTTGATTGTACTAACAACAAAAATATTGTGGGGCTGTATTCTCTCGTCAGTCGATATCTGGCTCGTGAATATTTGGTATATCCCGTGATTCGGTTCTAGAAACTTCGTGTTCTAGTTTTGCCCGTGTTTAATAACCGGTTCAATCTGAAAGCCAGAACCGGTTTAACAGAAGTAATGCAACGAACTTGAATTTCTTTTCATCCGGTTTTCAAAGTTATCAATTTAATTATCACTTCAATATTATTATTTAGTATTTAGATAACAGTTTCAAGGATGATCAGAGCAACATTCTAATGATAGCTCTAGTTATATCACGTATTTTATCCATCCTTTCAGTCAAACCGGTCAACGGAGATTGACCTTTTGGAAAACTTCCTTCGCAAACGGAGGCTTCAATGCCAGCGTCGACAACGGCGTCTTCGCCGAACTTGGGGTTTCTTTTGATAGCTATAATGGCTGTGTGGACGTCGACGTTTAGGATAGTTTCGTATCTCAGCTTACATTCATCCAATGTCTGTTTCAACATCGGTTTTGTTTTGTACGCATTCTTGATTTGTACGAGCGTTTCCGTGCCAAGCGTCTACATTGAAAATATTAACCATTTACATTTTAACGAATGAACTTTGCATATTTCTGATAAAATCGCCTTAGATTTTGAAATTTACAAAACCAACCCATGATTTGAGAAATTTGTCTTATTAAAATTGAGATTATTGTAAAAGAGAAAAACTTTGATTTTGTCGACGAGGATGAGAGCGAGGCCGACGGTGTCGGCGGAGGAGCTACGTGAATCAGAGCGAGAAGAGAGAGGCAGAGAGTGTAGTCAGGTGTCTGTTTGCATTAACCTTAACACATACCCATCATCATCATCACCATCTTAATCATTTTCATCTTCTCCCTTGAAATTATATTTCTTTCAGAACTAATTGGAAGATTAAGATGTATCATAAAAATTCCTAGGTGTGTTTATTTACGTGTTTGTAGGTGTGACTCTTATAAGTATTCTAAAACGTATTATCAAAAAAAAAAAGTATGCTAAAACGTTTTTTTTTTTTGCTTCGATACATTTATTTAATGCATATTAACTGACGTGTTAGCCCGTAATGATCTGATATAGATGAACTTGTAAGTTATTGACCTCTACATGCGAAGAATAAACTTTTAAATAAAATAGATCAATTACGAGTCGCTCTGATTTGAATAAGCATTAAGTTTTTGGTGATAAGTAAACTAATGTATCGTATGTTTTTTTTCCCAACATCTAGTCATATATTTATGAGTTTATCTAGTCAAACACATTCAATTACGAGAAGAAAGACAATAAAAATGTGAATGGTTTCTTAGACAATAAAGTTTGTTTTTTACCTAGTCAACGAAAAGATTATTGCCTGAGAATGTGGTCTTTGCCCAAAGGAGGTGAATGGATTGTTTACTTTTATTTATTTTCAAACTTAACCACAATAAATCAAAATTTTCCAAAATTATATTAAAAAAAAAAAAAATGATTATCAGCTACACGAACTATAAACCACAACATACCTATACATACGAACTAATTTAATGTTCTCATAACTATACGAACTATTGACTTCGCATAGTGACATACACGCAGTATCATGTATCATGTGTCATGTGTCCAACTACACCAAGTATTATGACATATACAAAGTATCAAAAGTTATATGCGCAACACCATAATCATTTTTACGATTTAAATTTAAAATCATTATATTTGCTTTTACACACATATATATATATATATATAATATTTTGTGTATTATTTTAGAAATCATATAATAAATATGTTCTAAAAGGTTTATAAAAATCAACTTGAAATGTTTTATATTAAATTTTCTTTTATATATTTAGAATAAAATTTATCTTACTAATTTAATTTTTATCTAATGTAGTAATGGACATGGATTTGATATCCTGAAATTTCAGAATACCAAATTCGATCCCTTTAATCCAAAAAATAATTAACCGGATCTGTCCAAACTAGGTCAAAATTAAATAGTAATATGAATTTTGTTTTTGTCATAGGTCTTCCTAAAAGACGCTTATAAGGTAGAACATCAATAGTAAAATAATATTTATATTACTATTCTAATTTTTACATAATTTGGACATATCCGAGTAATTTTTCTTGGATCCGACATACCGAATTTTGTATTCTAAAATTTTACAATATATAATCCGTGTCCGCTCCTACACTATATACAAATTAAAATATTAATATGTATTTATTTTAAAAATATAAAAAATGTTAATATAAAAGCAAATATGATGATTTTAAATTAAAATCGTAAAAAAGATTATGGTGTTGCGCATATAATTTTTGATACTTCGTGTATGTTACAATACTTGATGTAGTTGGGCACATGACACATGATACTTCGTGCATGTTATTATGCGAAGTCAATAGTTCGTGTAGTTATGAAAACGTTAAACTAGTTCGTATGTATAGGTATGTTGTGGCCTATAGTTCGTGTAGCTGAGAATCATTTTCCCTTAAAAGTTTCTTAACTAATCATTTTTAAAATACAAGCTATATGCAAACTATTTAAATAGCCATAGAGACTTTTAGCATTATTTCCATAGATACATTGTATGCATTCTGAAGAGTGAAGGCTAAGTAACTTTTCTAATCTTGTCAACAAACGTTAGAACTTTCGACCCTATAAAAAGCCAACCTTAAAAATAGAAACGATATATCCACTGTCGTTTTTAGTAGCTTCAAAACACTCCCAATATCAAACAACAACATGAAATTATTCTTTATTTTTGTAGTGTTTATCCAAATCCAGATAGCTTTGTCTCAATCAATCCGGTCTTCTACGGGATCTAGTATCATACAAGAACTATGCAAAATGAATATTTACCCAAGCCTCTGCGTCTCTACTCTCAATCTTGATCCTAGAAGCAAGAATTCAGATATAAAAGATGATATCATAATAATTATTATTTGTTTTATATTTCTGCCATTCTTAAGGCATTTGTTTTGGCTTCAAGAGGTGTAGATACATGGGATATTGAAGAATCACCTTGGAGAATGCATATCTTGTCTTAAGATACAACCTCCAAGCGATGCCACTTGGAATACATTCTTAGCTCAACTATTGATCGCCTCAAAGTGGAATCAGCCCAATCAAAGTTCACAAGAAGAAGTTACTCAGTTTACAATTCGGGTGACTCCCAACTTACCCGATTTGGACATACACGGGTTCATTGGAGATTTCCGACTACACCATGAAGAGTTAAGCTACAAAACGAATTTTTCTACAATCTTGATACATCAGAGGCTCATGGCAAACTGGAATCAAGTCAATGCCAAATTTGATTTGGGAGATATTAATTTTCTAAACCGGTTTTCACCCGACTTGCCTTATTTGAAGTTTTCCAACTTTGGATCTTTTCAGACGTATGTGTGGAAACTGACAACCAGGGGAGCTTCTAAATCAACTAGAGGGTCCTAAGAGTATTCACGTGCATAAATGACCATTGGACCAGGTGGATCCAACCCTACTCACACACACACAAAGACTTACCATATATGGACCCGAGAGCATGGAAAGGTCATGGAATCATCCAGAAGCTGTCAAGATAGAAGAGCCCACAAGTTTTCCTTTTTGGACAAAGCATTCAAAGCCTAACGGCTACATTATATCAAAGACAATCCCTTTGATATTTCTCATTCATTTTTCAAGTATTTTCTTTCCATTTTCAATTATTAGACTGTTAGAGAGTTATACAAGTTGAGCCTATAAAGCTCAAGTCATTTGTACCATTTTAGACACCCTTGATCAATTTAGTAATAAGAAAATAATTTCTTCTTTCACAAAGTTCTGAGTTTCTTTGTGTGTTTTGTTCTTTAGAATTTAAGTGAGTGATTTTCTTCCTTTCTATTGAAGATGCAAAACAGTTTGTTGAGTGATTCAACAATTTTTTTGTTCCATTGATTGAGCGAGTCAATCACCATCTCCCCCTCCATTTCTATCATTGTTGACATCTTCCGCGAGATAAGGCTTGGAATCTCTCGATCATCATGTGATTAAAGGCAGAGTGATTCCGATCTTACATCAATATACCTTGGTTCGTTGTTGAATTTGAGATGGCTGCATACATTCTCTGCCATCACTACAAGAAAACATGCCAGTAACGACAAACATTTACATCGCCATATAATCGTCGTAAATTAGAAAGGCTATTACGACGCATTTACGACACAAAATACCATCGTCGTAAATGCGTCGTAAACGTACGACGAAATTTTTTGTTGTAAAATGGACTTATATTTACGACGATTTAGAAGTGTGTTTACGACGACTTGAAGTTTCGTCGTAAACTAGTCGTAATTTAACGACTCTCTGACGACGGCGTATAGATTTGTCATACATTAGTCGCAATTTACCGATCGTTTACGATGTAGTATATTAACGACCCAATAACAACAAAAATTGAATTGTTAGGTGAACACGTGTATTTAATGTTCACCAAAATTTTGCGATTGAGTATATTGGTCGTAAATGCGTCGTTACTATGACGTTATGGCGTTACAATATTCAATCGTTGGAAATTCGTCGTTACTAAACTAGTTCAAAAATTTCCTATAAATACCACATTCTGGCAACTAATGAATTTGATCTAATTATGGATGATGAAGGATCTTATGAGAGACATGTACGGATGGTTAATGGTGTTGCTGAGCTAGAAGATCCTGCTTTCATCGATGTCCCTTGGAAGACTACAATTGAATACCTAACATAAAAAGGTAAACTGAAATGTCATTATTAGTATACAATAATTATTTTAAGATTGCTTAATTGACAATTAAATATATTTTACTTATTATATTTTGAATATAGGTGGACATACAGGTGGGTGGACAGTAGTAAAAGAGTTACATCAGATAAAACCACAATAGCGTCACGTATCTTTTGTGGTAGCAGTGATTCATAAAATGGTTCCTAATGGATTGGGGGATGCGATGGTCATAATGAAGGTAAAATGTATATATAAGTTTTAACAAAAGATTTTCTTAACTAATTAGATATTTTGCAATCGATAACTTTACTTTTTAATTCTTGTAGGATCCAACCGGTACTGTACAAGCGAGCATTCATAGGTCCGCCATATCTGATAATAAATATGGACCGCACATAAAAGAGGGTTCAGTGTTGCTTCTAAAGGAGGTTGTAATTGTTAAGTTTGAACGGGCGACAACATATCTTAACATTGCTCTTAAGAACATAACCAATGTAAGTTATAATTTTATTGTAAAAGATAGTGTATTAAGTTGTATCATTACCAATAGTAAGGTATATAACACAAAACTTGGTAATTTGGCAGGTAATATCTAAAGAAGACATGGTTACAATGTTCATACAAGAAAGTGGTCTCAGTGGTGGTAATCGAAATCCAAACAATTGGTTATACCCTGAAGATGACGAAGGGTCGGATGATGATGAAGAAATTGAGTAGTACATTACGTCATCAATAAAAGGAAACTAAAATTAACAACTATGTATTTATGTTTAATATGCTTGCAGTTTATTTGTATGACGTTTTTAAGCTATCATGTACTATATATAGATGGTACTGTTTATGTAGATGTTTATGTTAAACTATCATATAATATTAATAACTATATATGTTTAATATCATTGCATTTGTAATGGACATATTGTTATATACATGGTTTTGGTTGTATAAAACTAGTTCATGTTCATTACATTTTTAAATTAGTCTAAGTAACATATATCCGTCGTAAAAGCGTCGTTAAGTTGCGATTCGTTTACGATGACGCATAGATTTGTCTTAAAAGCGTCGTTAAGTTGCGACTCGTTTACGACGACGCATAGATTCTTCGTAACACGGTCGTAAGGTAACGACTCATTTATGACTTAGTCTATTAACGACCCAATAACAACGAACATTGAATTGTTAGGTGAGCACGTGTGTTTAATGTTCACCAGAAATTTTACTATTAAGTATATTCGTCGTTAATTCGTCGGTAATATGACGTTAAAGTGTTACAATATTAAATCGTTGTAAATTTGTTGTTTCGATTCTACCTAACTAGTTCGAAAATTTCCTATAAATACCACATTCTCCTATTCTCAATATCAAAAACAACAATCGTTTATAAGGCAAATTTTTATTCCAAAAACACCAAAAAAATATGTCTTCCGTCGGTGATATTCAGAACCAACTAAGATGGATGTATATGTATAAAGATTCCAAAGGAAACGTAACAAAAGAGTTTCTCAATGGGCTGAAAATCTTCATGTACCAGGCGGGCAATACACCATTCACTCTAGAAACCGGGAAAATATTATGTCCTTGTCGGAAATGCAAAAATTCAAGTTCAAGATTTGTTCGTAGTGAGAATGTGTGGAATCATTTATTTAATAGAGGATTTACACCAAACTATCATATTTGGTTTGGAGGGCTATGGTGGAAATGAAGCAAATAGTAGTAATAGTAATGTTGAAGCTGTGAGTTTAGATGAACCTAATAATTTGCATTACTATGATCATTATCATCATGTAGATCAGGGAGATCTAGAACATGATAGGATTCATGAAACAACATTTTCAATTACTGATAATACAGTTGAGGAACCTAACTTAGATGCGAAACGGTTCTATAAAATGTTAGATGCTGCAAATCAGCCAATCTACGAGGGATGTAGAGAAGGTCTGTCAAAATTATCATTAGCAGCTAGGATGCTGAGCATTAAAACAGATCATAATTTATGTGAAGTTTGTATGGATACATAGGCAGAATTGTTCACAGAATATTTGCTAGAAGATAACTTGTATGCTGAATCTTATTATGAGATTCAAAAACTGGTTTTTAGTCTAGGGTTACCTTCTGAGATGATAGATGTGTGCATTGACAATTGCATGATCTATTGAAAATATGATGATCAGTTACAGGAATGTCGATTTTGTAAGAAGCCAAGATATAAGCCGCAAGGTACTGGAAGGAATAAGGTATCGTACCAACGGATGTGGTATCTACCAATTACAGAGAGGTTGAAAATATTGTATCAGTATGAAAGGACAGCAGCAGCAATGAGATGGCATGCAGAACATTTGCAGACGGAAGGGGAGATCAAGCATCCGTCAGATGCAAAAGCATGGAAGCATTTCAATACGGTACACCCAAATTTTGCTAGAAATATTCTGAATGTTTATCTTGGATTATGCACCGACGGATTTAGTCTATTTGAAATGTCTGGTAGACAATATTTTTTGTGGCCAGTAATCATCACGCCTTACAACCTTCCCCCAGGGATGTGCATGGAAAAGAAATTCCTATTTATGAGTATATTAGTTCTTGGACCCAAACATCCAAAGCGGTCACTAGATGTTTTTCTACAGCCTCTTATACATGAGTTGAAGGAGTTATGGTATACAGGGGTTCGAACCTATGATTGTTCGGTAAAAAAGAATTTTAATATAAAAGTTGTGCTTTTGTGCACAATAAGTGATTTTCCTGTATACGGGATGCTATCAGGTTGGACAACGCATGGAAGATTATCTTGTCCGTATTGTCGCAGAAGGACAGATGCATTTCAACTGAAATACATAAGGAAATCAAGTTGGTTTGATTGTCATCATCGATTTCTACCGATGAGCCAGCCTTATCGAAGAAACAAGACATTGTTCAGGAAGAAAGTAAGTGTATGAGCCCTCCCACCGGTGTATTTGTCAGGAGAACAAATAGAATGCAAATTAATCATTATGGTGGTCAGAAAACAGTTAGACGTGGGGGTAATTGGCATATTCCAGGTAATATGCCCGACGGATATGGCGAGCATCATCACTGGCACAAGAAAAACATATTTTGGGAACTTCTATATTGGAAAGATCTTCTGCTGCGACACAATCTGGATGTGATACATATCGAGAAAAACGTTTTTGATAACATAATGCATACAATATTAAATGTGCCAGGAAAGACAAAAGATAGCAGGAACTCAAGATTGGACTTACCTGCTATTTGTTCAAGAAGTGAGTTGCACACTACAAGCAACGGGTAAATACCTGTTCCTATCTTTAAGTTGTCGTCAAACGCAAAAGCTGCATTGTTTAAATGGGTGAAAGAAGACGTGAAGTTTTCCGATGGGTATGTTTCCAACCTCTCTAAATGTGTTGAAGATGGGCAAAAGTTTTCAGGGATGAAGAGTCATGATTGTCATGTGTTTATGCAAAGACTACTTCCATTCACACTTACTGGGCTACTTCCACAAAATGTAAATGAAGCACTTGCAGGTACGTATATACATGTAGTATATATATATATATTAAGATAAGTTATTTATAATTTACATTCATTTAATTTTTGTTTGTGCTTACAGGTATTGGAGGTTTTTTTCGGTTCTTAGTACACGGACGTTGACCGAAGAAGGCATTCAACAACTTGATGCTAATATCCCAATTCCATCATTTTTTGATGTTATGGAACATCTTTCAGTCCATCTTCCTCATGAAGCATCACTTGGTAGGCCAGTTCATTTTCGATGGATGTATCTATTTGAGCGTTTCATGAAACACTTGAAAAGAAAAGCCAAAAATTTGGCAAAAGTAGAAGGCTCAATTGTGGTAGGGAGTTTAACCGCATAAACTGCAACTTTTCATCGTACTATTTTGCACCAAAATTTCGTACATGGAAAAGAAAACCCTGACGATATGATGATGGTGGTGTGGCACCAACATATGCAGTAGCCGGTGTTCCAGATATTTTTTTACAAATTGGTCGACTTGCTGGGATGCTAAAACAAGTTTGGTGGTCAAGTTCCGATGATCGTCCTAGCGCACACACATATATCCTCCTAAATTGTGATGAAATGTGTTCATTTGAAAGGTAATTAATATATATTCTTTAACTAAATATTTATTTATTTCAAAAATATATATACAAATATCTTATATTATATATATATATATATATATATATTTCAGCTTATTTATGACTCAAGTACAAGATGCCATCGAAAAAATATCAAATGATAAAATTAACAAGCGAAAAGATAAACACTTTGTGACGTGGTTGGAAGCACAAGTACGTTTATTTATAAATCAACAGTTGTTGTCGTCGCGTTGGGAATTTGACTGCTAACTGCCTTAAAAAAGTTGACGACATGAGCTAACCGCCTTGGAGAATGATCTGGAGTTTGACTGTGTGTCGAATCCGGAAGTGTAGCATAGACCTTAAGTTTTGGCAGAATTAGCTAACCACCTTGAAATTAATATAGAATTTGACTGCGTGTCAAATCCGGTAGTGTCTCGTAGATGGTAAATTTTGGCAGAATGAGCTAACTACCTAGGGAATAATCTAGAGTTTGACTGCGTGTCGAATCCGGAAGTGTCGTGTAGACGGTAAATTTTGGCGTAATGAGCTAACCACCTGGGAATGATCTGAAATTTGACTGCGTGTCGAATCCGGTGGTGTCAAGTATATAGAAAATTTTGGCGTCATGAGCTAACCGTCTTGGAGAATGATCTAGAGTTTGACTATGTGTCGAAACCAGAAATGTGTTACAAAAACAGTAAATTTTGGCGGAATGAGATAACCGCCTTGAAGAATAATATAGAATTTGACTACGTATCGAATCCGGAAATGTAGCATAGACGGTAAATTTCGGCAGAATGAGCTAACTGCCTAGGGATTAATCCGGAGTTTGACTGCGTGTCGAATCTGGAATTGTCGTATAGACGATAAATTTTGGTATAATGAGCTAACCACGTGGAAAATGATCTGAAATTTGACTGCATGTCTAACCCGGTGGTCTCGGTAGATAGAAAATTTTGGCGGTATAAGCTAACCGTCTGGGAAATTATATAGAACTGTCGCATAGACGGTAAATTTTGGCGGTATGAGCTAACCGCTTTGGGGAATGATCTGGAGTTTGACTGTGTACCGAATCCAGAAGTATAGCATAGATGGTAAGTTTTGGCGGAATGAGCTAACCGCCTTGAAAAATAATATAAAATCTGGTTGCGTGTCAAATTCGGTAGTGTCCCGGATACGGTAAATTTTGGCAGAATGAGTTAACTGTGCAGGGAATAATCTGGAGTTTGACTGCGTTTCGAACCCAGAAGTGTCATGTAGACGGTAAATTTTGGCGTAATGAGTTAACCACCTGAGAAATGATCTGAAATTTGACTGCGTGTCAAATTTGGTGGTGTCACGTAGATAGAAAATAATGGCGGCATGAGCTAACCGTCTTGGAGAATGATCTAGAGTTTAACTGTGTGTCGAATCCAGAAATGTGTAGCATAGACGGTAAATTTTGGGAGAATGAGCTAACTGCCTAGGGAATAATCGCGAGTTTGACTACGTGTCGAATCTGGAATTATCGTATAGACGATAAATTTTGACGTAATGAGCTAACCACCTAGGGAATGATCTGAAAGTTGACTGCGTATCAAATCTGGTGGTTTCGGTAGATTGAAAATTTTGGCGGCATGAGCTAACCGCCTTGGAGAATGATCTGGAGGTTGACTGTGTGTCAAATCCGGAAGTGTAGCATCGACGGTCAATTTTGGCAGAATAAGCTAACCACCTTGAAAAATGATATGGAATTTGACTGCATGTCAAATTTGGTAGTGTCCTGTGGAGGGTAAATTTTGGCAGAATGAGCTAACTGCCTAGGGAATAATCCGTAGTTTGACTCTATGTCGAATCCGGAAGTGTCGTGTAGACGGTAAATTTTGGCGTAATGAGCTAACCACCAAGGGAATGATCTTTAATTTGACTGCGTGTCGAATCTGGTGGTGTCGCGTAGATAAAATATTTTGGTGGTATGAGCTAACCGCCTTGGGAATTGATCTGGAGTTTGACTATGTGTTGAATCCGGAAATATAGCATAGACGATAAATTTTGCCAGAATGAGCTAACTGCCTAGGGAATAATCTGGAGTTTGACTACGTATCGAATTCGGAAGTGTCGTGTAGACGGTAATTTTGGCATAATGATCTAACTACCAGGGGAATGATCTGAAATTTGATTTCGTGTCGAAATCGTGGTGTCGCGTAGATAGAAAATTTTGGCGGCATGTGCTACTGGCCTTGGGTAATGATCTGGATTTTGACTGTGTTTTGAATCCGGAAGTGTAGCATAGACCTTAAGTCTTGGCAGAATGAGATACCGCCTTGAAAAATAATCTAGAATTTGACTGCGTGTCACATCCGGTAGTGTCCAGTAGACGGTAAATTTTGGCAGACTGAGCTAACTGCCTAGGGAATAATCCGGAGTTTGACTGCGTATCGAATCCGGAAGTGTCGTGTAGACGGTAAATTTTGGCGTAATGAGCTAACCACCTGGGGAATGATCTGAAATTTGACTGCGTGTTTAATCCGGTGGTATCACGTAGATAGAAAATTTTGGTGGCATGAGCTAACCGCCTTGGAGAATGATCTGGAGTTTGACTGTGTGTCGAATCCAAAAAATGTGTAGCATAGACACTAAATTTTGGTGGAATGAGATAACCGCCTTGAAGAATAATATAGAATTTGACTACGTGTCAAATCCGGAAGTGTAGTATAGACGGTAAATTTTAGCAGAATGAGCTAACTGCCTAGGGAATAATCCGGAGTTTGACTTTGTGTCGAATTCAGAATTATCGTATAGATGATAAATTTTGGCGTAATAAGCTAACCACCTGGGGAATGATCTGAAATTTGACTGCGTGTCGAATCCGGTGGTGTCGGTAGATTAAAATTGCTAGTTGTTGATATAATTTTAGGATTTTAGAAAATTGTTAGTATTCTAATTTTTAGGATATGGTAATAAATTTCTTAGTATTTTTTTTATATTTTGTTTTGAATGTTAATTAATGCAGATGGTTCGAAAATCACGTCAGCACTATGGTGATCTTTTTCTACATGGAGATCGTCCTGGACATGGATCGAGTTCTGATAGACCGTCGTCTTCTTCTGCGGCCGATACGGTTCCTGATAGGAGATCATCCGAATCAGTGGCCAATACAGCAAAAGCTCCACCACCACCACCACCACCTCCAGCCCCACCGGTTGCACCTGAAGGAGCACTTTATCCGGACTTATTAGTATCGCCAAATGCTCCGTATGCTCGTTTTACTGTTGAGGATTTCCTCGTCCAGCCCGGACGAGAAGGATTGCACCGGTTGGATCCCAACGATCCTCAGAGAACTTTCTGGTATGTAATTATTATACTTTTTTATGTTAAACAGATTTATTACATTTATATTTTAAAAATAATTAATTTTATTATTTAATATTTTTTAAAGTATGTGTTTCCTTTAAAATCTATTTCTGTTTTAGATGTTAACTCATATATTAAAAGAAATAAGTATTCGTTAAACAAACAATTCATGCCAAATATAGAAAAATGGAAAATAAATAAATGTTTTTCACGCAAAAATTCATTACAAAATTAAATTCGATTAATAGACTTAATTTGCACACAAAAATCTGTTGAAAATCTTGAACCTGAAAAACTAATGAAAAGAGATGCAGGCTAATTATTTGGAGAGTGAATCCTTGTGTTTTCTTGTATATAATATAGGAAGCGCAAAGATTTTGGTAACTCTTTTAGCCGAGAAGGTATTTGGCGTCCACATAGTTTCCCTTCCAATATTCACCTCAAATGAAAGATAAGCAAACACTTGGCCAAAGCAAACGATATGCAGTAAAAAAACAAGACTCAAGACCTTTTTTATATTTTCTTTTTTTTTGTTTGCATATCATTACAGCTCTCAAATCAGAGTAGTTTCGTGAACCTCATATACCGAACACGAGTTTTCACCCTCTTTGCCTTGTCTCACCATGGTTAGTTCAAATCCAAGCATCAATTCATGTCAAAGCTAGAAAAAATTACACTAATGACCAAAGGACATGTAAGACCCAATCAACGATTCAATAAGCGAACAAAAATTAAGGTTCCAAGGAAAGTTACAGATTTTTATTAAACAAACTTTTTATAAAGGGTGGATGTTTTTTGGAGAATTACACAAACTTTAAACACAAGAAAAAAAAACAACAAAACCAACAATCGAAACACTAAACACCGATTAAAGAAAACTCTAAATTCACATTTCAAATCTCCGCTCCCGTTGTTACCTTCATTTTCCCTAGCCTCATTCTCTCCGTCAACAGCCGCTGCCATCCAAGCGTCCGTCCAAGCCCGCATCTCTTCCTGCGTTGGTGCCGGCTTGTACACTGTTGGAGGTGGGTTTAGCAAACCCTCCTCACAAATCAGCTCGGCCCATTAATTGTACAGGCCCATTTATGACAAAGCCCAACAAGCCAATCGCCCTGGCAACGCGTCAGTTCAGGCATCGGGTTCAAGACAACAACCGCTTAAATCTTTACTATAAGTACACCCATCTCATTTATTGTAAAAGGGATCTAAAATTCAAAAGAAAAGAATACATACACTTGTATCTTCCGAAAAACTATCTTTTTACCGCACTCAAACTCTACGAGTTAATCCGACCTGGTTATTATACCGAACTCTATTTCTTCGAGTTATTACCGACCTGATTATTATATCGAACTCTATTTATTCGAATTAATACCGACCTGATTACTGTACCGAACTCTATTCTACTTAACGAAAATATCGACCTATCTTAAATTAACTTGTTGTGATCTTATCCTCCAACATACACCACCGGAACTCCCATCACAGTTTCGAGAACCGGATGATAAAATTGCGGTAATTCACCATCGAGACTTGGAATAGGGCACGAAGCCTGGATCAGCAGTAGCAGCGACAGACTTCGATTCATCCTTAGATCAGGTTTGATTGTTTGAAGCGAGAAACGCGTATACATGGACAAGATCTTGTTAAGTATCTCCCATATTTTCTTCAAAGTTCCATAACCAAAATGAAATATCTCATCACCTCCATCGCCAACTGTTACTTTAAGCAACTGAAGAACATGAAACTGTGTGTCTTTTGAAACTCCCATACTAGTCAATTTTATAAATGTATTCATTTTGTCATAAACATGTTTGTCCGTTACCAATCCCCACCTGAAACAAAACAAACACTTGTTGTGTTCATTCCAAAGCTTTGTTTAAAGAGTATTTGGAGAGAAAAGTTAAATCATTAATCACCCGAATCTTAAGCCAGCATGACCTTCAGTCTTGGAGAGACTAAAAAAGCTTAAATCTTCATCAACTTGATGTGTAATAGGTGTGAAATAAGGCCAGTAATAAGCATGATCATGAACTGTTTTCACATTAGGACCATCAAGAACCGCTCTTTTCAGCTTCCCATCTGGATTATTCAGAGATGTCATTATCTCTATAACTTGTGTGATGTTATCATTGCGCTCACTTTGGTTCCACGCAGATGCTTCTCCTTCAAACTTGAGATTTGCTGAATCAAAGAACTCAGCTTGATCTTTGTACATCTGCATACACACAGACCGATCATTCACAAACATTCGAAAACTTTAAACTAATCAGGAGAGGTTTAAGGCCTGCTTTACTTTCAGCGTAGCATGGAACAGAAGTCAAAAGACTTGAAGGTGATGAGTTTGTCAAAGATAAAGCATGAACAGCTGCTGCAAGCAATTGTGTACTTCCAGATCCAAAGATTATGAATCTTTTATCTGTAATAGCGTTTCCCACTACATTATGCAGTTTCCTAATGACCTTCTCGAGCTCTCGAGATACATATGTCCCATCTTGATATAAAAATTCATCCTATGCCATCGCGAGACCAAAACCGCGCTGCGCTCTGCTTGTCGCATCCAGAAAGTCTCCAAGAGCAAAGGGTCTCCTCTTCAAAACCCATAAAACAACGAAAAAACAAACTCAATTCAAAATTTACAGATTGGTTAATTCAAAATTTACAGATTGGTTTAATCAAAATGATCAAACATGGTGTTCAGATTGCATACGAGTTAGCATCGACAGGACAATCTTGGAGAAGAATAGAGCAATCTGTGCCTGTGTAACAATTGTTGCACTCACAAGAAGGTTTTTGGCCATCAAGAACACCAAGACCATCCACATAAGCTCTACCATGACCTGAGCATGAAACAGAAGCTACAGTTTCTGCTTCCCCAGCAGCTCTATTGGTCCAAGTTGGACTCCATATGATGAAATTATTATAAAGAAAATGAATAGTGAATACAAGATTCAAAACGATTGACACTGTAACAAGTAGTTTCATCTCCATCACCGTTACTTGAAAACTTAATCACAGCTAGAGATTCTGTTGGGTATAAGGTGAGGGGATCAATTACAAAGGAATCTTTTTAACAAAAAATATTACGTAAGAATCAAAACAAGTGTTAAATACTTGATAAAGATGTCTTATCATGTTTGGCAATTATAATTAAAATGTGCATAAGTTGAACGACTTTAGACCTTTGTCAATGACGAATGGATCAGATATTACTGGACATTATTTAAAGAAGGTATAATGCATCGATAAAATGGTTTATTACGCAACCTAATGATGTTTACATGAAATTAAAAGTTGAAGTTGAAGTTTGTGGAGCAATTCCAATTTACATCAGATAGATATTCCGAATTTCCACTTAAAATAGAATTAAAAGTTTTGGTTGATTGAACAAAATAGGATGATATATTTTTTCAAAGAAAAAAACAATAGAAACAAGCAAGATACGTATAGAATCTAAATACTTCATGTCCACCAAAAACATCAAGAAACAAGAATGATGTAGACAACACTAGAATCTAACTGTTTAAGCATTGTGACTCTTTTGGCTTCTCTCTGAAAGAATCTGCTTTGTCTTTTCCAAAACACCAAAGAAAATTGAACTTCCAATACCTATCCACAAAACCCTTGGACCCATTCCCTGTATACATAATACATAGTCTCAAAACTGTCAACAATTTTGCATAAACATGAGTCTAAAATCGAAAGGTAAGAGCAGAAATTGGTTCACCTTCCATAAAGCTGATGACCCTTCTTCTCTTATTATCGTCTTAATGCAATCCGAAACTCCTTTATACTGTGTTCCTACGCCCTGCGGAAAGGAAAAACTCGGTACTATATTACTATTCTCCTGTGAAATGAATCCAACAAGAACATGTTCTTTCGGTATTTTGCATATTTGTTGGTTTGACATACCTGAACCATTAATCTGGTTTTGATTACGTCAAGAGGAGTAGTCAAAACTCCAGCGACAGCACCAGCAAAGGCACCAAGCATTGCGTTCTCTGGATCATTTAGATCTCTTCTCGGCTGTTCTAAACATATAAACATCTCACTGTTATTACTATGCAAAAGCGGTTGTTTTGTTTTTTTTTTTCATTTAGCAATGTTAGCAACAAAAACTTACAGCCAACTTGTATCCAATCCGTATTTGCTCATATACGCAAAACTGAAGCGCGTCAAAAGGCAAATCTCGCAACAAGAAAGATCCAAAACCCTGAATGTTTTCAAAAATAAGATTAATTGAACAACAAACTCAAACTCAACTAGTGCCTGCTCTAAAGCAAATGGTAGAATTTATAAATCAAGAAGTGACATATATACCGCATACATGCCTCCAAAACCTTCCTTGGCTATAATAAGGCGAACAAAATCAGAAGCCAAAGCAAATTGTCCATTTTGCATCCGCTGTTTAACAACCTGTTGAAATTTCCCATTAGCATATAACCAATAAAGAGCAATAACCAAATAAAGAGCAATAAGCAAAGAAACAAGAAGAAAGAACGAAGCTTACTTCTGTTGGTACTCGAACAATAGATGAAACAGCACCTCCTAAAGCACCCGCAGCCTGATTGAACTTATAAAACTAGCTAATACATATATCCTTTTTTTTAACATAGCATATTAGATTCTAAGGCCTCTGTCTCAACTCTCAAACCATGACAAATGTATACTAATCTTAATTCATATTTAGGACTATTTTAAGTTTATACATATCAAATGTGCAACCGTGCTAAACTTTTCTGGTAAAACCTTTAGCAGCTTCTGTTTGGTTGGTTCATATACACCGAAAAATAGAGCAGAAGCACTACACATAGAAGAAAAAAAAAACATAATTTCATCTGAAACAAGCGTCACTGGTATTTTACAATATTCTTTCATATCATCTTCTTCGTTTCTTTAAAAAAACTACATACTTACGGTAAGACACCAGCAAGGTTTCCACCACGACAAGAATAAAGCCCTTTCCATATGATCTTTCTCCATCTCTAGCTACCTAAAACATATCGAACCAATATAGTTTAGTCACTGTAACTAGGCCTGAAACTAGAATACCGTAAAAACGAGCTTATATTGAATCATAACATACCTGTACTCGAGTTTTAATTGTATCAATTGGGTATAGAGCAGCTTCCACAACAACACCAGCTAATCCTCCTGCTATCAAACTCTCTACAAACAAGATCAAACTTTTCTTTAGATTCTTCATCTCGTTAACTGGAAAAAGAATTGGTTTTTTTTTTCTTTTTCTTTCTAAGATGTGATTGAAACCGTTACCATAAAGGACACGCAAGGTTTGGCATGGATCATCTTGTTTAACACAGACTGTGCCACAAGTACCATTGATCTGCTTCTTGATATTCTTGAATGCTAATGCATCTATAAGTCATATATAAAAAGTTTCATTTTGGTAAGTAATTGATTTTTTAAGACAAGAACATATCACACAATAAATGGGTTCACTAGCCTTAGCCAATAAAGGAATAAGAAAATAGCTGTCTCCAAATGGAAGCAAGAAAATATCAGAGAAAATTTTACCCGGGAAAGCTGTGTGAGATCCATCTCCGCTACTGGAAACAATGCCGCCATGAACACGGACTATAATCCTCTTACGTGTTTATTCTCTCTCCAAGCCTCACTTGTTTGGCTTAATTCAATTTCTCACTATAGTTTTATAAAATTTATCCATCTAAAGCCCTTAGAAGAAGGAGAAAAAGAAATAAAAAATTAAGGTGACGTCGAAGATAATCATATTCAGGAGCAGATATATCATAGTCTAAGATGAAGATCTAACCAAAATGAGAGACTGAGATAGAGAAACAAAATTAAGAGAGTGATTTCATCATAAACTTTGAAGAGTGGGAAATACTATTCAAACCGGACCGGACTAATCGGTTTGATAGCTCGAACCAATATATTTGATAATCGGTTTTGCCTCTCCACATCTTTGCCAATGTATAGTTTTGTTACAACTAACTACAGTTTAGATTTTAAAACTCTTAAATCACACCGACAACTTAAACATCTCTTTAATCACGAAATTTTGCATAGATCTAACCTGATAAACTAAACCGCAAGTGCACAGTAAAATGCATGGTAGTAAATACGGGATCGAATCTACAAAACTAGAGTGCACTTTATATCTCTATTGCTCAGACATAGGTAAAACAAATTATAGGAGTTTTGTATTGTCACGATAAAACCGAGTAAAAAAAATAATTAAATCGAGATGTAAACAATTAAAAGAAAGAGTTGGGATTCAAGGAATCGCAGGGATTAAATGATTGATAGAAATCTAGTCGGACTAGAGATTTATATGTAGTTTTAGAACTCGAAACACAACAACCAGACCAACCTGCTTCTACAGTGTTAATATTCATAACATAAATATCGTATTAAGCCTCACAAGTTCTATGCTAGAATTCTAACAAGTTCTATAAGTTCACTTACTTATCCAACCTCAACTTCCGTTAGCTAACAATAACTAAACCTATAAACTATAGTTTCCGATAACCTAACCAATTTCCGCTGTATTAGTGATACCTATCGATCAGTTGCTAGATTCATCAACCTAACAAAAGTATTTAATTCATAGTTATAGAGAACCTTTAACAATAAACCCTATCTATAACAACTCATAATCAATCATCAAAATCCTTTGAATATATCCACACTCCCAAAAATAGAACTACTCAGACGAGATTGCAAAGTTATAAAGTAATAAGGTTCAAAAATCAACTTGTAATTCTTCTTATTTCTGATAGCTCTCCGAAGCCAAAATCGAGCTTTGCGAATTCAATTTTACTTACCCAGCAGAAAAAAATCATGATTACTTTTTCGATAAACTGAATGCAATATTACGAATGATTGCTTCTATATTGTTGCATTTCTCACATCTAACCTCTTTTGTCTTAGAGGTTACTTCTCTCTTTCTCAATCACTCTTGTTTTGTGTTTGCTTTTTTCAAACACAAAGACATTTAGTAAGTTAGAGAGATTTCTCTCTGCAACTTGTTGTGGTATGGCCTTTGCTTGTGTCTGATTCTCATGTAACTCTTAATCTCTGTCATTATGTATATTTAGGTTTCAGTATGATGTCTTGGTCTTCTGATTGTTGGGAGTCATTTTGTGCTTATGCAGGTTATTACTGGATTTTTGCTAGCAGATTCTGTAATTGAGCCTATAGCTTGAACTCAATCAACGAGGTGGTGGTCCAGGTATGCTATGTGTTTGAGTCTTTTGTTCAGTCCCAATAACTTTGGTTGACAAATTCCATTTTTAATCTCTCGAATTTTTAGTATACTAAACGTAATGGGCTAAATATGTGGATAAGAGAGATAAATGTGAACAGGCCCAACTTGGCCCATCTTCTCAATAACTGATCGTATCAGAAAGGTGGACCCAACGCAACCATCTCTCTCCAAGCTTCAGCCATGGCGAAAACCATCTCTCTCCTTCTTTCTTCTTAGCCAAGTTTCTCGTTGCTATTTCCATCTTCGTCCTCCACATTTCTCAATCGATCTTTACAAATCTCATTCTCAAATCCATCTCCTAAGCGGAACAAACAAGGTACGAACCCTACCTTTTCTGGGAAAGAAATTCCTCCTTCGTTCTACGCGAGCGCCTGAATCAGTGTTGTACAGTCTTCATCCCTAGATTCTTGCTTTGTTACATGGAAATTTCTTGAGCTTTTTAGCGAAATTGAGTTTGTGTTGTTTGATTTTAGTCTTCGATTGAAGTCTGTTTCCTAGGGCTTAGTTTCCGATAGATTCTTCCGTTATGACGAAATCGACTCTTCGTCTCTAGTTTCTTGGTATGTTACATAGGAATTTCTTCAGGGTTATGACGAAATCGAGTCTAGTCTCCGTTTTCTAGGGTTTAGATTCCGATCAACCGCCGTTTTCACATGCGCTTTTTGTTTTTCTTGATTTCGCATCTACAGATCTATTGGCGAAAACAGCTAGTGGAACTAATCCCGTAGCTCCAAGATCCGATACACCTCAGCCTCAGCCGCCGATACTGCTTCGAAGCCCTAATCTGATTCCAAGCAAAACGATGCCGTTTATGGAGGTAATTCTGTGTATATCTGTTTTTGGTTTATGAAAATCTTAGACTGCTTTTTCCTGGGAGCTTAGATCAGTAAATGCATAATCTATGGAGTTTTTGGTTTATGAAAATCTTAGACTGCTTTTTCCTGGGAGCTTAGATCAGTAAATGCATAATCTATGGAATCATTCCTTTGTTTATTTTATTGCATTGAAACTGAGAGGTCTGATGTTCTTACATGACAGTTTTGGTCATGTTTCAAGAAAACTTCTTCAGCATATCCAAACTTGTGGTGGTATCGGCGAAACATTTATCATTCTATTGGTAAGTCTTTCATTCTCATACTTGAGAATTGTATGTCAATTAGTCCTACTTCTCTGAGTGACTTTGTTCCATGTTAATGAGTTTTCTTGTATTGTCTATACTTAGTCTCATAACACTGTTTCTTTGATCATCAATCCCTTTCCCTATGTCTCTGCATCTCATATGGTAATATCCTTTTCAGGTTTCCAGTGAAGCTGAGCAATGTTTGACTACGGTCTTGTCCCAATACGATCCTTTCAGATGTTTAAGTGTATGTACTTAGTTCCTCACTTTTCATGGCGTTATTTGGTTTTATGATTCATTTTTCTCTAATGATTTAATCTAAGCCAAGCATTGTCCTATCTTTAGGCCATTGTCCCATTATTGGTAACAGAAGATGAGAAAACTCTCGTCGCTTGCATCAATTGTTTAACTAAGGTGACATTTTATTTTTATTTTACAGTATATTTGTGTTCATTCGAGGTTGTGAATATATCATCAGATCTTACTGAAACAGTTTCATTGCTTCTTTTTTAGTGTACAGCTTGTGGGTAGGCAGGAGTTAATGGATCAATTGTCTTCATTTTTGCCTGCGGTTTTGAATCATTTGGAAGCCAAAGCGCATATGTCCGTAAGGTAAACGAAAGATTGGTTTTTTTACTAACTTATTCTCATGTTTTATGGAACACTGAGGTTTATGAAATCAGACTAGATATATTGTAACTCTCTCTCTAAACTCATTTGGGATTTGTGTTTGTTGCAGACAGTGGTGTTCAAATAGAAACATATAAAGAAGTTGAGAAAGGGGATAGAAGACCTTCAAAGCTACAGAACAGAAACACAGAAGGTTTGAACTGTTCTTATCTCTGTTATCTAAATACTATTTGGATAAAAGTCATAGAGCCATCTTTTCTTTCTTGTTGCTTAGTTGATTGATGAGCATAAAAGATAGCAAAGTCCAATTATGAGAAGCTGAAAAGTCTGTGGATGAGAGTTGAAGGCATCTAGGATAGCAAACAACTAAAATCCTTTTCTTTGGTCTTAGTTGGTGTGTTACTTTACGTGGTTTCATCATGTAAACTGGAGTTCAATACATGTAAATGCAGAAAAAGAAATATGGAACTATACAAAGTCAACGACTTGCATAATATTGATAACCTACATCTAATACTCATCATTCTCGATTGCATAATTCAGAAAGATCTTGTTGATGCAGATAAGCTTCAAGCAACATTAAGCCAACATTTTTCGGCGGTGCATAATAAGGTCAGTTCAATAATTCTCTTAGTTTATTAATTCTTAACAAATCTGAAAAAATAATTGTTAAAATTAAATAACAACAAATAGTTTAAAAATCTTAAGGCCAATACAATAAACTAAAACTATAATTTATAGCCTACACCCCTAAATTCTTAATTATAAACTCTAAACTCAAAACAATAAATGTCGGCAAAAAACAAAAAACACAAAACACACAAAAATAAAATCACAAACCCAAAAACCACACGAGTCGTATAGACCGTAAATTTTGGCAGAAAGAGCTAACCGTCTGGGAAATTATATAGAAGTGTCGCATAGACGGTAAGTTTTGGCGGCATGAGCTAACCGCCTTGGGAATGATCTGGAGTTTGACTGTGTGTCGAATCCGGAAGTATAACATAGACGGTAAGTTTTGGCGGAATGAGCTAACCGCCTTGAAAAATAATATAGAATTTGACTGCGTGTCAAATCCAAGAGTATCCCGTAGACGGTAAATTTTGGCAGAATGAGCTAACTGCCTAGGGAATAATCCGTAGTTTGACTACGTGTCGAATCCGGAAGTGTCGTGTAGACGGTAATTTTGGCGTAATGAGCTAATCACCAAGGGAATGATTTGAAATTTGACTGCGTGTCGAATCCGGTGGTGTCGCGTAGATAGAAAATATTGGCGGTATGAGCTAACCGCCTTGGGAATTGATCTAGAGTTTGACTATGTGTCGAATCCGGAAGTCTAGCATAGAAGATAAATTTTGGCAGAATGAGCTAACTGCCTAGGGAATAATCTGGAATTTGACTACGTGTCGAATCCGAAAGTGTCGTGTAAACGGTAATTTTGGCGTAATGAGCTAACCACCAGCGGAATGATTTGAAATTTGACTTCTTGTCGAATCCGGTGGTGTCGCATAGACGGTAAATTTTTGCGGCATGAGCTAACTGCCTTGCGGAATGATCAGGAGTTTGACTGTGTGTCGAATCCGGAAGTATAACATAGACGGTAAGTTTTTGCGGAATTAGCTAACCGCCTTGAAAAATAATATAGAATTTGACTGCGTGTCAAATCCGGTTGTGTCCCGTAGATGGTAAATTTTGGCAGAATGAGCTAAATGCCTAGCGAATAATCCGTAGTTTGACTACGTGTCGAATTCGGAAGTGTCGTGTAGACGGTAATTTTGGCGTAATGAGATAACCACCAAGGGAATGATCTGAAATTTGACTGCGTGTCGAATCCGGTGGTGTCGCGTAGATAGAAAATTTTGGCGGTATGGGCTAACCGCCATGGGAATTGATTTGGAGTTTGACTATGTGTCGAATCCGGAAGTGTAGCATTGATGATAAATTTTGGCAGAATGAGCTAACTGCCTAGGGAATAATCTTGAGTTTTACTACGTGTCGAATCCGGAAGTGTCGTGTAAACGGTAATTTTGGCGTAATAAGCTAACCACCTGGGGAATGATCTGAAATTTGACTTCCTGTCGAATCCGGTGGTGTCGCCCAGACGGTAAATTTTGGCGGCATGACCCAACCGCCTTGGAGAATGATTTGGAGTTTGACTGTGTGTCGAATCCAGAAGTATAGCATAGACGGTAAGTTTTGGCTGAATGAGCTTACCGCCTTGAAAAATAATATAGAATTTGACTGCGTGTCAAATCCAGTAGTGTCCTGTAGATGGTAAATTTTGGCAGAATGAGCTAACTGCCTAGCGAATAATTCGTAGTTTTGACTACGTGTCGAATTCGGAACTGTCGTGTAGACGGTAATTTTGGCGTAATGAGATAACCACCAAGGGAATGATCTGAAATTTGACTGCGTGTGGAATGCGGTGGTCTCGCGTAGATATTAAATTTTGGCAGTATGAGCTAATCGCCTTGGGAATTGATCTGGTGTTTGACTATGTGTCGAATACGAAAGTGTAGCATAAACGATAAAGTTTGGCAGAATGAGCTAACTGCATTGGGAATAATCTGGAGTTTGACTACGTGTTGAATCCGGAAGTGTCGTGTAAACGGTAATTTTGGCGTAATGAGCTAACCACCAGGGGAATTATCTGAAATATGATTTCGTGTCGAATCTGGTGGTGTCGCATATATGGTAAATTTTGACAGCATGAGCTAACCGCCTTGGGGAATGGTCTGGAGTTTGACTGTGTGTCGAATCTGGAAGTATAACTTAGATGGTAAGTTTTGGCGGAATGAGCGAACCGCCTTGGAAAATAATATAGAATTTGACTGCGTGTCAAATCCGGTATTGTCCAGTAGACGGTAAATTTTGGCAGATTAAGATAACTGCCTAGGGAATAGTCCATAGTTTGACTTCGTGTCGAATCCGGAAGTGTCGTGTAGACGGTAATTTTGGCGTAATAAGCTAACCACCAAGGGAATGATCTGAAATTTGACTGCGTGTCAAATCCGGTGGTGTCGCGCAAATAGAAAAATTTGGGCGGTATGAGCTAACCGCTTTGGGAATTGAGCTGGAGTTTGACTATGTGTCGAATCCGGAAGTGTAGCATAGAAGATAAATTTTGGCAGAATGAGCTAACTGCCTAGGGAATAATCTGGAGTTTGACTACGTGTCGAATTTGGAAGTGTCGTGTCAACGGTAATTTTGGCGTAATGAGCTAACCACTAAGGGAATGATCTGAAATTTGACTTCGTGTCGAATCCGGTGGTGTCGCATAGACAGTAAATTTTGGCGGCATGACCCAATCTGAGTAGAAGGTTTGGATGGGGGTTTAGTAGATGGTTTGATTTTTGAGGTAGATGGTGTAGGAATTTTCTGTGGTTTAAGGAAAGGTATTGATTTAGAGACGGCTTGTATAGCC
This sequence comes from Cardamine occulta, assembly GCA_028015245.1. Lineage (NCBI taxonomy): Eukaryota > Viridiplantae > Streptophyta > Magnoliopsida > Brassicales > Brassicaceae > Cardamine > Cardamine occulta. Next base: position 7,795,965 of record CM051373.1, on the reverse strand, counting down.
ATGTGAACGTCTTTGCTTATTTGGAAAAATATTTGAATATTGGCTAGGGAAGAGCGGTCAAGATTAAACTTATCCTACCATTTGATGCGGATTTCACGGAGTAAGGAGCAAGGCATGTCAGGGAGAAAGAAGGCAATGTTGAAGTGCCATGAACATATCCATGGGATTCCCATGTCAATATGAAAGGCAATAAGGTTGAGAGGCCCAGTAGGCTGTTGATGAATATGTTTGAGATAGTAGGGGTAGGAGGTTTTGAGAAGATCGGTTGGGTAGATTTCTTTGGTAGGACGTAGATGAAAAAGGAAGGTTTGGCTTTTATGTCAAAATCAATCGGGTCCTACCAAAGAAACATCTACCCAAGTGAAACCTAAATCACCAAATGGGCACTCTCAAATGGGTCCAGCTTCAAAGCAAGCCAAACTCCAAAAAATCATCGCCACAATAAGCCAACAAATGGAGTCCTCCGACGATGACGAGGACGATAACCAATCTTTTGTCACTATACAATCAGACGATCCATACGGTGGGCCCCTAGGCCAAGATCCATTTGATATTTATAAAAAAAAAAAAAAAAAAACTAATAATGGGTTATCTTAGCACTTGATAGCAATATCAAAGTTAAAGCTTATTAATAGCGGCGAACCGTTAAAGAATAGTCAAATCCATTTATAGCTGATGCTTTGCTCAAAAGCATGTTAGATGTATAGACATCTACACAGATTATTCAATGTATATTCTAGTAGACTCTGTATCTTATGTATTTTAATAACTATCTTTGAAGATATTAATAATCTACAGAGTATATCTATATAAAAAGCTCTGTATAAAGAAGTATCTAAGAAATCAAGATCGCATTACCAGGAAAATGGGACCCACCTCCGACATATGGAGCCCACTTAAACACGTATCGACTACGTAAAGGTCGGTACCACTACAGAGCGACACATAGCAACACACTGACGTAAGCAATAACGTAAATACGTACGCAAATATCAAGGACCTTCTGAGACGACACGTAGCATCACATTGGCGCAAACAATGGCGCAACCAAGCACTTCGGTTTCCCCTATAAATACTCGACTCTACAAGCGGAGGAAATGGCGATTTCTCGCCTGACCTTCTCTGCAAAAAAAAAAAAAAATCTCTTTAAAATCTCTCTACAGAGCTTCTAAGTTTTAAAGTTTGTAATTTTCAAAATTATTATATTATCTTAGTATCATCAAAAGTTTTTTTTAATAATCGTATCTTTGTAAACAATTTTATTGTATAAAATTCCGTAAAAAGTACTATTAAAAAAAAATAGACAAATAAATTGTATCAATGGTATCAGAGCCTAAAGGATTTAAACTTTTTGCACAAATCTTTATTTGAAATGTTTTCTAAACAAAGACACCACCTCTCAAATCAACCTAAACCCTTCTAGCTAGATCCTCACCCTTCTATCGAGTCACTGTTGCTGAGGTGTTCCAGGCTGCAAGTCCTAAAGGCAGTAAGACCGTTGGCAAGCCCCAGTTGTGTCAACATAGAATTGGTAAGTCTCTCTCTAGTATGTGTTTAAGAAAATTTAAGTCATGGCGTCTTCATTTAGAAAGCTTTTCAAACCAAAACGTGCTGCATCTAAATCGCATACTACAATTAATTCAAGAGAAATTATATCAAAAATAACTTCTTTTAATCAAGAATTATCAACAAACCAATTACCACATATTAACCCAGAAAATATTTATCAAATTGGCAATTTTGATTTTAGAACGGCTTATGCAATAAAAGAACTTGAACAAACCTTATCTCTACAAAATGAATTTGAAGAAATCAAATTACTATCCTCAATTGCTCTTGATAAGTATAAACAAAAAGGATTCAGTCCAAATAGCAATCAAACCTTTATCAAGAAATGGTATTGATTCACCAATACTAATGCTATTAAGAGATAAAACCTTATTAAAATTTGAAGATTCGCTCCTTGGAGTAGTTCAATCGAATTTATGCAACGGAACAATTTATTTCAATTGCGCTCCTAATTTTCAAGTAAGTTTACATGATCCAATAATACTAAATACTCTAGTATTAAATATTCACTTACCCAAAATTAAATTTGAAAATGATAGACACGGATACTTATTATTATATAGAATTTATTTTAAGCAATCAACTTCTGAATTCAATCCAAGACGTTTATTACAAGACGATAAAAGAGAAACAATTATACTAGCCATCCATAGTAAGGACATTCCGAGTGCTACTTATGCACCTAAACAATTAAAATGGAATGAAATAACTATTCCAGAGCAATGGCAAATTGAGATTACTCAACCAATAAGGAATTTTGAACAAAGAAATATTTCAAGAATAATTGAACAAAGAGATGAAAAAATAATGCTACAATTTGGTTCATTTAGAGAACCAGCCCCTCCAAAAATAAGTTCATATTACTCCCGACCTTCTTGTTCTGAGTATCGATCTAAAAATCAAGTACAGACTCAGAAGTAGAAAGTGTCAATCAAAGCGATAATCAAGATATTAAATTTAAAGCACCTATTGCAGAACCAAATAACGACTTATATGCGACATCTCCTGCGCATTCGGATTTTAGATCTATTAATGTAATTACAAAAGAATATGCAATCAATAAACAATATATCCAAGAAGATTTCTATTCAAAAGAAAATGATGATAAGAGAAACTGGTATTTCAATACGTTTGAAACGTATTCAATAGAACACAACATAAATTACCCATTTAAAACAATTAATACAAGTTCATCTTTAGGACAATTATGGAAACAAGTAGATGGATCTAAAACTAAATCAATACATCCCCCGTTAAAAGATTTAAAAATAAATACATCAAAAAGACAAATTATAGCTACGCCATTTAAAACTGGTGCAAATAGAGACGATAAAGAACCCGTCCTATTACAAGACATTAAATCTATTTATCAAATAAATAACTATCAAAGTCAAATATTATATACAATATCAAAGCAAGTAGATCAAATTGTTCATAAATTAAATACGAATGAATATAATAAATTAGATCAAAAAGATCAAAGCATGCAACATCCTTTTTCATCTACGTCTACACCTATATTTAAACCAATAAATAGACAAGTAATATTTCCTGAAAATGAAATATTAAAATCAATCGCATCTAGATTAGCAAATTTAGACAAAGGTAAAGGAATCAACAATATCGACGAAAACGATAATGAATCTATTCAATCCTCTACTCAATCCGATAATGATAATCAAGAAATAAATCGTATAAAAAATAAAATAAGATCAAATAAACCCTATTATAAAAGATATACTCCACCCGATTTACTATATGAAGAACAATATAATCAAAATAGAAATGTATACACTGGAGATGGTATATATGAATGGAATATAGATGACAAATCGGAATACCAAATTATGTCTGTATTACAAGAAATGAGAATGACTTATATATCCTATAAAGCTAGAGGCAATTCTGATAAACAAGCATGCGTATTATTAATAACTGGTTTTACTGGAGCTTTAAAATATTGGTGGGATAACTCGCTAGACATACCTACTCAAGATTCAATAATTAATCATGTAAAAATAAGAAGAGTAGAAGATAATGACGGTTTCATTGAAGAAGTAGAACATCAAAATGCAGTAGAAGTCTTAATTCATACAATAACCATGCATTTTGTCGAAAATCCTAATGAGGAATCCTAAAGTAAAAAAATAATTTTAACCAATTTAAGATGTCCTACTTTGGATGACTTTAAATGGTATAAGGATATTTTTATAACTAATATATTTCAAAGAAAAGATTGTAATCAACCTTTTTGGAAAGAACGATTTATTTGGGATTACCATCTTTTTTCGCTGAAAAAATAATCAATAAATTAAAAGAATATTCTGGAGGACAACCAGTCCCTTGGAATACAATAACTTATGGTCAATTATTTGTGTTCATTAAAAAGGAAGGTTTAGCCTATGTCGAAACCGGTGGTGTTGCGTAAAGAGAAAATTTTGGAGCCCTGAGCTAACCGCCTTGGGCAATGATCTGGATTTTGACAATGTGTCGAATCCGGAAGTGTAGCATAGACGGTCAATTTCGCGGAATAAGCTAATCGCCTTAGAAAATGATATGCAATTTAACTGCGTGTCAAATTAGGTAGTGTTCCGTAAATTTTGGCAGAATAAGCTAACTGCCTAGGGAATCCTGAAGTGTCGTGTAGACGGTAATTTTGGCGTAATGAGCTAACCACCAGGGGAATGATCTGAAATTTGACTTCGTGTCTAATCTGGTGGTGTCGCGTAGATTGAAATGTTTGGCGGCATGAGCTAACCGTCTTGGAGAATGATCTAGAGTTTGACTATGTGTCAAATCTGGAAGTGTAGCATAGACGGTAAATTTTGGTAGAATGAGCTAACTACCTAGGGAATAATACAGATTTAACTGGATGTCGAATCTGGACCTGTCGTATAGATGATAAATTTTGGCGTAATTAGCTAACCACCTGGTGAATGATCTGAATATGGTAGTCTCGTGTAGATAGAAAATTTTGGCGGTATAAGCTAACCGCCTTGGGGTATGATCTGGAGGTTGATTGTGGGTCGAATCCGGAAGAGTAGCATAGACGGTAAATTATGGCAGAATAAGCTAACCGCCTTGAAAAATGATATAGATTTTGACTGCGTGTCAAATCCGGTAGTGTCCCGTAGACGGTAAATTTTGGAAGAATGAGCTAACTGCCTAGGGAATAATCCAGAGTTTGACTGCGTGTCCAATCCGGTTGTGTTGTGTCGACAGTAATTTTGGCGTAATGAGCTAACCACGAGGGGAATGATTTGAAATTTGACAGCGTTTCAAATCCGATTGTGTCACGTAGATAGAAAATTTTGGCGGCATAAGCTAACCACTAGAGGAATGATCTGAAATTTTACTGCGCGTCGAATCCGGTGGTCTCATGAGATAAAAAATTTTGGCGGCATGAGCGACCCGTCTTGGGGAATGATTTAGAGTTTGTCTATGTGTCTAATCTGGAAGTGTAGCATAGACGGTAAATTTTGGCCAAATAAGCTAACTGCCTAGGGAGTATTCGAGTTTTGACTGCGTGTCGAATCCGGAATTATCGTATAGACGATAAATTTTGGCGTAATAAGCTAAGCACCTAGGGAATGATCTGAAATTTGACTGCGTGTCGAATCTTGTGATCTCGCATAAATAGAAAGTTTTGGTTTCATGAGCTAACAGGCTTGGGGAATGATCTGGAGTTTGACTACGTGTCGACACCGGAAGTATTGCATAGACGGTAAATTATGGCGGAATAACCTAACTACCTTGAAAATGATATAGAATTTGACTGCTTTCCAAATCCGGTAGTGTTAACTTTTGGCAGAATGAGCTAACGGCCAAGGGAATAATCCGGAGTTTGACTTCATGTCGAATCCGAAAGTGTCGTGTAGACAGTAAATTTGTATGTAATTTGCTAACCACCTGGGGAATGATCTAAAATTTGACTGTGTGTCAAATCCGGTGGTGTCACGTAGATAGAAATTTTGGCGGTATGAGCTAACTGCCTTGAAAAATATTATATAGAATTTGACTGCGTGTCAAATCCGTTAGTGTCCCGTAGACGGTAATTTTGGCAAAATGAGCTAACTGTCTAGGGAAAAATCCAGAGTTTGACTACGTGTCGATTCCGGAAGTGTCGTGTAGACAGTAAATTTTGGTGTAATGAGCTAACCACTTGAGGAATGATCAAAAATTTGACTGCGTGTAGAATCCGGTGGTGTCACATATATAGAAAACTTTGGCGGTATGAGCTAACCGCCTTAGAGAATGATATGGAGTTTGATAGTGTGTAAAATCAAGAAATGTGTTGCATAGACAGTAAATTTTTTGCAGAATGAGATAACCGCCTGGAAGAATAATATAGAATTTGACTGCGTGTCGAAACCGGAAGTGTAGCATAGATGGTAAATTTTAACAAAATGAGCTAACTGCCTAGGGAATAATCCAAAGTTTGATTGCGTGTCGAATCCAAACTACCTAGGAAATAATCTGGAGTTTGACTGTGTGTCGATTCCGGATTTGTCGTATAGACTATAAAATTGGGCGTAATGAGCTAACCACCTAGGGAATGATCTGAAATTTGACTGCGTGTCGAATCATGTGGTCTCGTGTAGATAGAAAATTTTGGCGGCATGAGCTAACCGCCTTGGGGAATGATCTGGACGTTGTCTGTGTGTCAAATCTGGAAGTGTAGCATAGACGATAAATTATGGGGGAATAACCTAACCACCTTGAAAAATGATATAGGATTTGATTGCTTGTCAAATCCTGTAATGTCCTGTAGACGGTAAATTTTGGCAGAATGATCTAACTGCCTAGGTTGGATTCCGTGTCGAATCCGGTAGTGTTGTGTAGATGGTAATTTTGGCGGCATGAGCTAACCGCTTTTGGGAATGATCTGGAGCTTGACTACGTGTCGAATCCGGAAGTGTAGTATAGATTATAAACTTTGGCGGAATGAGCTAACCGCCTTGAAAATTAATATCGAATTTGACTGTGTTTTGAATCCATTGGGCTTGGTAGATAAGAAATTTTGGCGGCATGAGTTAGATTGTGTGTCGAAATTCGATATGAAATTTGACTTCGTGTTTAATCCGGTTGTTCGAGCACATAGAATATTTTGGCGACATTTAGCTAACCACCCAATGGAATGATCTGGAGTTTAACTATGCGTCGAATCCGGAAGTGTAGCATAGTCGGTATATTTTGACGGAATGAGATAACCGCTTTGAAAAATAACATAGAATTTGAGTGCGTGTCAAATCCAATAGAATTGTTCGTAGACGGTTAATTTTGATAGAATGAGCTAACTGCCTAGGGAATAATCCAGAGTTTGACTGCGTGTCGAAGCCAAAAGTGTCGTGTAGATGGTAAATTTTGGCGTAATGAGCTAACCACCTAGGGAATTATTTGTAATTTGATTGCATGTCAAATCCGGTGGTGTCACGTAAATAGCAAATTTTGGTTACAGGAGCTAACTGCATTGGGGAATGATCTGGAGTTTGACTGTATGTCGAATCCGGAAGTGTTGCATAGACAGTAAATTTTGGCAGAATGAGATAACCGCCTTAAAAATAATATAGAATTTGAATGTGTGTCTAATCAAGTAGAATTGTTCGTAGACGGTAAATTTTGGTAGAATGAGCTAACTGCGTAGAGAATAATCCAGAGTTTGACTCCGTGTCGAATCCGGAAGGGTCGTGTAGACAGTAAATTTTGGCATAATGAACTAACCACAATGGGAATGATTTGAATTTGACTCCGTGTCGAATCCGGTGGTGTCGCGTAGATAGAAAATTTTGGCAGCATGAGCTAACCGCCTTGGGGAATGATCTGGAGTTTGACTATGTGTCGAATCCAGAAGTGTAGCAAAGACAATAACTTTTTGCGGAATGAGCTAACCGCCTGGAAAAATAATATAGATTTTGACTACGTGTCAAATCCGGTAGTTTCATGTAGACAGTAAAAGTTGGCAGAATGAGCTAATTGCGTAGGGAATAATCTAGAGTTTGACTGCGTATCGAATCGTGAAGTATTGTATAGACGGTAAATTTTCGCGTAATGAGCTAACCCCCTAGGAAATTATCTAAAATTTAACTCTATGTCGAATCCGGTGTTGTCGCGTAGATAGGAAATTTTGCCGGAATAAGCTAACCGCTTTCAAAAATAATATTGAATTTGATTGTGTGTCAAATCCGGTAGTATCCTGTAGATGGTAAATTTTGGCAGAATGAGCTAACTGCCTAGGGAATAATACGGAGTTTGACACCGTGTCGAATCCGGAAGTGTCGTGTAGACGGTAAATTTTGGCGTAATGAGCTAACCACCAGGGGAATAATGAGAAATTTGACTGCGTGTCGAATCCGGTGGTGTCGCGCAGATAGAAAATTTTGGCGACATGAGCTATCTGCCTTATGGAATGATCTGGAGTTTGACTATGTGTCGAATCCGGAAGTGTAGGATAGACAATAAATTTTAACAGAATGAGATAACCGCTTTGAAAAATATCATAGAATTTGACTGTTTGTCAAACCACCTAGGGAATGATCTAAAATTTGACTGAGTATCGAATCTAGTGGTGTCGCATATATAGAAAATTTTGGCGGCATGAGCTAACCGCCTTGGAGAATGATCTGGAGTTTGACTATGTGTCGAATCCAGAAGTGTAGCATAGATGATAAATTTTGGCGGAATGAGCTAACCGCCTTGAAAAATATTATAGAATTTGATTGCGTGTTGAATCCTGTTGGAACCCGTAGGGAATAATCCAGAGTTTGACTACGTGTCGAATCTGGAAGAGTCGTGTAGACGGTAAATTTTGACAAAATAAGCTAACCACCAAGAGTATGATATGAAATTTGACTGCATGTCAAATCAGGTGGTATCGCACAGATCTGGCAGAATGAGGTAGCCGCCTTATGGAATGATTTGGACTTTGACTATGTGTCGAATCCGGAAGTGTAGCATAGATAACCGCCCTTAAAAATAACATAGAATTTGTTTGCGTGTTAAATCGAGTAGAATTGTTCGTAGACGGTTAATTTTGGAAAAAATGAGCTAACTGCCAAGGGAATAATCTGGAGCCTAACTGCGTGCTGAATCCGGAAGTGTCATGTAGATGGTAAATTTTGGCGTAATGAGACAACCACCTAGGGAATGATCTGATATTTGATTTTGTGTCGAATCAGGTGGTGTCGCGCAGATAGAAAATTTTGGCGACATGCGCTAACAGCCTTGGGGAATGATGTAGAGTTTAAATGTGTGTCGAATTTGGAAGTGTAGCATAAACGGTAAATTTTGGCGGAATGAGATTATCGCCTTAAAAAATCCGGTAGTGTCGCGCAGATAGAAAATAATGGCGGCATGAGCTAACCGCCTATAGAATGATCTGGAGTTTGACTTTGTGTCGAATTTGGAAGTGTAGCATCGATGGTAAATTTTGGCAGATTTGTTCATAGACGGTAAATTTTGGCCGAATGAGCTAACTGCCTAGGGAGTAATTTGGAGTTTAATTGTGTGTCGAATCTAGATGTGTCGTGTAGATAGTAAATTTTGGCGTAATGAGCTAACCGCCTTGGAGAATGATCTGGAATTTGACTATATGTCGAATCCGAAAGTGTAGCATTGACAGTAAATTATGGCGATATGAGCTAACCACCTTGAAAAATATTATAGAATTTGACCGTGTTTCAAATCCAGTAGTGTGCCGTCAATGGTAAATTTTGGCAGAATGAGCTAACTACCTAGCGAACAATCCAAAGTTTGATTGCGTTTCAAATCCGGAAGTGTGTGTAGACGGTAAATTTTAGCATAATGAGATAACCGATGGGGAATGATTTGAAATTTGACTGTGTTAAATCCGGTAGTGTCGCATTGATACAAAATTTTAGTGGCATGAGCTAACTGCTTTGGGAAATGATCTGGAGTTTGACTGTATCTCGAATCGGGAAATGTAGCATATATAGTAAATTTTGGCGGAATGAGGTAACTGCCTTGAAAAATAAAATAGAATTTGATTGCGTATCGAATACGGTAGTGTCGCAAATTCGATAAATATTGGAAGAATGAGCTAATAGCCTAGGGAATAACCCAGAGTTAGACTGCATGTCAAGTCCGAAAGTATCGTGTATACGGTAAATTTTCACGTAATGTGCTAACCATCCGGGGAATGATTTGAAATTTAACAGCTTGTCTAATCCGGTAGTGTCGCGTAGATACAAAATTTTGGTGGCATAAGCTAACCGCTTTAGGGAATGATCTAAGGTTGGACTGTGTGTCAACTCGGGAAATATAGCATAGATGGTAAATATTGGCGGAATGAGTTAACCGCCTTGAAGAATAGTATAAAATTTAACTGCATGTCAAATCTAGAAGAATTGTTCGTAGACGGTAAATTTTGGCAGAATGAGCAACTGCCTAGCGAATTATCCAGAGTTTGATTGCCTGTCGAATTCAGAAGTGTCATCTAGTCGGTAAATTTTGGCGTAATGAGCTTACCACGTGGGGAATAATCTGTAATTTAACTGCGTGTCGAATCCGGGGGTGTCGCGTAGATAGAAAATATTGGCGGCATGTGCTAACCGCCATGGAGAATGATCTCTAGTTTGACTGTGTGCCAAATCTGGAAGTATAGCATAGATGGTAAATTTTGGTGGAATAAGCTAACCACCTCGAAAAATAATATAGAATTTGACTGCGTTTCAATCTAGTAGTATCTCGTGGACGGTCTATTTTGGTAGAATGAGCTAGTTGCCTAGGGAATTATCTTGAATTTGACTGCGTGTCGAATCTAGAAGTGTCGTGTAGACGATAAATTTGTCATAATGAGCTAACAAACTGGGGAATGATCTGAAATTTGACTGCGTGTCAAATCCGGTGGTATCGCGTAGATAGAAAATTTTTGCGGCATGAGCTAACTGCCTTGGAGAATGATCTAGAGGTTGACTGTTTGTTGAATCTGGAAGTGTAGCATAGACGATAAATTTTGGCGTAACGAGATAACCGCCAGGAAGAATAATATAGAATTTAACTGTGTGTCGAATTCGGTATCGTCGCATAAGTGTAAATTTTGGTAGAATAGACTAACTTCAGAGTTTAACTGCATGTCAAATCTGGAGTTATCATGTAGACGATAAGTTTTGGCGTAATGAGCTAACCACCTGGGGTTTTTCTAAAAATTGACTCTGTCGAATCCGGTGGTGTCGCATACTTAGAAACATTTGGCGGCATGAGCTAACCACCTTGGGAATGATCTGGAGTTTGACTGTATGTTCAATCCCGAATTCTAACCACCTTGAAAAATAATATAGAATTTGACTGCGTGTCAAATCCGGTAGTATCCTGTAGACGGTAAATTTTAGCAGAATGAGCTAACTGTTTAGGGAATAATCCAGAGTTTGATTGCGTCTTAAATCCGAAAGTGTCGTGTATACGGTAAATTATGACGTAATGAGCTAACCACCTTGGGAATGATCTGAAATTTGACTGCATGAGCTAACCGCCTTACAGAATGATCTGGACTTTGATTGTGTGTCTCATCCGGAAGTGTAGCATAGACGGTAAATTTTGGCAGAATGAGATAACCACCTTGAAAAATAATATAGAATTTGACAGTGTGTCAAATCCTGTAGAATTATTCGTAGATAGTAAATATTCGCAGAATGAGCTAACTGTCTAGGGAGTAATCCGAAGTTTGACTGCGTGTCGAATCAAGAATTGTTGTGTAGACGATAAATTTTGGCGTAATGAGCTCACCATCTAGGGAATGTTCTGAAATTTGAGTATGTGTCGTGTAGAAGGTAAATTTTGGCGTAATGAGATAACCGCCTGGAAAATGATTTGAAATTTGACTGTGTCAAATCCAGCAGTGTCGCGTAGATACTTAATTTTTATGGCCTGAGTTAATCACGTTGGGAAATGATCTCTAGTTTGACTGTTTGTGGAATCCGAAACTGTAGCATAGATGGTAAATTTTGGCGGAATGAGTTAGCCGCCTTGAAGAATAATATTGAATTTGAGCCCGTGTCGAATCTGGTAGGGTCGCGCATACGATAAGTTTAGTGGAATAAACAAGCTGCCAGGACTAATCCAGATTTTGAGTGCGTTTCAATTCCGGAAGTGTCATGTAGACAGTAAATTTTTTCGTAATTCGCTAGCAGCCTGGAAAATGGTTTAAAATTTGACTATGTGTCAAATCGAGTAGTGTTGCGTAGATATAAAATTTGGGTGGCATGAGCTAACCATTTTAGGGAATGATCTGGAGTTTGACTACGTGTCAAATCCAGTAGTTTCGCGTAGGCGATAAATTTTGGCAGAATGAGCTAACTGCCTATGGAATAATTCGGAGTTCGACTGCTCGTCAAATCTGGATGTGTCGTGTAGACAGTAAATTTTAGCGTAATGAGCTAACCACCTAGGGAATGATCTGAAATTTGACAGCGTGTCGAATTCGGTGGTGTCGCATAGATACGAAATTTGGTGGCATGAGCTAACCGCTTTGGGGAATGATCTGAGTTTGACTGTGTGTCGAATCCGGAAGTGTAGCATAGATGGTAAAATTTGGCGAAATGAGCTAAAGGCCTTGAAGAATAAAATAGAATTTGACTGTCTGTCGAATCAGGTAGTGTCGTATAGACGGTAAATTTTGGTAGAGTGAGCTAACTGCTTAGGGAATAATCCTAAGTTTGACTACGTGTCAAATCCATAAGTGTCGTGTAGACACAAAATTTTAGTGGCATAAGCTAACCGCTTTAGGGAATGATCTAGAGTTTGACTGTGTGTCGAATCCGGAAGTGTAGCATAGACTGTAAATTTTGGCAGAATTGTTCATAGACGGTAAATTTTGGCAGAATGAGCTAACTGCCTAGGGAATAATCTGGAGTTTGACTACGTGTCGAATCTAGATGTGTCGTGTAGATAGTAAATTTTGGCGTAATGAGCTAACAGCCCGGGGAATGATTTGAACTTTTACTGCGTGTCAAATCCAGTAGTGTGATGTAGATACAAAATTTTGGTGGCATGAGCTAACCGCCTTGGGGAATGATTTGGAATTTGACTGTGTGTCGAATCCGAAAATGTAGCATTGACAGTAAATTATGGCGAAATGAGTTAACCACCTTAACAATATTATAGAATTTGACTGCGTGTCAAATCTGGTAGTGTCCCGTAGACGTTAAATTTTGGCAGAATGAGCTAACTGCCTAGGAACAATCTGGAGTTTGACTGTGTTTCAAATCCGGAAGTGCATGTAGACGGTAAATTTTGGTGTTATGAGCTAACCACTTCGGGACTGATTGGAAATTTGACTGTGTGTCAAATCCGGTAGTGCCGCGTAGATACAAACATTTAGTGGTATGAGCTGACCGCTTTGGAAAATGATCTGGAGTTTGACTCTATCTCGAATCGGGAAGTGTAGCATATATGGTAAATTTTAGCGGAATGAGGTAACGGCCTTGAAGAATAAAATAGAATTTGACTGCGTGTCAAATATGGTAGTGTCGCCTAAACGGTAAATATTGGCAGAATGAGCTAACTACCTAGGGAATAACCCAGAGTTTGGTTGCATGTCAAATCCGGAAGTGTCGTGTAGACAGTTAATTTTGGCGTAATGAGCTAACCACCTGGGAAATGATTTGAAATTTGATAGGTTGTCAAATCCGGCAGTGTCGCGTAGATACAAAAGTTTGGTGGCTTGAGCTATCCGCTTTAGAGAATGATCTAGAGTTGGACTGTGTGTCAAATCCGGAAATGTAGCATAGATCGTAAATTTTGGCGGAATGAGTTAACCGCCTTGAAGAATAGTATAAAATTTTACTGCATGTCAAATCCACAAGAATTGTTCGTAGACAGTAAATTTTGGCAGAATGAGCTATCTGCCTTGTAGAATAATATTGTATTTGACTGCATGTCAAATCTAGAAGAATTGATCGTAGACAATAAATTTTGGGAGAATGAGCTAACTATCTATGGAATAATCTGAAGTTTAATTGCGTATCGAATCCAAAAATATCTTTAAAACGGTAAATTTTGGTGTAATGAGCAAACCACCTGGAGAATGATCTGAAATTTGACTGCATGTCGAACCCGGTGCTGTCGCCTAGATAGAAAATTTTGGCGGCATGAGTTAACCAATTTGGCAAATGATCTGGAGTTTGACTATGTGTCGAATCTAGAAGTGTAGCATAGGTCGTAATTTTGGCGGAATGAGATAACAGCCTTGAAGAATAATATAGAATTTGATTGCATGACGAATATTGTAGTGTCGCTTATACGGTAAATTTTGGTAGAATGAGCTAACTGCCTAACGGATAATCCGTAGTTTGACTGCATGACAGATCCAAAAGTGTTGTGTAGACGGTAAATTTTGGCGTAATGAGCTAACTACCTGGGGGATGATCTGAAATTTGACTGCGTGTCGAATCCGGTGGTGTCGCGTAGATAGAAAATTTTGGCGGCATGAGCTAACCACCTTGGGGAATGATCTGAGTTTCACTGTGTGTCAAATCCGAAAATATAGCATAAACGGTAAATTTTGCGGAAGGAGCTAAATGCCTTGAAGAATAATATGGAATTTGACTGCGCGTCGAATTCGGTAGTGTCGTGTAGACGATAAATTAGAAAACTAACTACCTAGGGAATAATCCGGAGTTTGATTGCGTGTCGATTCTGGAAGTGTCGTGTAGAAGATAAATTTTGGCATAATGAGCAAACCGCTTGGGGAATGATCTAAAATTTGACTGCATGTCGAATCAAGCAGTGCCCTGTAGATACAGAAGTTTGGTGGCATGAGCTAACCGCCTTGGAGAATGATCTGGAGTTTGATTGTGTGTTGAATCTGGAAGTGTAGCATCAATGCTAAATTTTGGAGGATTGAAGTACCCGCCTTGACGAATAAAATAGAATTTGACTGCGTGTCGAATACGGTAATGTCGCATAGACGGAAAATTTTGGCAGAATGAGCTAAATGCCTAGGGAATAATCCAGAGTTTGAATGCGTGTCAAATCCGGACGTGTCGTGTAGACGGTAAATTTTAGCGTAATGAGCAAACCACCTGAGGAATGAATTTTAAATTTGACATCTTGTCAAATCCGGTAGTGTCGCGTTGAAAAACATTTGGTGGCATGAGCTAACCGCTTTAGGGAATGATCTGGAGTTTGATTGTGTGTCGAATCCGGAAATGTAGCATAGATGGTAAATTTTGGCGGAATGAATTAACCGCCTTGAAGAATAATATAGAATTTGACAGCGTGTCAAATCTAGTAGATTTGTTTGTTTGTAAACAGTAAATTTTGGCAGAATGAGCTAACTGCATTAAAGAATAATATAGAATTTGAATGCATTTCAAATCTAATAGAATTGTTCGTAGACAGTAAATTTTTGCAGAATGACCTAACTGCCTAGGGAATAATCCGGAGTTTGATTGCGTGTTGAATCCAGAAGTGTCGTGTAGACGGTAAATTTTGGATAATTAGCTAACCACCTAGGGAATGATCTGAAATTTGACTGCGTGTCGATCACAAATAGAAGGTTTTCAATGGTATTCATGAGTTGATAAACTGAGTACAAATATGATCTATATATTTACTGTCTTCGCCACTTGTTGATCTTAATGCCTAGATTAAACTGATCACTTAGTCTATAATTTTAGGTTAATCAATTCATCAAAAGTGTTTTAGGTTGCTAGAAGAAACATTGGTGAGCAATCAGTCCCTAGCCAACGCCAGTTGATGCTATGGCTGATTGTGAACATATTGAACTCATTCACTAATGCTTGTCTGCATCTCTAGATCCAAACGACAGTGGGTCGGTCTTAGTTTTATGTGTGAGTTCTAGACGTGTGCTAAATTATATCCTGAATAGTTGCTCGATTTTTATCTCTGAATTACCGGCGAAATACCATAGTCTAGTGCCTTGTTTTATTGATTTACATTGCTTTAAATATTTATTACTTGTTACTTCTCCTTCTCCACTCGCCCCACTTCCTCTCCGCATTTGATTCCGCCATTAATCTCTTCGAGCTCAAACCCAAACTGCAAATTTCTGCTACTTAAGCTTCGAAATCCAGCGTTCTCTTCCTATTTCTTATTACTTTCAGTTTCTTCTTCCTCTCTCAATTTTTTCTTTCTTCCAAATCTTCTTCTTCGTCATCTGGTCCTCGTCATCTTCAGGTTCTCTTCGGGTTAAACTGAAGGTAAATTAATATTTACTTGTTCAATTGAAAACTACTGAAACTTTAATTTTGGGTTTAGAGTCATTTTTTTGTTAGGGGTTCATCGTAGAAGAGGAATTTATGAATTTAGGGTAATTGCGATTTTGGTCCTCGTCATCTTTGGGTTATCTTCAGGTTAAACTGAAGGTAAACTAATGTTTACTTGTTCAATTTCAAACTACTGAAACTTAAATTTTAGGTTTAGAGATTAGACATTGTTTTGTTAGGGGTTCGTGGAAGAGGAATTGATGAATTTAGGGTTTCGATTTGGGGTATCGATTTAGGGTCTTCAATTTAGGATCTTCAATTTAGGGATTAAGTATGAATTGTATTGGATGTTTTGCAGGTTTGTGATAGGTATATAAATTGAAGACGATGAGGAAGAGAATTGGAAATGTGAAGGATCCTAAAGATCCAGCAATTGGTGATAGTTCCTGTTCGATCCAAAAAAAGAAATTGAGGACAAAAATAAAGCATAGGGTATGATTTTTTGAATTATTTGATTACGATTAATAATTAAGAATTGGTTTAACATGTAATTAAACTAGTTTAACATGTTTTTATATCGTTTTTCTTGCAGCCTTCTCAAGAAGTAGGCGGATCGGGTACATATACTGGTGGTGCTGAGGAAAAAATTGTAAGTATTAGAATTAAATAGAGTTACACTTGCAGCCTTTGTGTTTGACATGTTAAACTAGAGTTAAATTTTAGGTAAAACTAGAGTTAAACTAATACTAAACTAGTGTTAAACTGTTGTTAAACTAATGTTAAAATAGGGTTAAACTTGCAGCCTTAGTGTTTTACATGTTAAATTATTGTTAAACTAGAGTTAAACTAGAGTTAAACTAGAGTTAAACTAGAGTTAAACTAGAGTTAAACTAGAGTTAAACTAGAGTTAAACTAGCGTTAAACTATAGTTAAATTAGCGATAAACTAGGTTTAAACTAGAGTTAAACTAGAGTTAATGTTAAGCTAATGTTAAGCTAATGTTAAGCTAATGTTAAGCTATTGTTAAACTAATGTTAAACTAATGTTAAACTAATGTTAAACTAGTGTTAAACTATTGTTAAACTATTGTTAAACTATTGTTAACATTACTTATTTTACTGTTTTGAATGTAGGTACCTGTACAGCCGTTGGGGTTCTTCTTTGAGTCTAGCCAGTACTCAAAGATCACGAAGATTGGTACACGGTGTGATCCTAGTAAGTGTGTCCAATTCATAAGGGATCTCGGTGGAGAAGAGCTTAGGTGGTTCCTCCGACATCCACAGTTCAAGCACATCTTCCATATGCATCAAGAGAATAACCGGAAGGTAATGGGTGCTTGGAGCTTCATCCAAAGGATGGCAAGGACGGAGAAGCCACAGCAAATGTGGTTCATTGTAAATGGAGTTCCCGTAAGGTACGGTCTTAGGGAACATGGTCTTCTCTGTGGCTTATACTACCACCATTACCCGGAGAACTATAAAAATCTCGGTGGGAACCAGCTGGTAACGAAGTATTTTGGGAAGAACGCTACGCCTTGGCCGGAGCATGTTTTTAAGAAGCTGTCCTCGATGAGACCTTCAGATAATAGGTTGAAGATGACTATTTTGTGGTTTCTAGCCACAGTGATAAGAGGCAAAGCGAAGGTCGCAGCACCGATAGATCCCTTTATTAGGAGGATTGTGAATGATTTACCGAAATGTTTGACTTTCCCGTGGGGACGTCTTACATTTGAGGACTTAGAAAGTGAGATCCTGAAAATTCCGGAGCGGATGAAGGGTACTGTCAGCCCTACTACGGTAATTCTAGGATTTATCTTACCATTTGAGGTAAAATTTAATTTGTTATATTAGTTAAGATATATATTAAATTATGTGTTAAAATATGTGTTAATCTATGTGTCTTATGTACAGTTATTCCCATTTGAAGCCATTCCCAATTTGAAGAACCATTTTAGAGAGAAAATCCCATGTGAAGACCAATGCCCTAGGATGTGCAAGGGAAGGTTCAAGGAATTGAACACAAAGGGTTTCGGGTTGGGAGACATCTACATAGCTCTTGGGAATTCCACGGTTAGTTAAGTTTAAAGTAGTTTAGCTATAGTTTAACTTCATTTTAACTTCAGTTTAACGTTGTTTAACTTTAGTTTAACATTGTTTAACCTTCGTTAGCGCATTTAACTTCGGTTTAACAAGTGATTTAACTAATTTAACTTCCGTTTAACAAGTAGTTTAACTAAGTTTATGTATATGTCACAGGAAATTGCAAGCATCTTGGAGGCTAAAGGTGAGGGCGGGATATGATGGAGGAAATCATGGGTGAGGAGGATGATTCTGATGCGACATGATAATTGATGGTTGGACCACCATTATATCGAATGGTGGGCTTATATTGTGGGCGGATCTCTTGGAAAGAGATCGGCTCATAAAACCATCATACCCGTGCTCTTGGTGCTATTGATATTGCTTTCTGCTCCTGCTGCTCTTGCTGCTGCTCCTGCTTTTCTTCTTTATCTGCTCGATCACACCGGGCTCCATGAATCAATTCTTTGAAATGTCCAAGGCAATGATGGAAGGGTTCAAAACCCTTAATAGTAAGGTTGGTGATCTGGATGTTAAGGTAGGTAGTTTGACAAGTAGGATTGATCTCCTGGAGAAATCCAAGAGTGGTGAACCTGTTTTCGTGGACGAAGATTTTAACAACGATAGTCCTGGGAGATGTAAGTATATATTCTCAAATAATTTGCATTATTTTTTTTTTAATAAAATGGACTAACTACTTCAACAATTTCTATAGGGTCGCCCATGACCTCTCCTATTGCAAATGTATATGATAAAGCTGCTGGGAAAAGAGTGATAGAGATGTGTGGTGATACTGATGACGAGGATGATACTGATGATGAAGGGGATAAGGAGGAGGTAGAGAAGGTGGAGGAGGAGGAAAAGGAGGAGGAGGATGAGGAGGCTGTGGAGAAGGAGGAGGAGGATGAAGAGGAGAAGGAAGAGGCAGAGGAGGAGGCTGTGGAGAAGGAGGAGGAGGATGAAGAGGATACGGAGGAGGAGGTGGAGAAGGAGAAGGAGGAGGAGGATGAAGAGGATACGGAGGAGGAGGAGAAGGAAGAGACAGAGGAGGAGGTTGTGGAGAAGGAGGAGGTGGAGAAGGAAGAGGCAGAGGAGGAGGCTGTGGAGAAGGAGGAGGAGGATAAAGAGGATGCAGAGGAGGAGGTGGAGGAGGAGAAGGAAGAGGTGGAGGAGGAGGCTGTGGAGAAGGAGGAGAAAGAGGAGGAGAAGGAGGCGGAGGCTGTGGAGAAAGAGGAGGAAAAGGAGGAGGAGGCTGTGGAGAAAGAGGTAGAGAAGGATGAGGAGAAAAAAGAGGTGATAGATGTGGATGCCAAGGACGACAATGATGCTGAAGGTACTTAATTTAATCTTGTCATATCTTGTATTTAAATTTCAGTTTAACTTGTTAAATAAATTTTTTATATATGTGCAGGTATATATCCTCTAACTGCAATGGTTGTTTGGATTCCTCCTCATGAAGTGCCTACGGTCAATTTGGTTATAGATGTGGACAGTCCTCCCGAAAATGAGGATGAAGGGTTAGACAAGAAGAGAAAACGTAAGCAGTCCAAACACCTTCTCCCACCTTATACTGGGGAGAAAAAAGGTCGAGGAGGTAAAGGTGGTAGAGGAGGAAGAGGAGGAAGAGGAGGGAGAGCAAGCAAAAGACAAAAGGCATAAATGTTGGCAAAAGTGTTTCACTTTGGATTTGTGTTGTTGAACCTTTATATTGGCAAAAGTGGTTTCAGTTTGGATTTGTTTGTTGAACCTCTAGTTTGGCAAAAGTGTTTCAGTTTGAACTTATTATTTTAGGAATTTATGTGAACTTACTTTACCTTCAGTTTATCTTCAATTTAACTTTAGTTTAACTTCGATTTAACTTCAGTTTAACTTCAGTTTAACTTCAGTTTAACTTCATTTTAACTTCACTTTAACTTCAGTTTAACTTAGTTTAATTCAGTTTAACTTAGTTTAATTCAGTTTAACTCAGTTTAACTTAAATTAAAAATTAACAAATTTAAAAAAAAATTACTAATTAAAAAAAACGGTGCCGTCATTACTTTTAATTTAAAAAACGGTGCCGTCATTCATTTTTGTTTCCATAGAGTTTAACCACCTAGTTTAACCAAAAATCTAATTTAACAAAGTTACACATAGTTTAACTTCCATCTTAAAAACCAAAAACCTAGTTTAACCCTATTTAAAAAGATTTCATATAGTTTACCTTTCTGAAAATTCCATTTAACACACATTTAACATCGTTGTATGAATCAATATATATTAAATTGATCCGTTTATTTTATTTTACAATTCAGATGATAGTAATAACTAAGTAACATACATTGTATATGGTTTTTACCGAGATTTCAAACTGAACATGCATAATATTTTAAAATTTTATTCTTTTACAATTTTGACTATTAACAAAGATTAACCATATGCTGCAACTATTTTTTGTTTGACCGTTATGATTGTTAAAGAATTAAGTTGGTTAAGATGACCTATTTAACTTCGGTTTAACGGTAGTTTAACTTCGGTTTAACAGTAGTTTAACTTCAGTTTAACAACATTAGTTTAACAGTAGTTTAACAGTAGTTCAACAGCAGTTTAACTTTTAATACAAAAATTTGAAATAGCAGTTATACCTGATATATCAAATACACATCCAGCAACAAAAAAATAACCGCAAGTCTTATTTCAAGAAATTTAAATAAATAAATTAGGTTGACATATTAAAGTAACTTCCAAGTCCTTGGGATCTTGTTCTTCCTCGATGTTCTCCAACTGACGGAAACCTAGCCTGTTGAGTTCTTCCCTTTTTTCCGGTAATCTGGAGGCAAAACGCATCTACCATTAATATGAGTAGAAACTACCCACGCAGATGTATTCGGTACAGGATAGATGGTCTTACAGTAAGCCGTCACCCAATTCTCAGAAAAATAATAACGTGAGCAGTACTCGTGTAGATCGACCTCTGACGTTTTTCCGTGGAACATAATTGCAGCAATCGCATGTTCACATGGATATTTGTCCATATCATAACGCCTACAACTACAACTTTTGCTTTTAAGATCAACCATGTAACATTTTCCATCTTCTCTAAGCACCGTGTATTCAAGCATAAAACTGTTTAGCTCAGATACTGGTAACTTTTTTGCAATCTCACATCTCTTGTGCAATAACTTATAGACAAAAGGTACTAGTTTCTGAGTAGTTGGTACCTCCGCGGCAGCCTTCCTATGCTTTTTGGACCATTTTCACAAATCTTGGCAATAATCGAATCAAACAATGGTAGCAACTAGTAATTTTTTTGATCTTTGAACAAACCATTGATACATTCAACAGAATTGGTGCTGCATATGTTGTATCTTTCTCCTGGAAAATAGCATTTTGTCCACTTACAATCGTCAACACTTTCATCTAGATACTCACCACATTTAGATGCCTTATCCTAAATTCTTGATAAAGTCGGAGGAACTCAACCTCTATGTAAGTCCGACCGCATTCTCTAAACTGGACTGCAACATCTTTTTTGTTAGCGCCATAAGCACGCGATTTCACATTCTGAGATATATGCCACAAACAATATCCATGCTTAGCATTGGGATACACCTCCCCTACAGTTTTTATGATGCTTTTATTTCTGTCCGAAACGAACACAAGCTCAGGGTGATCTGGCATAACTGTTTTCAACGTTTGGAGAAACCACCTCCAACTTGCATCATTTTCACTGTCTACTACCGCAAAAGCGAGAGGATAATTGTGATGCTCTGGATCTTGAGCAGTTGCAACAATAAGAACTCCACCATATACAGTCTTAAGAAAAGTCTCATCCACAATGATAACTTTTCGCATTACTTTAAATCCTTCTATACTAGCACCCAATGCAAAGAATACATACTTAAACTTGTTTCCTTCACCACATTCCAGCCGTGTTAACGTACCTTGATTCATCTTCTCCAACATGTACAAATAAGAAGGCAATATTTTATAGCAATCTTCTGGGCTGCCGCGCAAATCAGCTAACCCTAGTTTTTTCCCTCTCAAAGCGGTACTATATGAGACCTCACAACTTAGCCTTCTTTGCACTAAACCCATCAACATTTTTGGGGTTGGAGTTTCAAATTGATCCGGATAATCCTCATGCACAACTGATGCAACTAATCGCGGTGTTCCCTTTTTTTAATGTTGCTTGTACTCGAAGTTAGCCGAGAGCATGTATCCATCTTGTTGTATGTTCTAACAGACCAACGATCTGAACCCTTTTTCGTCGCAACTCGTACTGACCATTTGCAACCAATACCTCGACATTTATACACTAACAACTTACTTGTCGACTTGATCGTAGCGACCTCGAAGCAATGCTTGTGTACAGCTCTATCAATTAAATCTTGGACTTCACGCTTACTACCAAACTCTTATTTTCGCTCATATCAATACCATCATCCCATTCAACCTCTACAACATCCACAACCTCATCTGGTTCTACAACAGGTGAACCTTGATAGTTATCCACATCCGGATAAGCAATTGTGCCTCGATAGTCAACGACATCCAAATCAACATATGTACCTTCACAATCATCGACACCCAATTCATTGTTTCCAATATCTCGATTACAAGGAACAATATCCCATCCAGCAATACTTTCTGATGATTTCCCAATTTCTGGTAACCAACCAACTCTATCTACATTATCTCCAGCATCATTCCTAACATCGTCACAAATTCCCATAACTCTACTTGATTTACCAGACGATATCTCTTGTCTGGAAGCTTGTGAACTTTTTTGGGTTTGTTCAACACCTTCCACTACCTCGACGTGCACAACAACTTGCTCTTTATTTTCACATAACCATATGTATCCCAAGACAAAAACTTGGTCATGTTGAAACGACCCGCCCCAAAAACCACTAAACCGGGATCGGTTCAATAAACATAAACCACACAAAACCAGCATTTTTAAAATTTCTAACAACTTAACCAATTAATCCATTTATTCCAACATAATAAAAAAATGTTCTAACAATCTAGCGGAAGCAATTTCAGCAATAAACACTAATCTGAATAACAAATATCCAATATAAATAAAATAAATAAAAACTATCACGGTATGTCATCCTGGTCCGTCACTGCAGTTCCACGAGTTTCAGCTAGCTTTATCCTTTCTCTTACCTGCGCCATTACGAAAAGACGCAGTTAGTATTTAATAAATACTGAGGAGGCGATCAACCCGTCTACTAGGTCAATTAGGAAAAAATTACGAAAATACCCCTCTGACATAATCAAATGTCCGGACTCGACAAACAACACAACAATGATTTAATAAAATTAATTCACCGCAAACTAATGAATTAAATCAATCAACGGCAATTTAAAACACCCAAAAATTGACTAAAACAATTAATTCTCAACAATAATTCATAGAAAAATTACATAAAATAATCTCATAAATAACGGCAATTTCTATCAATTTTTCCGGAATTTATCTCTGCAATAAAAACACCGCAAAAATCACAAAACACAGAATTAAATCCTAACACTGAATTATCTCGGGAAATAATTCCGTAAATCATCCGACCACGGTACTGCACTCACCGTAACCACTAGTAGCACTTTCCGACATAACTTTTCTGCGACTTCCGAAAACTTTTTCCGCGATGTCTACACCCTCAAATCCCGAATCCGCAACCTAATAATAATAAAATATTATTAATTAATATTTAATTATTAATTTAACATACTAACGTAACATGACTTAATGACTTAATAAGTCATCTCCTTCTTCTTCGTGGAAGGTCTGCAACTTCAACACAACATCACCGAACATAACATCCACCAGCATCCATCGATCAACTATTCCCACCATAACTGCCACTCTCTGTCACATCCTCACCGAAACTCAATGACGATCTCAACCCTTTTAGGTGCTGTTGACACCACGCCATTGCCGCTCACGACGATCTCCACAACGCCGTGACTCCACCGTACCGCCGTTCACGATCTCGACCATCAACGCTATCCACTATTACGCCACCCTCGCGGCTTAACAACAAAGGATCCGACAATTACGAACAACTAACCAAAGAGAGGACCCTTACCGTGAGAGATGAGAGATGGAGACTTGAGCTTTTCGCCCACGGCAACGACCGAACCGACCAAACTAAACGATCAACACCAAATCACTTAGCTCTTCTCTCCTCCCTCACGCAAAACTCAGCAACCTCTCTTCTCTCTTCTTCTGCTAGATGGAGGCGATAAAAAAATCAAGAGAAAGGCTGTTGTGACGTGACTTATAGAAGAAGAAATAGGGTTTCATCAAAATTTGACAAATACAGCGATCAGTCCTCCAACTTTTCCAACTTTGCAATTCAGCCCCACAACTTTTGAAATTATCAATTAAACCCGACAGCCACAAATTGTTTTAAACAATTCAGCCCTTACTTTTAATTTCTCCAACTAAAACCCCAAATATCAAAATTACGGATGTTACAATTGTCATCGTAGATATATGATACTCTCTGCAATATTCCATGAATGTAACTTAATTTCAGCCTCGTCGCTTCGTCTACATTCACTTTTTTACGAATTTTCTCAAGCAACAATGAGTAATTGAATTTCTCCGCACCACCATACGTAAATATATAATATATTTGAACTTCTCTTGGATTCCATTTAACAATATCTCTCCTATGTAAATAATATCCACTATAATCAAAATAAATGAGCGTCATTGTCCCCTGCAAACAAATAATAAAAAAATATCAGTGTATAGTGTGTATGGTTTAACTAGTTTAACTTAGTTTAACTTCTGCAACATAGTTTAACTTAGTTTAACTCCTACAACATAGTTTAACTTAGTTTAACTCCTGCAACATAGTTTAACTTAGTTTAACCCTGTAACATAGTTTAACTTCAGTTTAACTTTCGAACTTACTTTACCAACAGTAACTGCGATTCTACCCAGATCCGATCGACGAATTCCAAAACAAGATTTGAAAATGGCTCAAATCCAAACTCGAATTTAAGCTATTACT
Organism: Cardamine occulta; assembly: GCA_028015245.1. Lineage (NCBI taxonomy): Eukaryota > Viridiplantae > Streptophyta > Magnoliopsida > Brassicales > Brassicaceae > Cardamine > Cardamine occulta. The sequence goes on along the minus strand of CM051373.1, from coordinate 7,771,119 downwards.
CATATATAACACTTACATTGAAGAGATTAAAACTCATAAACAACATATTGAAGAGATTGAAAGCAGATTCACCTCGTTGACAATGGCGGAAGGAGTTTGAGGATTTCGGAGAAAAGGAAGGAGTTTCGGAGCTGTATGACCTGAGAAGAGGAAGTGAGATCGCCGGCGACGGAGGAGGCTCGTCTGAGGAAGCTCGCAGCAGCTTCGTGTCGTCGTCGTCGGAGATTCGTGTCGTCGGGGTCAAATGATGAAGTCGTCGTCATCGTCGGACCAAATGCAGCAGCTGACTTTTTTTTTTTAATTAAATCAAGGTTAAAATGGGAATATCACATATATGAGTTAAATGAAAGTCATGTACATTACATAGAGGTCATAGAGTTCCTTTTTCTTTTATAAGGTCAGTCCAGCATTTGGTCCCTCAAATGAGTTACATAAGTCAGAACGTAAATTGGTTAAACCAAATCGGTAAAATATTATAATACTAAAATAGATAATCATTATATTCTAGTAAATCTTATGTTTTCCTTTTATTATTTGATTATTCAACGGTGCGGCAAATATTTACCATCTTGATCAAAAACACGTTATTCTGTCATATGAACCGGTGGATATGATGCCACCTCAGCAATCCTAGTACAATTCATATTAAACGGCTGAGATTGAATTACGAGGGTTCTACTGCTAAAAGCTACTTCGACGCTTCTGCTCTCTCTTGCTCCTCTATTAAAAAAAAATTCTGGAACAAAATTTTCTGGAAAGTCTGAAAATCATAGCTAGTTTCGGGAAGATGACACCTGTAAAAGATGATAAGGAAACCAAGGAGGAACCAACGATTCAGGTACTGAGCGACGATGACAGTGAAGAAGTGGAAGAACCCAAAGACGGAGGAGAAGAAGTTACCAGCGACGTCGATGAAAAAGACGAGGACGATGATGAGGTACAGGTTTTACAGTCCTTAGATGGGCCTCCTGCACCTTCAGCGAAAGATGAAGATGAAGAAGACGAAGAAGATGAAGACGACGACGATGACGATGACGACGAAGACGATGAAGACGATGAAGAAGAGGAGGTATGAATCTCTTTGGGTTTTATTTCTAACTTTGAAGATTGTAGATCTAGGGCTTTCTGCGTGTCTTTAGGTGTAAATTCAACTCTGAGATCTGATTCGAATAAATACCAATTCTGAGAATCAATGAATCGTCCTGGAATTTTTTTTTGTTAAACGCTCACTAGGGTTTATCGTTTTGTCGTTTTTTTCCGAATCAGGATTAGGGTTTGTAGTCTTTTTTTATTCACCGAGTCAATAGATTTGTAGTAGAAAACGAAAATAAAAACCTTTGACCTCATATTATCTTTGAAAGTCAACACCAATCACTTTGGTCCGAACATGTGTGGTTTGCTCATATTACATACAAAATTGTGCAGGAGGATCTTGGGACAGAGTACTTAGTGAGGCCGGTTGGTGAGGTTGAAGATGAGGATGATGCAAGTGATTTTGACCCTGAGGAGAATGGTGTGGAAGAAGACATCGATGAAGATATTGAAGAAGAAGATGCTGATGAGGACATCAACTTGAGTACTGGCAAATCTGAGCCTCTCCCCAAGAGGAAGCGGGTTGCTAAGGACCACAATGAGCCAGCAGATGTGACCGGTGGTGACGACATTAGGCCTTCTAAACGCTAGTTTTAACTTCAAACTGACCTCAATCCATGAAATAAGTTAGAACTGGATTCAAATTTCACAATATTCGAATCATTTGGTTGGGTTGATGTAGTTTTTAATTTAGTTGTAGTGATGCTTAGAGCTCTTATGGATTGTTGTTTCTCTATGTTCTCTGAGACAGATTCAAACAAGTTAAGTTATCAATGATCTTCATCTTTTTATGTTTTTTAGTTTCTCATATTTTCTTGATTTTATTATGCTCAAGGATACTATTATGAGTAAAACAAACAACTTCAATTTATATATGACCCTATTATCCAAAACATGACTCAAGAACCAAAAGATTTACACATAGCTCTAACCTCCTACATTAACCGTTCTCCGATTTTCTCTTTTGCCGTTATTTGGCTGGTCATGTCCTTGTTTTGCTTCATCAGCCCCATCTTCTTCATCTTCTTCTTCTTCATCATCTTCATACAACACCATAACGACATTACCATCAACATCTACTTCGTACTCTATATTATCACCATCTTCATTTTCATCTCCATCTTCATCAAACTCTTCCTCTTCCTCATCATCATCATCATCAAATTCATCATCCTCCATACCTCCCCGAACAGAGTGAAACTCAGGAGGTGGAGGGCAGTCTTCAGTAATGGCCTCATCACGTTTCATCACGAGATGCCTAATCACCCTCTCATCACCATCTAACAATCCCTTAAATTCGTTTAAGTATTTTGCCTCTATCTCAAAGTTCATAAGTATATAGTGAGCATTCTCAGCTTTCTGTATTTTGTAGGCCAGTCTACGCATTCCCCAGTCACTAAACCTCCAAACTTTCCCCTTCTTCTCCTTGAGGAATTCTGAATATCAACAAACATAATTACACACAAGTTTCACTAGCGCAAGAACTAAAAACACAGGAATAGATTGGATTTGGGTTTCTATTGACCAGTCTAGCATGAAAGCTAGTGAGGGAACAAGAGGGCATAAGAAAGGAAAAAAGCTAATTCACCTTGTACTTTCTGGTTGATGCTTTCGACCTCCTCAGCATGTTTTTCATGAATCAAGTAAACCACTTCATAGTGCCTCACTGCACACACATAGCTTATACATGATTAACAGAATCCATGATTTTCTCTCTGTGACTATGCACTAATATCAAGGATTGATCATATCCTAAGGTAAGCTCCCAGCGGTCTAAAGAACAAATTTTGCATATTTCCGAATTTCTCTCCTAAGTTAAAAGCGCCATATCCTATATCTTACATTATAATCATTTCTTCATACGAAAGTCGAGATTTTACATAAATCATCAATTTTTGAAGAACTTGACTTCAAAATTCAAGAACAAGGGCAAAGCTAGCTAATGAGGATATATCTTCGCTGTTTGGAAAATTAAGAATAAATAGAAACAGTTGAAAGAAGGTGAGCTTACTCCTTTCCTCATTCAGGTCACTCTGAAGCTGAAGATCCAGAAATTCATATAGCTCCTCTGTGAAAATGAGAAGAAACAAACAACTTTAAGCATCAAATCATTTTGATAACTAAAACCAAACAAAGCAGATCATTTGCCATATATTAATCACTTACTTTCTTCAGCATCAGCAAACTCGGGAAGTAGTTCACCTTCTTCATCAATCTTCTTCTGCAAATTCCAATCCATACAATTGAACAATTACACAACTTCAGCTTCAATCATGAAGTATAACAATAATCGTTACTATCTTCATAATCCAGATTTCTACAAATTCGAAATCAGCTACTGAGAGAAGAGATTAAGAAACTAGAACCTCTTTAAGAAGAACGGATTCAGGGAAAGGACCAGTGGCTTCGTCAGGTCTAGCGGAAAAGCTATGATTGTCATCTTTCTTACTTTTCTTCTTCTTCGCCTTCGCGACCAAAGAAAGAGATTTAGATCCTCTGCGGCCAAGACACACGCGCGACGGGTTGATGAACGAATCTCGACCGTCAATTCTGGGCCTGAGAGACACCAGAGACGAAGACGCGTGCAAGAGTGACTCCATTGGAGAAATCACGAGAGAAAGGAGGGAAGAAGAAGAAGAAGAGAGGGGTTTTAGCACAAGAGCAGAGAATTTGAGGGTTTTGGATAAGAAAACGTTTGTTAAAATTTCACTTTGACCCCTATTGTTATTTATAATATCGAAAAACGCCTGATATAGTTTAATACGATCAAACAAGACCACTTATTTTGTAATCATATATAGTCAAACTAAAGAACTGTGAATGCACCATGATATACTCAAAGTGGGATGCATCATCTCTAATTAGAACACTGTTGTGACTCTGTAAGTCATCATCCTGCAACATGTGATGTCAAATTTTATATATGTTCTTCCCTTAAATTATTGTACTCTTCCTTAGTAACACCATAATCAAAATCAGAAATCATATATTCAATTAAAGAATTTGCAAAGAGAGTTAAAGACAGAAAACTTAACAAGTAAATAAATGACAGGTCTCCTTGTAAACTAGATTTGGACCAAGCTTGGAACATAACTAAAGAGAAAAGGCTCCACAAAATAACCTGGTTGGTATGCAGATTCCTCAAGAAGATCCACTTTTCTGAACGTATCCTCTCTAATAATGAAAATATTGATTGTATCATCATCTTCTTTGATGAATGTGTCACAACATACTGCTACTTTGTTTTCCTCATCCACCAAGAAACTCATCGAAAACGCAAACATATATATATCATCACCCACGCCCACTTTAAACAACATTCTCCACGATGCGTCCTTGGCCTCATCAATCTTATTGGTTAACCATATCTCTATTGTTGATTCAACTTCGTTTTGAAATAACACCGCAAGTTTTTCTTCCTTTACAGTAGATAGCACCACAGTGTCGTAGTGACAATCCCCCTTAAACGGCAGACGCAAACGTTGAAATCTCTCCTTTGTGAAATCAAACTCTAGTAAAAAATCATCGATAAGTTTCTCTCTATCTGAAGCAATCCAATAAGTATTTCCCTTCAAAGACACGCCACGGCCCTCAGTTGCCAACTGCCAGTTATGAGTAACGTCATCAAGAACCCTCCATGAATTAGAGTTAAACTCATAGATCTCAAACTCAGCAGAAACACAACATGAACACGCAAATCTTAATATTTTGTAGCTACTACAACAGGATTTGTTGTTTTCGTAACCTAGAGCAAACTTACCTGATACTTTGTAGACAGTTCTGAGTTCGATCCACCTGGTTTTCCCCATAAACGGGTTATGAACCACGATTTTAACACCGTATTCCATGGTTTTCGTAGAGTTGGTGCACAATAACAGTCCGTTGCAATGCAAGATTTCAAAGTTGTAAAAGTCAAGTAGGCCAAGTTTACCTTTAACCTCCATAGTTGGATCAATGTTGTTGTGAATTCCGCTGATTTTGACAGTCATTGAATAAACCGCAGAAGTCCTCAACATAAGAACCATAGACTCCTTTGTTGCTCTATCAACGTGTTTCTTGGCGAATCTATGATCATTGAATAATGCGTTCCATTGTTTACAAGTAGATCGTAGTCGTTTGAGACATCTAGCCGGAACCCTAGAGAGTATCTCCTCTACCAAATCCTCTGAAAGATTGGATAGCATCATTGTTTCTATTGTGATGAGAGGAGCTGTATATAGAAATTAGGGTTTTAAATTTAGTTTATTCTCTTCAATTAAGTCTTATAGATAAAGGTTAGAATATTCGGTATATAAAGGCTAAAAAAAATCTATTTCCTTTTCCTATGTGGTTTTATAGATAACTTGAATTTTGTTTTATATATGAATTATTTTTTTGTCAAATTGTGTATGTATCTTAATTATTCCTAACTCGGAGCTAAATTCTCATGGTAATTGGAACGCTGGAATGCGCAATAAGGCAATAATATTGTTATAAATAAAATCAAACGTGTTTTAAAAATGTTGTGAGGTTTTGGACTAATAAAATCTTGATTTTTGTATGATTTAGAGTTTTACTTTACTGTTTCTTCTTAATTTTTAACAAGTCCATGACCCAATAAATTGGATTTAACACACGATAGGTAATTTAAATTGGATTTTACTAGATATGGTTGGGCTAAACTTGGAACATAACTAAAGAGAAAGGGGTCGTAACCTGGCCCGGAATAGGCTCCCAGATCCTTTAATTTTTTTCTCTGAACTCATCCTCTCCAACAATATGTTAGATATGGTTGAGGTTTTAGGGGTTCCGGTTATAATCGGTTTCATATATTTGCTTCATGGATGGTTATCTTTGGTTTAAATACATTGCACCGATAGTAACCGGAATTTTAATAAGAAGATTTTGGAGAAAAACGGAGAGTGTGGGAGTTTCAATGAGAATAACATTATTGACTCGATATTATCAAGTTTACTGAAGCAAGAAAAATTTATGTACTTACAGAATAAAGAAATAAATTACTGTGATAAATTTTAGGCGTGTATTTATTTGTTCACCTCATCGATCGGTACATTCCTGTGATACTTGTTTTTCAAAATAATAATAATTATTATAACATGGTTGGATTGTACATATAGAAGTTATTGAACAGTAACATATTATATGTGGTTTTGGATTTATTGTTTATGTTTATGTTTATTTTGTACTAGGTCACAAAAAGAGAGCGTATGTGAGATATGATATGGTTTCTAGGGGAGTGACGGAAGTTCTTGACCGTTAAGAAAGGAACGGAAAAGCGCGAGAGACTCTTCAGGTTTATTGAGAGGAACCAAGTGCCCAGCTCCTCTCACCGTTACGAATGCTAATCCTCCCTCGTACTCCGTTATCCTCCCTCCCACCTTAACACAATCATAGACAAAAATAAATAAATAAACATCTGGATAAATAAACTGTAATTAAGAAAAATGTAGAATCTCAATAACGGAAAAACATTTAGCAGTATCAATCTGAAATTTTTTGGCTAAAAAAAAAATCATAGTTTTAGTAAAAAAAACATTTGACTTAAAAATTAACTGTATATCATAAATTTCCTTATTAGTTTATCGTCCTAACCTGATGATTGTGGAACCAAGAACGCCACTCAGATTTGACAGACAGACCTAAAGCTTCAACACAATACCGACTTCCGATCACCGGCACTCTCCCGTCGGCGTCTCCACTGTTAGACACTAATAAATATTTAATAGTTCATCTATTTTCAAGCTTTCCAACAACAACAAACAACAAAAAGAGAGCAGAAATATTTCTATAAAAAAAACATGACATGTCAAATACAAATATCCTTTTTTCCTTAAAATCTTTTATCAATATACTTTTTTCTTATAACGAGATTTAAATCCAAAGAGACGTACGAACAAGAGTTTGGTACATAAATTATAGTTATCATAGTATCTTCGGTGGATTTCCTTCATGAATCTCGTGCATATTATTATGTTTCAACGATAATTTTCTATAGGTAAATCTATTAGCCTCGCATCATATTTGAGAATGATCCGTTATCATTAAAAAAAAAAAATACATGATCAGTTGGGAACAAAAAACTCATCATTGAACTTCAATCACTCAATTTTTATATGTTTTTGGTGTATATTAATTAGTTTATTTGTTATATTTCATATCTATGTGTTGGATTTTACTGAGGTCCTCTATACCTATAGTGAATCAATAATGACCACCATTTGATTTTGACATATAAATTAACAACCAACCTGAAAAGAGAAGAAAATTACACCAGTTAGATAAAAGTAGAGTACCTATAAACCCATATCTTGAGGCCGGCTTTGATAAGCTTACTATAGGTAGGCAACATTGAGGAGACCGTGAATTGGTAAGTTTGCAATATCGAATCACTGTAATCACACAGTTAGCATATTTTAACCCCTATATATATAACTAGAGAATTCTGACCTACTTAATTTATATGACAACTTACTTGCAAACTTTCCATCTTGATATATATCGTGTAGTGGCATGAAGAGACGATCGAACATCGACCCTATTGAAATATACTTCAGCGTAATTAGAGTAACAAGGATCGTATCCTTCAAACCATCTCACTCTCTTGAACCAGTCTTTGACCCCTGGAGACTTATAATCTCCGGTACCGAAGAAGGAAGCTCCTGCTGAGCTATTGGTGATGCACTTGGGAGCATATATGTTATAAATATCAATCTCTTTGTATTTTGTGAACACTGTGTTCATGGCGGCGTTGCAGGGTTCCGACCAATTCGAAGACTTGAAGTCACAGTTACGTTTTGCGGAGTCATAAAGGTTGTCTGAGATCACTGCGTGGCTCCATGGGTATTCTAGAATCCCTTTGTTATCGTACTCGTCGTCCGTCAGTGGGTTTCCTACCTACATTGAAAAAAATTAAGAGGTTAAATTTTAGAATGTATATAAAAATTGCGGATTAAACTGTTTATATATATAATGTTTTAAAAAGAAAAATTGTACGATGAAGCCTTTGAGATAAATTATGAAGTCCTTCGGTTTAACTTTGTTCCGATCGTATATAAGCTCGGCTAGCTGAGGTGCGTAGTGACCTGTAAAAGTTGTAAACCCATACCTTATCATACTTACAATTTACTAAATGGTTAATCCTATACTTTTTTGCTTAATTAGTTATTCTAAATCCAGCTATTGCAAATTTCTTAGAAAATTGACAACTTGAGGAAAAAAACACATAAGAGTAATTAAAGCTCACCGGCATAGCTTTCACCAGCAATGAAGAAATCACGAGACTTATACTGTGGATACCTTGCAAACCAAGCAACCATGAAGTTGTATGCATCTTCCGCTGTTGTAAAACATTATTACATTAATTTCTCACAGCTACGGTTTCATTATCCCCCTTAGTTATTTACATTAGATAAGGAAAATTGTTTATTATCTAAACAATAAATTTCGAAGTGTAGTTGACCACTTGTAGACTTACGTACTTACCAACGAAACCATCGTTGAGATTATCTAAATCGGAAGATGAGTTCGTGTACGAAAACCCTACTCCAACCGGTGATTCTAAAAACAACATATTCGCTTCTGCAATTTTGTTTAAGAATATTTCGTGAACTTAAATATAAAATTAGCTCAATTGCTGGTTGTTAAGCCATGATAAAATTTATCTTATTGGGCTAAAATTTTGTACCCAAACCTAGATAAAACGAAGGGAAAAAAAACCTTGGACCCAAGAGTATTGATTGAATCTAAGGCTTGTCCCATTTTCAACAACACGAAAAGGTCCTAATTCAGATGCTGCTCCATAACCAATAGATGAACATCCAGGACCTGCGGCAGGATCATTAATATAAATATGTTAAAAAAAAAAGAATAATAAATAATGAACTGATTTTAATTACCTCCATTGAGCCAGAGAACTAGAGGTCTTGTTGAAGGAGAATCAGACAAGGCTTCGAAGAACCAGTAGAAGAGTGATCGTGTATTTTCTTGGTTCACGTTGACATAACCTGAGAAATGAGAGATCTTTGGATTTAATGGTTGTTCGGGAAGATTCACTACTTTGTCTGAACTTTGTGCTTCAATGCTATAATCTTGCTGACGTAATGATGATAATAATAATGAGATGATTAGCAGATAGTTTAGTTTTTTCATCGGAGGAGTCAAATTCATCTCAGGTAAAAAAAAATTGTCTTGGTTTTGGCTTTGTCTAGCGTACGTAGTGTGTGTATAAATAGTGAATGATGATTTACTGGGGTATTGGTTGATTGTGGAAAGTAGAGTATGTGGCCACAAATGTTAAGGATAAGTTTTTACAATTCTTATTTTATTTTATGTCAAGAATCAAGATTGTAATGGATGGAAGCTGAATGTGCAGATCTGAGTTGTGAACTATTCGTTGGATAACTCATTATGATTTTAGATATGTGGTATCACAAGTAGATAATTAAATGTCATCAAAATATTGGGGGTAGTTTTTTTGTTTTTTTTTTGTTCGGTTTAGTTTGATCTAAGGTTCCGCCATGATTTAAACATTACAAAAAGTAATATTGATATTATAAAATTTGTTTCTTATTACAGATGCTAAGGGTGAATCCTAATTTTTAAATTGGTTCTCTAGAAGGTTTGAGATGACCGTGCTGTGCCAAGTGTTTGACTCCACTAGTTATGGTGTGATTAGCCCTTAACTCACTAACTAAGAAGCAAACTCAGTAATGAGATTCCACATTTACAACTTCCCTACGAGACTTAGAGCACTTTCATCGGTTATGAGTATCTCACAAATATAATACTCAATTTTTTTATTAATTATTTTATTATACAGTTAAATTTTAAATAATATAAAATTTAAGCCAATCATAATAACACATATATTTGAGAGTTTTTTGAAATGGGACGACAGTCTCTCCAGCGATAGACGTCTTTTATTATCTCTCCACCTTTTTTTATTTTTTTATTATTTTAATAATGACAGACTCTTCTAGAATTCTGTGATGGAGATGGCCTTGGCCTCTTTTTCATAATGCATATGATGGGGACATTTTCATAGTTTGTTGTATAATAGAAAATATCAAGAAATATTTGTACATTTATCCTGAAGTAATTCATCAGTTTCAAGATCAGCTTCAAGATTTTGTGATTGTTATGAGTCATGACATTTTTAATTCAGTCAGGTATGAGAATCGGGCAAGTAGTAAATGGGCCGGGAATGACCTCCGTTAACATAAACAGAAAGTTCAGATATCGCATGTTATTTTAAATGGGCTGAGATTGGGCCAACGATAATTACTCATAAAAAGTTAAAAACCATAACCTCAGTTTTATTTGGGTAATTTTATCTCATGCCCCTCTCTAAAAAAAATTATGCTCATATGTCCCTTTTCTTTTTTTTTTCTTTTCTTTTTTAATAAAATTACGATTTTACCTTTAATGAAATCTGATTATTAATCAAATCGGGTTATATAGTTGTAATAGAGATATTAAGAAAAACACAATAGCTCAGATGGTTTAAACTTACGGCGCGCGCCCAAGTCCCCAAAGTTCGAATCTGCTATATGTAGTATAACCAGTACAACTGGTATTTTATTTGGTACTACTACCCCTAGTTGTACCTTGGTGTATGGTACAAATGGGTACAACTAAGTACAACTTTGTACAATTGTTTGAAAAATCTAAGTACATATTTGTAATTGTAAATGATACTAAGAAAAACGCATCTTTGCATTGGTACAACTATATTCAAATTTTAATTCTCAAATTGGGTGAAGGATATTTTCAGAATATCACTTAAGAGAGGGTATAACTGATTAATGAGGGATACTCTGAAATTTTTTTTTTCTTGAGGGACATTAGAGACAATTTCCCGTTTTATTTGTAAACATTATAATAAGTTACACAAAAGCTTATTTTATTAAAATAATGAATATTCAGGCATTTCTTGGAAATTGCAGTTAAAGCTTTGCTTTCCTTACTTTTAAGGGTCTGAATGGTAAAAATAGATCAGGCGGTACGGATCGAACAGATCAAGCACATCAAACAGATTAAGTGTAGATTGAGTGTATTAGGTAGATCAAACAGAAAAATTACGGATCGAACTAGTAAAAATATATGTTGAATGATAAACAATATAAGAAGCGGTTTGAATGATAAAAATTAAAAAAACATATTATGTAATATAAATTATAGATACAAAACTATTTAAAATAACAAAAATAATAGATTAAATTATGAATTGGTTATATATATATATATTAAATTTTAAAAGGGATATATTATTTCAGCATATAATTTTTTAATTTAGTGTAAGAATAGTTTTTATAATTATAATAAAATTAATGATATTTTCACTACAAAATAATAAGATAAGTAAAATAAAAAATGTTTTCTATAGATAATTTCATAATTTAATCATTTTATTTATATAAAATTTGATAAATATAAGAATAATTCAAGCAAAACTTATATTACAAACATAATAAATATAGTTATGTTTATAAATATATAGAAATATTATACATGAAATAAATACAAAAGTAACACACAAAATGACTAAAAATATTTAATATCCAGTATTATCCCAAAACATATTTGCAATATCTTTCTCTGATATTGGCCATAAATTTTCCATCTGCTATCTCTGCAACTTCCACATCATGTAGATTAGTCGCATCATCTGTGTAGGTAATCTCTGTGTATCTCATTACTTCAGCGAAATCTTTATCTGAAAAGTTTGAAATTCTAATAAAATGATGTAGACCCATTTTAGCGGTTACTACCTTTTTTGCACTTCAAAATTGTATCTAGAAAATTCACATAAAATTTTCTATTTTTTTTTCTAAACTCCAAATGTCTTTTCAATAACAGACCGCAAAGATTGCATGTCATCGATTAAACAATTCATGTTTATTTCTTAGAGGATGATTAGTGGTAAATAAATACTAAATAGATTTTTTCTACTTCTACAGTAACAATATGCTCAACAAATACACCTTATTTCCTGCATATTACTATTCGTAGTGTTTTTTTTTTTCTTTCACAAATTTAAACTTTTTACTGTTTATAATATAATTTATTTTTATATTCAGAAGACACAACATAACCATTAATTACTACTGAATGGTAACACTGTACCCAAATTTTTATGCTCCATCTTTTTTTCATCTAAAACTCACTACACTATTCAAACCCTAAGTTTTAACAAGTACATTCACAGTTTTTCACTTGCAGTGAAACTAAAAATACTGTTATGTTATGGGCCCAAAACTGAAATTAACAAAAATGTTGGGCATGAAACGAAAGAGCTCTGAAACATAGTACAAAGAGAAGGGACAGCAGAGGAACGGACGGATTGATATGGGCAAAAAATGAACGAAACAAAAAGCATTACTGTTATTCTTACTCGCCATAATTGTAGGGGACCCCTTCTGAGAAATTAAAAGCCTTGTCCTAGTTTTTAGTATTTATTAAAAAGGAATTTTTTTAAAAAATATGGTAATTAAAATGTCTTAATGAAGACACCATGTGTATGTTAAACTAGTAATAATCATATTTTCTGACCAAAAAGAGAAAAGAAAAAATATAATCCATAATCATATTTAATACATGGAACGAAAGTATTAATTAATTTGGAACGCGGGTCAAGGGATTCTTTTTTGGCGTTATCAATTGATATAATAATGCTAATAGTTATAAGTATTGATCTTACTATTTATTGTATTATTTTGACCATTTTATGTCTTAGGAGACTGTGATTCTCCCGCACGCCCACAAAGTGTCTATTCCCCACAAATCTCAGACTTTTGTTTACTTAATTTTAGAAATAACTCTTACAAAAAGATTCGATCTTCCTTAGCTTTACTTCATTTTAAAGAAAACTGATAAACTGAAAAAGAGAAGAAGAAACTTCTTCAAAAGTTATAATTTGATTTAAGGAAAATTATAAACTTGAAAATTTGAAACTACAAGTCGTCTGAAATTTGAACTTTGATGTTTAAATAATAGTGCAGTGAGACATGATTTATTTTAAAATTTGAACTTTAATGTTTTTTTCCCTAGAATTGAGGAATTTCATTTACCAAGATTCTCTTAATTTGCTCAAACTCAGACTCTTCACCAATTAGTGAATAATTATGTTTAGCTAGGAAACCTAGTCCAGCTAGATTAGATTATAAACTACATAAAAAACGTTACGGTTAATCCATTATGTAATTTAAAATAGCAATTGCCTAAAAGAAAATCTAAAATATCAGTTCTATGAAAATTGTAGTATTTAACATGAGTAAACCAATTTTAAAAAATGGTTGACAAAAAAAGTGTAAAAACTTGAGACACAATTTGGAGTATTTTTATTTGACCTGTTGACTTTGGTTTCCCGTATGACCAAATAAACTGCGAAGTGCTAACTCAGGAAGAGGACCACCTCCGGGCAGGACGGTCAGGTGTTGGGGCAGATTGGTCTATGAATATCGCAACGATGACGTCATCAAGTTCGCCTAAGGAAGCTCATTTCGGGCAATGACAACGTCACTATCCTTTCCAAAGGTCTAATTGGGCCCCGGCCCATGAAGATTTTCATGAACTTATCTTTTTTTATTGCTTCGCCTTAAAATCTTCTTCACTAAGACACCTTCTTCATCACCCCCACCGTTTCTCAATACTCTCTGTCTTTCTATTTCTATTTCTCTCTCTGAAATGGAAGAGAGAGAAAAGCTCTTATGGATGAAAAATTCGAGGCAGAAGTTTAGTCAAGGTGATATGCATAACATGTATAAAAAGTTTATACATATGTATCTATTTGTATGTGTGACATATGCAATGCCAAGGGTTAGGGTTTTGTCAGTTCGAAGTCATTTTTTGTTTGTTCATCATTGATATCTTAATGAGTAATGATGTAGAACACATAAATAAGATATATCACTGAATTATATAATAGATATGTGTGTAAATCTCTGTCTCTGTATATGTATATAAGTGTAGGTGTGTACTATACATAGACATTACTAATGTGTACATGCATACAAACATATATATATATATTTGATTTACGAAGATGTATATTCTTAGATATCGTTATACGTTTGTTTGCACATGTCTATTAGAAGTATTATGTATTTACTATATGTTTGTGCTACTACATTTGGAATAACATATAGTTGTAACTTGTAAGAAGTAACAAGTTCTTTTCTGTTTGTGCAGGCAATAACAAAAGCATAACCTCAGTGATGCATAGAGATTATTGGATCCGTTGTGCTGAGACATTGACTTTCTCTTCCCAACTCCAATTTCATTAATAAACTGGTGTTATCCTATCTGAGCTTTTTAGTCCCTCATTTTTTTCAATTATTGTGTTTTATCCATTTGATGCATTGAATTATTCTCTTTTCTTGACCTTGTAAGGCCTTTTCTTGACCTTGTAAGACCCTATCCCTTTCTAAATCTCTCCCTATTCTATCTTTTTACAGATTATATTCTATCTCTTCCCTGTTTAGAATAGGTCTGTATATTTCCTTTAATTGGTCCGAGTCATCTTCTCCTACCTTGTCTATCCCTCCTGAGCTAATCTCTTTACATCTTGTTTGTTTGTCATTGATGTATGATTGATATAAATTCCAAAATTCAAATAAAGACGTAGACGTTTGTTCTTATTGAACTGTTGTTGTTGTGTTACGTAATTGTAAGGAGGTGAAAAAAGTCTCGCTGTCAAGGGGACTGGCCAAAGGCAATGAATAAGGAAACGGGCAAAAAGAATTATGCCTTTACTCTATCTCTTAAAGCTTTGGACAGGAATTTACTTTTGTTTTTATGTCTTGTGTTTGTTTGGGTCTGACTCACCCCAAAGGCCAAAGCCAAACCAGAGAACTCTCTTATTAAATATTCCTTCAGAATCATTTATTGCCCCTTTTCCCTCTCTCTCTCTCTCTCTCTCTCTTTACTCACACTCGTGACTGTTTCTCACTTTCTGTACTAATGCTTTTACCAATCCTCAACTTTTACAAATAATATTTGTTTCTAATTGTGGCTAATCCGGTTGAGGGATGTGTAAGACCGGAAGTATTGTATACCGAAAGGCGAGAAGTTTTAGTTTTTTAGGTCGTTGAGAGAGATGACCAAGAAATAAAAATAAATGTTTGACGTTTGATATAGTTTATAAGGTTTGATAGATGTTTAATGTCTTCTATTTAGCGGTTAACATAGTAATTCCCATTAGATACTCATTATGCATTTCATCAGTAGATATTTTGATAAACATAACGATAAGTTAATGATTATTTTAATAAAAATAAAATGCTATAAGTCTATAATAGAATTTAATTCGTATCCGATAACACGTCCATGGTTTTTGACGAGTGAAGACTTGATTCTGTATTTTAGACTTTTACGTTTTGAATGACCAAAAAAAATCACCCATGATTATTAGTTGATCTTTAGAAGAGTCAAATAGAGAGAAAGGAGTAAGTTTTCATGGGAAGAGAGAGCAAAAGCTGAGCCACCCTTTTGTGTTGTATACGAGAATAAATGTTGCTTGTTTTTTCCTTTATCTTTTTGTCATTCCTCTTTCTTTTGACACATTTTCATTTTGCCATTTCCTCATAAATACGTATCATGTGAGGACTTATGATCAGTCCCATATTTCATAATTGTACATTTATCTTTCATTATCAAGTAACAAAAATATACAGTTGATTTGTTGATATATAGCTTTCATTTCAAATCAACTACTCTGAATACCCAGTATATGTACTTCTTGATTTATTGGTGATTTGAGATATCAGTTTCAGAGTCCACATTTTAATCTAAATTCTGCAATGTAATTAATATTTATAAATATTTTTTTTCTTTTAATAATATATAAAAAAATTTGTTGTATCTGACAATTTAAAGAATATACTGTATGTTTTTACTAAAACAATAAAAGACGTTTCTTCTTAGAGAAAAGCAATTATATATAATTAAAAAACTGGATTTATATGATAGAGAGATATAGCAACAAGGACGTTAGATAAGAGTCACATGATGCCTGCATTTGCCTAACCTATTCTTCACGTTTTTATTTGGCCGGTCATTAGAGTATTAGGGTTAGGGAGAAATGAGTTGTCCATTTTTCGAGTCGATTCCTCTCAATTATTTTGTCTTAAGGTTGTTTTTTTGTTGGGTTTGGCTATATGACTATAAATTTTGTAACACTACGTATATATACAACCATCATGCTAACACTGTATTTTGTTTCGTGAGAGCAAATTTAAACCTCTTCAACTAGTTAAGTTAATTATTTTATAAAAAAAATAAAATTAAGTTTGAGTTTTGTCAGCGGCCCCTTTAATTATGGTAGTGGGACGGTGGAGAGATTAATTATACGAAAAGTCTTTGGTCAAAATCATTTCCCAATATCAATGCCAATTTTGTTTTGTTTTAATCATTGCCATCTTCGACTTTTAAGACAATTTCAATTCAACAAAGAATTGTATTATTACGTCCAATAATTAAATAGACTTTACAGAAAAAACCGGCATTTTTATAATATTCCTGTAATATTATGGTGGTGGTACGTTCTACCACGAAATGATTGTGTCTGCAAGTGGACGATTGAAATTAAAAAATAAAAAATGCTTGCAACATATTTACCTCCTTTATTCGTAACGGTACCAAACATTGCATTAAAAAGTCTTGGATTTTTTGGTAGACATAAAATGATTTCTTTTTGGAATTTTGGTTTGGGTATATGTCTACATGATTATGATTTATGATACACCCATCTACATTTTAAGATCATTGTTTTACGTATTTTTTGCACCAAAACATTTAAGATACTAAATAAATCCTTCTAAAAAATTGGAAAAAGTATATCCAAAAGTAAACCAAAGTAAATCGTAAACAAAAAAACATACTATATTTTTTCTAGTTTTGATTCTCTTTTCTTTCCCAACAAATATAAATACCGTAAAATGATCAGAAATCCAAACTACAAATGCAGAATTTACTTACATGATGTCATATAGATAAATTATTTCCATAGTTTTTACTACAAACATCAATTTAAACTTACTTACTTTAAGCCAAAATCATTAAACATTAGAACTGATATATTCTTGTATTTATCAATTGGAGAGTTCTAAATTCTTAGAAGTGAGCAAAACTTAAACGAAACTTTCAAATTTACAAAACTTTTTTTATATTTATCATCAAAAAGTAAAATTATTAGTAATATATTATTGAGTTGACTGTTTTTTACTCAGCGCTTAACTATTTTTTCATACGCTATAGAACCCAAGTGATTTATCTTTGTAAAAACCCTAATTATACAAGAATACAATATCTTTACGCTTTTAAATTGAATCGAAGTTCTTAGTAAATCGGTTTCTATAGCTAATGCATTAATCTAATGTGATTATACACCACCCATACATAAAGGAGGCAGCATGGGTTTCTTTTTGGGTTTAAAAAGCATTTGTTTTAATGAATAATGATGATCGTTGGGCCACCGATATAGATATAAACACACATACATACACATAAAATGTGTATATAAATGGAAGGGACATGAAGAAGAAGGATGGGACAAGATGTTCAAACTTTATACTAAAAGAATGGGTAACATCTTAACATGGTTCACTCATTAACTCTCTCTTCTCCTTATTATTGTTCATTTCCACTTTTTTTGGCTTTACTGTATTTTCTTCTTTTTCTGAACCCTTTATCATATGATTCCCACTTTGTTTGCAAATAACGTTGGTAATTAGAAACTAATTATTTGATTATAAAGATATTAGACTAAATTGATTGTGACGCTTTTACCATTTTTTTCTAATCATATCATGTATGGTTACATTTATTTTAAAATATGGTTTTCCATCTTCATCGTGTCTGAAGTTGACGAACGTGTCGAATCGATGATGAATAAAACTCACTCAACCCTTAAAAAGACCTTTATTTGGGCCATCTGTTTACACTTTCATCTTTTGGATGAAACATGCCCCTCGGCCCGTTATATAAAAACTTTCAGTGACCCGAGCTTTTGGTATAGCCCATAGATGACCAGTAACAAACCGAGCTAGGCCCGACTTAATTGTTTTTCAGTATGTTACATTGTAAAATCCCTTGTTTTGTTTTGTTTGTTTAAATAAAATCCCTTGTTCAATTCAAGTATTTCTGATGATGTACAAAACTGAAAATCAGTTTTCGTATAATAGTGGCATGATACAACGAATAAATTTTCGATTGCCTTTTTATAGGCTTCTTAATTTCAGGAGAAACGAGAGGTATGATGCTCAATTTTCAAAGAATGTGATTGATGTAGATTAATGAATGTAAGTTGATTTAGAAATTCTGTTATATTTTAGTGAGCATATATTTTTTTTAATATATCATATGGAATCCACATATTTCTCAAGTAATCAACCAACCAAAAGATGTAAAAAAACAACCACCACCACATTTTTTCTATCAAAAAGAGTTTTATTTTCCCCATTTAATTTTGTTTCGGAACCTTTTATTTACCCCGTGTAACACGACACGACCCAATTATTTATTCTTCCTGAAAAGACTCCAAAACGCAGTCGTATTGAACTTACAACACACGAAGTTTCCTTTCTTCGTCGAGAGTCGGCTTAAATGGTTTTGTTTCCTTTCTTGCTTCTCCTTATAGAAATTTTGCTCTGTTAAGATTTCTTCCTTTACACCCAAATCATCCAAATTCGTGATCTTTTTTTTTCACCTTGGAAGAATCAAGAATCGATTTCCTTGCGTTGTTATCTCCAGTTCTAGGGCTAACGCCGATCACATCCCTAGCTTCTTTTGCTCAAATCGAAGCGGATAGTTAAGAAATAACAGTAATCTTAGGTTTTCAAGGGTGAATCGTGTAACTGGTATTCTAGGGTTTAGCTCAAGAACATGTTTTTCTCCGGCGATCCCTCGACTCGGAAGCGAGTCGATTTAGGTGGCCGGAGCACTAAGGAGAGAGATGCTCGGAAGCTTCTGGAGCAGACTAGAATGGAGCGAAATCGTCGGTTGTTACAGAAGCAGCAGAACTCAGCTGCCCTTAAAATTCAGGTACCGGTTTTATCCTATTCGTCTTACTGCCTTCTAATCGACATTTTTAACAGTAGAGTGCATAAAAAGCTTCTTATTTTGGGACTTTATGTGTGTGTTTCTAAGCAATGTAGAACAAACATACTGAGTCATTTTGCCAAAATGGTTTAATTTTGGTAGAATCTTGATGCTTTGAGGTTTAATTGGATATTGAACTGACATTTCCCTTTCTTGTTGCTGCTTCTCAATCTCTATTATGCTCGTTAGATTTGGCCTCTTGAACAAATTTATCCTGTTACGTCGCCCTGCGGGTTTTGTTTGGGTTGTAGGATTGAGGATTTAACCATTGCGATTGCAAAATACTTGCTAGAACTCCAAATGCAACATTTCGACGTGCTTTGTTTTCTTATGTGGATAAGTGGATTTTTTTGGCTAAAGATAGAAGTTTTTTCAACCTTAATACTCCTTCTGGTGGGCAAGGTGCTGACTAGTTTTTTGCTACAGAAATTCTTTAGAGGTAGAAGATCAATGGCCATTGAGCGCTCAGAGGTGCGGCATGATTTCTGTGAAACCTATGGAAATAATTGCCAGAATGTCGATAGGTATATTTCTTTCGTTTATTATGTTTTCCTGCATTTTTTTGGGGGGGTCTTAAAATGGTTCTGTGGTGACTTATTTGTCTATTGACCCTTTTTGATATTTTTTCTGCACTCAGACATTGCTTTGAGCCAGGTTCAAGTTTCCTCCGGCAGTTTCTGTTCTTTTTCAAGGCACAAAACTCAGGAGATTTTGTGATACTTGTGGAAACTTGTCGTCTACTGCATAATTTCGTTCGCAGCAGTGGTATTTCCAGTATCTATGCATGCTTCTTTTGTTGACACTTTTGTTCAATTCATTCATGGGTTTGATCTGAGTGTTTTTCCTTTCTAGGTAACTCTTATGTAAGAGGAAGCATGTTCTGAATCTTCATTTTGCTTAATCAGTTATTGATAGATTTTGTACTTTTGTTTAATATGTGCATCTTAGGAGCACTAAAATTATTACATTGTGTGAGGAATGTACCGTTCACCACAAATTAAACTCTCCTGTTTGCTATTTATATCCTCACATATATGCATTATATTATTAGGTTTTTTTCACGAACAATCTATTCTCTAGTTTCTTCCCTATAATGACTGGGATCTTGTTTACTTATATTACAAATTCTCATCATATGACAGGTGACATTGTCAGCCTTTTTTCTGGCTCGGACTATTCCTCTCAGCATAATATGGTGGACTTTAGAGTAAAGAAACTTGCATTTACCTGCATCGAGGCTATACATCAGAATAGGTTATATATATATATATATTGTCATCTTTCATTTTGTAGAGTATATCCAAGCAATAGCCTCCTTGTATCAAACTGTGATCAACTGCGGCTTTCTTTTTCAGTTCTGTTATTGATATATTCAGTTCTGCCTCCTTCTGATCTGAATCATCAGGAACTGTTTAAGGGATCAGCTCTTAGTTACTCCTGAAGAAGCTAGCATTTCAACATCTATCTTGATGGAGGCAATGTCGTTATTGCTAGATCCCAAGCTGCCTTGGGTTTGCAAAATTGTTAGTTATCTACAGAAAAGAAACATCTTCAAACTGGTCCGAGAAATGATCACTACGGCTAAGGTATTCTTCAACAGTTCCCCATGACTATCCCCCACCACCTAGTTCTTCTAATTTACTGCACATTTTTTTGGATTGCAGGAAAGCCCAAGAGGTCAGACTATGACTGGCAGAATCCTTTCACTAGAAAGAGTATTGATACTGATAGTAGCACATGTTGGCAGTGAGCCATGTTGCTGCCCTGTTGTTGATCCACGTTGGAGTATCTCTTCTATGATCCTCACAATACCTTTGATATGGCAGCTCTTTCCAAACTTGAAAGTGGTTGGTTCCTTAACTCTTGTTTTATAGTTTCGAACAGATGCTAAACAAAATATATGTAGTATCATTGAAGTTAAATCATAGCTTTTGTTTTTTTACAAGTTTATGTTTGACCCTGAGCTAAATATTATCATAACCGTCAGCATCTATTTAAATTTTGGCAAACTCATAGTTTAACTTTCCAGGTCTTTGCCAACCCAAGTCTAAGTCAACACTACATTCACCAGATGGCTTTCTGTATTCAAAAGGATACCTATGTTCTCCCAGTGGATACTAGCCCAGAGTTCCCTGGTTATGCTTGCCTTCTTGGTAATACGTTGGAAACTGCAAATGTGGTGTTGTCACAGCCGGAATGTTCATTGGACATGGTAGGTTCCTTTTGTAGTTATTTCATCTCCTTTTGCCTTTGCTACTGTGGATTTGGTATTTTAGCTGCATGATTACTTGATTTTTTCCTAATCATCAGTGATTTGCACTTTGTGGTGTTCATGTAGAGTAGATTTGCAAAGGCTGACCTCGTGCTCAATAATCAATTGCTCATCTTCTGATAGAATATCTAGATTTCGAATATTATCTTCTTTTAATATCTATATATTTGTGAAGAAGGTGTAGTTTTGGCTGTATGTGATTGTGCCTCATAAATATTAACTTCTAAGGTTGTGATATGAAAGAATTGATCTATTTGATATTTGCTACTATATAGTTGCCTTTAGGATGAGAACGTTTTTTTTCCTTTATTGCTGAAGATCCAAAGTTATGTGCTTTGTATTTCCACATTTTAGGGGATGTTGAATAGTTGCAGTTTCAGGGAATCATTCCTTTGGATAATGTTTAAAAACATTGCAGATACTATTTTTTGAAAAAACATTGTGCTCCCAGTTCTGTTTGACTCTAATTTTCCTTTTCTTTTCTTTCTTTATTTTGACCAGGCAATTGACATTGCATCAGTTGCAACTTTCTTATTGGAGACGCTTCCTCCCGTGAAATCATCAGAAAGAGAAAGCAGACAGAGTATGGCATTTTCTTCTTGCTATGTTATCTTCACACATGGCATTGTTTTGTTATCTAAGGATTTCTTGTGCAATCTGCTCACGGTATTTCTTCATTAATTTGATCTTATTCTGAAAGAGACGTACTTTTATCGTGGTTCAGGCTCTTCTGATGAGGATGATATGTTGATTGACGATGTACCAGAATTGGTCTTGAATAGGACTCTGGAGCAGCAGATAACCAATGCTGTAGACTCACGTTTTCTTCTACAGTTAGTATGTACCTATTCCCCTGTGATATGAAATTACATTATGTGCTATTCCTCCTCTGTGATTCTTTAATTTTTATATAAGATCTGTGCCTCCTCTGGATCAAGTGATTCTTTATATTTAATCTAAGTAGTGTCATCTATGCAGACAAATGTTTTGTTCCATCAAGTTTCGTTTGGTACGCAGTCATATGACGAAGATAAAGAAGCATTGGCTATTGGCACAGCCAGTTCTTTTCTGTATGCAGCATTCAACACTCTCCCGCTTGAGCGAATCATGACAATTTTGGCTTATAGAACCGAGCTTGTAGCTGTGTTGTGGAATTATATGAAACGATGCCATGAGAACCAGAAGTGGTCATCCATGCCTAAACTCCTAGCTTACCTTCCAGGGGATGCTCCGGGTTGGCTATTACCTCTGGTTGTTTTTTGTCCTGTTTATAAGTAAGGTTTGCTTGATTTAACGCCAGATTTTCTGTAGTATTACTTCAAATTCACTCTTTCAACTATAGGTAAATTAGGGTTGTGAGTGTGGTTTAATACTTAAATCTGATTTCGCAATGTCATTGATGATCAGGCACATGCTTATGATAGTTGACAATGAGGAGTTCTACGAACGAGAGAAGCCATTGTCGTTACAAGATATCAGGTTGCTCATCATTATTCTCAAGCAGGTTAGTGTTTTGACGGATTTCGTTAAGCAGATGTAACGTTGACATGAAGAGTTTTAGGAGATATGATTGAAGCTTCTTAACATAAAATGTGATATCGCTATTAGCTGAGGCCTTAGATTGCTATCTGTACAACACAAATATAATAAGATAGATTGGCTTTGCGTTATCATATGGCTGCTTTGCGGCAGTGGTTGTTCAGATTTCTGTTGGGCTCACCAAAAAAATAGCATCTTATTTACCATGCCTCTAATTTGTCAATTATTTTTGTGTATGGTCACTCTTTTTTGTGCAGGCTTTATGGCAGTTACTATGGGTAAATCCACTTACGCAACCTAACACTGGGAAATCTGTCTCCAATGACCTCTCGAAGAAGAGCCCTGTTGACTTGATTCAGAACAGGGTTGGGGTTGTAGTCTCTGAGTTACTTTCACAGGTTTGTGCTGCAGAGAAGCTAATACTCCTTCACTGATTATGGCTATTTTGACTCTTAAGTCAGTATAGTTTGTCAAAGATCATTGTTCATTTTATCTTCCTTGTTGATGAAATTTTTCTGCAGTTGCAAGATTGGAACAACCGGAAACAATTCACCTCCTCAAGTGACTTCCAAGCTGATACAGTCAATGAATATTTCATCTCTCAGGTGACTACTACACTGCAATTTAGTTTAATGTTTGTGACATGCCAACACTATGAAAGTTTCGTATCATTTTTAATAATTTGGTTTTAGTTGTCCCAAATCATTGCTGATATTGTTTTCCTTTCTCCAGGCCATAATGGAAGGTACAAGAGCCAACTACATACTGATGCAAGCTCCTTTCCTGATTCCGTTTACAAGCAGAGTCAAAATATTCACAGTGAGTTGCTGTTAGGATATGTATAATCTGGTGAATGGTTATCATTTGGTCATTTTGAGAAATCTAGGAGAGCTAATTAACATATACTAGTATGTGTAATCTGTGTAAATGGAATAAAATATTGTTTGTATTTGTTCACTGATTACTTTTCTACTGCTGCATTTACTCGCTGGTCATCATTTGTAGACACAATTAGCAACGGCAAGGCAACATCATGGATCTCAAGGTATTTTTGCTCGAAATCGGTTCAGAATACGAAGAGATCATATCTTGGAAGATGCTTACAATCAAATGAGTGCATTGTCCGAGGATGATCTCCGGGGATCGGTAAGTTCTATCGCTTGCATGATATCTGTCTTGAAGCAATTGCTTGGTTCACATTTGAAGGATATGCATATTTTTCCGTTCCTGTGTCTCTGATTTGGTTATCTTTTGCAATACTTATAATGCAAATAACTACTGGCTGTAGATTCGCGTGACATTTGTCAATGAACTCGGAGTTGAGGAAGCTGGTATTGATGGTGGTGGCATTTTCAAAGACTTCATGGAGAAAATTACCCGAGCAGCCTTTGATGTGCAATATGGATTGTTTAAGGTCGTATGTTTAGTTTTACTTAAGTTTTTGTGTATTTCAATATTTACCACACTCCATGAAGTTTGCATGTAGTCTGTCTTTCCTTTTTCTTAATCTTGTACACGCCTTCTTTCAGGAGACCGCTGATCACATGCTTTTTCCTAATCCTGGATCAGGAATGATACATGAACAGCATCTCCAGTTCTTTCATTTTCTTGGCAGTCTTCTCGCAAAAGTAAGTTACCAATCTTTCTTCCTTCAAAATTTGTGTCCACTGGAAGCAAACCATCATGCTTGCAGTGTACGGCATGTTTACTTTTTAATAACATTACTGGTTCCTCTCGCCATATTTTCATGGAAATAGAACTAGTATGGGTATAATTGTCTTGACGTTTTCATAGAAATTCATTTTAGTTTGGCCTTGAAGTTGATTTTCATCTTGTTGCAGGCTATGTTTGAAGGGATTCTAGTTGATATACCTTTTGCTACGTTTTTCCTCAGCAAATTGAAACAAAAGTACTGTAAATTTGATTTCTAGCCTCAAGTTCATGTCATTTACATTGTTTAATACTCTTTCATAGACCTTGTGAACATGTTGTAAAACTTCTACTGTTCTTTGGCTAGGTACAACTATTTGAACGATTTGCCTTCTCTGGATCCTGAGTTGTATAGGCACCTTATATTTCTGAAGGTGAGTTTTGCTGAACATTCTATTTTTCTGTTGCTTTGTGGAATCAGGAGATAGCTACCTACGAGGATTTTGGCTATTTTTTTTAGCTTTATCCACCTTTTATGTATTTCAATTACATTATGATACTTGCAGCGTTATAAGGGTGATATCTCAGAGTTGGAGCTTTACTTTGTTATTTTGAATAATGAATATGGAGAGAGGACAGAGGAAGAGCTACTTCCAGGGGGAAATGACATGCGTGTTACAAATGAGAATGTTATAACTTTCATTCATCTGGTTTCCAATCATCGGTTGAATTTTCAGGTACTTGGGAACCACATACCTCATTTATCTTAGTATTACTTGAGGTCACCCTGTACAATCAACAGCTTTTGATATCATCCCTGTACAATCAACAGCTTTTGATATCATCCCAATTTTTCGGGTGCAGATACGCCAGCAGAGTTCTCATTTCTTAAGGGGGTTTCAGCAACTCATTCCGAAAGAATGGATCGATATGTTCAATGAACATGAGCTTCAGGTGGCAAAGGATAATTATACTCTAGATGGTTAAATTTTGTCAGTTGTTTCCTCAAGGAGCATGAACAGATGAATTTTACCTTTGTTGGCTTTGGTTGCAGGTTCTCATATCTGGTTCAGTTGATAGTTTGGATATTGACGACTTGCGAAACAACACTAATTATGCTGGAGGCTACCACTCGGTGAGTGGTTCTTCGCTGTCAGCCAAAATGCCATTGTGAATTAGCGTAGGGACACTTTTAGAACATTGTTATATGATTACATCGCTATATTCTTGACAGGGACATTATGTGATCGATATGTTCTGGGAAGTTATGAAAAGCTTCTCAACTGAAAACCAGAAGAAGTTCTTAAAGTAAGACCACTTTACAGTTACTACAGTCTGTGTACCCAATGATCACAGGAGTCTATTTATTTTCTTTAACGGAACTAAGAGGTAACCTTTATCGTCTTCAATTTCAGGTTTGTGACGGGTTGTTCACGAGGACCACTACTCGGTTTCAAATACTTGGAACCTGCATTCTGCATACAGAGGTAACTTCCACAGACTCACAATCATAATTACTTTTGATGGGCTTTGGACAGTAACACAATCATAAAAGATCCATCCTCGTTTGGAATGTGTTTCAGGGCTGCCGGTAGCGCTAGTAATGAATCAGTTGATAGACTTCCGACAGCAGCCACTTGTATGAACCTTCTTAAACTTCCCCCTTATCAAAGGTTTGTCCTCTCATAACACAATCTATTTGGTTTTGCTGAGTGAAGAGACTTCATTTGTTGCCAAATACCGTGTCCCGCACTTGATGCTGTAATTGGAGAAAGCAAATTAAACATGATTGTCAATGATGCAGCAAAGAGCTACTGGAGACCAAATTGATGTACGCCATAAGCGCAGAAGCGGGTTTTGATCTGAGCTGAATAGCTTCCTGCCTTGGAAGAGATACTCCATGGCCCCAAATTGACCAGGCATTTTCTTGCGTTCCCGTTACCTGTAGACTGACGCAGGCTGAAGAATCTAATGGCTCTAAAGCATATAAGAAACGGATCTAGAGGGGAACATGTAGTGGAGATTTGTCATATTAACTAATGGGTTTAATTTGCAGCTCTCAGGAACTCCTTTAAAAAGTATTATAAAAAAAAAAAAAGAGTGATTACAGGGAAATGTAGTTTGGAGGTGCCTGAGAGTTTAAGAACTGAGAATCTTGGGTTTAAAAGTCGGTGAAAATAATAAAAAGTTAAATAAGACTGGTCTTTGAGGAACTCGAAAGCTGTAAATTATCTTCTTATTGCATATATACATGAATATTGCCTTGTAAATTATTTGCATCGAACCATATTTCCACAGTTTGTCTCCTTGTGTTTCGTCATGATTATTAGGTTGTAACGTCATGCATTTAGTCTCTTCTTAGATAAACAAAGATATAAAGTGAGTTCGACCTATAAAAGATTAAGAATTGTTCATTGACAAAACGCATTTGTATTTATAAAGTTTGTCGTAGATTGAAGATTTTTCCCTTTCATAAAACAAGCAAGTTACAAATTATATAAACTAGAAAAGCTTTAATAAGGTCGAAAGCTATGAAATTAAGCAGTATCTGGTAATAATGCTTTTAGAGTGGGGAGGTTCTATTTTTAAGACAAAAAAATAATCCGACACGTGTTTGTTTACTTGGACGTGCTAAATCCGCTCTTCGAGTCCTCTGTTAGTAATGTAAGATCTCGACCGTTCATCTATAGTTTGACTTGTAGATAGAAAACAGACAGAGAGAAAGCAGTGGAGATCGCAGTCGAGAAGAATCTAAAATGGAGGAAGCTAAGGGACCTGTGAAGCATGTACTGCTTGCTAAGTTCAAAGATGACGTAAGTCCAGAGAAAGTCGATGAACTCATCAAGGGTTACGCCAACCTCGTCAATCTCATCGAACCTATGAAAGCTTTTCACTGGTAAATTTCTCACACAATGCTTCAATATTTTCGTCTGATTGTTATTCTTATTAACTGTCCTGAGAGAAGACTTTAGATCTGAACTGTTTCTTAAGGTTTGGTGAATATTTTATGGATCCAAAAACATTATCATCTGGGAGTTAATAAGTTCCTAGGAGAGAATCCATCTCCATTAATGATTCAACTAAATTAAGATCTGATTCCATTCTCTTGGTGTAATTTTAGGGGAGAAGATGTGAGCATTGAGAATCTGCATCAAGGTTTCACACACATCTTTGAATCCACATTTGAGAGCAAAGAAGCTGTAGCAGAGTACATTGCTCATCCTGTTCACGTTGAATTCGCCACCAAGTTCCTAGGCAGCTTGGATAAAGTGTTGGTCATAGACTACAAGCCTATCCCTGTTCATCTCTAGTTCTGTTGCACCACAATCAGTCTCTATCTTTGATCTTTTTCTCGGCTATGCCTATTGTGATCATGTTGAATAAAGTTTATTCCTTCTGAGTATATGGCCTTTGGTTTGCATGTATAGTATTGATGTTTCTTTTTTATGCTGTATTAGACTTGATGTGTAAACAATCATGAGTTTTACTTGATAATCAAGTGTTTGATTTCAAATCTTTTTTTTATGATTCTATTACTCTTGTATTGTATCAACAGAGGTAATGGCCTATGTATACGAAAGTTGCGAATAAACCAGTTTCTTGATGATGTGTAAGTTGGAGTCAAAAGTTCTTTGATTGTTTATGTAAAAAAATATGCATCTATAACAACTGTTTTATGTAATCGTTTAATTACGAGTATGGAATGGAAGGGAGATTGGAATCAAACCCTTTCTCACATCATGTTTGAGATGACAAGAACAATGCCACAAATATTCTGAAAATCATCACTATTCTTCATAGCTGAAGGATCAACTTTAAAATTCGCCATTTCATCTTTACATGTTGTAGGTCCTTCCATAGCTGCTGAAACCTTAATGTTCAACCCTTTACCATCCCCTGAATCCAGGCTCTGCTTAGCATCATTGAGATTGCTGATTGCACTCTTATAATGTCCTACGCACGAGGTGTATGCTTTCTTCATAGTGGGGTCAGTTGTTGTCTTGACTAGAGATTGAATTCTCTTGATAGCTCCTGATGCACTTGTTTGTGCAGAACCAAATGTGATGTTTGCAAGCGTTTTAAGATCAGCACCTGAGGTCTTTGGGTTGGATTTCATGTAGTTTGTACAGAAGGATGGGTTTTTCGCTTTCCTGCAAATCGCTTTTATGTCAGCCACTTGCGCGTTCAAGGAACCAATCATTACAAAAAACATCAGAGAAGACACAAAAACATTGTTACTCAAGTATGATGCCATCTTTGATTCTTTCTTTCTTTCTTATGTTCGTTGGTTCTTACTACGCCTGAGGATATATATATTTATAGATGCTTGTGATTGATTATTTCCACTAGAACTAATAATAGAAAAGTTCTTGGAAGGGATTGTTTCTCATTCTGAATCTTAGTTAGACCACAAGTACTAATACAAGAGAGATTAAAACTTTGCTATTCTTAGCAAATAGTTCATATATAGTTATCTGATTAGTATTCTTCTAACTTACTTTCCTGAATTTTCTTCTTTAGGTAGATAAATATTCATTCACTTATAAATTTTTTCATAATTTCTAGTGGTAATAAAGTTTACCGTAGGAGAATTTTAAAGGTTCTATAGATGCAAGACACAATAATTTGACTGTGAATTTATTCATTTATTGGGTTGTAAGTTACTACACCAGAATCAAGACGTGAAAACTTTGGAGAAAACCCTATCAATGTTACACATTCTTTCAAACATCAAATTACGTTGCGGAACATAAGCTGGCACATTTTGAAGTCCTTCAAGCTCAGCTTCGCACGAATATATACTATCGAACGCTTTAGAAGCCGCCTGATATGCTAAATGGTAAGACTTAGAGCTCGCAAACTCTTTAGCTCCTTCGATGGCTTTAGTGGCTAATTCATAATCTGTCACGCAAAACCCATATGGGAAGTTGAGCTTCAGATCAGTCGTGGTTCTAACTAAACCTTTCATTGTCGCTAGGTTCTTGTAGCCGAACAACTCCGTCTTCTCTAAGACCAAACTGAGAAGACCGTGCAAGTCGAGGGTGAACGTTGTCGGATCAGAAGTTAGCCAAGCGATGCAAAAGTGGTTGTAAATTGTCGGTTTTGAGCAGAGTTGGTAAAGTGATTCTTTTGTGACTTTGTCACTCGGAGATAAAGATGAAGACAGAGGAGTGATTAATAGAAGAACGAGAAGAGGAAGAATTGAACATACGTTTCTTGTGACGCAAGAGAAAGCCATTTGTCTTGGATGTGGATCGGAAGGATAATATGCGTATTCTTAGATGTGGAAAGTGCTAATTGCTTACTAGTATTTCCAATTTTTGGAATGGTAAGAGTATTACTCAAATTTGGCAGGCTTTATCTTGGTATGGTTAATGAGATGTTGATGCGATTTTGTCTCTTTTAGTCAACATTTTACTGATATGGGATTTCTTCCTCATTTAAAATGATTCGGAATGCACTATCATTTAATTGATAAATCACAATAAAATCTTGGGTTATTGATGTATTTCCAATTTTAAAACATATGAAATCTGAAAAGATTTTAGATTTGATTACAAAATATTACTCTAGTTTGAATTAACCGAACCAAGTCATCAAATTTGGAAGCTAACCGAAATAGGAATTCAGAACACTGAACAGAATCGTAAAAGTGAAAATCATATCGAACTTAGTATACTCCTTGCCAAATAATTAGCCAACAAAACCAAGCCAAAACGACCGATCAAACCTGATTAATCACATTTGGTTCATTGAGCATATCAAATTATTACTATATTGTCGGGCCTAACCCGGAACTGAAAATGTGTAGAAGCTTAACGAATAAAAAAGAGTGGTAAAAGTATCTTCTTTCAGCTCATCTCGTATCCACCAGAAATTAAAAAGCAAAGGTTTAAGCCAAAATCAGAAAACTAAACCAAATGTAACCGGAACCAAACCCAGTTGAGGTCTCGATTTGGCTTTTCGTAGGCTGCTTTCCATCCTTCTTCCTCAATCCATCATATCTCCTTAAGTATCAACACATACAAAAAATCAAAACCCACAAAAAACCAAGAAAATCAAAAACCGAAACAGAACAGTGATGTACCTGTGGTCATCTACATGTGAATGGGTTTGTCATATGTAGCCATGGCAGCTTCCTTGATAGCTTCACTCATGGTGGGATGAGCATGACAGACTCGAGCAATGTCTTCACTTGATGCATCATAGTTGATCGCTAGAACCGCTTCATGGATCAATTCTCCTGCATTTGGTGACATAATGTGAACTCCCAAGATCTTGTCTGTCTCTTTATCAGCCAAAATCTTGACCAGTCCCTCTGCTGTGTCTATGGCCTTGGCTCTGCTATTGG
The DNA here is from genome assembly GCA_028015245.1 of Cardamine occulta. Classification (NCBI taxonomy): domain Eukaryota; kingdom Viridiplantae; phylum Streptophyta; class Magnoliopsida; order Brassicales; family Brassicaceae; genus Cardamine; species Cardamine occulta. The sequence goes on along the minus strand of CM051373.1, from coordinate 7,740,118 downwards.
CCATGAATGGGAATTTCCCAACATTGTAGCTTACACCTTCTTTCTTCAGCTGCTCCTCGGTTTTACCAACCGAGGCAACTTCAGGGTAAGTGTAGACAACCCCAGGGACTTTGTCATAATCGACATGGCCGTGTTTGCCTGCTATAAACTCAACACAAGCAAAACCGTCTTCTTCGGCTTTGTGAGCCAGCATTGGTCCTGGAATCACATCTCCAATTGCATAAACGCCTGAAACATTTGTCGAGAATCTCTTGTTCACCAGAATTCTCCCGCCTTTGTCTGTTTCAACTCCAATTTTCTCGAGATCAAGTCCAGATGTGAACGGAGTTCTACCAGCTGAGACAAGGACCACATCAGCTTCTAGAGTGGTCTGGTCTCCACCTTCTGCAGGTTCCACTATAAGTTTCACACCATCTCCAGATGAATCTACACCAACTACTTTAGTCTTGAGCATGAATTTCATTTTTTGCTTCTCTAATGAACGTTGAAACTGCTTGCGGATTTCACCATCCATTGATGGTACAATATCCGATGCAAACTCAACAACTGTGACCTCTGATCCGAGCCGTCCCCATACAGAACCCATCTCGAGCCCAATATAGCCAGCGCCAATGACGATGAGTTTCTTTGGTATTTCTGTCAGAGACAGTGCCCCGGTTGACGAGACAATCTTCTTTTCATCGATGGTGATGCCAGGCAAAGACTTGACATCCGAGCCAGTAGCAACTATGATATGTTTGCCTTTGACAACCGTGTTTCCTCCATCGATGGTATCCACAGAGATTTCGGACGGAGACAGAAACTTACCGTAGCCCTTAACATAGTTTACCTTGTTCTTCTTGAACAGACCTTCAATACCACGGGTGAGATTCTTGACGGCTGTATCTTTCTGAGCCAACATAGCAGGAAGATCTACCTCAACCGAAGAGACCTTAACACCGTGGTTAGCAAAAACGTGCATTGCTTCATGGTACATGTGAGAAGAGTGAAGAAGGGCCTAATACAACAGAAAGCTAAGTTAGATAATGTCATATAGATTCATCAAAGCTTAAGTTAAGCAGAGTGAGGAAGAGCCTAATACAATCAGAAAACAAATAAAAACATAGTGCTATTAACATCTATCACATTAATGGTCTATGAAAATAAGAAATTTTTGCACAACGAACCAAGAGAATTTCATGATCCAGCATATTCAACGAAAACCAAATTTGTTAAGAGATACGAAAATTCATAAACCAGAGTTCAGGAATGCGAGAAAACGAGCTCAAACAGATCTGCGAAATGAATAAGTATAATCACACAATCAGTTCTCTTAAACCTCCAACTCGAGCTAATCCTCAGATCGAAACAAAATCGGAGAAATTTTTTGACGATTCGAGGTAATCGAAAAAAGGAGTTTCAAAATCACCTTAGAAGGAATACAGCCGACGTTAAGACAAGTGCCACCGAGAGCGCCGCGTTTTTCGATGCAGGTAGTCTTGAGACCGAGCTGTGCCGCCTTAATCGCCGCCACGTAACCACCAGGACCGCCGCCGATGATGACAACATCGTTCTCGTCGGATCCCGCCGAAGAGAAGCGGCGAGTGAGGGAGAGAGAGAATCTGAGTGCATCAGTGGGAGAATTGGAGATGTTTCTGGTGAGGAGGTAGGCTTTTCTCCTAGCTAAGCTCGCCATCGCCATCGTTGTTGTTGTTTTCCTTCCGTCGATGGAGAAGAGAGAGTTTGGTTCTTTGAAGAGTCGAATAAAGACGGAATACTTGAAAAGGCCTCGTCGCTTTTTCTTTGATTTATTCTTTTTCTTTCAATTTTTTTTATTTTCGTTAATCATAATTAAGAAGAGTGCTTTAGTAATTGATAAGAAATAAGAAATAAGAAAAATTTGATAAAATATGTAACCAACAACTACACATGTACAGTATATCAAAAGAGGACAAATATATGAGAGATATATTTGAACCATATACAAAGTGAAGGTAGAAATGGAGATGAAGAACACGAGAAGGTTAAAGTTTTTATGAAGTGTGTCTTAGTTAATGAAGGAGAGATTAGACTCAAAACTCTCATCACAATCCTCACAGATTCTAAGTTTTAAAGACATGGGGAAGAATCTTTTCGTATCATCAACTAACAGAAACCTTTAATAGCAAACCATTATAGAGAGACATCATGTGATTAACTTTATAACTTGGATTCCTCTAATCTTAATCAGTTTTTGTACATAAGTGCTCAATAATCCTACCGGAGATATAGCCAAACAAACAGATCAAAAATGGCTACAACACTTATGAACTTTTGAACAACAAAAAGAAGTCCTTCCTCTTCTCTTTTTGCCTCTTTTTATTTCATCCAATATCAGAGATGTAATGTCATCAAATCATCTTAGCCTTGGGAGGGTTATCTCAAAATTCCATCTCTGTTGCTATAATATATACATTGTCCTCCTCAAGACCGCTCAAAAACCTTAAACAGTTAGCCTTCTAGCATCGCCTGTAACTGAGCTCGGGCTTCATCCGAAACACAGAACCGTATTCTTCTCTTTTGAGGAGCTGGGGATGAAGTGAAGCAGATGACCACCACTGTAACGTTATCTGATGAGTCTCGTCTTAACGCTTCTCTTCCAAGTTCCATAGCACACCTTCTCGGGTCACCGTGTCTCCTCAATCCTTGCCTGGCGAAAGTAACAGCATACTGGCTTGTCATCACGTCCCAAACACCGTCACATCCCATAATCAAGAACTCATCTTCTTCGGTTAGAATCATCTGTTGAATGTCCGGGTCTGATATCAGAGGCGAGAAAGATTCACCAAGGGGTGAAAACCTCTTGACTGACCAGTCTCCAAGAGCTCTTGTAACAGCAAGGTCACCGTAGAGATACTCGCCTTCAAAGTACCCGCCTAAATCCTCTACCCGTCTCCGTTCGGGCTCAAATGTAGATTTGTGATCAGATGACATATCAACAGCTTTTCCTTTCCTGCAGAGCACTGCACGGCAATCGCCAGCATTAGCAACCATTAAGTGTCTCCCGATTACAAGTGCGGTCAATGCGGTTGTTCCGCACGAACTGCTAACAATGCTTTCATCTTCCATGGCGAGATCAGCTAGCCTATAAGCTTTCCGGTGAGATTTCTCCAATTCTTTCAAGAAAAGCGAGTTCACAACGGAGGGAGATTCTCGAAAAACAGCATCTTCAAAGAAGAATCTCATTGCATTCTCTTTTATATACTGTGATGCCTCAGATCCACCATGGCCATCAAACACACCGTAGAAAGCGATAGGAACTGGAAATCTGTAGAAGGAAGATCCAAGATGAAGTGAAAGGTCGTCTATGCAAATGTGTTCATCTTCCATGTACTCTCTGTAGTCACCCTTATCCGCATAACTCCCAGAGCTTATATTTGGGACAAACTCAGTAGCAGGCTCTTCAATGGTAGTTGCAGTTGCAGAACAACTCTTCACCTGAAAAAGTTAACATAAGAGCTTGTTTAGTGTTTAGTTGTTTTTCTACTCCACAACATCGCAGAACTAACAGAGAACTCACATAACAGAAGAAACAGAGAATTCACACAACAGAATAATCTGAAGACATACTAAACTCGAATTGGATTCAACAAGTGAACAAATGAAAACAGAATTAAAAAAAAATCAAACTTTAAGTCCAAGTCTTAATGCAGAATTGACCATTGTTAAGAACCACGGCGATGATCAAAAACCCAGATTCTAATCTATGAATAGATGAGTAAGCGGAATTATCAAAGAATAAGACTTTATTGATCCAATCTAATCCAATTCTAACTTCGAATTCATCGGAGAATCTGGAATGGAACAGAGTCCTAAAAACAAAACAAAAATTCAAAATTAGCAAAATGAATGATAACAAAAAGAGAAAAGAAACAAAACCCAAACACATACCGATCCCAACAAAGGCATTTCTTCGGAGGTGGGAATCTCAATACAAACGGAATCATGAATTCGAATTTCTGCAATCTGAAAGTTACTGGGATCTTTTCCGACGGAGAGATGAGACTTAACGTCGATAACACTGATCTCAGAAGATTCAGCGACCATGTTTTGACTCAGAAGCAACGCTTTTGCTCTTCTAATGAACTGACGGACACATCTGATTACGAGATCTTTCCAGAGACAAAGCTGTGTGAAAAGAAGCCATGTTTGGGTTACTGAAGCTTTGCTTTGACGCATTTTAATTTTCGAGAAATTTATTAAAGAAAAGGTTTACCTAAATATGTTGAGAATATATGTGTATATATATTAATATTATTTTCCATTTCGATACATTTTGTCGTAGAAAATTATATGTCAAGTTTTTGCCAAACGTAATAAACTTATTTGGCTATCTAATACGTTTATGGTTAAAATATCTTATTGTAAATATCTATGTATAGGTGTTTTTAAATGCATGAATGTGTTTTTATATGCATGAAACTCTTGTGTCCACACTAATATGTCAACCAATTTTTAGTGTTAAAATGCCAATTACGACAACAATTAATACTTAACTTGGCCAATGGTAAGCTACACGTGGAAAACATGAGTAGTAGGCTTTCAAACCACTTGGCCTCTTTACCAATACACCGCCACCATATGGTTCTTTACTTCTTTACCTAGTTACACTTAAATACTTGATAAACGAATTTTTTAAATAAATAAATACTGTAAAGAGGTGGAAAATGATATACATACAATAAGGGTTCAAAAATGTTATATTTATTTATTGCTAACATGTGTTTCTATATTATTAAAACAGGAATATTGAAGAAAAATAGTAATTTTTTCCCCCGAAAATGAAACCATGTGTTAGATCAGAAACTAAGGGGGGTGTACTGGCGTGATGATTTGGGAGAATTTGGTGGGATTTTGATTTGAAGAAATTTGAGTAAAATTTGAGGATATTTGGTGAGATTTTAAGTTAAAAAAAAATGATTGATTTATTTGCTGAGATTTGTTATTAAAATTTGGTGAGATTTGAAAAAAAAGAAACTTATTAAACAAAGATAACAACGCCTTCGTCGCCTAGAATTCGTCTGCTCATCATGATGCCCAAGAAAAGGTTCATGTATGTGTCCTGAGTTCTTGGTTTTGTAATTTAATATTCGCTGCAGTTTCTGGGTGTACCTTAAAAATCTAATTCACTAACTTCACCATGAAGCCATCGACATTTGTTGTAACATCCGTATTCCTTTTAATTGGGGTTTAATTAGAGTATTTAAAAGTTAAGGGCCGTGTTGATTAAATCAGTTCTTCCTGCTGGGTTTAATTGATAGTTTAAAGAGTTGTGAGACTGAATTGGGAAGACTGAAAAGTTAAGAGACTTAAGAAAACTTTTGGAGAATAAAACCCTAAGCCTATTGAAACCTTAAAATTTGCAGAAACCCTAGTTCTTTCTCATCTTTTTTGTGGCTACCTTCAAGGAGAGAAAGAGAGAGGTTGAGTGTGGCGGAAAGAGAGGAAGGGGAAGCTTGCACATGAAGGAGATGCAGATATATCCAATATGTCGTGGTATAACAAAGGTTTGACCTAGCAAATCGTTTTCAATGGTAAGGAAATTTTTTGGCGTTGTAGTTAACTCTTATATCTAGAGGTACCACTTTGCGGATGTTGATTTGGATTAATATTCTAAAAGTTATTCGCATTTTCGTGAGATGCCCTGTTTTAGACGCGATCTGGACCAACGTGGATTCAAAGAGACATCACGAGTTCATCTATGGTCGGATCATCACGAAACTTTGGACGTAGCTTAAGGACATTTAGGGGTTGATTTTCAACATGCGATTGGAATGTGGACGGTTAGATTTCGATTCGTGATCCCATCTTTGAGGCTGATCGTTTCTGTTCTTTTTCCAGTTTAGGTTGAAGGTTGTTTTGTTGTTGTAGTTGGCTGTAGGGTGAGGAAGAGATGTTGCGATTGTGTTGCTATGACATTTAAGAAACCCTAGAAATTCTTGGAAAGGAAGGTTTCCTAAAAAGGAAAGTTTCCAGAAAAGGAAAGATTCTTAAAAAAGAAAGTACCATCAAGGAAATCGTTGTGAGCAAATGTGAGTGCTTGTGTGCTAGACTGTGGTTAGTCTGAGGACTTGGAGTGGTCTTCGTTTCTGTGGTTCTTGTTGTTGGTCATTAGGAGTAATGGATGTTTATTGTTGTTATTTATGGCATGTGTTGCTTGTTGATATGATTGTGTTTATTGATTGCTGACATTGGTGTATGTTAGCTTTTGTGTAGTTGTTGCCTCATTCAGTATCTTTTATACTGAGGCATCTCGTTATGTGATGCAGGTAAGGACTGAGTCTTGCTGGAACTCGTGGGACCAAGGCTGTGGAATGGATGACATGACCAGGGGCTTTGTTGGTGTCATTTATGATTTAATCATTTGTATTAGATAGATTATTTAGTATTCGCTTCCGCTAGGTTGTTAGTCTGATTTGATTGGTGTTTTGAAATAAATAAAGTAGATTTTATTTATTCAGTTAAGTTGTTAGAAAACTTTTTAAATGCTTGTTTTGCGTGGTTTGTTATGGTTTTAACCAGTCCCGATTTAGTGGTTTCTGGGACGGGGTGTTTCATTTGTGGTGTTACTTTGTCTCTATATTTGGTTATACGTGAATTTTAAATTTTTTCTTCAAAGCAATTAATTATAAACAGATTTTAATAACTTCTACGTGAATTAAAAACGCTCAGATATCTTCCATAACCTGCAAAATAGTTTGCTATTATCACAAAAATTACTCAGAAAATAAACCACCACCTGACAACAATACAAACACGTAAATGCTGGCTTCTAAAAATCGCAAGCCATTATTCATAAGTCAAATTACTCAACAGATTTTAGTAGACAAACACATAATGTGTCCCTTTCTTCAAGGAAAATAAAAAACAAGAATTCATAATTTTAAAAGGAGAAGAAACAATTAACGCTAGTCCTAAATCAAAGAAACAACTCTACCAAACCAAAAAGCAACAAAATATCTAAAACAATTCTCAAAATGATCAAACTAAAAAGCAATAAAATGTCATTCCACTTCATGGTTTTGGTCTACGGAGGCTTCGTTGAATCCATTCATTTCGCTCGGCTATGGACATATTCACGAATCCAGTTTTGGTCCATGAATCAGAGTTAGCAAGTAAAGATTCGTTAGCCATCGCTGGTTGTTGTCCAAGAGTCTTATTATCAGATTGCAAGGTATTGACCCGGGTCTTATTTCGAGATTCAAGACGTGATTGCAGATACGTGGAGACTTCCTTGCAGGTTTCAAACTGCTGTCCACTAGGGCTATATTATCAAAAGAAAGAGAAAAATTCAAAAACATGATCTAAAAGTGATAACAGCAACTAGAATACACAAACTCACGATAAGCAATTCCGATAACAGCCCCTAAGTATTGTAAACATATTTTCTTATGTTCAAGAAGTTAGAAACAAAACAAAAGGGACATTCAGAAGTCTAGAAGCAGAAACTAAAACACCATTCTATACCAAATTAGATTTCTGAATCCATGAAAGTATATCTCCAATACTAAAAAGTGATTGGTAGTTACTCTATTCTTTGCTGTAACCTACAAGATTCCAAACCAATTCCAAGTCTATATAATTATCCAACTAGAAATAGACTCATGATAAACAGAACCAGTGAAGACAACCATTATTATATACCTTATGTATCTACGACAAGCCAGCCACATATTGATACCTTTCTTCTTGATGCAGAGCATAAGTTTCCATCCTCTAGGCAAGAATCCTCCATAATCACAAGCATTCACAACTTTCTTCTTCTTCCCTATATTTACCCATTCACCATTAAGTTGTTCCAAGAAACCTAATATCTCTTCCTTTGTCTCCAACCCAACCGTAATCCTTCTCAGCTCTTCTCCATATGGATCCTCTAAATCATCATTAGCCAATGCAGAGAGATCCACCATTGTACCTTCTCTGTTCTCAGTGGAGGTGAATGCTTCAACGATCTCTTTCACATCCGAAGGTGATTCCTTTACTGCTTTCAAAAAATATTCTCTACCCTTTATGCTAACCTTTTTTGCTTTCGTACCCAACTCTTCTCTGATATTAGATGAGACATCTAATTACAGAGAAATTAAAAATTTTGAGAACAAACTTTACTCACCGAGTCCTCGTGGGATGCAGCGAAAGCAACTACGGATCGATTAAGCAAGATCTCTGGAAAACAAGGTGAGCTAAAGCCGAAACATAGCCCTGTAAAAGAACCATCAGCTCGAGCAAAAAATTTTGGAGCACTGAAATGGAGAGAACAGGAGCAATGCACAGCGTCACCGGCGAACGAGAATGAGCTCTGTAGAACAAGGTGGAATTAGGGTTTCTGATGGACATCAGCACCATTGGGATATTCATGGGATACTCTGTACCAGAAACATCAGCTCGAGCACTTTGGAATATTGAAATAGCATTGGCTAGGGAGGCGATGAAGAACTCTTTTCATTTTTATTTTTTTTTAAGTTTCACCAAATATCACCTTTGGAGGTCAGATTTTTTCATCCTTCTTTTTCAAGTAGAAAGGTATCAAAAGTTTCATCAAATCTCATTCAGTAAAATTTTCAAGAAAAACAATTGTGTTTTGAATAACACTATATTTGATATAAGTTTTACAAATGATTGATTGAATAACATGAGATTTTAAATAAAATTTTTTTTAATTTTACACAAATTCTTAATTCAATAACATAGGATTTGAGAAGAAATTAATAAATCACTAGCTGAATAACATGTGATTTTAACAAAATATCAAAATCCCACCAAATCATCATTCCAATACAACCCTCTAAGTAAGTAATTATAAATTTTTAAAATATTTTGTATTAATAAGAAAAAATTGTAAATGAAAAAGCATTATCTTAATACTGATTACATGTAAACTAATGGACACTTTTTAAACCTTTCCGTATACATTTAAATTTTAAAACATCAGTAAACAAACAAATTTTCTCTGAGTGACGACGATTATCTACTCATATACTTCTACATTTACAAATCATTTAATTAATTTGAGTTCGATTCGCAGAAATTCTATATATTACCTACCAAGGTAAATGCGAAGACATGATATTGAAGGACCTTAATGCTTTATCTGTTTACCATGTCGAAACCTTTTTAAATATGTGGACATTAATTTGATTTTCTAAAAATGTGCTCAATATACTTTTCTATTATAACAAAATTAGTTCTGAGAGTATCAGAAATTCATTTTAATTCGTAGAAGAAAAGAACATGTTACGGAATACTAATATAGAATTCATACATAGAAATGGGAAATGAAAGTACTAAACCGAAAAACTGAGTTTCATGAAGGCCACACAAGAATTTATAGTTCTTAAAAGCTAAAACAAAAAGGAAGTTCTTACCAATCTTGTCATTATCATCAAAGTCGTAACCATTTTTTGCTGCACATCATAGCGTTAGAAACTTTGGGTTCCATGGAGAGAACAAACTCAGGAGGCTCTCTTTTGTCCAAAACATAAGCATCGTAAGACGTAGCACGAGAGATCGGTATGGTGAGAATGTCACGAGCTACTCGGGAGAGGATTGGATACTTTTGGCTCTCTTCTTTCCACCATTCCAATGCTTTGAAATCTTTGTTCCACTCCATAACTGGTTCTTTGAGATAGGAATCAAGCTCTGATTCATTGAGCTCATCTCCTGAAGATCCTTCAAACTTGAGAAATTCCTGAAACAAAACAAAATCCTTGTATGCATCAGGCTTCTTCTCTTCCTTGTCCTTTTGTGCTCCTCCTTCCTCTTCTTGTCCTTCTTCTTCTCCTTCTTCATCATAATCGTTTTCTTCTTCTTCTTCTTCTCCTTCTTCTATTGAAGCAACCAAGCATATTGGTTTTTGGTAGATATCACTAGCTGCACAGCGAGCATATAGATTGCGTAAATAGTCCAAAACAGTTTCAGCCTTTGAGCCTTGAATATTGACTTCCTTCTTTGAGCAGTAGAACTCAAGATACTTCATCTTGAACCGAGGGCCTAAGACAGAAGCAGTTGCCAAAACCAGAAACATTTTGTTCCAATACTTATCAAACCTCTTTAATACCTGCTTAGCTTTGCAACGGAAGTAATCATTATCAGCACTCGCGAGCTCTTTGTTCATCATTACCTTCAGCTCTGCAAGAAGGTGGAAGTAGACGTTCGATGTCTGATACTCTCCTTCAAAGACCAGTGTTGTCACTTTATAGATGCAACCAGTGAGTTTAGAAAAAGTTTGAATCTTTATCCAATCTTCATCAGATGGTTGGTCATAACCATCATAAATCTCATCCTTGTTGGAAGTTAAACTTGATTTTGGATCAAGTTTAATTATTGGGCCAAACCCAATATATGATCCAAGTTCTAGAGTCTTCTCTAGAAATATCAACACCTCTACCTCCTTAAAAGATTCTAGAATTTTTCTAGAATCATCTCAACATCTCTCCACCTCCTTAAGAATAAAAATCTAGATATTTTTATAGAATTATCTAGATAATTATAATAAAATAATATAGATATTATGGTAGAATAATCTAGATATATGATTGTAATATTCTAGACATTTTGTAGTTTGGAGGGTATAAATACCTCATCACCCTCTCATTTGTAACCTAGTTCAAGAAGTTTTAAAAAGGTAAGAAGTTAAGAAGTGAGTAATAAGAAAGAGTTGAAAAAAAAATCAAAGCTTTCCATTACCTACATTTCTCTTCTAAATACTTAAACACTCTCCATCATCTTCTTAAAAGAGTTCTTCTTTCCAACAAAGTGGTATCAGAGCTAGAAGATTCACATCAAGATGGCGAATGGTGTTCCCTTCCAAGTCCCGATGCTTACAAAGAGCAACTATGACAATTGGAGTCTACGAATGACGGCTATCCTAGGAGCACATGACGTGTGGGAGATAGTCGAGAAAGGCTTCGTTGAACCGGAGAATGAAGGTAGTATATCTCAAGCTCAAAAGGATAGTTTGAGACACTCAAGGAAGAGAGACAAGAAAGCTCTCTGTCTAATCTATCAAGGATTAGATGAAGATACATTCGAGAAGGTCGCGGAAGCTACGTCGGCCAAAGAAGCATGAGAGAAGCTTCGAACATCCTACAAGGGTGTCGATCAAGTCAAGAAGGTACGTCTTCAAACTCTAAGAGGAGAATTTGAAGCATTGCAAATGAAGGAAGGTGAACTCGTCTCCGATTACTTCTCAAGAGTTTTGACGGTTACGAATAACCTAAAAAGAAATGGAGAGAAGTTAGACGATGTGAGAATCATGGAGAAGGTTCTTAGATCGTTGGATCCAAAATTTGAGCATATTGTCACCGTCATAGAAGAGACAAAAGATTTAGAGGCTATGACAATGGAGCAACTTCTTGGATCATTACAAGCCTATGAAGAAAAGAAGAAGAAAAAGGAAGATATCGCCGAACAAGTACTAGAGATGCGGATTGATCATGTTAAAGAAGGAAATGGGCAAAGTTATCAAAGAATAGGTGGTGGTCAAGTACGAGGACGAGGTCGTGGATATGGAAATGGACGAGGTTGGAGGCCCTATGAAGATAACACCAACCAAAGAGGAGAAAGCTCATCAAGAGGTCGTGGGAAAGGAAATCAAAAATCAAGGTACGATAAATCTAGTGTCAAGTGCTATAATTGTGGGAAGCTTGGACATTATGCTTCTGAATGTAAAGCTCCCAACAACAAAAAGTCGAGGAGAAGGTCAACTACGTTGAAGAAAAAATCCAAGAAGAAGATATGTTATTAATGGCTTATAAGAAGGATGAACAACAAGATAATCATAGATGGTACCTTGATAGCGGTGCAAGTAATCACATGTGCGGGAGAAAAAGCATGTTTGTGGAGCTTGATGAATCGGTGAGAGGAGATGTGGCCTTAAGAGATGAATCAAAGATGGAGGTTCAAGGTAAAGGAAAAATTCTCATCCGATTAAAGAATGGGGATCATCAATTTATTTCCAATGTCTACTATATTCCAACCATGAAGACCAACATCTTGAGTCTTGGACAACTCTTAGAGAAATGTTATGATATTCGATTAAAGGATAATAGCCTTTCTATAAGAGACCAAGAAAATAATCTCATTACAAAGGTGCCGATGTCAAAAAATAGAATGTTTGTCCTTAACATTCAAAATGACATTGCACAATATCTCAAGATGTGCTATAAAGAGGAGTCTTGGCTTTGGCATCTTTGATACGGGCATCTCAACTTTGGAGGATTAGAGTTGCTTTCGAAGAAAGAAATGGTGAGAGGATTACCTTGCATCAACCATCCAAATCAAGTTTGTGAAGGGTGTTTACTTGAAAACAATTCAAAATGAGTTTTCCCAAGGAGTCAAGCACAAGAGCTAAAAAGCCATTGGAGCTAATACACACGGATGTGTGTGGTCCGATCAAGCCAAAATCTCTCGGTAAAAGCAAATACTTCCTTCTCTTTATTGATGATTTTTCAAGAAAAACATGGGTTTACTTTTTGAAAGAAAAATCAGAAGTATTTGAAAACTTCAAAAAGTTTAAAGCCCATGTTGAGAAGGAATGTGGCCTTGTGATCAAAGCCATGAGATCCGATCGTGGAGGAGAGTTTACATCCAAAGAATTTCAGAAGTATTGTGAAGATAACGGCATTCGAAGACAATTAACGGTGCCAAGAACCCCTCAACAAAATGGAGTAGCAGAAAGGAAAAATAGAACAATTCTTGAGATGGCGAGGAACATGTTAAAAAGTAAGAAATTACCAAAGGAGTTATGGACAGAAGCAGTCGCGTGTGCGGTTTATCTATTAAACTGATCCCCAACAAGAAGTGTCTTGGGAAAAACTCCACAAGAAGCTTGGAGCGGAAGAAAACCCGGTATTTCTCACTTAAGAGTCTTTGGAAGCATTGCTCATGCTCATGTACCGGACGAGAAGCGAAGCAAACTAGATGATAAAAGTGAAAAGTATATCTTCATTGGTTATGATACTAACTCCAAAGGCTACAAGCTCTACAATTCGGACACGAAGAAGACAATCATAAGTCGAAATGTTATTTTTGAAGAAGGAGAATGGCATTAAAGATTAAATGATGAAGATTATAATTTCTTTCCACATTTTGAAGAAGATGATCTCGAGCAACCAAGAGAGGAGCCTACTATACCACCAAGTTCACCAACAAGTTCTCAAGGAGAAGAAAGTTCAAGCGAAAGGAATCCACATTTTAGAAGTCTACAAGAACTTTATGAGGTAACCGAAAATCAAGAAAATCTTACTTTATTTTGCCTATTTTCGGAGTGTGAGCCCATGGATTACCAAGAAGCCATTGAAAAGAAATATGGAGAAATGCAATGGATGAAGAGATCAAGGCGATAGAAAAAAATAATACATGGGAGTTGGCTTCACTTCAAAATGGGCACAAGGCGATCGGTGTAAATTGGGTATACAAAGAAAAGAAAAATTCTAAAGGAGAAGTAGAGAGATACAAGGCAAGATTGGTGGCTAAAGACTATAGTCAAAGAGCCAGAATTGACTATGACGAGGTATTTGCTCATGTTGCTCGTTTAGAAACGGTTAGACTAATCATTTCATTGGCGGCTCAAAACACGTGGAAGATACATCAAATGGATGTCAAGTCAGCCTTTCTTAAATGGAGAACTTGAAGAAGAAGTTTACATTAAGCAACCACAAGGCTATATAATCAAGGGACAAGAAGATAAAGTCTTAAGGTTGAGAAAGACACTTTATGGGTTAAAACAAACCCCAAGAGCTTGGAATACTCGAATTGACAAGTACTTCAAGGAGAAAGATTTCATAAAGTGTTTATATGAGCATGCACTCTATATCAAAATTCAAAATGGTGATATATTGATTGCATGTTTGTATGTAGACGACTTAATATTCACGGGTAATAATCCAAGCATGTTCGAGGAGTTCAAGAAAGAGATGACAAAGGAGTTCGAGATGACGGATATTGGATTGATGTCTTACTACCTCGGAATTGAAGTGAAACAAGAAGACAATGGAATCTTCATTACTCAAGAATGCTAGCTAAGGAGGTACTTAAGAAGTTTAAGATGGAAGACTCAAATCCAGTTAGCACGCCGATGGAATGTGGAATCAAGTTATCAAAGAATGAGGAAGGAGAAAAAGTGGATCCGACACTCTTTAAGAGCTTGGTTGGAAGCTTACGTTATTTAACATGCACAAGGCCCGATATCATATATGCGGTTGGAGTTGTTAGCCGTTACATAGAGCATCCAACAACAACTCATTTCAAGGCGGCAAAAAGGATTCTTCGCTATATCAAAGGTACCATAGACTTTGGCTTATACTATTCTATCTCTAACGATCACAAGCTTGTTGGATATAGCGATAACGACTAGGGTGGAAACGTAGATGACCGAAAGAGCACAAGTGGCTTCGTGTTCTACAATGGAGATATGGCATTCACATAGATGTCGAAAAAGCAACCAATCGTTACATTATCCACTTGTGAAGCAGAGTATGTAGCGGCTACTTCATGTGTTTGCCATGCTATTTGGTTACGAAACTTGTTAAAGGAGATAAGCTTGCCACAAGAGGAGCCAACGAAAATCTTTGTGGATAACAAGTCAGCAATAGCATTGGCGAAGAACCCCGTCTTTCATGATCGAAGTAAGCACATTGGCACACGCTATCACTACATTAGAGAGTGTGTTAACAAGAAGGAAGTGCAGTTGGAGTATGTGAAGACAAATGATCAAATAGCCGATATCTTCACCAAGCCTCTTAAACGCGAAGATTTTATCAAGATAAGGAGTTTGCTTGGAGTAGCAAAATCAAGTTTAAGAAGGGGTGTTGGAAGTTAAACTTGATTTTGGATCAAGTTTAATTATTGGGCCAAACCCAATATATGATCCAAGTTCTAGAGTCTTCTCTAGAAATATCAACACCTCCACCTCCTTAAAAGATTCTAGAATTTTTCTAGAATCATCTCAACATCTCTCCACCTCCTTAAGAATAAAAATCTAGATATTTTTATAGAATTATCTAGATAATTGTAATAAAATAATATAGATATTATGGTAGAATAATCTAGATATATGATTGTAATATTCTAGACATTTTGTAGTTTGAAGGCTATAAATACCTCCTCACCCTCTCATTTGTAGCCTAGTTCAAGAAGTTTTAAAAAGTTAAGAAGTTAAGAAGTGAGTAATAAGAAAGAGTTGAAAAAGAAATCAAATCCTTCCATTACCTACATTTCTCTTCTAAATACTTAAACACTCCCCATCATCTTCTTAAAAGAGTTCTTCTTTCCAACAATCCTTTAAGAATGCATCCTCAGATTTCATATCTACAGCTCGTTGCAGATTAGACAACATAATGTTCCAGTTAGTTGTTGACAATCTTCCCCAACCAACCAACATACGCACATCCTCTAGCAGAGAGGAGCTTATCTCACTAAACAAATCATCAACCATTAACCGGAAAAGATCAGCACAATAGTAGATTAGCAAAACCCGTGGGTTGATCTGATTATTCCCTTTCTCTTCTATCCATTTCTTGAAAGGAACTAACGTTTCTTCATCAAAACCCTGCTCGACAGGCAATAGAAGAGTAGAGACCTTGTTCTCAATCTCAAAATTCTGAACAGCATCCTTGAAATGGTAAACATCAAGATCTTCCAGAGGTATATTCTGGTCAGTATTGTACCCCAGGATCCATTGTTTGATCTTCCAGTTATCATCAACGAAATGAGCAGTCAAACAAACGAAATCCTCATGCAAAATAGGGCCTTTAATGTAATCCCTGGTCCATTCCCACCCAAGAAGAAACCATTCATAAGAGAGAGTTATTTGCCCTTCAAAACCCTTGAGAAAGTTCTTGGCTTTCTATTTACAATCTTCATATATCTTAAGTATTTGTTTCTCGACTTTAGGAACACTAAGAGGAAAATCCGGGTTGAGTAAGGTCATAAACCTTGCAAAGGAAGGGGTCTTAATGGTATTAGGATTAATACCAGAATGAATGAACATCTTGGCCATAGCTCTTTGAGCTTCTTTCTCCTTCTTCCTCGCATCTAAAAAATGAACCATATTAGAATGTTGATAAGCGTTCAGACCCACTCAAATCCATAAGTAGAGAATAAAAAAAAAAACCCACTAGAGTGAGTACATGAACACATAGACAAACAGATACAGGTAGGAATCACAACGTCGGGAAAATAAACCCTAGAAATTAGAGGTCAAATCTAAAAACAACTACTAGAAAACAGTACATGTATATATCTATGAGAGTCCAATCAAAACCTTTATCAGGAGACACTGAAATGAAAAAGGGGAGGAGGAATTAGAACCTGAAGAGGAGCTGGAGGCACCATTGTCCATAGCTACGTTGCTGTTTGGGGGAGACGAAGGGTACGGATAGAGAGGATTGGGGTTTCTGATTTATAGAAGAAGAGACGTTTCCGATTTTCAATGCTTAAAATATTTCGAGGATCTTATTTATCATTTAGGCGGGAATGGTACATGTAGCTATTTACGTACGTGGCTCTCTTTTAGTGGATATTTTCTTTTCTTTCTGGGGATTAACTATCGAGGCGGTTAATCGCACGGTGGATAATGAATGATCTGGACGGATGAGATTATTTCGAATATTATGTTTCCATTTTGTGAAAGAAAAATGGTAATTTCTCAAGACACATTTACTGACAACGACAATGTTGCCTCGTTTTTTTCTTTTTTAATGTTGCCTCGTTTTATACTCAAGAACCAACCCAGGATACCAATTTGGAAAATAAATCTTTATCTATTAAATAAAAGACTAATTTACATTCCATAAGTAACAAATTTTATGTAAAGTTTATATAAACTAGCTAACCCAATCCCAATATAGTCTTGATGATGCAAAACCAGTGTCTATAACATTTGTTGTCTATAGTGTGAAATTTTTTTAGTTTGATCAAAGAGACGTCAAAATGAAACGTCACATCTAATCTAAAGTCGACTTGGGAATTTCGTTTTTTATCAAAACAAGGTTCACAATGTTACTGATGCAGAAATGGAAAACGGACTAAACAAAAAAAAAAACAAAAAACAGAAATATGAGTGTTCACTAAGGCCAAAGCTTTTTTTTTTTTTTTTTTTTTTTGTCTTCAAGACCAAAGCATTTTTTGTTACAAATTTTACCATATCAAAGTCGTGACCAGCTTTTGCTGCACATCATGGCGTTCACAAGTTCCGCTTTCATGGAGACAACGAATTCAGGACACTCTCTTTTGTCAGCAACATAAGCATCAAACGAATGGCACGTGAGATTGGAATGGAGAGAATGTCGCGAGCTACTCGGGAGAGGATTGGATACTTTTGGCTCTCTTCTCTCCACCATTCCAATGCATTGAAGTCTTTGTTCCACTCCATAACTGGATCTTTGAGATAGGAATCGAGTTCTGATTCATTAAACTCTCTTGAAGATCCTTCAAACTTGAGAAACTCTTGAAAGAAAGCAAAATCCTCGTATGCATCAGGCTTCTTCTCTTCCTTGTCCTTCTGTTCTTCTTCTTCCCCATATTCTTCATCATCTTCCTCTTCATCTTCTTCATCACTTTCTTCTTTCGCACCTTCTTTTTCTTCTTCTGAGCTACAGAAAATTGAATCAGTTGTAGCATCCATGTATTCTGGTTGTGGACGGATACCACTAGCTGCATAGTGAGTATTTAGATCGCGTAAATAGTCCAAAACAGTTTCAGCTTTTGAGCCTTCATTATTGGCTATCTCCTTTGAGCAGTAAAACTCAAGATACTTCATCTTAAACCGAGGGTCTAAGACAGAAGCAATTGCCAAAACCATAAACATATTTTTCCAATACTTATCAAACCTCTTCAATATCTTCTAAGCTTTGCGGAGGAAGTACTTAGTATCAGCACTCGCAAGCTCTTGGTTCAGCATTACCTTCAGCTCCGCAAGAAGGTGGAAGTAAGTGTTAGACGTCGAATACTCTCCTTCAAAAAGCTCCTTTGCCACTTTATAAATGCAACCAGCGAGTTTGCAAAAAGTCCTAATCATTATCCAATCTTCATCAGATGGTTGATCAAATTCCTGGTAATACTCATCCTCAGCAAACACTCTCTTATCTTCCTTATCTAAAGCTCCTTGCAAATTACACAAAGAGACGTTCCAGTTGGTTGATGTTAATTTCCCCCAACCAACCATCACTCGGATATCCTCTAGCAGCAAGTCCATATTGCCAAACAAATCACGAGCCATCAATCGGAAAAGATCCGAGCAGCAATAGATGCGGAAGAAGTACGGATTAATCAGATTGTTCCCTTCCTTTTCTATCCATTCTCTGAAACAATCAAACGCCTTATCACCAAAATCACCATAGTTAGACACAAGAAGAGCAGAGACCTTGTTCTCAATCTCATAATCTTGAATAACGTTCTTGATTCTGTTAACAGAAACCTTTTCGCCGCGTGCATACTCCATAGGATAGTAACCTAAGATCCATTTCCCAACCTTACACTTATGATCAACGAAATGAGCACTCATACAGACGAAATCCGTGCGCAAATCAGCTCCATCCATGGAATCTATGGAAGAACTATACCATTCATCATCATGAGCAAATCGATCATAAGAGATGGTTAGTTTCCCATCAAAGTTTTTGAGAAATTCCTTGACCTTGTCTTTACGTTCTTCGTGAATCTTCAGAACTTCTCTCTCGAGTTGAGAAGCATCGAAAGGCAAGCACGGGCCCCCAAGTGCTGCACAAAGGCATGAGGAGGTATACGAGCAATACGAATGAGCAACTCTGCACAATCTCTCAGACCTTTTTTATTTTTCTCCGCCTGTGTTGGAATTCGCTTATCCACCACGATCTCATGTCGTTGCCGGCGGAATCTTTCGATTCTAGTTTGTTTATCATAACTAAGGATGCAGATGAGGGAAGATATCAGTGGATACACAGACAGATTCAGAAATTGGAAAGTTATAGATCAAAACAAACGGAGAAGAAGCCTTAGAAATTAGAGATCAGGAGTGATAAAAGGGGGAGACGGAATTTGACCTGAACCGGATGCGACATCACCGTGCATAGAAGCGTTGCTGTGTTTGCGGAGAGAAATGTTAGGGTTTTGGATTTGGGGAAGAAGAGAGGATTTGCTACATAGTATGATTTAGGCGGGAACAGTACTGGAGTGTAGCTATTTACGGACTACGTGGCGTTTCATTATTGGTTTCTTTTTCTGTCATCGGGTTTGAATATCGAGATGGTTAATGGGACGTATGCTAAAGCAAATAGTGGACGCGCAATTATTTCGATACTGTTATTTAGATTATGGGCCATCACTTGCTAGGCCTTTTCTGGAAGCCTTATATTTGCGACTTTTTTTTTTTTTCCTTTCGACAATGCATAGTTTAAATTTTAAAATAGAGTTTGTAGATTATTTACCACTGGTTAGTATTTCTGATACTGCTTTAGTTTCTTCTATTAGTTGAAATAAAAATATTTGAATTTACACATTTATACGTAGATATATATAATCCATCACTCATCAGTAAATTTGTAATACTATATCAAAGTCCACTCGACGAGAAATTTTACTTATTGCTAAACATCGTTTAAAACTGTCTTGTACTATGTTCTTATGTATTTGCAAACAACATACCTTGATTCAGTTCAATCTTATTGATCACCAATATTTTCATTCTAAATTTACAGGATTAAAAAGTCTTTAACTCATGAAGCAACATGAACATAAAACATATATGGTTAATATATAATTACAATGGCACAACTCTGCAAGACTTAGATCAAGCGATTTGGAACATATATCAACTTTCACCAAAATTTTTAGCTTTCTACTCTTTTGTTCTCGTGTTACAACAAGTTAGACATTTTCACAAGAGTAGAATAAGATTATAAGTTCGTGTTAAAACTTCAAAGTTTACTCTTTCCTGTCTAGGTTTCTTGCTGATCAAGTTAGGATTTTTTCAACGCTCGATTTCAGGTTTTCTTTTGATTCACGACTTGCGTTTGTTGATTTTTCTCTCAACATCCCTGATCTCTCTGCCCTTATTTTTGTTTTCGTAGTTTTTCTGCAAAACTTCGCCGCGCTTTTGATCTGAATTCTATCATAATGGCCAATGCGATTGCCTTGGAGTCATCTCTTGATTCTGCCTCGAGGGTTTCGGCAGACATGAGCCCGGTAAATAAGATATCGTCGAACAGTTCGGAAGTTTCGAGCAGTTCGGAGAATTCGAGTCAAGCTCGTCTTTGGGAGAGGGCGGAGCGTGTTTATGAGGATATCTCCATGCTGCGGAATAATCAAGATACCTCGGAGGTCAGGACATCATCACGATCTGAGAGAAGTAGATCGGGTTTTCAAGGCCGAATGAGTTCTAGAGACTGAGGTGGAAGGGTAGGGTCGAGAGGCCGAAGAGGTAGAGGCCGAGGTGGAAGTTTGAGAGATTGGAAGAGAACGAGGCCGGTAAGTCAATATACCGATGGAGGTTCGTCGACCTGGTCTGATCAATGGTCGGTGGAGAATATGATCACGTTCTGCGGTATGCCCTCATCTCTCGAAATCAAGATACCGGAGGTCAATGAACGGCCGTGGACTCCTCCTGAAGGATTCGTCTGTTTGTACAAGAGTTTTTTTACGAAGTGCGGGCTTTAGTTTCCCCTCCCCGACCTGATCATTCGATACTGCTTAAGACGGAAGTTGGCCTTTTCGCAAGCCTGTCCGATGATTATCCAGAACATGGTTGCCTCGTATGTGTTGGCAGCCGAGTACGGTATCGAGATGGATTGTCGATTCTTCGAAGAGTTGACCGTGCATAAGGCGAATCAAAAGATCCTCGGGACGTACTATGCGTTTTTAGGCCTAAGCTGGAGATCGTGACTGATAAACCAACCAAGATCGACGATTGGTCACGCTACTATTTCTTTGTGAAGGAAAATGATGGGTGTGGCCTTTTCGAGGGCAGATTTTACCGAACTGCATGGAATTTCTTTCCTGGTAGAGGAAACGAGTTCAGATAATTGTTTTTGTTTGATATTTCCTTTCGACTGATCTTATGTTTCTCATTTCAGATCACCACCCGATAGGAGCTCCATATCCTGAAGATTTCTTCACGAGTCTGAAAGCTATTCAGTCGGTGGCCCGCAGTCGGTGGAGTGATATCTACGCGGAGAGTATACAGAAAGCGTTACGGCGGGTATCTCTAGGTAAGTATAGATTTGATACCTCGGTTGGGTTCATATGATGCCGATCTAATACCTTTACTCTTTGTGCAGGTGGTCCAACGATGAGGAAACTCAGATTGATTTGCTGATGAATATAGGGCAAAGATAAGTTCTCCAGGCCGGGGTGGATCAGCCGAATCTGATCGACAGACGACACCACTTCTTGAGGTCGGGCAGACTACAAATGGTAATGCTGCAGTTGGTGATAGGACCAACCTAGTTCTCAAGAATCCTTCTGCACAGGTCGGTGATATTTATGTTCCTGCTGCTGGGACCGTGCTAGCTCCTGACGAGGTTAGTGACAAAGGCAAGAAACAGCAAAGGAAGGAGAAATCTTCTAAGAAAGTAAAGACTTCTAAAAAGAAGAAAATTGTTGCAGAGATCGGGACTGTAGATGCCGCTCCAAAGGTGTGTCACGATCTGGTTGAAGAGGATATTGCTGCTGGTTCTGAAGCATCTAGTGAACTGAAGATCAGGACTATAGGTGCCACTCCAAAGGTGTTTCCCGATTTGGTTGAAGGGGAGGTTGCTGCTGGTTCAGAAGCATCTATTGAACCGGATGGGGAGGACATCGATCATTCTTTTGCTTTCTCCTACCAGGTGAAAGATAAAAGTATCTTTTACGATAACGAGGCATGCGGTGGACTAGTACAGACGGTTACGGCTGCCGTGGTTGATCTTCCGGCAGTTGATGAACTTGCCTACCCGAACGATTTTGAGCATGTATCTTGGGGTTTAGTTTGGGTAAGTTGAGATACACCGAGCCCCTTTTTTTATCCCTTTTTGGTAGTCGATGTTCTTTTTTGCGGATTCTGTAGCCCTCCATGAGTGCAGGCTAAAGGAAGCTCGGTGGAAGGCGGAAGGAGCTCGGGCTGAAGCGGAAAAAACATCTAAAGATGTGGAGATGGTGAGGCAAGAAAATCTGGCTGCGCGTCAAGAAATCATTCGTCTTGAAAAGGAGCTCGAGACTGAAGGATAACGGGGGATAAGCGTGCTCTCAAGTTGGCTCGGGAAGAGGCTTTGGTTGCTAAGGAGGTGGCTGCTAAGCTCAAGGAGGAGCTTAAGGAGGAGAAGATTAGGTTAGAAAGCCTAAGTGCAGTAGCCTCTGAGTTTGAGATTGAGCTCGTGAGAAGCCAGACCGATCTTGCGACCACCTGCACTGAGAGGGATGTGGAAAACAAAAAGGTGGCCTATCTGAGAAGTCGGATGTCAGGGGCGAAAAAGAAGATCGAGGAGGAGAATAAAAGGATAAAAAGGTAATGGGTTGTTGCTGGGTCCCGGTGTGCAGCTCGGGTTGAAATGTTTAGGAAGCATTTTGAAAGTCGCACCAAGGTGGATCCAAGCGAGCTATTGCTAAGCCAGGCCACGGGTACAATTCAGTGTCTTGATCTTCTGGAGCAAGTGGATGGGCTCAAGATTCCTCCCGCCCGATATGAACTGCTGCAAAAAAAGGAGGCTAAGTACCAGGCTGATGTCGAAGCTATTGAATATCCCGATCTCGTAGATGGCGATTTTGAGTTCGAACTTGGTCCTTGCCCTAATCTGCCTGTTCCCAAGCCTGATGTGTCTTCTCAATCGTATTCTCAATCGTAGATAGACCATGTAAACAAATTTCTGTTCAATGTAATATGATCGTTTAATTAATGAGAAGCAAATTCGTAAGTGGATCGGAACCTGGACTAAAAAACTTTATGCGAGCCTGAGCTCGGCTTCTTAATTCTTAAGTAGGTCGGAACCTAGACTTAGAATCTCTTCGTGCGAGACTTAGCTCAGCTTTTAATTCGTAAGTATGTCGAAACCTAGACTTAGAATTTCTTTTTGCGAGACTGAGCTTAGCTTTTAATTCGTAAGTAGGTCATAACCTAGACTTAGAATTTCTTCGTGCGAGCCTGAGCTCGGCTTTTAAATTGTAAGTAGGTCAGAACCTAGACTTAGAATTTCTTTTTGCGAGCCTGAGCTTGGCTTTTAATTCGCAAGTAGGTCAGAACCTAGACTTAGAATTTCTTTGTGCGAGCCTGAGCTCGGCTCTTATTCGTGAAAAGCGAATGATCAGTTCGACTTATACCCGTCATTTTGAGATGCGAACGATAAGAGTTCGGCTTACAGCTTTTGTGGGAGCCTGAGCCCGGCTTTTAAATCGTAAGTAGGCCGGAATCTAGACTTGGAAGGTATATATATATATATATATTTTATGGTTATGCCTTCGTAAAAGGCTGCCTACGTACCCTCAAAAGAGGGATCAAGCCGTTCGTAGTTTGGTTACATTGATCATACTGTCTCATTAAAACCATTTGGAAAACCCGACGTGGAAAAAGAGTACAGCCTGAGACTTGGAAGTCTAGTAGTAGTAACGCTTGAGATTTGTCGAGTTCCATGATAAGATCACAACAAGTTTATTTAAGATAGGTCGAGATTTTCGTTGAGTAGAATAGAGTTCGGTATAATAATCAGGTTGGGTTAACTCGTAGAATTTGAATTCGGTAAACAAGATAGTTTTCAGAAGATAAAAGAGTATATGTATTTTTTTCCTTTGATTTTCAGATCTCCTTCTCAATAAATGAGATGGGTGTATTTATAGTAAAGATTTAAACGGTTGTTGTTTTGAACCCAATGCCCGAACTGACGCGTGGCCAAGACGATTGGCTTGTTGAGCTTTAATTCATAAATGGGTTTGGACGACTAATGCGTCGAGCTGATTTGTGGGGAGTTTGCTAAATCCACCTCCAACAATTGGATTAGGGTTTTTGATTTAAGGAAGAAGAGACGATTACGATTTTCAATGCTAAATTTTTCTACGAAGTATATGATTTAGGCGGGAATGCTACTGCCTACTGGAGTCTAAAGCTATCCATCCACGTAGGCTATTTATTTCGTCTGGGATGATGAATCTACGGTTGGTAACGCAGACAATGGACGGATGAGATTGTTTCAAATATTTTACTTTACTTGGAAATAATTATGTTCTATATGGGCCATTACTGTTTGAGCCGTTTGTCATATAATCTGATAACTTAATAATGGGCCTCTATATTCGGCTCGTTTTTTAGTTTGGTAAAACGACGTCGTTTCGCTGATCTAACTGAAAACCCGTTGAATGCCTGCCTCTCTTCGTCTCTCTGAAGCTCGAACTTTCGCCGTCCGGTCTTTTCACCGGTAAGCCTCGGTCTAATTCTCTTTCTCTCTCTCTTTCTATTTTTTATATTTGTATTGCATTGTTGTATCGATTTTATCTATTTCTTCTCTTCAGTCCAATCTCTTTGCCTTCTCCAGTTCCACTTTGTGTAGACGATCATACGCAAAGATTCAGATTGATATTTCAATGGCTACTGATTTGTTTTAAAAAAAAAATTCATTTATGCCAGGATTGTTAGATTTCTATAACGAGTTTTCTGTAGAAGAAGAGTGAACTTTGTTCCATTTTTATTTGAAAATGTAAGCTTGCTCTTCAGCTATTGCTGCTACAAGGTTTAGGCTTCTGTGTGTTTCATCCTCACTTGTATCAAATATTTACGTTTTCTGATCGAGAATTGCGATATGGTGTTTCCGTAATAGGAAAAGAAACAGTAATTGAAGAAGCTCAAGCTCTCTCTTGTGGAAATGCCGTCTCTGCAAACTTCTCTGCCTCCTGAACTCGCTAACAATGTGGTTAGGGTCAGTATCATCGGTTTCGATTTTCTTACAAATGTCATAACCAACTTGTGTTTTTTTCTTTTCTTTTTTCTTTTCTTTACTTGATGCTATTTCACTGATCTATTCGTCTCTTTTTATTCTGCAGTTGTACCGAGAATGTCTTCGTAGAGCTAAATTTATTGGTAAGCAGGTGAGATTCTCTGAACTTATTGTTTCTCTGTTGCTTTCAATGTTGGTATGATTGCCATTCTTGTTTGTAGTATGATAGTGTGTTTAGATAGAAGGATTTCCTTTTAGTCCTTTGAAACCAAATCGAGTTCATTTGGATGCTGATTGAAATTTTTTATCACTGTTCTTCACCTTCACATGGTTTTACTTTTTAGTCACTTAGTTATTCAGAGTTTAGTGTAGAGAGTTTTTCCTTTAGAGTCGGATACTTTGGAACTAGTGTCTATCGATACTCTTTAGAGTCAGATTCTCTTGACCCACTTGAGGTCGTTTCCTAGTGCGTACAAGAATAATATGATGAAGCCAGAAAAAGGTTGAGATTGATATCTTATCATCAGTTCTGTTTTGATTCCATGAGAAGAGATTTTTGCTTTTTTGTTAGGATTAGATATCCTGGAGTGAAGGAGATATGAGGAAAGTGATGTTTGTTCTGTTTACTCGTTTGTGTCTTTGCAGCAACACAACACTGAGCTAGTGGTTGGTATGATTAGGCAGCAATTTAAGAAACACATGAATGAGACAGACCCTGAGAAGATTCAGAAGCTTAAAGATGAGTGAGTTTTCTTTTTAACCCACTTAAAACATTGTGATTAGATCAGATGTACAGCTTGTTCGTTTAGGCGTGTATTGCAAAAAGATGATGTTTCACACAAACACAAAGCTGCACGAAATCATATAGTTTATGCATACATCTATTTGAAAAGTTTGGAATAACTCAAAATTCTCTGATACTGGTATTTTCGCAGTGCTGCTCGGGGACTCATCAATCACATGTTGTCTGAGTCAGCGAAGCTGACAGGGGGCAAGGTTAGCCAGAGACTCTGATGCAGTCTAGTTGCAGACTCTCCCCATTGTTATGCTATCTCTCTTTCTCTGGTTCAATGCTTGTAGACTAATAATGCAACTACGTTGGCAATTATAAAAAGACTTGTCATCGAGTAGCTTCATTTATTCAACATTGTGATTTTGATGTGCGATCAATCAAGTGGTTCTCTATTTCAAATCAAACCATACACTTTTGACTGTGGTTCAGATAAGTTTATAATTTAGACACTTCAAAATCATAAAAATTGATTTTGACGAAATGAGCCTAAAAAGGAATCCTTACTGAGAATGTGTATCAACATTGAGCCCCCAAAATTCAAAAAAGTGCAGAATAAGATACAACAACATTGGGCCGCAGCATGATTCACAGCTTACGTTTTATGCGGATTATGGAACAAATAGAATGATGCATTAAAGCATCAATTTCAAAAACAAAAAAAAAAAACAGTTCTGTAAAAGATACAAACAATGGATAGTCTCCAAGATTAACGAGTTACCTTCAGAAAACAAAATGGAAGAGTCCTGAGATGAGACAAGTCTCCATGTTGAGGACGTAAAGGAACTTTTTTAACTTGATCCCATCATAGCTCTGACAAGTTTTGAGACGCGAGCAAACTCATTAAACAACATATAATCAAATTTTCTTGAGGCTTCTTTAGAGAGATCAGGTGGTGCTGGTGGGTTCTGACAAATGACCAAGTCAAATTCCCGAAATCTCTGCATCAAAGTCTCCAGCTTCTTTGTTGTTAAGCTCCGGATTTCTTCAATCTGCACAAGCTCTCCGGTTTGTCCGGATGTCTGCCACCATCTCTTTAGTATGTTACGGCTCAATCCACAGGGATCTACAGAGACTACGCCTTTTAGACGGATTCCAAGGCGGTCCAATGCAATTTCCGCACCACCGATACCACTAGATTGATAAAACTGTTAACCCTTCAGGAAACATAAGCTTGAGCACAGAGAGATGGTAACTCAATGTATCTGTTTGGAAGCAGTAATCAAACAACTTCAACCTTTCAGCCAATCTTCCACCACCGATGTTTGTGTGGTTTGTCGGATATCCCATAATGCACTCTAAATGTTCAGGCTCCACAGGTGAGACGATGTTTGGAGCAATCCAAATAAGATTTGAGGTCTGACAATGTCGAAGTATTAGAGTCTGGTCTTGTTGAGTAGGCTTTCCCCTGCATTCAGCTATACGGCGTCCAATTCATTCACAGAGAAGAGTTACATCGTTCATATTCGTACTAGAAAACGTGCGGCCATTGATATGCTTTCTGATATCCCATTGTGGCCACCAACTCTTCATTTGTGGCATTGCGTCTTGCATAGTTAGCTGAGGCTTAGGGAGAATATTGAACCGGTTTTCAATGGGAAGATTGTGCAGGTACCCTTCTGTCCTACGGAGGGTTGAACACAACCTAGTATCTACATGTTCAGGGTGGATTCAAAAAATACACTCGAGATCTTCGCCCACCACGTAGGAGATAGTTCACCTAAGTTTCCATAGAAGAAATAAGGCCGCTTAGCTACATCTGGGGAAAGAGTCTGGGACAAACGCGGCTGCATTGCACTGGGAAATTCATATGTGTTATCTTTTGACTCATCTTGCATCCATGGGGTTTCCATAAATGCACTCGACTCTCCCATATCTTCCGGTCTTAGCCGCTTCCCTCTGTGATCGAAGTCAGTATACTCATCTGGATAGGCATACTCATCCTCATCTTTTAGTCGTTTACCCCTTGACCTTGAGGTCTCTCCTACATTGACAGTGGCAGGGGAAGAGGAAGGAAAGGAGTCAATACCAGGATCTGGTTTCATATTAGCAGTGCCACTCGACAAACTCCCACCAACGGGTTCACCAATAAATCTCCAACTCTTTGAAAGACATGTACGGTTTGCTGCATGAGGCACTGGAACTTTCTACAGAAGCACAAAATATCATTGAGTAAGAATCCAACAATATCTTGGCTTAATTAAGAGAAGAGAATGAGATGATTTTGGTAAAGTAGCAGTAGCAAAAGCTCAGGTTTCAGTACCGCGCTTCAAGACGAGATACGCAAGTGCATCTTTTGAGTGCGTGATAAAAAACCAATTAAACAAAAAAAGGAACATACCTTTTCTATATCTTCAAGATCATCAGGAAAGTCACCAGGAACTTCACCAGTAACAATTGTCTCAGCAAGATCAGAAATCTGACCTTGTGTACCTGAAGAGATGCAAAGTAGATTAAGTACCAGTACAACAGGCTGGATGCAACACTAATTCTAGCTTTCTCATTATAATCATCCCTATCAATATAAACCAGGATTCATATCTATACAGTGGCAGGAGATCAGGTCAGTATACTTTGGATGAACAGGTAAGTGTCTAAGTTGCGTTACCTATCTTCTCAATTGCCATTGAGATTTCATGATTAGAGAATCCCATTTCCAGTAAATGCAAAGTTTTGTCCATTGTCTAGTTCATTAGGAACCTGGATGCATAACAGGAAACAAAAGTTAGAGGTAATAAAGACATCATTAAATACAAAATGAACCTAGAAGAAAGGTAGTGTCGTAGTGGGATCTATTTAGGTGAAGCAACAAAAGGACATAAAGGAAACATGTTAAAGTATGGAAGAAAGTATTAGCAAGAAAATTAAAAGCTAATGTTGAAAGAACCAAAGACCTCAGGTCCCCTGGCAGCAACTGGAACAACATCTTCATCTTCTTCATTGGTTTCAGTACCATCAGGAGAGTCCTCGGCTTCTTCCGCATACTTTTCAGCTAATTGAGCAGCGGTAATAAAGTCCACAATCTCATCCATTGGCACTTCTTTACCTATCACACAGAAAATACAATCACGAATAAGGCACTGGCAACATGCCAAATGTCAGCTGCTTTCTGCATGCTAAGTTTCTGTGTGACTTCAAATAGCATAAACATCTTTTCTTTCACAAGAAATATTTTGGCGTCATATTATATAACCTATAAGGTTCCTCAGTTGTTTGCCTATTCTACATGTGAATTGCATGGAATACAGATAAATTTGGTCCATTTTGCAATCTACACGAGTTATAGCCACTCAAAATACGTAACCCGAAAAGAAGAAACGCTAAAATGTAAAATCCTAACTGTGAAGAGCTAAGACAGTAAGAAATGAGCAACGGTATTTGAAGTTTTGAATGGAAAGCCAAAGTAACTGTACACATTACCATGCCTATCTAGTGCAAGGTCGACTAGATTTTCCGGGAACTTCATTGCTAGCAAAGTCATCCTTCTTCGTATTCAATACCAGGCTCCTGTTGAAGAAAAGAAAGAAAATTAAGAAACTTCATTAAATGAAATACAGGATACGTGCATTTAAGCGATTTACCGATTTGGGTTCCATTAGCCCATGAAAGCTAGGCTCAGGATGTTCCGATACAGTACTCTTAGTGAGAATCTCTACTAATAATTCAAGATCATCTTCACCTGGATGTTAAAAGGCAGCATTAGTAATCAAATCCCCTAAATTAATAGTGAGCATGCAGCCTTTCATAAGATGGCAATTATTTTTGGAGGAAACTTTAGAATACCATTTTCATCAATTGCTTTCTGAACAAGTGTTGAGCAAATCCCATCTCAATCAACAATGACTTCACTTGACTTCCAGAAGTACTAGCAGCATTGTCCTGCAAAATCAAGTAAGAAACAATAAGAAGTTAAGAACCTTCCTAAAACACTACTTTTCTTTTAGTTGTTGATTAGGTTTTTTCAAAGATGTTCCAGTAATACTTAGAAACATAATGAGAGACAGTATATAGACAACAAGAGAACACTTACAATCTGGTGAGAGTAAGAAGTGTCGCAGGGAAACTCAAAGTCCAACGTCTCTGGTTTTGGAAATAGGTTCTCCTCATTCCTTTCATAATTAGAGAAACTCACTCCTCCGTTTCGTCTACTCAAATCACCCTGCAAGATTACCAAACTCATAAAAAATATACAATCCACAAAAAAAATATGATTCCATAAGATAAGACTATCAAAGTTGCCAAATTCCGTACCATTTAGTCCACAAACTCTACGACAAGATAGAAAATATCATATGAAACCCTGCACATACGAGAGAAAATGTGTCAATGTCACCTTCATGAATAAAGTGTTCCTCAAAATGCAAAAATCATTAAACGAAGATAACAAATTGAAAAGAATTGTGAAAAAAAAATTGAAAAGAATTGAGCAGCTTCTAGCTCATTGATGATTCTCCCATAAACGGCAAAGGAAGAGATGAAATCAATAAAGTCGTAAACGCCCAAAAATAGAACTCCTCGAACTAATAGATGAAACCACACTTTACAGTAATTCCGATTTTCACACAAATTCCAGAGATTGCGACAAAGTAGACCCATAGAGAGAGAGAAAGGGAGATGTAACCGTACTTGGTGAGGAGGAAGAAGGTGCATGCCTGTGCGGTGGTCTGCGTCTCACCCAATCGAGTCCAGTCCGGAGGAAAAATGCTACTAATCGCACTGTACCTCGGCGCGTCGACTGTGGTGAAATCTGGAACGAGTTGGGAATTTACTGGTCCAGGTCATAGAGTTCGGAACTTTGATTTTTTTTTTTTTTTTTTTTTTTTTATCAAATGGAACTTTGAACCTATATGCAGGCAAACACTAAGAGAAAAATTTAAGGCTAAATGGTATTTCCTTTACAAATGGATAAAATCTTTCAAAATACTTATGAATTTTCTATTTTATAGAAAATTACTTTTCATAAAATCTTGAATGGGTAAATAATGAGTTTTTCAAAAACAAAATCCAAAATCTACTTCTAACACCTTTAAATATTCAAGGCCTAAGATTAGGATAAAAAAAATTTCTGCCTTTAATGATTTTATTAAATTTGTTTATGTTTTAATATTTTACTAGGTTATATTTGTTTCTGTTTTAATATTTTTACTAGGTTATACGCGAGATCATGTTTTTAAATTTTTTTGTAAAATAACGGTAAAATTATCATGATCTTTTAATTTATATTATAACTAAAATTTAGTGTAGAATAATGTTTTTAATATAACGATTGTATGGAGAGTGTCACACCTTTTATGTGGCTTTCTTACGAGTACTGCCAGACCTTTAGAAGATAAACCAAGATATATTTTCAGTCTATCCAATGATACGAATCTGGAAAAGGTTGTACGTCTTCTCTCTTTCTAGTTATTCTGGCGGATATGAAAAGATAGAAATGAGATGGTATTTAGTTGTAAATCGATAATCATCGTCGAAACATAAAAAAAGGAAGCAAGAAAATACAAGCAAGGCACATCAAAGGAAAAGAGCAAAGAGCTGAACTCTGACAATGGGAGAAAAAGAATAAAAGATTGCTGGCATAAACCTAAAGGGGTTGGACTAAGTGTAACTATGACGTATCACACAACGAGGGAGACCAAAATTCAAGACTAAGATAGATCACTCCAATGGTGGAATGAGAACGTTTCAAGGTAGACACTCCATAGAAAAAGGTGGAGTGTCCGGCACTATTACGAGACTACAATCTATATGGGCTCTAGGGTATAAACATTAGAGTTTGAAGGAGATACCTGTAATACCAATCGACTCATCGATGAGAACACAACCAACTTCCGGTTGAGGAACTAAAAAGACAAAATTCAACAATGGCGACATATCTTTGTTATCAAGTTCAGCACAGACCTCACCTCAACAACAAAATGTTTGCGCGTATCATTTAGCTAGGAAGTCTATTACGTCTGAGTATCAATGGCCGTTGTCTTAATTTGTTCCTAATCTCTTTTGTAATTCGTGGCATCGATAATGCAAACTAAAAAAGTATTTAAAAGGAAAAAAAAATAATCGATTACCATGAATCAATAATGCAAATCCCTTGAATAACCGGCGGATTCACAATAAAATGTAAGTTTTGATTACGAAAGTCTTGTTGAGCTTGCAAGTACATGCTGAACCACCGAGGTTATGTGAAACAAAATAGCTTATGTCGAGTGTATACTAAGAACATATTACTTCTTTGAAACAAATTACCAAGTAGTAAACCAAAAAAAATTACCAAGTAATAAAACCAAAAAAAAAATACCAAGTAATAAAACCAAAAAAAATTACCAAGTGATTAATATAGTTCAAAGAACAAAACAAAAGAAAACAAAGCAAGAGTAATAAAATACGGAAGAAACATATTATAGGTATTGAAAATGGACTCATCTAAGAAGGTGGTTTCTTCCTTTTGCCTCGTGGTGCAGGTTGCTAGATTTGCACAGAACTTGGAACATAAGAGCACACAAGTGGAAAACAATATTTTTGTATAGATTCTCTGAGATCCCACTTCTTTGATGTATTCATTCTCTCCAATGATGTAAGCTGTGTTGCGAGTTGGTTTATATCTACATTTGCCTTTATCAAAAATAACCGCAACTTTTTCCTCTTCGTCAACGAAGAAAGACCCAGACCTAGGATCGAGTTCTCTGATCCTACCCACTTGTAAGAACAACTTGCTGCACGACAATGCATTAGGCTCAACGTTATTACTAATCCATATTCCCCTCCACATTGTAGTCCAACGCTGATGTAACACCGCAAGTTGCTCTTCTCTAACAGTAGATAGCGTTACAGTATCATTAATTTGAGGGTCAAATGGCAGAGACAGACGCGATCCAAATCTCTCTGTTGTAAAATCAAAACATACTAAGAAACTAGGGATCTCTTCATCTTCTCTAAAACGTGGGCTTCTGGTATGATCTCCTCAGCAAACCAGTAAGTATTCCCCTTGAGAGACACGCCACGTTGACTATGATATATTTTCCAGTCGGGATTCACCTCGATAACCTTCCATGAGTTAGAGTCAAAACTGTAGATTTCAAATTCGCAAATTCTAGTTTTGTTCTCTCCACCACTCATGTCGCTCATGCATTCGTAAGCATCCAAGTATCTCAAAATTTTGTAGCTTCGATTCCTGTTGTTGTTCTTCTCCTCGTATCCGAGAGTGTACATGTCCCATTTGTGGTATGACTTTAACGGTTCGATCCACTTTGTTTGCCCACAATAAGGGTTCCAAACCACAAGCCTGGTGATGCATAACAATAAACCATCGCAGTGATAGACTTGAGATATATTGATTCGATCTGCATCGTCTAGGCTAATAAGTTTACCTTTCTGCTTTATGCTTTATAGATGATTCAGCGTTGTCGTCTATGCGAAATCCATGGAGATTGACACTCATTAGATAAACACTATTATCCATCGTCATGATCGCCTGAAACTCCTTCCCTTGCTTCTTCTTTGCTTCGGCTTTTGCTTGAGCAATATGCTTCTTTGTAAAGCTCCGACATTTGGATAAAGTGTTCCACTTTTTCCAAGTAAGTCTCACTGCTCTCAGAGAAGTCACCGGAAGCCTAGAGAGCACCTCCTCAGCCAAATCCATTGGAAGATCGGATATCTTCGTCATTGTTTCAGCAAGGATCGATGAAATGGTAATTAAATCAAGGATTGGTGAACTTCTGACTAGGGTTTTAGTTTTTATATAGAAACGGTTCAGTGTTTTTAGATAGAAATGGTTCAGTCAAATAAGTTAACAAGGTTCACCCGCTCTGGTCTTTGGGCCCGAGGAGACAATGGGCCTTGGCTCGGAACTTGCTGGATAACAAAAGACACCAACGATAAGTTATCAAATTAATTATCGTTCGTCGGCACCAAACGATAAGTCAATGTGTATATAACTCGATGAAAGCCTTGTTGAGTTTGGAACAAACTCAATATAGTGCCTTTCTATTTGATGCTGAAGAAACAGTAGTCGCATACATTAATATATATAACATGACAAAACACAGGAACTCCAATCAAAAGACTCAAAAAATGGAACCAACTCTTTAATCAAACCCAACAAACCAAAACGCCACTGCTGGAAACAATCATTTGACCAAACTGGGACGACGAACATGGATTTTTAAAGATAGAACCAATCTATACATAATCTCTTTCTCGAACCATGCTTATATTACGCCGAAACAAGTTAGACGACAACAATGTGGAATCCCCGGTTTACATCTGAAGTGAGCTTGAGTCAAGAGGAATCGTACCAACCGCTACAATCTTCTAAGACGGATCTGCAGATCCCTTAACTTTTATGGGCAATGATCCTACACTGACGATGTCATCAGCCAGAGACCTAGTAACCTCTTCAGAAGAGTCTGATGACTTGCGGTCAGAGCTTAGAGATGGGGCCAGTTTAGACTTGGCTTGGGTCGGATTAGAGGTGGTACCAGCCGTTGGTTTAATGGTGAGAGGGCCAATTTTCAGAGTGGAAAGTGTAGAGTCTTCTCTAGCTTTCTCTGTGTTGCTCTTCTCATGCCCATCTAAACTTTTTAACTGCACAACTTCTGTTTCTGTAGAGGTCACTAAAGTTTTCTTGACGACATCCTTGGAGATTTTCTTGCTTCTGTCAGAAAAATCTGGTTTGGGCACAGGAAATGGGTCGCGAAAGGTCCTGAATGGAAGTCTAACTCTCTCTTCCTGCATGAGTGTCTGGCGGTTTTCATAGTATATAAAATCATCTAATAGCGAAGTCCTTTCCACATGACCTTGAAATAGTTTTAGCACCCCGAGTCCTTGTTTCAGCATTATCTGCACACAAACGAGAATGATAAGATCGATAATTTCAGCCCTTAAAAGCAGAGTTCTCAGAATCTGAAATTTTCTAAGTGAACTGTTACTAGGAAAAGTCACCTCTTGTGTGTCTCGGCTGTTGGTGACTGGCTTATTCTCGTTGTTGTGTAATATAATGTGCCTGAAGTAACTATTAGGAACATCTTTAATAATGTGCCATTTGACAGGAAAGCTTCCACTCCATTTGGCTTGTTGCCAAAAATCCATGTCTCGGTCGAAGGAAACTGGACCGATCATCTCAGCCACGCCACAGAACAGACCACTGGCATTAACCTAAACGAGGAAAACACTACATCAGCGCAAGCCCAGAGTATGAATGCAAACATATTAGCACGCGGGACAAAGAGGAAGAATAGACTCACAGAGAAAAATAAGAAAATAGGGCATTCATGAGACTTCTCAGAGGCTATTCTCTGAGCATCTTCATATGCACTCTGCAATTTCTTGTTCCCATGCAGTGTTGATGACCAGACACCATATTTGATGCTCTTGTGAACATCATCTTCACTATACGACTTTATCACAAAAAACTTGGCACTGCTGTAATCAATACTGAAATCTTCTATATTATATTGGTCAGCATTTATCACAATGTTTCCTTCCGCATCCGCAGTTCCAGCTTTGGTTGTATAAGCTTTGACAACTAGTTGATTTCTTGATCTTCTCGTTCTTGTACCTCGATTTTGTTCGCTTGTATCTGGCCTTCCATTTACGTTGTTATCACCTCTGCTATCATATATCTTGGGACGAGGCTTGTAACTATTTGGAGCAATGTCTAATTGCCCATAAGACAAGACTCTGCTACTAGAAACAGTGTCAACTGAAGCAATTTTTCCCTGCAAAAACATACACGACTCCAGAATCAACATAGGAATGATGAATAAGAAAGCATTGTGTTATCAACAATATACTCCTTGTAATGCAAAAGTACACCCAATATTCAAAAACAAATAGGATCAGGAATGAATTTATACGAGAAATCACCTGAAGAGAATGTGCTGAAGCTGGATTGGAAACATTCTTGGGGATTCCTGGCTGTTTATTCTGTCCAGCGTTAGACCTTAGCTTCTCAGAGGTCATACCCAAATAATTTACTGTTGAAGATTTTGGCACATTTGTTTGCCAGGATCCTCTTCCATTGGCTAAATCAGTCGCTACCAAAGAGTCTGTTGAACTATTGGAGACAATATCAGGGTGAATAACATATGGAAGATAAGTAGGTGAAGACGCAGCATTCTCATACGGAGGGTTTGAGTAATATTGTTGGTATCCAACAAAAGAATAGTCAATGCCTATTGAAGCTCCTGGTATGTAAGGATTGTATGGATTGTAAGGAGACTGTGCATATCCATAACTTGGTGTATAGCATATATAGGGAGAATTTTCATTTTGCCCACCCTGAAGACACACACAGATTAGAATGTTAGCTGATAAGACAATAACAAACAAACAACAAGTTGGTCTGTATGACTATTGTGAGAGAGAATTCACACACCATGTATTGGACATCTGAGCCATCTACACCAACAACAACCTGATGGTTATCCCATTCAAGGGATGAATCATAACCTGAAAAAAAAATCCATAAAAGTAGGGAGTCTGCAACCTTGAATGCCAGAGTGATATGTAAATTTCGTAAACCAGCTTTCAACCTGTACAGTAATAAGCAGGATAATACATGCTCTGGTCAATGACAGAATCAGGGGCTCCTTCTGTATACATTTGCTTCAATTTATCTGAGAAAATGTCTTGTTCAATGGAGTTTGAATAAACACCTGAAATATATATATATATATATATATATATATACATATATATAAAGTCAGAACACTGGACTTTCATGACCATTGTTGAACGGAGAACTAAAAAAATCAGCTAATAACCTAAACAAATAGATTTTTCATCGAAGATACAAACGAGAGAAACTATCACTATCAGATCAATCTGATTCCCAAGATTCTCTTAGAGAGCTGCACTATAACAATATAAACAACACTCGAACAGTCACGTTAAACAAAAAAAAGAAAGCTCTAAATCCTCAAGGAAGTGGCAGAGAAACTGTATATGCTATATGGATGGAACACCAATGAAATCTCAGGATGCAAAAGATTCAGAACCGCTAGAAGCTTACATCGACGTGAAACTGAATGCTAGAAACGAAACCAAATACGCTTATAAAAATAAAATGAAGAAGAATTGGGTACCGACAAAGAGGTAGAGAATTTAGGAGAGCAAGTTAAGCAGAAATTGTTGAAATAATATCTGCCGAATCCAAACCCTAATACTAAGTTGAGTGAGGCTGTGATAAAGATAGAAATGAAGAAGACGAGAAGATTTGCTGAATGAGAAGAATGGAAAATAAGACCCAGAAGACGCGCAATTGACAGATTCCATTGGTTTGTTGCAATACGCAGCGTTTTAATTTAAGAATCTAACTTTTGCTAAAGTCGATAATACCCTTGAATTGACCTTTACAGGTAGGCCAATTTGGTCTAAAAGATCCCTTACCAGAAACGGTAAATGAAGGTCGTTATGCCAGATTTGTATGGCCTACATTATCCAAACATCATAAATCTATGCAAAGTGAAAACCACTAAAAATAAGTGAACAAAATAAAAACTTCGGATAGAATACAAATTTCTTACGAAAATATCTCTAATTACTCTGATTCTCTGAGTATAAAAGAATTTTGTTCATGTCAAGAAAGTCTATCGAGATACCCTCTGAGACTTTTTTAATCTGATGATTTTTAAATTTCTTCAAATGTCTCAAAAGTCTCAATGAAACATAGAACACCAAACTGATTCAGACTCACTAACACACATGAACAAAACCGCATAAAAACTTGGACAAAGAGAAAACTGTAGTTTAATGTTTAGAGGGACTTAGAGAAGAAACTGGTGTAGACAGGAAAAGCATTGAGAAAGGTTGAGATAGCTTCCGCGGGTACGAGTGTTAGTACTTTATGGTGATGCTTCTCAAATAATGATAAAACCAGTTTCTCGGGATCGATTTCATCCAGATGACCTGCAAAATCAGTATTTAACAACTTTTAAAATCTCGATTTTAAACAAAATACTATGTTGTTTTGTTTCTTGTT
The DNA here is from genome assembly GCA_028015245.1 of Cardamine occulta. Classification (NCBI taxonomy): domain Eukaryota; kingdom Viridiplantae; phylum Streptophyta; class Magnoliopsida; order Brassicales; family Brassicaceae; genus Cardamine; species Cardamine occulta. The sequence continues at coordinate 7,702,464 of CM051373.1, read as the reverse complement.
GTGATGAGTAACTTACCCAAATCAATCTCACGCTCATCATCTTCTTCATCCGCCTCTTCAATCACCTCACTATCCTCCAATTCTGCTGCAGCTATAGCATACCTTTCCAGAAATTCTTCCTCCGTTTCTTCACACTCATCGCTCTCGGAATCCTGTTTAAAAAAACACAAGATGAAACAGCTTATTTGGGAAGAAACAAACCACTAGAAGATCCTATGTTGTTTCTTGAAACAACCCGTTTCTAAACTACTCTGCAAATGGAACAGAAATTAAATCCTAATCTGAGTTTATATTTAAATAATAGATTATGATGCCATCCTCTTGTTGTAGGGAAAGAAAAGAGCGCAAAAACATATTGTGAATGTAATTTGATAACGATTACTAGCAATTAAATCAAACCTCGTTATTTGAATCAGTTTCTTCAGATTCTGTCTCTTCTTCTTCGGGTTCTCCATCATCTTCATCATCGTCTGTTTCTTCGTTCAATTCCTTTAGCCTCCGAGAAGCCTCCATCAATGAAACAAAGCACTTCCTTGCCAAATCATCAGTTGCATTCCCGTGCCTTACATCTAAAAGCTGCTCAATCACCTTTGCTAGCGTCATCACTGTAACAAGAGGACTTTTCAATCTATGCTCATGCATTAATGATCAACATAGCTACTATACTAAACCTTTTGAGATCATGTGACCAGTTGCATAAAGCAGTTGTTTTAACTTGTGAACTGTGACCGTAAGTTTGATATTTCTAAATCAACACAGAAAGGAAAGATTAATCTACTCACCATATAGTTTTACTTCCGATGCTATTGATGGACTGGCATCACACGTAAGCGAGTATGAAAATGCCAATGAAGATGCCCATAACTCGAAACCTCCAGATAGCAATTTCTCTAAAACGCCTTCCACAACATTGGAATAGGAGATATAGCATGATGATATTGCCAGCAGTAGAGGCCTCCAAGAAGAAGAAGGCTTCTCACGCAATTCTAGAAAATGAGAAAAGGCTGCTTCACTGAAGACCATCGCCAATGATTTCCCCGCCCCTTCGATGTCAGATGAATAGTCTAGTACATGTAACAACGTGTGGACACAAAAACAAGCCCTCCTTGTGGCAGACGGGTACTCAACTATGGCTTTGCTGACAAATGAACCAACGGATTCAACAATAGATCCCGGACGGACTGGCATGGCTGGAGGGGATGGCATATCTCTGAGAAAGAAACTCCTAAAACCATATTTGTTGTTTATACCCACAACTTCTTCTATGCAGTCAAAAACTGATAAGTCTTCCGACTCTTCCCAACCATTCCAGCTAGCAAGAATATCAGCCCATGCTACAAGTAGTTCAGTTAATTTGAGCTCCGCAAATAAATTGCAATTAGTAGAAGCAATCAAAATGAACCACAACATCGTTGACAAATGATTTATGGATGAAGTCGGAGGTACATCTGTTGCCTGAACCATGCAAAGATAAAAGGCAGAGAAGTATCCTAAAATTAGAACAGTATTTCTATGTTCCATGTAGGCATATGATTGGTTTCAATCTCTATAATTTCAAACAAAGAAATAGTAGTGTTTGAAGATATCGCAAAGGGATTAGAGTAAAACAGAATTTAACTACCAGCCATGCGTGCTGTAAAAGTGATGACAAAGCTTTGCTGATGGTGCCTTGACCAGTTAGCCATATTTCAGTCGCCTGATTCTTCTCCTCATTCGCTTCAGGCTTAGAGCTTTCATAAGTCTCAGCCATAGCTGCTAATGTCTCAAGGCCACCTAGAATAGCCTAAGTTGAAAAAGTATAAAAATTAAGGTTGGATAGTGACTTGCAATCTCCACTAAAGATAGTCAAAAATTCACAATACCTAGACCAGGAATTCTACATATATTATTTTGGTAGCGTCCAGGATTTAATGTGCGTGATATAAACATTACCAGAATATGTCAATATTTTTACTTCAGATCACGTGGAATACATTCCGTTACCTTCAGTTTCATGTTGTTGAATCTTAAAATATAAGCAAAAATATTGAGAAAGCAGAAATTAAAGATACCTGAGACCATGGATCTTCTTCACTAAGAGGCATAAACTTCAACATATTACTAACTAGCAAAGAGACTATGTAAGGAATATGTGTGGCAATATCTTGACTTCCCGACTCGACTACAGATCTGAGAAGCTGAAACAAAATGCTATCCTCGTCCTCCTCATTACCAATCCTACCAATAATAATCTGAAGAAGCGGCAACCATTCAGGTGGTTGGTACTCATTCTGAAGAGAACAAACATATTCTTTGAGTTAGATATGACAAGCCATCACTTCAAGCTATAAGTACCATTGTTAATATAGGAGCTCACTTACTTCGAGTAGTGAACCTATTCCACCAGCAGCTGAAACACGCACTGGGTAACAAGAGATCTCCACCTGATCTGCCATTGCTAATGCCTTCAGTAGAGAAGAAAAAATATCTGCATTCATCTCCTGAAAGCATGAAACAATCAATAATGTGATCACTAGAAGTAAAATGCTACAAATTTTAATCAGTGAGTAAAATAATATCATATTCCAACAAACGGTTTGCATAGTTATATATTTTTTGGGTGATTTACAGCACCAAGAAGAAAAATAAAATTTACACCTCAGGTAGGCAGGACGCAAGCTCTCCAAGTACCCAATTTGCAGATGCAACCAAGTAAGGTGAGCAATCAAATGTAGAATAAATCGGTAGCACACGGGCACGGACAAAAGATGCCACATACTCGGGATTTTGTTGTTGGATAAACTGCAGTAAAAAGAGAGCTATCGTAATTCTATGTATGATCAGTCAATGCTCAACTCAAAAACAAAGAGAATGAGATTTTCTCACCTCTTGCAGGCCACCATATGCCATTAAGACACCAAAATAGCTGACATGTTGATGTAGCAACAAAGTCAGCTAAATAACAAAAGTAAAAGGGATTGAAAAAAGAAAATATCAAAATGAAAGAGAACAGTTAACAAAAAGCACTTGCAGCCTGATATTTCATTGTCTGAGAAGTCTAGCAAAGAAAATTAGAGAGCATTGGATATATTTACAGTCTACTGAACAAAAATCTACAACAAGTTGATCATGAGCTTGAGAAACATGGCATAATGGAAGACGAACTTGCAAAACGAGTTTTTAAATTTCCACTAGAAGAACATATTTTCTAATACCCACTGCAAGCATTAACTTAACGTTACCGACGGCGTCATACAAACATGTACCACTGCTCAGAGCTTGCAACAGCATTTTTTTATTTGGTTTAGACATCTGGCACAAATTTCAAGGAGTTAGAATTAGAAGACATGAAAATGTATAGGAACTCACGCTGCTGAAGTACTAGCATCCAGTATGTTACTCTTGGAAGACACAGGAAACTTTGACAAAAATGGAAGCACCAGAAGATCTCCCATGCATCTTTGATTATTTCTTCTATTTTTTTCACCTTTCTTCCGCTTACATGCAGCTGAGGAAGCTTTATTTGTAGTAGATACTGGAGGTCCCTATGAGAATTGGATCACAACCTATAAGAATCTATGAACGAATAACTGAAATAGATTATTGACCATCCATAGGTTCTTCACCTTTGACATGGCAAGGACACCAAGTAAGTTCATAGCACTTTTCCTGGCTGTAAACAAGTCCTCCCTCCACCCAGAAATTTCTTCCTGCCATACGAAAATATTATTCCTAACTTCTGGACCATAGACATAAAAGTAAATCCGTGTAGAGAGAAAGAGAGATAAGTTTCCATACTAGTTCAGATGGAAGGTTTTTCCTTATGAATTCATCTGCATCTTCTTCCCACTCAGCTATGTCCTACTTGCAAAAGCAACCCAGAAAGACCAGTAAAGTTTCTGAAACAAAAGCCCTGATAGTAAGCAATGCTTACAACACAGATTACAATTAAAGAAAAGCGTACCCTCTCATTCAGCACCAGGGCTGGAAAGATTGCAGAGTCCAACAAAAGAGAAAAATGGGGTGAAAGTAATCTCCATCCCTGTTTTCAAGGTAACAAATATTTACCTTCATAGACATTTGATAACTCTATTTAGATTTGCTGTAAACATTCTACCAACTTACAGGGCCAATTTCCATGACTCGTGAAATTACATCAAAAGCAAGTGATATAATTCTCTCATTTAGGCATCCGAGCTTCTGCACATGATAGTAGGCACTCATAGCATTAGATTAAGAAGATAGTAACATTTTGATGAAAAACAGCCATTTTTAAGTAGCAAACTAAGAAACAAATATTGATGGAAACTTCTCAGGCACTGAAAACCAATTTGAAGAGCTCGAAAAAAATAGCAGCTGGCAAGAATGACTTGAAAGCTTTCACAAACTGGAAATAACAATACATACACTAATGTTTGAGCTATGTTTGACAATCTTCATTGAGCAGTTTACAATCTCCGGCACCAACCTGCATAAATCAGATATATTAGTTGTGGGAAATAAGCGTTGATAAGAATATTTTAAGGTATTTACATACTTGTCAGAGTATTTTCTATGTCTGCTAACAAGTGAGCTGAAGAGGAGCAAACTTCTTTTTCCAGCTTTCAACGTTATCAAGTATCCATCAGGAGTAACACTCCAGTCAAAACTCAAGGAGTCCAGAATTCTGATCAAATCTTGACATAAGGAACCGAGCAAAGGTGACAAAGCAGAAGGCATATGGGATTTCACCTACAGCATTAAACACCCTTAACATAGCAACCACAGAAAATAGTAAAACATGAACATGAAAAAAAAAATTGATAAATCAAGTTTAATCATCAATGGCGATTTTCAATCACCCAGACATGCAATAACAGTTCTGGAAACTTCGTCGATCTGCAATATAAACTGATGATATGACTTACTGAAAAGTATAGGCATTTGCAAATGATGTGGATTGTCTTCTCCATTTCCAGTTCACCCCATTCATGGTTACTCAAAGCCTGCTTCAGATCATACCAGATAGGAATGCTCATTTAGATACAAAGAGCCGATATATCTTACATGAAATTGTAATGAGAAAAAAGAACAAGAAAACACTAAGGCAAAAGGATAACCTTGTCAACGAGACGATGTAATACTGACACTAAGGGTACAAGAATTTCTTTCGTGATACTCTCCAGTTGTTGTGGTACTGGCTCCTTTACAAGTTTTGGTTGCAGGAAGTACTGCAAAGCAAACACAAAAAAATCAACCACGCTCATTTTGAAAGGAGAACTATTTGACGCAGTTAATACTCCTGGATGATATTTCAGCCAGAAGCAGAAAAGGTTCACAACCACAATAATGGATGATCAACCATAATATGATGGAAAAGGGGATGCAGTAGAGAGAGATAAAAATCTAAGTTTAAATCTCATCACTTCCTTAATAAATTTGTTATAATGTTTCTTACGAAAGAGAATGTAACAAATACCTGAAAAGGCTTTACAACTGTGAGCAATACCATCAGAGCGTTCACAGTACCCCAGCTAGGGTCTGAACTGCTAATTAAACTGCTCTTCTCAATAGCAGAACGCAGCTCTTGTACAAGTTCAGGCCATGCATTTTTCTTCACAAATTCTGACACAACGACAATGTGGAGCTGGCCACAAGAGAAGTAAAATGAAGGTATGCACAAAAATAAACTAAAAATTTTACAGGAAGAAGAAGTTAAAATAAGATTTGTAACAACTAGATGAATATAAGTTTGTTAAATACGCCTACCAGTTCAAGTAAGACTTTAAGAACTGCAGGGTCTGCCTGAAGCAAAGCTAGGAGAAGCTGATCCTTAAACTCCTTGCTTACTTCTGAGATAGCTAGGAGAAGCTGATCCTTAAACTCCTTGATCCTTCAGTCCCACTGCTCCTGGTAAAATTCTTCAGATATGTTGCAGCAGCAATTCTCTGGCTGGGACTTTCACCTCCTGTCAATCAAAAAAAAAGTTTCACTAGCACACATTCAACGGCTATGAATACATAAGCTTGTTAGAACCAAAAGACTCAGCCGAATTAATTCAACCCTGTATGAGTTTTGGATCAACCGAATCAAATTATTCCTTAAGGATTCAATTATACTAAACAAGAATCAGAACGCTTGAGCTTGGGTTATTTGCTCAGAAAGATCCAGATCAAATTATAACTCAAGAAATTTCGTGAAACCGCTTTCACTGTGAAGTCAACCAACGTAACCCTAATTGTTCCACTCGGTTCGATGAAATCAAAATCACATCTCTTCATCAGAATTCAATGCTTCGGAAGAAAGTTAATTGCTAGGTAATCGAGTAGAAATTAGAAGACAACCAGCAAATAAAAACTTACCGGAAGCGATGGAGAGAAGACAATAAGAGAAGTGAGGGAGCTCCGTAGACAGTCGATCCAGAGCCTCGGTTGCCTCGCGAATGGCGACGCCATCAATGGAAGTAAGCGTCTGGTCAAGAAGCCGAACTATCTGAACTGAGTCGTCGTCGGCGACGAACATTGCGAATTTTTTTTTCTTTTTTTTTTTTTTGCCTTTTCTTTTTCTTCCCTCCAAACCTTCTTTACTCTGATGAATTGGGGTGCATCAATGGCGGGAATAATTCAGGTTAATTTATATATTATGTTAAAAGAAAACAAATTTATCCGACCGTTATCTCAAAATAGTTTGGTAAACCGTAAGGTATATGGTGAATGCAGAAACTGGAACACGTGGTGTTGAAAATTTTTTGGTTACATTTCATTGATGTTACGCATCTTGTTGATCAAAAAAAAAAAAGGCGTCTATTTCAAACAAATCATATTCGGAAAAAATCACTTAACAATCTGGTGAAAAAGACAACATTTGATGAACAATGTGGAAATGAGAATCTTTGATGAAGCGATCCTTATTTTGTAAAAAAGGGAAAAGATATTCATGAAAAAGCTATTTCGAAAAGAAAGTTTTTCCTCTTCCGAGCACTCTGACCGGCGTCCCGGTCACGTTTCGACGATCTTCCACGGGTGAGTCCCGCGTAGGAGACGTCCGTCATTCCGGTGGAGAATGCTACTCTACTTCCCTTTCAGTTTTAAAATCATTGGTCACTATAAAAAAAGAAAGAAAGCTCAAGTTTTGTATGAAAAATTCTCTCTCTCACCAATGAAGGATTCAGCCTCCGCCGCTGTCTTTTCCTTTGTTTCACCGCCTACTCCTTCTCCTTTCCTCAATTCATCTCCTCCTCCGCCGGACTTTTCTCTCTTTCCTCCATTACCTCTCAAAAATCCAATCCCGACTCCCTCCTCTCACCATCGTGATTCACCTACCATCTCAAAAACAGATCCTCCAGCACAAGTCTTGAAATCACCTGGTTCCCTATGGTCTGATTTATTCTCTTCTTCTTCACAAAATCTCCAGAAATTCCCAACGTCATCCTACCTTGAAGATGGAACTCCTATTGTGCAAGCTCCTCCAGAAATCATCTTGAAAACTTCGGAGATGTGGAAAGGGTATCTCATTGCAAGCTTCATTGGCACCCCTCCACCACCCACAAAATCTTCAACGACTTGAACCCAATTTGGGGAAAGAAGGGTTCTATTACTGTACGTCAATTCTCATAAGACTCTTGCCTTATCTTAATCCCATCTTTCACCACCAAACGTTGAGTCTTCGACGTTGGATTTTGGTCTGCCGGTATGGTGGCTTTTGTGGTGGCGGAATGGACTCCGTCTCTGAGCTTCCACTCTCCAATTCACACGTCAGCTCCTTTATGGGTTTCTCTGAAATATGTTCCTCCCCAGCTCTGGTCATCCGACGGTTTTGACCTCATAGCCAGCGGTTTCGGTAAGCGCATCCCCTCCAGACCTTCTTCATCTTCGAACCTAGAAGATGTTCGAATCCGAGTGATTGTTAACCTCGAGAAACCCTTGCTAAATGCTGTCATCGTCCACGACGGAGAGGGCAACCAGGTCTGTGTCGGTGTTGCTTTCGATCGTCTTCCACCGCAGTGCTCTTGCTGCTCCCGTTTTGGTCACATGGCACATCGGTGCCCAGCCTCCGCCTTTTCCCATCGTGCCCCTCCGCGATCAAAGCAAGCTCTACCCCATCTCCCCTCAGCCTCCGCTTCCACCGGAATGCTGCCCTCCAGGAATTCTCCGGGAGTCCTCTCATCTCAAAGCCTCCGTACAGAGCAGTGACTTTATGTTCGTACATCACAAGAAGAGTTTTAATACTCAGTCTTCAAATCTCATTCCTTCATCAGAAAACCTAATGGGCTAATTTCCCATATATCGGCCCTTTCGTTTAGACCCTCCTACATTGTCAAGAAGCAGGCCAAGCTTGACTCTTCAAAAGGTCCATCTTTGCAGACCCACTCTTCAGCCCAGGACTTGCAACCAAACTCCTCTAGCCTTTCACATGAGGTCCATCTTCAATTAAAGTCTTCGTCTCCACCTTCTTCCTCCATCGTTAGCAGTGGTAAGCTCTATTCTCACGCCACCACCATCAATGAGTCTGCTCAATCGCATCAACCACCTGCTCCCCCTGTCACCTCGCCCATCGCTCATCAGAATCCGTTGGCTGTTGTCTCCGACATCATCACCTCCGATCAAGTCTCTTCCTCTAGCCTCCTTTCTCCCTCGCCTCCGATCAAGTCAGCTCTTCCGCCCTCCTACAAGTCTATTCTTGCTGGTTCTCCTTCTTTCACCTTGCTTTTACACCAATAACACCAAGCCTCTCTCTCCCCCACCACCATCATCTCACCTCTTCTCTCTCGGCCTATCCCACAGTCTCTTCTCCACACCTCTCCTCTAAAACCAATAGGTAACCCTCTCCGCACCATCTCCTCGCCCATCTCTGATGATGATTCTTCATCCCACGAGACCGAGATTGAACCCGAAACGGAAGCTGATTTCTTTCCTTATCCTGCCGTCGATGACTCCTCCGAAGTCTCGGCTTATCCTACCGATTCAGATGACTCCTCAGCCACCACTACTTCTCTTCCTGTAGATCCAGTTCACATCTCCTCTCGCTAAAAGACTCCAGAAGTTCCAAAGCCCCGTTCGTCGGCCTCGAGAAAGAGATTATCTTCTTCAAAGCCTTCAAAGATCAAAAGAGAAATCGCATTTCTCCATTCCCACCGAGAAAGCGTTCAGACCCTAATCTCTATCCCCTATCCTTTTTATTTTTGATATATTTTCTTCTTTTCAGTCTTTTTATTGTCCTTCTTTTTATCTTTGGTTTCTATTATTCGGTTTTATGGCGCATAACTCACTTTCAAATAATTTGTTTTGTTGGAATGTTAGGGATTTCAACGATGAGTCCAAATAACGTTCGGTAAAGAGTTAGATCACTTCTTATAGACCTCTCCTAGGTACTATTTTGGAGACCCGCATTAGAGAAGAAGATGAAGCTCTCATAATCAAAAAATCACTTTTCTTTAACTGGAAGTTGCAGACAAATTAATTTCACTCTCGCTTGGGTCGCATTGGGATTTTTATAGGATCCGTCTTTGAGCTGCATCATCTACAAGAAAACCTCTCAGTTGACCGCTGTTGGGGTTTTTGATCCTCAAACCGGGTTCTATGCGACAGTTATGTTCACCTACGCAAGTAACTTCGACCGAGATAGAAGATCCTTGTGGTCAGATATTGTCTATCTTTCTCAACATCATTTGGTTATCAGCAGACCTCTCTTAGTCATTGGAGACTTCAACCAAATTCTTCTCTCCAGCAAGCACTTTTCCACGACCCCAAGGGCTCATCCTTTAGCATGCATGGAGTTTCTTTAGAATTGTCTTTCTCAGAGTGGCCTCTCAGACCTCATTTTCAGAGGAGTTTTTCACACTTGGACGAACAACGGGCGCTCCAACCTTATCATCTGTAAACTAGACAGAGCTTTGGTCAATGAAGTGTGGACCCTTACCATTCCTCAAGGCACCACCTTCTTTGATCCATCAGGTCCCTCTGATCATTCTCCATGCTTGGTCTCTATCCCTGGTACAATTACTCGGCATTCGAAGACCTTCCATTATTTCCACTACATTTCCTCTCATCCTTTGTTCATGGAGAGGTTGTATTCTTCTTAGTCTGAGTGTAATCTGTTGGGTTCGTATATGTTCAGATTGGCTAAGAAACTGAGTGCTGCAAAATCTTGTTGCAAGCAGTTGAACAAAAAAGGCTTCGGTAGGATCCAACAGTGCACCGAGGAGGCTTTATCTTCTCTCCAGAAGGCTCAGACTTCTCTTCTCTCTGACCACTCCCCGAATAACCATGAGACTGAGCTTGCTACTGAGCTCACTGGAGGTTCTTAAATGCCGCTCTTGAGAGTTTCTACCGGCAGAAGTCTAGGGTACAATGGTTGCAAGAGAGAGATGCTAACACAACCTTTTATCAAAGATGTATCATTGCTCATGCCAGCGAAACAGTATCCATTGTCTCCGCAATGCTGCAGGTATTCTGATCACCGAGGATTTACTCTTGAAAGAGATGGTTGTTGATTTCTACCGGCTCCTTCTTGATTCTGTGAATCCAGTTGTGTCATCACCTTATGTCCACCATCTCCGTCTTATCCACCCTTTCAGAAGCTCCTCCACAATCAATCATCTCCTTTCTGTTATCCTTTCTCCCGAGAGCATCATCGCTACTGTCCTCCACCTTCCCACCAACAAGGCTCCGGGTCCTGACGGTTTACCAATAGATTTTTATTATGCTTCTTGGTCTATCATTGGTCATAATATCATCTCAGCTGTTCTTGAGTTCTTCAGGTCTGGTAAAATTCCCAAGCAGCCGAATGTCACTGCCATATCCCTTATTCCCAAGGTCACGGGAGTGGTCAACCTCAAAGATTTTCGGCCCATCTCCTACTGTAACCACGTCTATAAGATCATATTCTCCATTCTTGCAGGGTGCCTGAAGCTTTTCCTTTTTCAAGCACTTCAGCACAACCAAGTGGATTTCATTAAAGGTCGTTAACTCTCTGAAAATATCCTTCTTGCTTCTGAGCTTATCAGTGACTTTAACAAGCCTGAGCCCATTTCCCGTGGTTGTCTCAAGATTGACCTTGCAAAGGCCTTCGACAACCTTCACTAGGACTTCATTCTCCAGTTCCTTAGAGCTTTTGATCTCCCTTAAATCTTCATTGGTTGGATCCATGAGTGCATCACCTCTCCCTCCGTCTCTATCAACTTCAATGGCGATTTGACTGGTTACTTCCAAGGGCGTAAAGGCCTCCGTCAAGGAGATCCCATATCTTCTTATCTTTTTGTCCTCTACATGGATGTTCTTTTCAAGCATCTTGATGCAGGCGTCACCTCTGGGGATATTCGCCTCCATTCATCATGCTAAAACCCGATGATATCTCATTTATCTTTTGCTGATGACATGTTGATCTTCTTTGATGTTCTGATCTCTCCTTGCGAGGTATTCTATCTGTTCTTGATGATTTTTTCAGGATTTCCGGCCTGAGTATTAATCTTCTTAAGTCCACCCTCTTTCTCGATGGCAATGATCCCGCTATTCTTCACGATATGGCCACCAAATTTGATCTCTCCGAGGGCTCCTTCCCTGTCAAATATTTAAGAGTTCCTCTCCTCCCCAACAAGATGCGAGCTCGGGACTTCCAGCCCCAAATCGATTGCCTCAACACCAGATTTACCTCTTGGACCAATCACCACCTTTCTTTTGCCGGCCATCTCCAGTTGATCCAGTCGGTTATCTACTCCGTCGTTAACTTCTGGGCCTCTATATTCATGCTCCCGAATTCCTGCCTCCTCACCATCGAGAAGCTTTGCAATGCCTTCCTTTGGTTCAGATCCACCCTCTCTGCGAAGAACGCTAAGATCAGTTGGGACTCTGTTTGTACTCCCAAGAGTTCTGGAGGCCTCAGTCTTTGTCGTCTAGCTAAGCGGATCAATGTTCTCGGACTCAAGCTCATATGGCTCCTTTTCACCAAAGCGGACTCTCTATGGGTCTCCTGGCTCAGGACTCATCTTATAGGCTCTCATTCCTTCTGGGATATCTCATCTTCCTACCTTCACAGGAGCTGGATGTGGCGCCGCCTCCTCAAGCTTTGGCACATTGCGAGATCATTTCTCTTTTGTCGCATTGACTTGGGTAACACTTGTTCTTTTTGGTAGGATAACTAGACAGGTTGGGTCCCCTTATTCTCTTGATCGGCGAACAATACACCGTCTCACCGGCATTCCAGTCAATGCCACTATTTCTTAGGCAATTTAGCATGGTCATTGGCTCATCTCCACCCGGAGCCGTAATCAGTTGATATCTTTCCTCCGCAACATTCTCCCGCCTGCAGACTCTATCCTTCATCCTTCGAATAGGGACTCCTTCGCCTGGACCGCAGGTCTAGAAGAAGCTTACTTCCGCACCACCCCAGCCAGATTCTCCTCCTCCAAGACATTCACGGCTCTCCATCCGCACCCTCTAGAGGTTCTCTGGCACAAGTCTATTTGGTTTTCAGGACGTATCCCCAAACACACTTTCACCTGTTGGATCATAGCTCGTGACAAACTCCTGACTCAAAACAAGATTCGTTGATTCTCTCCTCAGGCTCCTTCGACCTGTGTTCTTTGCCATTCAGCCCCAGAGACTAGGGAGCATCTTCTCTTCTCTTATCCTTATTTCCATTTTCTCCTTACTTATGCTCTGCCTACGATTCCTCCTGATTTAGACTTCCATTCTATTTTACAGTGCCTCCCAATCTCGACAACGGATTCCTCCTTGAAGCTCATTTACCACTTCCTCTTCCAAGCTACCGCATACTTGCTTTGGTGGGAGAGAAACGCGCGTATCCATTCCATGACTTTGAGGCCTCTTTCACAACTCCTCAAAGAAATCATTACCACCGTCAAGCCCAAGCTCCTTGCTCTCTCACACTCCACTTCACCGCGAGACCATTTTTTCCTTCAAGTTTGGTTTGGGCTTCAGTCATCCTTCTTCCACGTCACCAATCCTTCCATTTTTATCACCAGTCACTCATATTAGGAGTTGTACTTTTTTTTCTTCATTCGGTTTTATTCCAACTAGGTTTTCCGCGGCAAGCTTTTAATGAGGCATCTACTTTTCCCCTCTATTTCTTTCCCTTCTTCTTCACGTATCTTGTTCTTTCATTCTTTCATTTATAAATTTTTTTTGTTTTAATTTATTAACTCGTTCATGAAAAAAAAATTCATAAAAAAAAAAAAAGAAAAAAGGGAAAAACAGAAATCCAAAAGATTCCTAAACTAAAACACCGTAAATAACAAGTCTATTTTGTCAGTACTTACCAGTGTAAAATAGTATTTTGTAGACGAGTCCAAATTGCAGCGTTGGAGAAAGACATAATCAACTCCAAAAAGGGATAATACTCCACAGTCTTCAATTTCCATGCTTTTATCTGGATCAGTAAAGTGAGTTGAAATGACAAACTACTACTCATATAACATTCATTTTTAAATTATTTTAATTTAATTCCTTTCTTACTAGGGAAATACGTCCACAGCTCCGGCCCAACATATTTTAGAGTCTTAGGACAAATAATTTTTTTTGCCCTTTTTTATACAAATTTTTTTTGGACCTTTTTCAATATTTATTTTGATAAAAATGGATAATTTTCTTTAATTTTTAACTAAAAACGAATATAAATTTTCAAACATGATATTTTTGACCCCTTTCTAATTTTTAAGTAAAAATGAGCTATTTTGCTTAAGAAAATTCTAGAAAAAATTGGACCCCTGGACCATTGACACCTTTGCTTACTCCTTTTGGGCTGGGCCTATATATATGTAAAAATGCATTAGGAAAACTATAAGCAAATTATAAGGAAAATAGAAGAAAAATATAAATTAAAGATAAAATAAGTTCAATTTGCTTCATATATAAAGTTGTACTATTTTAAGACCAAAAACTAAAACACTTTATGTGGCTGTTATTTGAACTTAGAACACATGACTCTAATATTTATGATATACTATATATATATATATGATAGAGTGATTTACTACATTTGTCACAATTGTTTTTTGAAAACTTTGTGTTATATATTATGCAGATATTAAAATATATTTGGTTACAATTAAATTCATCTAAACCACTAAAATTCTAATACCATGCTTTAATTTGTGTTACAAACATAGACACATATTCAAAACATAATAATAATATAGAAAATGATTGATAAATATGAATTTTGACAATATAATATTTTGGATACTAATAATATTGCAATTGTGGTTTGAACAAATAATATATTTTTAAAAGAATAGCAAATTATTGTTAAAGAATTTAGATGAGTTCACATGTAAAAGTAGCATCCATCAGTTATTAGTGATCTCAGTCATCGTAAAAAAAATAGATACGGTATTAGTTTAATATCCAGGTAAAAGTAAAAAATTTCAAGAAGTTTAAAGTCATTTTCTTTAATGAAATATTTACTAATATTAATAAGATATATATATATATATATATATAATCTTATAATAATAAAATAACATTTTTTTGAACGTCATGTTTACATAATCGAATCTACTATACAGAGTTTTTTCTTTAATTGATTTTTAATTTTCATAAACCTTGAAAAAAGATCGGCGCATATTCGTCGATAGAGTGGAAAGTGGGAAACTAAAGAGAGATTACAGCGAGAGAAAAAGGAAGTAGAAAACAACAAATGACGAGGCTCTTCTTCTTCTCCTTCCTCTACACAGTAACAACTCTAACATTTCCGCCATTAACAACCTCAGGAGCAACATCGTGTCGAACATTCTGCGGCAACATCCCGATAAACTACCCGTTCGGCATCGACGACGGTTGTGGATCTCCTCAGTTCAAAGGAATGTTCAATTGCTCCACCGATCTATTTTTCCTCACTCCTTCCGGAAGCTACAAGGTTCAGAGAATCGATTACCAGAAGAACACGATGGTGGTCTTCGATCCGGCGATGTCGACTTGCTCGATTCTCCAACCTCACCACGATTTCAAAATGGCGGATATTCAAAACGCTCTTATTAGACCATCGTACGACACCGTTTTCGCACTCCTTAACTGTTCCAACGACTCTCCGGTGCATAATCGTTACCGGAATCTCTGCTTTAATGTCGCCGGCCATTCCTGCGACGAGCTTTATAGCTCATGTACCTCATTTCGCATCTTCAACACTACCTCACCCTCTGGTACACAAATCAATTTTGATCTCCTATATCTCAATTAATCAATAATTTGAAAGATTCAATTTCACATTTCGTCGAATTTTCTTTGTTAGCCAATTTTCCCCAAATTTGAATTTGTTCTCTAGGTAATAGAATCTGCAATTTTACAAAGACCGTAGCGATTTGAACTTTTTTTGGTTGCTAGGTAATAGTACAATTAATACGACGCCGTATTGCTGTTTCACTAGCTACGATACGGTGCGGGTGATGAGTATGAACATCTTGGATTGCTCACATTACACGACGGTGATTGACAATGGTAAAATGAGAGACGTGGCTCCTTTGGATTGGTCGTACGGTATCGAGCTTTCGTACTCCATGCCGGAGATTGGCTGTGACCGTTGCCAGAAGTCAGGTGGCACGTGTGGTTTCGACGCCGAGACCGAAATCTTTCTTTGCCAATGTCCCGCTTCCAATAACAACCCTACGAGAGAATGTGGTAATTACTGTGTCAATCCCTCTACTTTTTACATAATTCTAAACAAGACGGAGATTTTTTTTTTTTTTGGTCAATTTAGACCTAAGACAGCAATTCTCGTCTCGATTAGTAATTATTTTACTGTATGCACTATGCAGTAATCGTTTGTCACTGGTCATTCTTGGTTGTTTCCATTGAATTATTTTGTTTGATTTTTAAATATATATATGACGTTGTATGTATTTTTGTTCTATATTCAGGTGGAGGTATGACTCATCAAGGAGGCTGCAATTTTACAAACATAAATTATACAATGATTTTCTTTGTTATGTTCATGTCTTTTATTTATGCTGTTTTGTGATATATTTGTAGGTCAATTTCAAAGAAATTTAAATTTATTAATCTATGAACTATTTTTTGGATTAAATTCTTGTTACATTTTGTTTTTATACCATTGTCGTGTTTTTAGTAAAATCAGCTGACAAAAATAAGTACCGATTAATCGCTTGTGGATCACACAATGAGTATATTTTAAAAGTATTTTATTAATTAAATTCAAAATTTAGTAAAATATAGTATTTTGAAAATTATACTTTCAAGTGATTTCTTTATCTATTTTGACTTCTTGGATATAAAGAGATCAAAGACATTTATTACAGTTTATATTATTTGCACCACCACTTTTATTTTGTAGGTGAGGCCGTTAATCTCCCAGAATCCATTAATTACAAAATTTCATTGTAACCACTAAGGCACTAACCACTATGTTTTTGAAAGATTTAAAACTATACCAATCAAGTCATACTAATATTATAAAATGAATATTGGAGAGAATAAACTAGTAAGGATCTTATAAGAAACATGAATACTTTGAGTACTTGAAAATTGGAGAGAAGAAATGAGAATTTTGAAATAAATCTTTGAATACTTTATTAAGTATGCAAATGAAAGAAAAGTTAACCTAAGACCATATTACTAAACTAATTAAAACATCAAATTTGAAAACCGAGATAATAAAAGGGCCTATTCATAATACAGAAGAAGTAAAAGGGTTCATCCTTAGAAAATTAAACTTTCTAATTTTGAAAATCCACTCCCCCCCCCCCATTCAAATCTGAGTTTGAAGGCCTACAACAACAGCTCTCGGAACTTCAAAAGCTAAAAAAGCGTTAATTTCATCCTCAAGCTTCTTAGCAAGTTTCTCATTGTTTCCAGTATGAGCAAACTCAGCGTTTGAAGTCGAATCCTCTTCTTCTTCTGTCTGAATCCAAGGTTTATGCATGTTGAAAGACGCTACAAGCTAGTTCTCGATCTATCATGGCCCGCAACGTTCCGAGAATCGAGATGCCTGAATCGAAAGAGAATGAGTTTGCGAGCTTGTCACTGTTTTCGCCGTCTAGAGCCCCTCTGAATTCGATTCCGGATCCAAGCCAACTGCAGAAGGGGAATCATCTATCCGATGTCGATTTGGTTCAGAAATTGGAAGGTACAAGAACGCAGCACCCTCGAACACTGGTTCCGGAGAAGAGATTCGAAGTTTTGGAAGGTAGAGCTGGAAATGCAAGTAGTATGCATGATTCGAACCCTAAGATTGTTAGTCGTAATGGTAAATCTCGGTCGGAGCCTAACTCTGCACAGAGTACGCCCACTAGGAACGGTGCTAGGGTTTCTCTTGGTGGGGGTTGTGTTACCGGCGCAAGAGTTGTTCAGTCTTTTGGTGGAAGAGGAATGAGCTCGTTCTCGAGGATCCCAAGGGGAATTTCTATGGCTGAGTCTGTTAGCTTTGAGGAAACAACTCCACATTTTGAGCTCAATGAAGATCATTCGTTTTGGAAAGAGCACAATGTGCAGGTTGGTGCATTGCTTAGGAGATTCTTGATAATTGTTTGAATTTTACCAATTTAGGCATCCTTATGTATGGTGTAGGTTTTGATAAGGCTGAGGCCATTAAGCTCAATGGAAAGGGCAACTCAAGGAAATGCTAAGTGTTTAAAACAGGAGAGTCCACAATCATTGGTCTGGTTAGGCCATCCTGAGACAAGATTCACCTTTGACCATGTTGCCAGTGAGACAATATCTCAGGTAAAAAGCTAATTTCAAATTCATGTAGCTATACTTAAACGCAAACAATAGCTAGTTTCAGAGGCTTACTTTGATGTACACATTTACAAGAATGAATAGTCTGTCCCGTTGCTAGTTGCTCCACTTACCTTTATTTTATTTTTATCATATGTTATTATGTGATGTAGTTACTTGGTTACATTAGGGATCTATAATGTGTCCGCATGTGTATCTTGTTGATTTTCAGGAAAAACTATTTCGTATTGCTGGGCTGCCCATGGTGGAGAATTGCTTGTCTGGTTACAATAGCTGTGTGTTTGCCTACGGTCAGGTGAGATCATAAATGATGATATGTTTCTGCTTGTTAGAATTTCTATGGTGCAAAATTCAGAAATTTAGCATCCTCTCATATAGACTGGTAGTGGCAAGACTTATACTATGATGGGAGAGATATCTGAGGCAGAGGGAAGCCTCGGTGAAGACTGCGGAGTTACTGCTCGTATTTTTGAATATCTGTTCTTAAGAATTGAAATGGTAATTGCCTAGCTTCCTCCCGATGAATCACTTCAAGCCAATATATTTCAGTACTGAAAAGGTCTTTTATAACAGGAAGAAGAGGAAAGGAGAGATGAGAAACTGAAATTCAGTTGCAAATGTTCTTTTCTTGAGATATATAATGAGCAGATAACTGACCTCTTGGAACCATCGTCAACCAATTTGCAAGTAATTCAATTTTTTTTTCCTCCATCACTTGGTTATTATTTATCAGTCTATTACCTTTTGTTCTGAGATAGGTCATAACCTTGAATTCCATATTTCAGCTCAGAGAAGACTTGGGAAAAGGGGTCTATGTCGAAAATCTTGTAGAACATAATGTGAGAACTGTTACTGATGTTCTAAGGCTTCTACTACAGGCAAGACTTCCATACCCAGACACTATGTTAAGAGTTTAAGTGTTGAAGTATTTAACTTAAAATGTATTACTTATGCTTAGGGAGCAATGAACCGGAAGATTGCTGCAACCCGTATGAACAGTGAAAGCAGCAGATCTCACAGCGTTTTCACGTGTACAATCGAGAGCCTCTGGGAGAGAGATTCTTTAACTCGTTCAAGATTTGCCAGGCTAAACTTGGTCGATTTAGCTGGTTCTGAAAGGTAGCTATTACATTTTCCCGTGTTTACATTTGCATCTTTGACAGCTGATATATTTTTTATTGCATATACAGGCAGAAAAGCTCAGGTGCAGAAGGGGATCGCCTAAAAGAAGCAGCAAACATTAACAAATCTTTATCCACTCTGGGGTAATCCTATCAGATATATATGTTTACGTGTCAGTTTGTCTGCCCTCTGTTTTTTTTTTTCGTGAACTGTTTCTGTTGTGTACTTTGTTAAGCATCTTAGATCTCAGGTCATAATAATATACGTACAGTTGATGGAGAAAATTTGTGAAGAAACTGAAAATATGCAAAACAAGAAAGGGTGGCGTGAATTAAATAGCTTTGAGGTCTTTAACAACTTGAAAATGATTATGAACTTTAAGATAAATAATCTTATAACAAGATAAGATGCAAACAATTTCTTACACCTCTTATTATGCTCTTTTTTTATTTACAATCTTGTAACAAAATCTTTGTATCTACTAACACTATTTCATTCATCTGTCTATTTAGCTTAGTGATAATGTCTCTGGTGGATTTGGCACATGGGAAACATAGACATGTCCCCTATAGAGATTCTCGACTTACCTTTTTACTGCAGGTATGTCTATTATAGCACTTCAACGTTCATTTTTTTGGTAGCAATTGCACTGGGACTAACTTCAGATATGTTTCAGGATTCTCTGGGGGGTAATTCTAAAACAATGATAATAGCTAATGTTAGCCCATCTCTTTGGTTCGTACCAATAGCCATTCTTGTTTAATGAGTTACCTAATATGTCTTGTCTTGTGTATTTCTGATTGTTATTGTCTTATTGCAGCTCTACAAACGAAACCCTCAGCACTCTGAAGTTCGCGCAACGGGCAAAACTAATCCAGAATAATGTAGTTTGTAATTCATTTATTATGAGTTTTTGTATGGAAGTTTGACCTGATGTAAGGTTGCTTCACTTTTTTTTTCCAGGCTACGGTCAATGAAGATGCCTCTGGGGATGTTGTAGCACTCCAACAGGAAATAAGAAAGTTAAAGGTATTGACTATTGGCAAAATTGCACCAAACAGCAAATTTTCTCATTTCCTGCATATTCATGTGAGGTGATATCAAAATCTTTTCATATATTCAAACAGGTCCAACTTTCCTCCCTTATAAAGAACCATAACTCTTGTGGGGCTCTTTCAGACTGCATAGCTTCTCTTGAAGAATCCAGATACTCTGGTACATGTGAAGTAGCTGAGAAGACAACACAAGACAAATGTCACTGTCAGGTGCACAACTCACTCAGAGAGAAGGTATTTTTGCAACAAATTTGTGGATATCTTGCGACATGATATTGAACTAGCTTCAAAACTGTGTAACAGGTGAAAAAAATGAAAGATAATTTGATTGGTGCTCTCAGAAGGGAAAAGATTGCTGAAACTGCCCTTCAGAAATCCAAGGCTGAGGTTGAGCGTATAGACTGCTTGGTTAGTTTCGCTACAAGGACTGTTCAATTTCAAATTTTGAAAGGACATATCTTTGACAGATACATCTCATTATGCAAACGAAATAGATTCTAATTCAGTTCATCTTATATTTTGGCCATTCAGGTTAGAGACATGGAAGAAGATACTAAGCGCATTAAAATAATGCTTAATCTTCAGGAAGAGAAAGCTGGGGAGATGGAAATCTGTACATCTGATTCGTTGACGACAAAAGAGTCTCTCATTGAAGAAAATAAAACTCTAAAAAGAGAAATCAAGCTGCTTCGGGCAAGCATTGACAAGAATCCAGAGTTGACACGTTCGGTCTTGGAGAACACCAAGCTCCGGGAGCAGCTACAACGGTAAATCACCTATTAAATGCTTTTAAAAGGTCTTTTTTGTTAACGTCTTATGTCTGATCTTGACTTTCTTTTCAGATATCAGAAGTTTTATGAGCATGGGGAACGAGATGCATTGCTTGCTGAGATGACAGGATTACGTGACCAGGTTTGAGAACGCCTTCACCAAATGGACTTTCAGCCTATAATTTCAAACTGAACTTTCGTCACTTATTATGCAGCTTCTTGATGCTCTTGAAGCAAAAGATGAATTCTTTTCTAACCATGTAATGAAGGTTTGGGAATTTGTTATTCTTAATTTCTTAGATACTTTTGTTACTGGTTTCTTATGTGTGAACTTTGACAACACTGTAGGAGAACGAAGTGGAAAAGGAGTTTGAAGACTGCAGAAATATGAACTCTAGTTTGATCAGGTACTATACAAAATTATATGAAATTCAGTTATCATGTGTGAAGGTTTGACATTGTATGAAAATAATTTACACTGTTGCATTTTTTGTTTTGTGGCGAGATGTGGAATGGAACAATTTTTGAGTTCTCTGATGCATTTTTATCTAAAACTGTCATACTATTCTTGGATTTTTTCATCATATGTCCGTAACCATGTTCTACCACAATTCTGTTATGGCTTGTGTGTGTTGACAAGATAACCTTGAACTTGTGACTTTTCATTTTTCTCATTGAACATAATATCACTAATTTGGCTAAATCGAAAAATAAGCCTGCTTTGGTATTGTCTTATGCTTTGATGTTGCTTTTCAATGCAGAGAATTAGATGAAATACAAGCAGGACTTGGAAGATACTTGAAATTCGATCAAACACAATCCGAGTTTGTAAGAATTCAGACTGACAGAGGAATGATTGTTATAAAATTTTCTTCGCTGGTGGTTTATCTTTGTTGTACCTTTTGCAGGTTCCATCTTCCACTAGTAGAGCTGAGCAGGTTAATCAAGCACATAAATATTCAATGGTTGGTTGAGTTACTAATTGTATCATAAGAATTATAGTTTTGCATAGTTAAAGTTGCTTCATAGGAAAGCTTGTTTAATGCCCTTTCATTCTGTTGAAACAGGCAGAAACAATGCCAACTATAAGTGAAAGCTCAGAAGAGGTGACTATATCAGAGAGTAAAAACTGCAGCAACAATTTTGGTGAAGCATGTAAGCCTGATGGCAATAGGCTTTGGCTAATAAATGAATCACAAGATGTGGTAGAGGAGAATGATAGATCCATGAACTTGCGGACTAACAGAAGTAGTAGAGAAAGAGAATCCGTTTCTAGGATAGAAGGTTATGAGACGAAGTTAAATGGCATGGTCAATAACAGAGATGCACTGGTGAAGACTGATGAGAGGATAGACCGGTCAATCCTGAAGCTCAATTTGGAGAAAGTAATTAAGGACCTCGAGGAGGCCAGAACACTCAATTATCAATATGAAAAAGAGCATAAGTCACAGATATCTCAACAACAAGACATTGAAGTCGTCCGCGAGCAAGTCGAGACAGAAACTGCCAGAACTATTCTGGAGCTGCAGGAAGAGGTGATTGCTCTCCAGTCTGAATTTCAACGAAGAATCTTTAATTTGACTGAAGAAAATCAATCGCTGAAAGATACTATAACTGCTAGAGAGGCAGAAATGAGAGCGCTTAACCAAGACTGGGAAAAGGCCACCTTAGAACTAACAAATTTCATTGTGGATGGGTCTAAATCCATCAAAGATGCCTCTACACAGATTGAAAGTATAATCTGTTCATTTCCACAAGTGAATGCGTGGATAGGTGATTATGTTGAGAAGGCTGCAAAAAATTGTATGAAAAAGGAAGAGACAATTTTACTTCTACAGAAAAGCTTGGAAGATGCACGGATATTGTTATCAGAGATGGATTTGAAGCTGAATTCCTTAAAGGGCGCAACAATTGCTCTCAGCGAATTTCAACTGGGTGGCAATGCTGCTACCACTGAAGAGGCTTTCTGCTTGAACAATGAAATAGACAGGATGAGCAATGAGGTAGTCATGCTTGAGAGTGACTTAAAAGCAAAGCAGTATTCTATTCTGGAAGCAGAAAGACATGCCGAGGCTGCTTTTGTTGTTACAAAATGGCTTTCTGATTCTAGAAATCAACACCAAATGCTGGAAAAAGTTAAAGATCAATCTGTTAAAGAATGTGGTACATTAAGTTCAATCTCTGCTTCTCCCAGTGCGGAAGGAAATGCTGATATTAGTTTGTCAAAGGATGGAGATCCGAGTGAAGCAATTTATCCGGCGAGTGATGAGCTTTCAACATCAATCTCTGACTTTTCAAACTGTAGATGGCAACATGATTGTGCACTGAACGTAAAGTGTCAAGGAGTTTCAAGTTCTGAAGCTGACGCCCAAGAATTTTATAGCAAGGCTACACCTGCAGCTTTGATTGCTAAGAATGGTTCTGCACATTATGTTTACTGTGGAGGTATACTTTTTCTTGTTTCCTCTTATTCACCACCCTAAATTTAAGATCTGAAATGAGTAATCTTGATTGACTAAACCACTAGTTTTGTTTTATATGTAAAGAAAGAAGCTTAAAAATTTGCTTTATGCAGAAGAGAGGCAACCAGTAGAGAGGCCATTGACGATAATGATGGAGAAAGCAGAAACGGAATGCAAATGCAGAAACCCAGTAAGTTTTTATTAGCATCGTTTCATTTTGTGAAGATATGTAAAGAAAATGGTTACATGCCAGTGACAAAGTAAACCACTGAAGTTGTATCTATGCAGCTTTCTTCTGAGATATATCTGAGTCTTATGCAGAGAATGGATCCTGTTAGAAGTTTCTTGGATCGATTTGAGGCAGTCAATGCTGCCATGAAAGAAGCTGATCTCACATTATGTGAATTAGTAAAGGCCAATGAAAAATCAAAACATGTTTCTGGAATGTGGCTTCAAACCCATGAAGAGCTAATGGTTAAGGAACAACATCTGACGAATGATCTTGAACAGGTCAAGTCTACACTATCTGCATGTGAACAAGAAAATCAAATCTTGCTAAAGCAAGCACACTCCACTTTGGCGGACATGGAAAATTCAGTGTCTTTGCTTGAAGAATATTTTCTGGAAACGAAAAGAGGAGTAGAAGAAACATTCGAGACTTTATTTTCCCATGTCATTTTAGCTGGGAAAGAGCTACTTCAATTGATTTCCAACTCAAGACCACCACTTGAACAGATTGTATCTGATTACATGGAGAGAGAGTTCACCATGTATGCAACATACCAGTGCCACATTGGGAAACTGATCGATCAAATTTTGGATCAGAGAAAACAGGTTATCACTCCCCACTTGGTAGGGCAAGAAAACCAACAGTCAGTGAGAACTAATGCCATTGGGTATAATGTCGAAGATGAAGTCAGTGGAAAGCAAAACAGAGCAGATATGGTCACAGGTTTAGAAAATGATGAAGTTCTTCAGTCACATGAAAGCCTATTATATGAGAACTTGTATCTGAAAAAGGAGCTTGAGAGAAAAGAAGCTTTGTTTGAAGGCTTGCTTTTTGATTTTAGGCTACTTCAGGAATCAGCATCAGATAAGAGAGATATCAAAAATGAAATGGATGAGCTGTTTGACGCGTTATGCAAAGTTCAGCAAGAACTGGAGCTGAAAGCTAGTCAAGTTCATGATCTTTTTGTTCATAACGAGAATCTTGAAAATTGCTCCATTGACTTAAAAACGACTTTGTTCACGTCAAAGTCAGATCTAGAGCAGGCCAAAGAGAGGATACAAACTCTTGTGGAGCAGAATGATGAGTTAAGGGTCCTCGTTAGTGATCTCTGTATGGAAAAGGTTGCAGCTGAAGAGGGATTGGAAGAACAAAAAGATCTAGTCAAAAGGTTGGAAAAAGAAATCCTTCACTTGACTACTACAGCAGAAAATCAATTGCTTTCTGCAGTCAAATCAATTGAAGAAAACTTGAAAAAGACCAGCGATGAGAAAGATCAACTTGTTGAGGAAATATGTACGTTGAATAATAAGCTTGAGTTGGCCTATGCTATAGCTGATGAAAAAGAAGCAATTTCCGTAGAGGCTCGTCAGGTATGTAACTTGGATTTGGAGCCTTTTATTTTTAGATGAATTATTCACTTTCTAGCAAGATTGACCGTTGACAGGAATTTAACCCTTTTTTTTTTTTCTCATGTAGGAATCTGAAGCAAGTAAAATATATGCTGAACAAAAGGAAGAGGAGGTCAAGATTCTAGAAATTTCTGTCGAGGAACTTGAGCGTACTGTAAATATATTAGAAAGACGGGTTAGTTTGCTTTGTTTTTCATTATCTATATCGGATAGGTATATACTCACTACCAGCCTGTTGTAATAATTCTTATACTTACATGTGAGCTATTTTGGATTCCAGGTGTATGATATGGATGAGGAAGTTAAAAGGCATCCCACCCAAGATTCGTTAGAGACAGAGCTCCAAGCTCTCAGACAGAGATTGTTTAGATTTGAAAACTTCACTGGTACTGTGGTCACAAACAATGAAAGCACACAGGAATATAAGAGTCAAATATCCAGGTCAGCCACCCTAATACCACTCAAGATATTAGTTTCTCTTGTGTATCTCTCTCGGTGAAGACTGAGTTTGGTAAAGATTTATGTACTATAGGTCAACAGAGCTGCAAGGTACGCATCATCAGGTACAGGTCCTCCAGAAGGAAGTAGCAGAACAAACCAAAGAGGTATGTTATATTATTGGATTGCTCGGCTCAACTTCTTCATGAAATACCCTAATTTTTTGCGCAAATGATTATTGTTTTTTCTTTACTTCTTCCTTCGTCTTTCCCCACTCACAGATTAAACAGCTAAAAGAGTACATCTCAGAAATTTTACTGCATTCTGAGGCCCAAGCATCTGCTTTCCAAGAGAAGGTATTAGATTTGTAGACCTTAGCAGTTCTCAGCAATTAGTTTGATTGTTGAATTAGCTCCAGCGGATAACTGGTTTCCGTGCTACACATTTTGCACATATTTGAAAACAATGGTTTATATTTCGATTAGCACCTGGAAGTATTATTTTCTTAATATGTAGCTCATATAGTTTCTTTGTTTCCAATCTTAACAGTATAAGACTCTGGAGGTCATGATTCGAGATTTCAAATTTGAGGACTCAAGTTCGTCAGCTGCAGAGATCATATCACATAAAACTGAGAAAAGCTCAATAAGGGGCAGAGGTTCGAGTTCACCTTTTAGATGTATAGTTGGGTTGGTACAACAGATGAATTTGGAGAAGGATCAGGAATTGACCATGGCAAGGGTTCGTGTTGAAGAATTGGAGTCATTGCTAGCTGTTAAACAGAAAGAGGTTCATCCTACCTTCATTTGATTGGTCTTTTTGTCTGGAGTGCTCACAGATCTTTAACTGTTGGCAGATTATTTTATATTCACCTTGATTCAATTTAGAGTGACTCAGTGACTATTTTCATACTGAAACAGGTTTGCAAATTGAATACGAGGATAGCTGCAGCTGATAGCATGACTCATGATGTTATTCGGGATTTACTTGGTGTGAAAATGGATATAACCAGCTATGCTGTAAGTATATCAGAGTATATGCCATCTTCAAAAGAGTTCATAGGCACTTTTTTCCAAATATATCGGTTTCTTTGTTGGGATATTTCAGGAGTTGATTGACCAGCACCAGGTCCAAAGAGTGGTTGAAGAGGCTCAGCACCATGCTGAAGAGATCCTGTCCAAGGTGATGCTTTATACTTATCCGCATCTACTTATTTTACTTGGTCTTCGGTTTTGTTACTGATACCTACTCTCTCTGTCAATTTTAGGAGCAAGAGATCATCAAGCTGAAGAGACATATTGATTGTCTTGTTAAGGATAGAGAGAGGTTAGTTCTGTTCTACTTATACTAGAACTGTTCTATCTCGAGCCAAAGTGCTTTTCTTTCTCTGCCGAGAAAATTTAAGTAAGTTTATTCTCTGCCTTTTTGTGGACAGCTGCATGTCAGAGTTGAACAAGAAAGATACAGATGTTCTTGCCACACAGATATCTTTGGACCAACTGCAAGAGCGAGTTCAGTTGCTGTCTATGCAAAACGAAATGCTGAAGGTAATCAACAGTGTCTTCTACCTATTATCTTGCCACCAGCTCTATTTATTGTATGTGTTTTCCATACACTGATACTTTCTCTTTTCCATTTGCAGAATGACAAGAGCAATTTGCTGAGGAAGTTGGCTGAACTAGATCGAACAGTCCATGATGCACGAGCCAGTAACCATCGTGCTCCACAGACAATAAAGGTATGTACAACGAGCTGCCATTGTTTAACTGCATGTAGCCGAAACGAAGAATAATGGCGCGAAGAAATGGATGGTTGATTCTAAGATTCTGAATTTCGTTTGTATTGAACAGGATACAGTGTCATTTAAACTTGCCGATACTGATTATACCAAGAGACTGGAAAACGCTCAGAAGCTTCTTTCACATGCTAATAACGAACTGGCAAAGTATCGCAAAACGAGCAATAACCATCCATCTACAAGAACTCAAGGACAGAGCTCTGGTACAAGATATCGGTAGGAGTATTTCTTAAATGTTTCTCTTCTCCTTGTCTTGTTCTTGTCTTCTTGGGAGTATATATCGCATGAGTCAAACCTATGAAGCTATTCCAGCAATCTGAAGAAGGTACAGATTCTGCAATTGCGGCTAAAGAAAAGAATGACTTTCACCAAACTCTCCTGCGTTTTATTTGGCTTGATCGATCACAAACATGACCACAAGACCCACATCCAGTAGCTTGATGGAATTACATCTTGGGATGCTTTCTGTAAAACTTTTATTTTTGTGTTAAATTGGAATTGTTGTGTATAAGAATGCATATAACATGTTGTGACTTAGCCTGTTGTTGTATTAGTATGTTTATATTTCTATACAGGAAGAGATTGCAATTGGTGATTCAACGTTAAGACCAACATTTTTCATTGCTAATAAAATTATAGGTTTGTTACTCCTAACTAAGGAGTAAACATGAATCCAAGATAAGATGGTCTTACTTTTGCAGTAAATACAACAAAAGACAAAAATGCAGACCTCCTAGGACTTATTTCGAAGCAAATAGCACAAAAAGGTTCTCCCATGACTTCAGGCTGTTGCCTCCATCTTCAACGACTCATCCTGAGACAATTTTCATAGGAACAAAAGACACAGATGAAACTCAGACCGAGTTCGTAACTGAGACTTGCATGATCTATGTGGAAGAGTGGATTAATCATGAGATAAATCCAGATGCAAACTTATTATCCAGAAAGAGAAAAACATCATCTTAGCTAAAAGGCAATATATAGAAAGCAATGAATGAGCATCAAACTACACACCTTAGTACAGACGTAGATGTAATGGACATCAGGGCTTTTGCCAATCACAGATTCCACTGAACTTCCCTCATCATCCAGAGGAACGGGTTTTGTCAGCTCCCATTTTGGGGTTTCTAATGGTTGATCTGTTAAACTTTTGTCTGCAAACAAAAAAGACAGCAAAAGTCTTAGTTAAGCAGAGAACAAGGAACTTTTATCCACAAATATTACAAGATACAAACTAAATGATGTTTTCTGAAATTTTAGCTAACCTATCACATGGAGTTTCGTTGTCCAAGCGCATGATTCTTTAAACAGCCGAAGACGGTAATTAGGAGCTCCATATGTAATCTTCAGAGAACCAAATGTAAATCAATGTGTATTAAACTAACAGAAACACATAATAATAAATCCGATGTAGCGATTTTACCAGGATATAGACTCCTTTATCCTTGAGAACCCTATAGTTTTCATCAACTGCTTTCATTATAGGTGAAAGGATCAAGAAAGAAAATATAAAAGGAGAAGCCACAATAAATCAACTTAAAACCATTCAATATCTTATAATGCCATCGATGGTGAATATAGTAGTAGTACCTCCAAACCTCCTCAAGCATTTGTGTAGAGTATTGCCTCGAATTGCTCCCACACTATACATGAAAAAAAAAAAGAACAAGACTTAATGTGAGAAATCAGAATCTAGAGATAGCATAAGTAAATAGAAACTAGACCTCACTCACCAAAATGGAGTCTAAGGTTCCTGACAAAACACACACAAACCAAAAAAGTTCCAAAATGTTATTACATGAAAACACAATGCATTTGAGCTAATAATGAGATCAAACATGTAGTAATAATACCTTTATCGATTACAGTATCAAAAGAATCAGCTTCAAATGCCTTCATATCACGCACATCCATCTTCAAATCTGTTTTCACATGATCCACATCGATTAAGGCAGACGCAAATACATGGTATGTTTCTTCTCCCCCAAAATTGCAACATTAAATAACTGAGGAAAGAAAACAAAAAAAGGGTCGTACATTTGAGCTCAGGACGGTCGGAATATTTCTTATTCATGGTATCAATCACCACAGAGGAAATATCGATATTGACTACATCTTCGTATCCATCATCCACCATTCCCTCGCTAAACGCTGCATCGAATTTCAAACAAAAAAAAATCAGACGGATCAAGAACAGTAAAAAAAACAGTGAAATCGAAAGAGTTAGAGTTAATAATAGAAACCTGAGTTTCCACAGCCAATGACGAGGAGTGGGTGATTACGGTGAGGAACGTAGAGATTGATGAGAGGAGCCAAGGAGGAATACTTTTGATACCAATCGAACGGTTCAGATTCGTTCGTGTAGCGATCGTCCCAATACCATTGCTCGCTGTAAGATTGCGTTGATGTCTCTGTAGCCATAGCCTTCGTCTTCTCCGTCGTAACTAATCACACTGACGGATCTCCTCACTTCTTTCTCTTTCTCTTAATTTTTTTTTGTTCCTTTGATCAGACCAAGGTGAAAGAGACAGGAGAGCAGGTAATAAATGTACACACGAGCCATCACATGGTCAAGACCTTCTTAATTAAGCCACGTGGTACAAATGAAACTACAGAGTAAAATATATACAGAGCTTCAAAATTGGAATGGCCGACCACCGGTTTGATTAAACCGAAATATCCGGTTTTACAGAATTATGACGATCGATGATGATGGCCGTGTCCAAGTCTCGTGCTTCACTGAAGTTTTGACGATTCATCACTCTCTCATGCAGGTTTCCGCCAAAAACTTCGCTTGCTTATCTCATTTTGTCCTTGATCTCAGTCATACTCAAATTTGCCTTACTTAAATGTGTAGATATAATTGTAGTAAATTATTATTTTATTTTTTTTTCTACTAGAGGAAGCGAGTCATTGTAACTTTGGGTACTTGGTGGACCATCTGATCCTCGCTTAGGCATAGCTAGTAGATTCAAATAAGAATCCAATTTTAAGATCTTACAAATCCGCTTTTGCTGATAAATTATCGATGAGAAAATTATTTAGATTAAGCATCATCTCGTGATAAATTCTCAGGTTTTGTCTAGTGTCAAAGACTGGTCTCTTTATAATCGTAATAATCTAATTATATACTCTTTAGTACTCTCTCCATTTATATATGCAAAATGCACTGAATCTTTGATGTCTATAAGGAATAATCTTTTAAAAACAACTAGTTATTTTTCATGATTATCAAGTGATGCTTATCGTTTCCTTCTTCTTTACGTGTTTTTGTATTCCCTTTTTGAAATCCCCTTGTTCGGGGAGGGGCTTGCTAAGTTTTTATATATATTCTTGCTTTTTGGTTCTGCAACCTCACAGGGAATAAGTTTTCATGCATGGAAAAAGTAAAGTCCTTTCAAGCAAAGTATAAAGGTTTGATTCTAAACACACAAGATGCAATCTATTTCTTTCACCTACAAATAGTGAATACCCTGAATGCTTATCTGCATATTCACTTGTTTCCTCTCTGGTTTCTGCATATCTTCTCATGGCTAGTTTCGGTGATCATGATGGTATCATTTCCCTTTCCCTTTTTATTTTTCACTTCCTATACTAGCAACTAATGGTGTATGTATATGTCATTTGCGAGGGATTTAATATTCCTTTTATTTTCCCATTGTTTGAGGGGTCATTAAGAGTCTAAATAACTGAGTTTCGTAAGCAGATCTTCTTAAGTCACTTTTTTTACTTACTCCAAACGCTGATATTTCGACCTTTGAATAATATGTTCTATCACCTCTGGTTGTTGCCCTGTTTTATTATATTAAGAGTTTTCTCAAAGGTAACTTTTGTGAGAAATGGTTACAGAAATTATAAAGTCTATTTCTGATGCCCCGCCAACGCATTACATGGTCAAAATAGAGTTTTTCTCACTCCTTACAAAGCATGCTATAGAGAGATATGAAACAGAGAGTTTTGAAGCTGGAGGCTACAAATGGTATGACATCATTATTACACAAATTTTAGTCTTCTTCTTTGTTTAATTATTAACAAACCCTTTTTCGACTGATAAATTAATCATCAAAACACGTACTGGTATCTTGGAACATGCCTCAATTTTTCCCTGCTTTTTGTTGGTGGCATACAATTCTACATTATTTTAGGTGTTATATTTTGGAAAACTTTCCTTTATTCAAAAAGACACTTTTGCATTCTCTTTCTTTTACTTTCATAATGGACTAGTGTAAAGTCTCTCTGGTCATGGTTTTCCATGTGAAATATGGGACCATCTTTGTTTCTATTTTCTGGTGTCCAATTGAATACAGTGAATTTAAAATTTTTAACATGTGATAACGTGGTTTTGCTTGAAGGAAACTGGTTCTGTTCCCAAATGGAAACAAGAGCAAGAATACGAAAGACCATGTTTCTGTTTACTTGGCTCTTGCAGACTCTACTTCATTAACTCCAGGGTGGGAGGTTTCCGCTGTTTTCCGTTTGTACTTGCTGGATCAAAACAAAGATCATTATTTGATTCTACAAGGTATATTTGTAACTTCTTTCACTTCTTCAAAATAGTATGTTTCTCTCATCTTGATTCCACTCTTAATATGGCAGGAAAGGAGAGACGGTTTCATGCGGTCAAGCGTGAATGGGGATTCGATAAATTCATCCCTACTGGTACTTTCTTTGATGCCTCAAAAGGTTACCTTATAGAAGACACATGTATGTTTGGAGCTGATGTATTTGTTTCTAAAGAGAGAAGAAGTGGGAGAGGAGAATGTTTATCAATGATTAAAGATGCTAATGGCTATAGGCACTTTTGGAAAATTGAGAATTTCTCCAAGTTAGACAAAGAAAGCTATGACTCTGATACTTTCTTCGCTGGAGATATAAAATGGTACACAACATGTTTGGCAACAATCGCAAAACCGTAGCTAAATGCTTGAAGCTAATAAGACGGTTTTAATGCAGGAAGATACGGATTTATCCAACGGGAACGAAGCAAGGAACAGGAACCTATGTTTCAATCTATCTGATCCTTGTAGATCCTGAAACCATTTCAGACGGCACAAAGATATTTGCAGAGTTTACAACTCGAATATTTGATCAGTTACAGGGCAGGCACATTACCAGGAAAGGTAAAACAGCCACAAACTCATTTCTTGATACTTGTTAATGTTTTGTGAAAATGAATCCTTTCACTTCTTGATTTACAACTTATGTGTGGTTTACAGTTACTAAATGGTTTAGTCGATCAAGCTCGGAGAACGGATGGGTGAGATATATATCGATGGTTTATATGACACAGCCAAACAGTGGTTTGTTGCTTAAAGATATCTGTCTCGTTGCAGCTGATGTCTTCGTTCATGGAATCACTAGTGCGCTCTAATCTCATCATGTTTTAAACTGAAAAGCCAAAAAATCTTTGACATTGATGATGCAAACAAAAGATGATGATATGGAACATTCTTTTATATAATTTTCTTCTCAAAAGAAGCAAGAAATACAAAATATGATTTTTAACTTTCTTACCACAACAACAACATATAAATAATAATATAAAATTTTCCAAAATATGATTATTTTTTCGTTTAAAGTTGAAATGAAAAAGAATAAACCCATCTCAGAGTTGAAACTAATAAAACCAGAAGCCTAAAATACAGAGAACGAGACTGAAACAGAACAGTGGTGAAACAGAGGCTAAACTTGAGAATGGTTCAGGTTTCAAGCTTGGACCTTGTTAGACTTGAGTGGCTTCACTACCTCCCAGGTGAAATCAGCATCGTCCCTTCCAAAGTGACCATAAGCCGCAGTCTTCAAGAACCTACCATTACCTCCTCTCTTCAAATCCAAGTTAATCGATATCATCCCTGGCCTGAAATCAAAACTCTCCTTCACAATCTCAAGAATCTCCTTGTCTGGTATCTTCCCGGTTCCATAACTGTCCACAAACACAGACAATGGCTCAGGGACACCAATGGCGTATGAGACTTGCACAATGCACCGCCTCGCTAGCCCACTGGCTACAATACTCTTAGCTGCTTGCCTAACGATGTAAGCCCCACTCCTATCCACCTTGGTTGGGTCCTTACCAGAGAAAGCACCACCTCCATGTGCACCCCAACCACCGTAAGTATCGATGATGATCTTACGGCCGGTAAGCCCTGCGTCTCCGTGAGGACCTCCGATCACAAAACGACCAGATGGGTTGAGATGGAAGATGGTTTTCTCATCAAGGTACTTCTCTGGGATCACTGGCTTGATCACATGCTCCTTAAGATCAGCTGCGATCTCATCGTTAGTCACAGTCTCATCATGCTGTGTTGAGATGAGAACAGTGTGAACACGAACAGGGACCATAGCTCCGTTTTCGTTATAGTACTCAACAGTGACTTGAGTCTTACCGTCTGGTCTCAACCACGGACAAGTTCCGTTCTTGCGAACTTCAGTGAGTTTAGCTCCAAGCTTAGTAGCGAGAACGTGACTAAGAGGCATAAGCTCAGGAGTCTCATCAGTAGCGTAACCAAACATGTGACCTTGATCACCAGCTCCAATCTCCTCTGGTTTCTTAGTGAGATGACCATGAACACCTTGTGCAATGTCAGGACTTTGTTGCTCAATGTTGACAAGGACTTTGCAATTGTCAGCGTCTAGACCAACATCGTCAGATACAAATCCAATTTCACGGCAAGTTTTACGAACAATCTTCTCGTAATCAATGTTAGCCTTGGTGGTGATTTCGCCAAAGACCATGACCATGTTAGTCTTGGTACAAGTCTCACAAGCAACTTTGCTCTCAGGGTCTTGTTCAAGGCAAGCATCGAGAATAGCGTCGGAGATCTGATCGCAAAGCTTGTCGGGATGTCCTTCGTTGACGGACTCAGAGGTGAACAAAAAAGATTCCATTTTTCGTCCGATTTCACAAAAGAATCTATCAGAGAAATCAACAAGATCAATGAGAAGAGTATAATAAACACAAAAGAAACTTCAATCAAATTCAAAAACCAGATCTATAAAACAGTATAAACTCAAAATCGAACCAGACAGCAATTCAATTCGAAAAATCGACACTTTGTTTAAATCCTACAGAAATGAAGAATCGTAAGAAAGTATGAACCGAAGAGAAGATTACATACCTAAGAGGAGACTGAGCGAGAGAGATTAGTAATGGAGGCTGCTGAAGAAATGAAGTAGTACGAAGGTGAAGGAAGAGCGTAGAGGCTTTATATATAGGAGCTGACGAGGGAGGTGTAAGATCGTAATTTCGTCCAGATTCATTCTGACAGTGTCATCTTTCTGTGTTCAGACAGTGAGATCCAGAAATCTGACGGATCAAATTAGATCTAGAAATGTAAGCTGGTTTTAACCGTTGGATTTTGCTTAACTGGACCACCGCGTGCGAATACAACTAGACAGCATCTAATAAACATCGCGAATCACGGTTATCAAATTAGCGCTGCAAATCATCTTTACTTGCTAGAGATTTTTGAGTATGTAAATCTGAATTTAATAAGTTAATGAGATTGATTACTATCGTAAAAACGATGAAGAAGTTAATTAGAGAAGGGGTTTGTGTAGGTGAGTGGGAACGGGAACGTAATTACCGGGAAACCAAGGGGGCGGGTGCTGTCTCTTTACTCTTTTAGTGAAGGGTCCACTGGCCACCGGCAAAAAGACAACATAGAATTCTTCTTCTTTTTTTCCTTTTGGGTAGTGTCGGTTAGGCTGTTAAATTAGACAATTAGACCAAATGGTTGATTTTTGATACTGGTCTAAATAAATCTGATCTTATCCGGTCTGAAAAGGCAAAACTGCACCGTTACGCCATCCAATAATTTTGGGGTTAGGTGATCGAATCTTGATTTTTTTGCGGGGCGATTTTGGATCGGATACATTAGCTATTCTTTTTCGATCGAACTTATAAATAGGTGTAAAGATATTAATCAATCATATAACATAACAAGTTAAATTTTCAAATATTGGATGATAAACATGTATCTATTAGTATTATATAAGCTTTCAACAATGTCGAGAAAACTAACTTATATCAACATAACTGCATTATCAATCTTTTCTGATTTTTTCAAGTTTATTTTTTATTCGCATACTACAGAATACCTAGGATATGATCATTAAAATTGTCCATTAGAAGAAAATGTTAGATTGAGTTTTTGGGCTCTAAATGGGCCAAGGTCTTTCAAATCAACAAAATACTAGCCTAGTTATCATACAGTTGCTAGATTTTAAGGCTTAGTCATGGATTCATGGTCATGGACAAATACAGTAGAATGATGGGAGATGCACCAGATAAGCGCGAACAACACAAATTAATGTTTTATTTCTTCCCATCCATACTTAAGACAACACAGAAGAATTGCAATTCCCTTAGATAAATCTATCACATGGGCTTAATTTGTTAGTCCAGGCCCATCACCATGGGGCAGTATTAGGTTTTTATAGAAGAAATTGGTATAAGCGCACCAAAACTAGAAATTTAAAAGTTAGAACTTAGAAACCACAGAAAAACAGAATTGGAAACAATGACGAAGATGTCCAAGTTTCTTAGGCATGTAAAGCTCTCTAGGCTTCCGGTGACATCTCTGAGAGGATTCCGATCTGCTGGAAAAAGAGGGAACACTCTATCCAATGATCGGAGCTTTAAAAAGAAGCACCTTGCTCAAGCAAACGCAGCAGCAGCAAGGGAGTTTATGGTGGTCCTGGTGATGGATTTTCGGGTTTATATGATAGATCTCAATCTCCATGGAATTCACAAGGGCGTTGACCCATCTATTAACCTTAAAGCTAAACTTGTTAGCCTAAATGATTCAGGTCCAATTGATATATCTACAGTCTATCACTGCGACGGTTTAATCTTATGCGTTACAAAATACTACACTAGATTCCTTGTTTGGAATCCATATTGGGGCCAAACCTTGTGGCTCAAGCCTAGAACTCCTCACGATAGACCGGACTGGTATAGATGTGCTATTGGATACCAGGATAGCAAATCATGCCGCAGCCACAAGATTTTGAGATTTGTTGATGATATTGCTGATAGTGTTGTTGAGTACGAAATCTATGAGCTAAACATTAATTCATGGAGAGTTCTTGATGTCACTTCCGATTGGAATATACTGTATTATGCACGTGGTTTGCCTCTCAAGGGAAATACTTATTGGTTTGCTGAAGAGACGTACCGAGAAAGAGGATCAATGGGAGAGAGCGCTTATTTCTTGATCTGTTTTGATTTTACAACGGAGAGATTTGGACCGCGTCTTCGTCTGCCGTTTCACCCTTTTGTTGAAGATACTGTGACTCTTTCTAGTGTTAGAGAAGAGCAACTTGCTGTGTTATTTCAACGCGAGGATACATGTTATATGGAGATTTGGGTTACGACTAAGATTGAGCCCGAAGTGGTGTCGTGGAGCAAGGTGTTCTTATCAGTGGATATGGAACCACTCACTGGTTTTCAATTTGGAGTTACTGCAGGAAGTTTCTTCATTGATGAAGAGAAGAAAGTAGCTGTGGTTTTTGACGAAGATAAAGATAAAGAGAATTATGAGGTGCATACCCCTCGTCGCAACACAGCTTATATCATTGGAGAAGATGGATATTTCAAAGAAGTGGATCTTGGAGAAACTTCAGGAATTGGTAAATATGCACTTGGATGCTCATATGTTCCAAGCTCAGTGCAAATCTGGCAAGGAGGCAAAAGTAAAAGAAGGAATTTGATTACTAATTAGATCAAATACAATACCTAAAATTTATGTCTTGCTTGGTGATACTTGAACAAAGCTTGGTCAATCGTTTAGAAAAAGCCATAGAGAATGGGAAATAAAAGCTCATCAGCAAGGTTCTTGGTGGCTTCGTAATTTCTTCTCAGTAGCACCATTTGTATAGTCACCGATGCATTGGATCTCCAAGTCAACTTTTCCCAATTTCAATTCTTTTTCTATAAGATCTTTTAAACATTGGTGGAAAAGTCGAATAGATTCATGCATAAGAAAAATTGAACTCTTTCATTTCATTTACTTGTAAAAAGTGTATATACCAAGGAAAATAAAAGGAGGAAAAGATGGTGGAAATTGAGGTGAGACAGACCTTCAAAGTGGTTGTTGACTTGTAGACGGATGACCAAATTTCACAAAGAACACGTTCATCTTTGAAGGTCAAAAGACACTCGCTTTACATTTACAACTTTATTATATTCCATCAGAATCATATACTATACATATTCTTCGTATTATAATACCACCGTCTACTTTGCTTTTTCTCACACACATTCACATACACAGCAAAATGAATTGAGCTTTAATTAGTTGTATCACATACGAAAAATTACCAATTGTACAAATTGGATTGCTTTATGTCATGAATTTTTTCTTTTTGAATCATTAGTTAACTTAACTCCCATGTAGCTAAAGCTATGTAATGTATATATAGTTACACGGACAATAATGAAATGATGGACCGATTACTTTAATCAAATTGCTAATAAACTAGTTGAATAAGACTTTTGACCTCTAAACACGAAGTAGTAAAATATAAAAAAACAAGTTGATAGGCGTACTAGAAGAGGTACAAGTAGCTATCGTGCGCCAGCGCGCACCCTATATATTATTTACTGTAAATTTCCGCCGGGAGAAAAGTCTTGCCTTCTTAAGCTTAATCTTCACCAACCCTACGAACAAGATAGAAACTTCTGCTTCTTCCATCATCGGAGATTCCTCTATTCTATCATCTTCTTTGGGATTTTCTAATTAGTTTTTATAACAGGTAGATGTTTTCTTCTTCTTCTTCTTCTTCTTCCTCCTCTTAGCATGAATTTTCCCTTTTAGGTTTTTCCTTTTATATCTGTACATCGATTTTTTTGTCTTAGGGTTTTAATTTCATGTCGATTTATATAATCCAAACGGATTTTCGGAGTTTATTTATAGTTATTTCAGTTTGAAATCCATTTTACGGGTTACGATCGTTGACTTGTGATAGTCTAGGTCACCAAATGACTTGTGATTTTGATCCAGTTATGCCGTTTTCATGAAACTTAATCATGGATTAACAACGATTTTACTCTTATTATGCAAATTTTGTGTTTTTGTGGAAAAATCTGTTTCCTTTTTGATATTCGATAACTCTGACTCTGTTGCTACTTAAACCCTATAAGTGGAAATTTTTCTTTGAGTCTGTTTCTGAACATTTCTATGCTCGTGTATACAGCTACAGTTTGGTCTATTTCCTTTTGTTCATAGTTTATTCGCTACTTAAATTAACTCACATATTGTTTTGCAACACCATTTTGGAGACCTCTTTGTTGACGTTTTCCTTGTGAATATGCATATACAGTTTCGTGAGTTCGTGTGAGATAAAAGCGTAATGAGCTGCTTTGGTTGTTGTGGTGGTGAGGATTTTCATAGAGTTGCTGAAACTGGACCAAAGCCAGTTCACAACGCAGCAGGTAGCTTAGTTTTTACCCTTCCCTGTATCCGACTGTTTTATCCATATCAGTATTTCTCTTTAGTGTCCATCCTTTGGCGGCTAAGTTTATGAAATTTTTTAAACTGTTGTATTAAGGTTTCAATGGAGGTCACAATCAAAGGGCAGATCCACCTAAGAACCCGCCTGTCATTCAGATGCAGCCTATCAGTGTGCCTGCCATTCCAGCTGATGAATTGAAGGAAATTACCGATAACTATGGTTCAAAGTCCTTGATTGGTGAGGGTTCATATGGAAGAGTGTTTTACGGTATTCTTAAAAGCGGCAAGGCAGCTGCTATTAAGAAATTGGATTCTAGTAAACAACCGGATCAAGAATTTCTTGCCCAGGTAGATGCTATTTAAGTATATCATTTCTGTCTTGTTGGGCCTTCATCTCATATATATTTTCTGAACGAAGTGTTTGATCTTGGTTGGATACCAATCTTAGTCTCCTAGACCTTATACTTCCTGTGCTCTAATAGTTCAGCATGAACTCACTCTGTTGGGGTTATTTTGTCGATTGTTGATTTGTTATTGACATAAAAACTTTTAACAGGTATCAATGGTTTCGAGATTGCGACAAGACAATGTTGTTGCGCTTCTGGGCTATTGCGTTGATGGCCCACTCCGTGTTCTTGCTTATGAATATGCTCCTAATGGATCTCTTCATGATATTCTTCATGGTAAGTTACTAATGTAAAACATTGAAGATGCACACCATTTTTCTGAAATTTTTGGAGGAAAAACTAATGAAATGTGGTGAATTCCTTGGTGCAGGTCGAAAAGGTGTCAAAGGAGCACAGCCAGGTCCTGTTCTGTCGTGGCATCAGAGAGTTAAAATTGCTGTTGGTGCAGCAAGAGGACTTGAGTATTTGCATGAGAAAGCAAACCCTCATGTTATTCACAGAGACATCAAATCCAGCAATGTGCTTCTGTTTGATGATGATGTTGCTAAAATTGCTGATTTTGATCTGTCTAACCAAGCTCCTGATATGGCTGCACGCCTTCACTCAACCCGTGTGCTGGGAACCTTTGGCTATCACGCTCCAGAGTAAGCCCCTTTGGATGCTTCATTTATCTTGAACAGTGTTGTCATATCTTCCTATTGACCAAACTAGAGTCTTAAACTTATATTGGTTCTGCAATTTAGGTATGCAATGACAGGGACTTTGAGCACAAAGAGTGATGTCTATAGTTTTGGTGTTGTCCTGCTGGAGCTCCTCACAGGTCGTAAGCCAGTTGATCATACCTTACCGCGTGGACAGCAGAGTCTCGTAACATGGGTAATACACCCTTTTCTGCTTCTTGTTCTGGTTTACTCGTATAGATAAGAAAATCTTAGAAAGGCATGATTTATTCAGTCTATTAGGAATGGCCAAAAAAACCTCTAATAATTCGGCAACACCTGTAGAAATCCCATCATTGTTTTGGTGGTCATTCTTTAAAGAATTCCTAAACCAAAAATTATCAAATAAGAAAAAGCAAAAGCAGTGCCAATTTTTTAGAAAGGAATTTGTCTTGATGGTGGGTTTCTGTTAGTGAAGCCTTTCTGAAGCACAATCTGCTTGCTTATGAGATATTAGAGACTGAACTTTCCCTGGAAACGAAAACTGGTACTCAATGATAACGCTCTTGTGTGTCTCAGGCAACCCCTAAATTGAGTGAAGACAAGGTGAAGCAGTGTGTTGATGCAAGACTAAATGGAGAATATCCTCCCAAAGCTGTTGCCAAGGTAATTTCCCCTATAACCTTATCATACTTCTCACTGTTGCAGTAGAAAAGGTTTACTTTAGGATATGACTTAGAATTTGGTTCTCCATCGGTTTGCTCACCTGGTTGAAAAGAGAAGATGTTTGAAATTCCCTCTTGGTGTGTTCCCTATTATAGGCCTAGATTGAAATACAAAATGTCTCTTCCTGGCACTAGAAACCTAAGTATTGAAACCCAAAACCCCGATATGATTGTCGAGTCTGGTATGTTTTTGTTTTTTTCTCTTATAACTCGGTGTGATCAGCTGGCTGCGGTAGCTGCGCTGTGTGTACAATACGAGGCAGACTTCAGGCCAAACATGAGCATAGTGGTGAAGGCTCTTCAGCCGTTGCTCAATCCTCCTCGTTCTGCTCCCCAGACTCCACACAGGAATGCTTATTGATATGCTCCAATCTGAATTCACACTTTAAGATCACTATTTCATTTGTTTTTGTTTGAATCCAATTTGTGTAAATTTGTGAAATAGGCTTTTATTTCTCTCATAAAAAAACCTGTCATCTCACTTGGAAGACCTGAATGTTTCTCTTTTTTTATATTATTCGATGCCTGTGATGTAAGTTTCAACTAATTTCACAATATGCGAGGAAAATATATACACCAATACTCTTTTTGTGCGTCAGTCTGTTCATCTTTTCTTTTTCTCTCTTTTTGAGACATTTTGATGTATATTCAGTTCATTTCTCTGGGATTTTTGAAAAAGATTTCTGATAATATTTAGGAAGTAAACCATTTTGTATCGATCTACCAATTCACAAAAATATATGTATATATATGGTTTTGGAAGTCATTGAGAAATTTCACTTCTAACAAATTTATATTGGAAAAAAATAATGTAAAGGTAAAAGAACCAAGGGTACATCTTGAAAATATGTCTGTAACTAATTGTGTATGAAGGTAATAAAAAAGTGCAACAAAGCTATACAGAAGCTCTCTCCTCCTCCAGACAGAAGAAATAAACCTTGTTCTTCTCTGTATCTATATATATATCACATAATTAACCCATAGAAACAGTAAAGAATCTAAACAAATCTCCAAAGAATCTAAAAATTTCCATCTTTTTAACCCCAAAGTCATAAAAAGGGTCAATATTTCTGTTTGTTACTCAAATCTTTGCATCTGCTATTGTATCATCTTTATTCGTGTCTGTGCTTTCTCTATGCATCTCTGCGTTCTGACTTCTTCTTCGTCTCCGTTCCTAATAAAACATTCATCAAACCAATTTTATTAACACTCCAATAAGAAATCAAGTTTTTGTTTTGTATTGTTCTTATTGTAGTTACCTCTCTAGACATCACAGGGTATTCACCTGATTCAAGCATTCTAGCCACTTGACTCATCTTTGGCCTCTTGTCTGCATCAGGATCAACACATCTCAAAGCTGTCAAAAGCCCTCGTTTCAGTTCACTTGTTGATGGTTTGATCTCAAGCTCTTTATCCACCACTTCCTCAAACTGTTTCTGTTGAACCATTAGCTTTAACCACTCCACCATATGCACCTAAAAACACATTTTAAGAATCAAGATCAACCTCAGATTCATCAACTTGCATATTTCAGCCTCACTTCTGCCAATTTTAGAATGTATGAATCTCTTGCATACCTCTTCTTTAGGCCGCGCATAATCCACTGGGTACCTTCCAGTAATTGCTTCCAAGAGAACAACACCATAGCTGTACACGTCGCTCTTCTCGTTTAGGAGACCAGAGTCAGCGTATTCAGGCGCGACATACCTGAACATTCATCGGCAGAACAGAGAAAAACGTTTAAATAACCAATGCAAGATTATGAAAAAAGTCAAGTTAAAACTATAGTTTATAACTCACCCAAATGTACCCATAACTCGAGTACTGACATAGCTTTTATCAGCTCCAAGCAATTTAGCAAGACCAAAATCAGATAATTTAGCATCAAAGTTGTCGTTCATCAGTATATTGCTGGATTTTATGTCTCTATGCACCACTTTTGGTTCAATAGCTTCATGAAGATAAGCCAGCCTGTGTAAATGAAAATGCAATCACAACACATACTCATGAGCTTACATTACAAGAAACAAGAATCATCAACTGGTTTATCAGGGAGCTTACGCTTTTGCAGTGCCAACAAGAACTTTGATCCGAGCCTCCCAAGTGAGATGGCCTTGGTGACTCATGTCTCCATGAAGCCACTGCTCTAAGTTCCCATTGTTCATATACTCATAAACCAGCATCCTATGAGTTCCTTCAACGCAATATCCAAGAAGCCGAACTAAGTTCTTATGCCGCACATGTCCTATAGCTTCCACTTCAACTCTGAAATCTTTATCAGCCTGCCCTCTACTCGAAAAAAACAATAGTTTCATCTCTCAGAAATGAGCATTGAGTAGATAAAGAAAGATAATATCAGAAAACTTACGGATTGTTGAGTAACTTCTTGACAGCCACAGGGGTTTTGTTAGTTAGAGTTCCATGGTAAACAACTCCATAACCACCATCACCAATGATATTCTCCTTGGAGAAATGGTTAGTTGCGACTTGAAGGTCACGGAGAGTGAACCAATGACCCCAACCAATGTGAGAAACCTCAGGAAGACCAATGAGAGGTGAAGGAGCTATTGTTGAAGGAGTAGTAGTAGGAGCCAAATGTGATCCAACCAAAGGTTTTTTCTCTAAAGAACCAGAGTTGTTATTGCCATTTTCGATGTCCTCGCCGAGTTTCTCATCTAGAGTTTGGTGACAAGTGCCATTGTTGTTAGATGAAACATGATCAACACTTATTTCTTTGATTTCTTCAGTAAGGCGAGGGCTTTGTGTTACAGGAAGCGTTGTGGTGTTTGATCTTTTGGATTTTTTACGGAAGCTGAACCATACTGAAATGCCGAGGATTACTATGAACATTGCAAAGAGAGCAATCACTATGATCTCCCACAGTTGAAGAACACCGTATCTCTTGGTTAGAGTTTGTTTTAGCTCAGATGCCATAGTTCACAGAGACTTGTATTTGTGTGTATATATATACCTGCAGAAGTTGAAATGGATTTTCAATGCAATCAAGATTGAATGTGAAAAAAATAAACACCTAAAACCTAACAGATCAATGGAAATATGAAGAAAATGAAGGTAATGGTGGTTCTTGAGTCAATACTCGGATCTGTAAAAAACTTAATTTAAGCATTGGAAGATTGTGAAAAAATGAAGAAGATTAAGAAGGGTTTAAGTAAATAATAATCCAATAGCATCAGCTTTGTCACAAAAGGAGCTAAACACAGGAGAATGAAAACAGAGCAAAGTAAAATTACAGAGTATATTAGAAATTTAATCTTATCCTCAAAAATGAAGAACATCTAAATCTGATACCGATAAATTGAGAGATAAACAAAGGATTGGGCTTGTAAAAAGTTAAAAATTGACAAGTTCCATAATCGTATTAAGTTATGAATCATTCAAAACTCATAATCTGGAACCTTGGAAACGATTCAGACTCCAGAATCAGATCTCGTGAGCTATATAGTGTGTATGAGCATTAAGAATACTATGAGGAGCTAAAAGGTCTGAAACACAAAAAAGTAAGAAACTTTTTAGCTTCCAACAAAACCCACAGAACAAAGATCAAACCTTTGAAACTACACAAAAAATCAAAATACAAAAACAGAGATCATTAAATTATAATTAACACAGTACCTGCTATTCGAACAAATTTTCTCACTTCTTTGATTATTTCTTTCTATTTCCAGTTGGAAGATGGAGACTATAGCTTGGGTTAATAAAGGGATTCACATAAACAAAGAGAATAAAATAAATAAAAAATAAAAATGAGTAAGATTATGTCTCCATTTTCAGAAAGAGAGATCTTTGTAGGGTTTCCATTGGTGGGTGGAAAAGAGGGGGAAAATAGAGAAGGAAGTTTGAAGCGAAGCTTTCTTTGATGTTTGTTTCTAGTTCTGGAATATTTTTAAGCTT
Source organism: Cardamine occulta (assembly GCA_028015245.1). NCBI lineage: Eukaryota > Viridiplantae > Streptophyta > Magnoliopsida > Brassicales > Brassicaceae > Cardamine > Cardamine occulta. The sequence continues at coordinate 7,658,356 of CM051373.1, read as the reverse complement.
CTGTGGGCTTCTTTGCTTTTTTTTTTCGTCTTGTTCTTGTTTAACTTATTTTTTCTCAATTATTTAATTAACCTTTTTATTAAAGAATTAATTAATCATTTTCAGCATTAAATATTTTTAGCATCTTTCGGCAATTAAATTATTCATTTAATCTTTCATTCCTCTATTAGGGGAGTATTAGCTAAATTTTATTTGTCAAATGTTAAGAGGGTTTTTTTTTTTTTGTTAAAGTAGGTTTCACTATTAACTCTATCAAGTATCAAGTACTATAGTTTTGCTATTTTCCAAAAAGTGAGGCTACTAATTATTACATCGATTTCATTTTGGAGAAATTTAATTTAGGTAATTAATTGAAATTTCAATATATCTTAAAAGTTTTACGTTTCCTTAAACAAAAAGATAGCTGTTTAAATATATACTACTATATAGTTTGCATACGAAATGTACACCTTAGTTGTTAAAAAAAAAAAACACAAAGAAGGAACAAAAATAAAGGATATGATGATAGGAGGATGACGAAGCCAGCCGTGATTGGCGATGACAATTTTCCATTGAAAATGTTTACACCATTTAAATGTATTGTAAAAAGTGTTTGTTGCTAGTTAATATGACAATTTGGTCAACACCTAACTCTCATTGTTCATTGTATTATAACCAGCTTTCCGTTTATTCTTCTCCACTATACATTTTTATTTATTAAGTAAGTTCGTTGTTTTTTAAGGAATAAATTAAACTAAGTTACTATAGGAAACGAGCGGCTGCAAAACGATTTTGATTCTTTGAATTCGTTATAAAACAATAAGAAGAAAACGACATAAATAGTTTGAAAAAATAATTAAAATTTAGAAGATGCGTACGTGGGTCCATGTTATTTTGTGAATTTTGTATAGAAATTAATTTATTAGTCGTGTAAGTAACACATTGTAACTGATTTTAAATTGAAAGCAGATTAACAAAAACAAAATGGCATGAAATAATACCTATGCCACTATGCTAACCTAATTTCATATAAATGCACGTCGTCTCTAAGACTTTCGCACCGTTCTCTGATTAATTTTGTGTGTGTGTGTGTGTGATAAAACAATGGAATGTTTCGAAAATACTTACTTTCGACGACGTGTAACTGTAAGAAACAAACGCATAAGGATATTGAAAAAAAAATCGTGTTATGAGTCAGTGATTAATCACATCTAGTAGAAGACACAAGAAAATATATATTATATTGTATTTATTACTCATGAAAAGTTGATGTGAAAATGACATAGTATATGTTTTCGTGCTTCATTTTTCTTTAGTCTCAGTTACAGGTTGTTGATAAAAGAAACAAAATAGTTACAACTTATACAATTAACAAGAGAATATATGAGATATTGATCTAGAATGTCAACTAATTTTTAAAAATATTCTTGGGTTTTAACATTTATGGAATCAACAAATATCATACAAGTTTGTGATTATCAATGATATAGACGGTATAGTAGAATGAATACAAGTATACAACATATATAAATGATGATTTTTCTGCAGAAGTCGGACAACAAACGAAGATAAATGAATCAAGGAACCAATCACGCGCTGTGAAGACAGTAATTAACCCTTATAATTAAGAAAAAAAATCAAAGAATCAATAGAGATATAATTAAAAATTTTAAAAGAAAGAAAAGATAAAGTAGTAATAATGTTGGCTTTGCGTGTGCTTGACAAAAGTCAACCTGAGAATGCCTTTGTCTTGCTGCGTAGAATACAAGAGACATACCTTCATCATCATCGTTCTCCAGCTAGACAAATGATTCTCTATCTCTTTCTCTCTTCAGTTTTCATTATCTTTTTATATAGACCATTATTTTGTTTCTTCAAACGATTAATATGTTTATCAATATTTGTTTGTAACAAAAATCTAATATTAACTACTAAATTTATACTTTAGCTACATATTCCACTTTTTGCTTTCTTAATCTTTTAGCTATATAATAGTTGATTTGATATAATTTTATAGTTATAGTTGTTTTAGCGCTTAGGACAATTTAAGACCGTCCAACTCCGCTTAATAAAGAAAGAAAAAATATGTATATGATTTGTGGAACGTTCCTAGAGATTTTAGGACTCTAAGCCAAAAATAATAATATATAATTTGTTAATAGTAATTTTAAGATTAAAATAACTATAATTAATATATTTTCTATATGATTATGATAATGAATTATGAAATTTGTGAATAATATTTTTTTAAGAAAAGAAAACTATAAAAGGATCATAAAAGAAACTAAATTGATTTTTTTAAATTATGTTTGTAAAAAATAATTAAAATAAATTATTGGTAAAATTTATAAATAAGAGTAATTAAAGAGTGAATGAAAATAAAAAGTATGGCAAATACAAGAAAATAAACATATATTGGCTGCAAAAATTGATTATGAACAATGAAAGATTTAAAAAACCAATGATAAGGATTTGAAACTGAATGGGGATATACTTTGAGATAACTTTAAAACCATTAGACCACTAAATATTTTGATACTTAGGGCCTTAAAATTTTATAAATAAAATAGGGTTCTAGGTGAATGTTTAAAAAAAATTTTCCTAGGCACGGCATGTATGTAATCATAAACGACGGCAGATGATATTTGGAATTATTGTATTTTTAACTTAAAAGAAACTAATTAGATGATTGGTTGTAGAAGTAGAACAATAATTTAGAGTACGCGTAAGAAACAATTGCATGATTAGTGTCCGCCTCCAAAAGCTAACCAACAAGGAGGTTTAGTTGTTGTTGTTGATATTTTATTTGAATAATATATTACTTCTTTCTCTCTTTTCTTTTATACTTTAGTTCTATTATCCGTTATTTCTTGCTGTATTATTAGTTTTTTTTCTTCTTCTTTTTGTTAATTAGTTTGCTAATTATGGTCTTGTAGTTGTTGGGTTTACATCAATCTGTCCTACTACTAGCATATAAGATAGTCCAAAATTAATGTATTAGGGTCTTAAGAACAATTATTTAAAAAATTTAGATAGGAACAAGGATTCAGTGTTTGTTTAAGCTTTATTGTGTCACTTAATTACACATGCATTGCATCCAAATCACAACACCAATATTGTCGGACTTTTGTTCGAGAAAAATATCACGAGTTTCATAAAATAGGTAGTGCGGCGATTGTGGATTGAATTCTTAGGAAAATGGTCACTTTAAAAAAGTAGATTAACTATTCTAATAGTATAAACTACCTAAATCACAACGATCCATTCTAAACTACCCATTCCTCAATTCTTTAAACTTTTTTTTTTTTCAAGAGACCATATTCCTAAGCTCATTTAGTTTCTGATTTATGTAGTTAATTAATTTCTATGCTTTAATTTGGTTATTTTCGGTTTGGACATTGTATTTATACTCCTTTGGGTCCTACATTTAAAATTATGAAGAATTTTTTCCCCCAAATTTCTTATTCTTGATTATCGTTAGAAATTGAAAAACAGAAATAGTATCATAGTCAGGCTTTGGACTATAAGCATAACAAGAGAGCCAGAGATTTAAAAAAATCGGTTTTCCTTCGTTAAGCTTGGATATAGAAGACAAAGAGGTTTAGATACAACAATGTCTAAATCATATACAATAATACAACCAACCTAAAGCATAAAACCCAATTACACTAGAGATCATCATGACTCTCACTGCACATAAGTTTTTCATGACTACAATGGACTTCCATCTTGAAGGATAGTATTAGAGTACACGTAATACAATTTCTGGTTTATGTTGGTTTAGTGGAGTCAATTGGTTTCTACGCACTAATTTGGTTAGTTATGGTTTCAATATGAGTGTGTTTAAACCTTTTTGCTTTCTACATTCAAGTCTACCGAAAGAAATATACTTCTCTCCAAAATTTGTTGATTTTGACTAAACATGTACAAAATCTTAAAAATTAATAAGTTAATTAATGTGTAATTTTCATTAAGGAAAATGATTTGACAACAAAAGGTGATTGCCGACACAAATTGGATAGTAATACCAATTAATAAGAGAAAAAAGGTAGAATACGACCTACAATTATAAAATTAGTTAGTATATCACATTCACTTGGTTATTCTTAATTAAATATAATAGAACCTCCCAAATCCTCACGTTTCTTTTTCAAGTATATTGTTATTCAGGATTTAGACGTTAAATCTGGAACATACAAAAACATAACCATATCTAACATACACACAATCACATCAGAGCCTTAATGGGCCTCGAATCGAAGTCTCTTGACCCAAAGAAAGGTGTAGAGTACGCTCATCAAGCCCAAAATTTATAAACTCCCTTTGCAGGTCTTCGTAGCCGTTTGATTCAGATTCTGCAGATTGTTCTATTCATCGCCACCGTCCCTTATTTTAATTTATTTACTTAATTATTTTGGTCCAATTTGTTTCTTCTGTTAATTCTGACGAAAATATAATAATTTCAAGTTTTCAATCTCTCTTCTCCAATTAAACTACTGTAGCTTCTCCCTCAGTTCTCTACGTTTTTTCCATTAATAAATCTTCTCTCTGTTTCGTTGATTCCCATAGAAGCACTCACGAATTTGTTGTCGTCGGATTTTGCTGGAGCTTCTGCAAATTTTAATCGATAGTCTCGGCTTTGATCTATCGCTACTAGATTTGTCCATTTGCTTCCTAGCTGATAAATTGCAGTTCTCGGCTTATGATCTCGAGGTAGTAATGTCTGTTCTTCTCTATCTATTGTTGAGCTGTTATATTCCCTGCTTCTCGGATCTGATCCATTTCGATTTTTCTCTGATCGTGATCTCTCGATTTTTCTCCTGCCCACTGCTGGTGATTTTAGGTTTTGGAGTTTTGAATTTCATGTCGTAGGCTTTGATTTTATTTTCTGGTGTGACTAATTCTGGAAATTTTTGGTGTTGTGAATCCAATTGCTCTGTTAAATCTGCATTGGCTGACTAAAGCTTTGTTTTGTTAGGTAATGGCCTCGGAGTCTTTGTACCAAGTTTTTTCTGGATACTGCTCTGTTTTGGTATTGGTGCAGTGACGGGAATTGGTTATCAAAGAACTTTGCCCTACGGAGAATTCTCTGCTTTTGTTCTGAGGAGAGGGGACGAGGAAGATGGCAAAAATGATTAATAAGACGCTTGTACTAACTTATATCTACTTGCTGATCTACATTATACTCTCTTCAGGAGTTATACTGTACAACAAGGTGATTGCTGAGGCTATTTTACTTTATCTTGAATTGTATAACTATAGCTAGAGTCCTTTTTTGTAGTAATGGGTGTTGAATTGTATTCTTTGTTAGTCTCTGTTTCTACATAGGGATGATAGTATTGTGATGTTAACATCAGATGAAAGATATGCTAGGGCTAACTGTAGAGGTATATCTTGTTTTTGCTTTTTTTGTTATAACAGAGGCTGACTTCTTAATCATGTCCCTTTTATTTGCAGTGGGTTTTATCGCCTAAATACTTCAATTTTCCACTTCCTATAACGCTGACAATGATCCATATGGGGTTTTCTGGATTCGTGGCATTCCTTCTTATTCGTGTGTTTAAGGTATTCTAAACTCAAAGAATCACATTTACACTTCCATTTTAGGTTATGCTCACTTGCATTAAAATGCACTTTTCCCCATTTGTTTGGAGTATGCTTATGCACATCTTATGGAGAGTTCTCTTTTAATATATATAATATCTTCTCTATGAATCATTCGACTCCATTTGCTAGTATAGTGATAAGTTTTTTCTTTGTGTTGTAGGTTGTAGCTCCAGTTAAAATGACATTTGAAATGTAAGCCAGCTTACTTGGTATTTTTTTCATCGTTTTTTTTTTGTTTTGCTCTTGTTTGTAAGTTCCACCAGCTCTTCATTTTGACACACTTTTTGGGTCCAGATATGCAACCTGTGTGGTACCTATAAGCGCATTCTTTGCATCAAGCCTCTGGTAAGTTCCCGTTCTACAGACAGTAAACATAGTTTATTGATGCTCTTCTTCTGAAACTTTTAATTGCTGAATGGGCCATCGGGCTCAGGAAAACTTGGTCGTCTTTAGTCATACTTCCCAAACTGTCTCTTCACTTATTTTATTTTCTTCCTTTGTGCAGGTTTGGCAATACTGCATATTTGCACATTTCTGTTGCCTTCATTCAGATGCTCAAAGCTCTAAGTATGTGAAGACTTAACTTTTTGGTTGCAGAATCTATTATAGTATAGACTTTCTGGTCCTTTTACAAAGCATACTAATATGTGACTATGGAATTTCAGTGCCAGTAGCAACATTTATCATGGCAGTTGTTTGTGGCACTGACAAACCAAGGTGTGACGTGTTCGCGAACATGTTGCTGGTCAGTGTTGGAGTTGTGATATCCTCTTATGGGGAAATTCATTTCAATATAGTTGGCACGGTCTATCAGGTGACAGGCATCTTTGCTGAAGCACTTAGACTGGTGCTAACTCAAGTTCTTCTCCAGAAGAAGGGTTTGACATTGAACCCTATTACCAGCTTGTATTACATAGCTCCTTGCAGGTACTCACTCCTGAATCTAGATACTGCTCAAACAACTATCTTTTAAGAATATGAGAATTCCATCAGACCATCACCAGAACTTTGGTTCCAGTTCGTCTTAGTATATTACATTACATTATTTTCTCTCATTATCATTTATTGCTAGATTAAAGTTCTCTCCTTTACGGCACATTAATTAATACACATAATCTTTTCCTTTAAACGCTATGCTTTAAATTTGTGCAGTTTTGTTTTTCTGGCCTTGCCTTGGTATGTGTTGGAGAAACCCACGATGGAAGTTTCACAGATCCAATTCAACTTCTGGATATTTTTCTCGAATGCTCTATGTGCTCTTGCCTTAAACTTCTCCATATTCTTAGTAATCGGGAGAACAGGTGCAGTAACAATCCGGGTGGCTGGTGTTCTCAAAGATTGGATTCTCATAGCCCTCTCGACAGTCATTTTTCCCGAGTCCACAATCACTGGGCTGAATATCACTGGATATGCAATAGGTAGATTTCTTCGTTTCACAACAAATGTGATTGTTGTAAACATTTAGTCTTCATTTAACTATTTGTTTCCCACATAACTATTTATTCTTGTCACGTGTTTGATACAGCACTGTGTGGTGTCGTCATGTACAATTACATAAAAGTAAGGGATGTGAAGGCGTCTCAACCAACTGCTGACAGTCTTCCAGATCGAATCAATAAGGTCAGTCAAACATTCTCGATCTCTAACTATCAGGCTTGTTTCAGATTCCCTCAATTTATAAACAGACACAACAAACCTTTATAGAAACCTTTATAGAAACCCGATAGTCTCCCATATTAATACTATCTTCCTTCCAAAACGAACCTCTAGACTTGCAAATTATAAAGTGGAACCAATTATACTGTTTTTTTCTCTTTTAAATGTAACAACTGATGAACCTAAACATTGTCACAGGAGTGGAAGATGGAGAAGAAGTCTTCGGATAAATTCAATCCTAATGACAGTGAGGAGATCCCAAGAGGAATAACCGAGATAAACGATGAGGAAGCTCCTTTGATAACATCCCGGTTATCTCATATCGGTCGGACGCAGCTCGGAAATCACGCAGTTTAAGATGAGTATTAACGTATAATAGACATTTCCCAATTCGTTTTTTTGTTCCTTATTAAAGAAATCTTTGAAACCAAAAAAAAAGAAGGGTGCAGCATCATTCTAGATCTCGTGTCTCAGGTCAAAAATGTTTTTCCCCCTTCTAAATTTCAAACTTCATTAAGAAATACAATAGCTGACTGATGATTAGCTTAAAAACGTAAAAGTCGCAAATTCGTTTGTAGTGAATTGACATGTTAAAGTAATATAAGGTCCATTTTTTTCCATCATCAGTTCACCCCTTGACTGTATTCGATTTTGTTATAACCCAACATTTCTGACTTGTGACTTCTGAGCACAGCATCTCTTTAAATTATATAGAATCGGGTTGTGTATTGGCTATATCAATTTTTCTTCCCGGTGGTTATGGTAGACCAAAATTGTACTGAGCATAAAATTTGAAGTCGATAGTTGGGTGGCGAAAAAAAGATTCTAATGAGAACGTGAAAGTATATTATAGCATGGTCTGAATTTTATACAAAAGAAGTAATCAGTTACTACCCAAAAAAAGAAAAAAAGAGAGACAAGATGAAAATATACACACCCTCCAATCAAAACCCAGACTCAAATGACTGAGTTAAAAAGAACATGAACATAAACAACAACCCAAGCCTCGGCGGCTATCAAAGCACACAAATGCCACCAACCCCAAACCCTCTCTCTCATCCATGAACCCATGAAATGGAGTTTACATAAATGAAAAGCAAAGAAAATAAAATGATCGAACCTCAAGATGCAATTTCCTCATTCCACGTGAATAAATATACAGAGACAGATTTCTACTCTCTCATGTACTCTTGATTCCTCAAGTACAATAGCTTCCTCACTTGCGCTGGAGGAGCTAATCCTGGAATGTCCCTAATGTTTTTGTTATTCGGGTTCACGATCTGAAGAGTTTTTACAAAAACCAGAGTTACAACTTTGCTAATGACTAATGAGCAATCACAACTTTCATCAGAAAGAGCAAAGAAAGTACCTTCACTATGATAATGGCTATTACACCGCATACAATTAGAAACAGGAACATCATTATGCATTTATCAGTAGCCACCTGTAATACGTAGACATAAAGATTTAGGTTTTGAGGTCGAGCAAAAAAGGGGAAATCTATGTCCACATGAGGTCACAAACCTGTCTCCCTATTTCTTTCACCAGCTGGGAAGCCTTCTTGATTGAGAATTGGATAGTGTCCAAGTGGTTAACAACACGTCCCATTTGATCCGTCTGCAAAATGTTCGGGTCGTTTAAGACTGTACTCAAAAGATTAATAGGCCAGCGAAGGAGAATGCTTTGCATTACCTGTCCCTTTAAATTAGCTGCAGTTTGGGTTCCAACTTCGAGTGTCTGTTCTACAACCTGAAACGAACAACAGAACAAGAATGTTACCATAGATATAGTAACAAAGGCTAAGCATAACATACTTCTTTCTGTAACTTACCTGTTTTGAGCGCTCAATGGCTTGATCAGTCTCATCCATTCTTTTCATTCCCGCATCAACAAGCTCCTGGTTTGACATAGCTATACATAGAATGACATAAGCACCTCGCCTTTCCCAGTTTTCACATAACCAAAAAGTAATCTACTTTGCGCCAAATTCATAAGTACTCACATGAAGCCACTTGAACATTTTCATCAGCTGTCGGTTCGCCACTAACTCCAGCTCCCATATCAAAAAGTTCAACTTTCTTGTTGCCGAGGGTACTCATATACCTGAGATTCAAGACCAAGTTAACATGCATGACCACATAATAACCATACAAAATCCTACATACATATGCTGAACAGATCGATATGAAATCAAACCCTAATAGGGACAGGTATGAGATTCATATAATCAGTTTCTTAAAGAATAATGATAGAAATACTCACGTTTTTCTCAGTGCAACGTAAGAATTGAGTTCCTTGATCTGTAACATTAACACAAAGGAAAAGCTAAAAAAAGTAGAATTTAACATAACCATACAAACAAAATGGTAACAGCAAAAAGTACAAAGGAGTGCAATAGATACACAATATCTGCCTGAAAATATCCATTGGGTTACAAATGGACCTAAAATATTGACCAAACTGAATACGACTGATGCAGCAAAGTGGAACTTTAAGAAGGTGCTTAGTTAATATCTGTACATGAAGTAACACATGTATTTACTTCAGGTACATAACATTTCAGTATAATTAAAGAAAGGACTCGAGGAATTTCATCAACACTCTGATGATAGAGAATAATCGCTTACCATAGATTGTTTCTCATCGTTCAATTGCTTATTTACTTCAGGAGAGTTTCTAGCTTCCTCATCCTTGAGTTCACGGTCAAACTCCTTGACCAACCTGTCATGAAGTACACATTAGATAAGCAAATATAGATTATTGAATCATGGATGAAACTTATTTAGTTCACAAATGTAACTAATCATCAAGAAGATGATTTGAGCAGTAAAATTAATCTATTCACAAAAGTAGAATTATGCTATAACGCTGAGGAACATAATGGTAAGCAAACCTTTTACACTCTCTCATCTTCTCTGTAAGTTCCTCCAGTTGTTTGCTTTGTCTAGATGAATCCTTGATCTTATCCAACCTCTGGAAACCATTCCTGCAAATAAATAATGGTGTGAATCCGTCGTTTCATTAAAAAACTTTCTTTCTTGTGATACCTAAATCTATCTCTAATCACCAGCACTCAGCAAACACACAGAAAACCCATTGAGCATAGAGATTCAGTGATACTCAATCTTACTCGCATATGATGTTCAGTGATACTCAAAACCATCTGGTGTTATATACTTTGATTGTTCAATATCGGGAGATTAAGAAGCACAGGTAAAAAAAAAAAAAAGAAGGAGAAAGCATACGCGAGGGCTCGGAAATGGTCACGGATTTCGCCATGGATCTGCTCCAATTGAGGACTCATCGGAAGATTAGAAGCCATGTCGTCGGAGAAACTAAGATTCCGATGAAATTAAACCGGAATTTCCCCCTCAAGCGGCGAACCCTAAAGAGTTAAGACAAAGAACTCTTCCGCTCCAAAAAAAAACTGCTTCAGCAAAATCCAAATAATCCACAAATTTTCCCTAATTTAACACAAACTGCACTTAATCTCTAAAAATGGAAACAAAAAAGGTAAAATTAGATAAAAATCTGGTTAGGACTTTGGAGAATGAAAGCAAAGTCTAAAGACAAAACAGAGGGCGTCGAACAACGGAAAAGGGAAAGAGAAGCTGTCAGGTGAATTGTTTTTTGTTTTTTTTTAATTTTTTTTTTAATATATTTTATCAATTTTTAAGTAATCTTACGAATAAATAAATTTTAAAAAGACAGATATTCGGTAGTTAATAAATAACAAAAAAGGGGCTTATGACAGCGCGGCGCCAACTTTTTTGGTCACATTCCTATATATCCGTTGTTAAATAAATTAGATAAACTATTCTAATTTTCACCTATTGGCTTACTAATACCAATCTACCATAAAATTATTTCATTTTCTTAATAATCTATAATAGCCAACAAAAATATATCGAATTATCGAATGTATTTAGACAACGGCCGAATTCAAAATACAGTGTGTTCGTTACGTCGTTACTTGTTAGGATCGTAACATTTAAAGTGACATTAATCGTCGTCACTAAGATCAAGATTGTCTTCACCGTCAACGTTAACAGAATCGATGTAACAATTCTCCTCCTCCTCTTCGTCTTCGTCATCATCGTCACGGTCTTCGTTCTCTGGTCCATCTTCGCTTTGCAAAGTCTCCTCCTTCACAAAGAAACACAACACAACATCAACTTATTTTTTTTTTGGTTTTAAACACATCAGCTTATTAAATCAACGGAATGGTAAGTAACGTTTTATACCTCGTCCTTCTCGGAGGTCACGAGCCAGTCCGGGAGCAACCGATCCATCAAGGCGTAGTTAAGATCCGGTGGTGATCCATCATCATGGTGTACTCGCCGTTTCAGCTGTTTCTCTCTGAGCCTTAAGTTGTAGTGAACGTAAGTGAGATCTTTCGTTGACTTTTTCCCAAAGCGGCTCTGGCATTGACCGTTAACTTGGTCATACACGCTCCACTTAGGCTCACACCCAACAGACGAGCACGTGTGGCTCAGTATCCGAACCGCTACTCGCTGGAGTTCCAAACAGCTTATCCCATGTTGTTGCCACCACGCGGATGGGTCAAGCTCCGTTCTTGTGCCAATGGCTATATCCGTTCCAAAATCAGCTTTCGCAGAAGTATAGTCTGGAATCTGAGAAAAATTTCAAGAAAATATTGGTTTAGCCTCAGGACAGGTTCTAAGAACAATATGTGATTTGTTGATTTGTTTCATCTCACCTGCATCAATGCTGTGATTCTTCTCATATTATCAGGCTCAAGCCTAACAATACATTCATTCACGCCGCGTACAACCTCAGAATGCTGTAAATTCATTCACATTAACAGCAGAAATAAGGAAATTGCAGAAAGTTTTATAATGATTGAATCAAATTAACGATAATCATACCTACCGCCATAAAATCAGGACGATATCTATAAGCCGGGTTGAAGAAATATGCAGCCACGTAGAGAGGATGATGAAACAATGAGTTCCAATGGTAATCTATCACACGCCAGAATGGTCCGTATTTCCTTGCATCATCACTATGAATAGACTTAATCGCTATTTTCGCACGGCACATGTAACCATAAGCATATGGCAAAGATAGTCTCTCGCCACCATCATCGATCATGCGAATCACCTGCATCACAGGATCAACCGATTTCAAAACGTACTGAACCTTCTTCCAAAACGCAGCACTGGACACCATCTTCTCTACTTCTCTTCCCTCTTCAGACCTGGCAGCAGTCTGTGACAAAATCCAGCCGTTCGATTGAAACAGATCTCTGAGACTAGCCTTGTGGTCCATAAGACTCTGAAGAGTGGTGAAACCAGAAGCGTAGCGGGTGACTCCCGGTCTAAGAAGATCTAGCCCCTGCGTAAATTCGTTCTTCATAAGATTAAGCAGCCATGTCTGATTGTAAATGAATCTTGTGATTCTTTGGGCCTTCTCTAAGCATTCGGAGACAAATTCAAGCTTTGAGATGTCTTCAAGAACCAGTTCTGTGCTATGCATTGCACAAGGAGTCCAATACATATTCTTTCTCTTTTCTTCAAGTAATTTTCCAGCACTTCTACAGATACCTGTGTTCTGTGTAATAACCTGCACCACATTTTCCTCACCAATGTCGTCAACTAGTTTGTCTAGGCACTTGAAAAGGCTTAAAGCATCTTCTATTACATCGGTGGCATCAATGGAGGAGTGGAAGTAGACACCACGAGGACATGAGACCAAGAAACTGATCATTGTCTTGCCCTCTGTGTTGGTCCAAGTATCTGCCATTATAGAACAACCTGTAACCACCCAAGAAGATCTGTATTCCCTCAAGTAGCCTTTGATAGTCGAAATCTCGTCCTGTAAGAGCCTACCAGAAAACAGATGGCTCGAGGGCACAACAAATCCCTCTCCGTACAAACCAATCAATTCAATCATCTTTTGAAAGTACAGAGAATTTGTTGCTTCAGTGGGAACTCCAACGTGGTGAAAGAATTTGGAAATGGAAGATGCGACTTCTTTTCGCGATACAATTCGGTTTGAACAACTAGTGTATATCTTTCTCTGTTTGCTTGATGAAGGTGACTGAAACGGGATCACCCTTGCTCTTTTCGGTCTAGCTTCAGAGACAGGTTTAATGTTCATAGAATCAAAGCTTTTTCTTTTGTGTTTACTAAACCTTCCATTTCCCAGCATCAACCTATCTTGGCTACTTGGATAGAAGTCATGTTCCTCTCCATCTTCTTCTTGCTCGGGATCCTGAGAGACCGTTCTGAAATTTAAAGCTCCCACTTCATCATCAGGTCTGTTATGTCTCTTCCCAGCTCGATGCCATTTCATATTCTCCTTAATCTTAACATAAACCTCCTCAGGAGCAGTTTTACACGGCGCTACCTCTCCAGGTATTCTCGCAAGGTGCTGTTTAAAACGGTTAATACCGCCACTCACAATCTTGTTACAATAATTACATTTCACTTTCTTTTTCCTCTCGTCCTGAGCAACACCATGTTCCCATCCAGGATCAATATAACCTGAAGACCGAAGAAGATTCCCATCATTCCAAGCTTGCTTTCCTTTACTTCTTCTAGACCAGCAACGCCGCTCATCTTCCTCCGTATAATCGTCATTGTTAGATTGATAGAAACTGGTGCAAGACTGTCCATTGTTATCCTCAGGCTGTCTCAGCTTTCTTGTGGAACGGCACCGTTCCAGATTATCCTTCATCCTCAGACATACTTCCTCTGGAGACTTATCACAATACGTTACTTCTCCTGAAACCCGAGCCAAGTGTTGTTTCAATCTGTATATTCCTCCGCTAACTATCTTACCACAGTAATTGCATTTAACCTTCTTCTTCCGTTCATCTTGTGCAACACCGTGCTCCCATCCAGGGTCGACTACTCCAATTAATCCAGGTGGAGCCATTGTTAAACCATTTGCAAACTTGAAGAAAGATCGAACTTTATCAGTTTCACAAACCAGAAATCTCTACAAGAACATCTATTAAACAAAATGCAGTTACTTCAGAATAAGAAAGAGAAAACAAATCAGGTAAATTAGTAATTACATTTTGCAAATAAGGAAAAAATTTCTGTAAATGGAAATTATTTCCTCTGGAGAAGATGACTCTTTGGTTAATTAGACAAAAAGAGAAAAAGAAAACGAAAATCCCGCCAATAAAGACGAGTATGATCTGTTTTATGACATACTGTTCAAATTCAGACAATGTTCTCATTTAATTGTCAAGCAAGAACAAAGAAGCGAACTGGGGTTGTCTGCTATAGCATACCTATGAAGCTGAGAACTTTCGAGAGAAGGGGATATTTCGAGATTTTCCGGTTTCGTGGATTTTCAGACCGGAGAAAATGGAGGTAATATTGAAGCAAAGTTAGAACACATTTTTGCTGGCGAGGTACGAATTTAAGCTACGAATCGAAGAATCGTTTTCGCGGGGGAAGGGACGAGTCACGGGACGAGATAGAGGTGGGTGAGAGGCGAATTAACTCGACTCGGGCGATTTCTAGGGTTTCTGTCCTCGGCTGACTCGTTGTTTTTAACTAATTTGTAAAATGAGGGCTTATACTTTAAGTAAATTACAGAAGAGCTTCTATATAGTGGAAATTTATGTATTTAATCCTCTCAAGCAGTGTAGTCAGATCTTCGTTCTGGTGTTTTGATATTTCATCAATATGACAAAACCTAAGGTAGAAAATGCCTGACCTTCTTCTTTCCATTTTCGTGTTGTAAAAACAGATTTACATATATTTCACCACCAATCCAAACAAAATTATGATTTTCAAAACTATGATCTAGAAACTTAATGATAATCTTAAAACAATCGAACCAAAAACACAGTCTTTATCAAAATTTCCAAGCCAAACATCAACGCAATATCATTTTCTTGGGAATGTATCAATCAAAACGTAATTCATTAGCTTGAGAACTCTAAAACATCAAACCTTCTTCCATGAAAATCTCCAAACCAGTAAAGCCATACCACAAGACAAAATCTTATAATCACAAAGAGACATTAAAAGATTGAAGATGAACCCATTAATATGAATGAATGTCACACACCATTATACAAAAGAAAGCCCTATCATGAATCCTAATACAAAGTCTCCAGCTTTCTCTGTGACAAATTTGATCAAACACGTTTGAGAGAGTGTACTAAAAATCACCAAGATAGTTTCACTTCTAAACCGCAAAAAAAAAAGGTAGTCTTTCCTTGAACCCTAGAGAAGATCTATTATACAAAAAGCCCTACGTACCACTGAAATTGGAGTGAAGATTTAGAATCAGCGGTCATCGATCTTCCTCTTGTTACTGTTAGAGGTCTTACTCTCTGAAGCATTTTTTTGTCTAATAACAAGAAGCTGAAGATTCTCCAATGCATCTCTAGCTTTCACCTTGGCAACTCTAGCAGCTATGACCTTCTTAACAACTTCTTGCTTCAAATGTTTTACCGCTTTGAACATAGAATCCCCTGATATCTTCGCAGCTGCGATAAGAGCCTTGGCCGAATCCATATCAAGAGGCGTTTCAGGGACGTCCTCATTATCACGAGATGATTTGGGGAAGAAGGAGAAATTGGGGATAGAACATGGCGGGCAGGTGAAGGAAGAAGCTGGAGGAGCGGAGGAGGAAGATGCGGCGGAGGAAGATGGCGGATGAGGAGAGCAAGAAAGGTGGATGATTGAAGGGCAATTGAGGCAGTTGATACGAGCTTGTGGAGGAGGAACGGCGTCGAAGGTATTGAGACAGATAGAGCAAAAGAGTTCTCGATGTTCCTTGAGCAAACAATCGGTGCAGAGTCGCCGGGAATCGCCGTTTTTTCTGACGGTGAAGATGAATGATGGCTCTGATTCACCGCAAACTATGCATTCACGCCGATTCTGTTCCGGATTCATGGCTAAGTCAATGAGATTGAGAACTCTCTCTCTCTCTTTAACGGTAACCCTAAGCGAGCGAGAGAGATGAGAGAAGCGTTTGTGTTCTCGGAATTATCAAGATCTTGCGGTCGAAGAGATGAGAGAACACAACTGTATTCTATTGGGGAGTTGAAAACTTATATAGCGGATTAAAAAATGGATCTTGATTCTTGTTGAATTAAAAACCGAATCTTTTTTTTCTGTAAATGTATATACATATACTTAAAAAGTGTAAATATTATTTAGTAGATGAAAGAAAACAGAAATGATGTGTTTCTTCACATTGCTTATTGCAAAACTATTAAGCATCGGTGATTTAACAAATCCGAGACTAAAATTCCTCTATTCATCGTTTTCAATTTCATACATCCAAACAACTAAATAAGAAAAGACAATTTCATCTGCAAAATGCTTTTAGCTCTGTGATTCCACTTCCTTAGCTTCTTTCCGGTCTTCATTAATGTAAAAATGGAAAAAGCCAAAATCAAAAGATCAAGATCATGTCGTTTTCATTACTCTGCCAACATAAATGGATCGACTTCTCCAATATCTGCGACCAACGGTTCTAATTCTGATGGATCTTCGTCTTCTGGAGCTAAGTGAGTTGGAAACGGAAGCTTCGAGATGTCTGGTTTCTTGTACCACGCATCTCTTATGAACACAAAGTTTCCTTCTGCACCAGGAACCTACAACAACACCAAATCACAATCACGACTTACCAAGAAGAGAAGACCAACGACACTCACATTTTATGAAAGAATGATTCAAGCCAAAGAACCAGAACTCGGATTGAGATACTTACTTGTCCTCTCACCCAGATGAGGTTCCTCGCAGGATCGATCTTGTAAACCCAAACGTTCTTTACTGTCCTCTGCTCTGCACCCATTCTCCCAGGCATTTTTCTGCCCTTGAACACCTGCTCAGTGTATTTAACAAGTCAGTATTGTCAATTGCTTTGGAGAAAAATTCACAAGAAAGCAAATTTGACATATTACCTTTCCAGGAGCATCTCTTTGACCTGTTGAACCACCTTGTCGATGGAATTTTGATGAACCATGTGATGCCGGCCCTCCTTTGAAATTCCATCTTTTCATGACTCCCTGCAAATTCATAGCAAAAGACATCAATAACACAGCTACTACTTTGCACAAAACACTGTTTCATTTGCTCTCCATGCTATTTATCTACCACATAGTTACTTGAATAATCAAGTTATCAACAACAATTCCGTTCTAAGCCAGAATAGAAACACTGAAGAAAAGATCAAACTTTAAAGCGCTGAGAATGGTTTTCACCTGAAAACCTTTCCCTCGAGTGATGCCAGTGACATCAACATATTGTCCCGGAACAAAATGGCGGACACCGAGTGAAGTCCCAACAGGAAGAAGAGCGTCTTCCGTCACAGGAAACTCCCTCAACTTCCTCTTTAACGGCACACCTTGAGCTCTGAAATGTCCCACCTCGGGCATTGTCAAATGCTTCGGTTTCTTTTGCCCACATCCGATCTAACTAACAGAACAACACATTCCAATTACATCAACCTTGACTATCACAAACACTATCTTCATAAACCCACTTCATCATGAAGCTAATTATTCAAAATTGGACATTAAAGTCCTAGACAAAAGAAACTAACTACTAAAAGTTATCTGAATACAGAAATGGAACTACGAGCTATCAATAATCCAGCAGATACGAATGAATAAACTGCGATGGAGTTACCTGTAGCGAAAAAATCCCTTCTTTCTCAACAGTTTTAACCTGAGAGACGATGTTATCATCAACCCAAAGAATAGAAATCGGAACCCTAGCTCCCCATTTGTCCCAAAGCGCAGTCATCCCACACTTGACGGCTATGATCCCAGTCCTTCTCGAGCTGGGAGACATCTCACCTTGTTTCGCCTCGATGATTCGGGTCGGAGCTCCGATAATATCAGATCCACCACCGTCGACAAACCCAGCATCGGAGCTGAATCGTCGGAGGAGAAAGAAGCTACAATGGGGAAGAGATTCAGAGGGTGAAGAAGTTATAGAACGGATTGATAGAAACTGATTGATGCGAGAAATGAGGCCTCTCGGTACGGCCGCCATGATTTGGATCGAAGCGACCTTCAATGGCTAGCTAGACGAAGGAGTGAGCTGCTGAAACTGGAACTCGAAGGCTTTTGCGTAGGGTTTTAGATTGGCGTCAAATGTTAACAAAAACTTCTGATTCAGACAGAGAGTCTAAAAATGATATTTATCTATTTTCCCTCTTTTTAAATATGTGGACGACAAAACAAAATCCTACGTGGCTTATCCATTGCTACATATAAAAAAACAAAACGGTACTTGCATCTTTTCATCAATTTCAAATCATTCTCAAAATTTCAAATGTCTGTAATTCGTCCTTCTCCAATTCCAATTCCGAGATGCAGATCTCAAGTTGTGCATCGTCGTCTTCATTCGATTCACTTGATTCAGCAACGACGTCGACGACGGTGGAATCCGAGGTCGGAGGCGGATGATACTGCGGTTGAATCGGCGGCTCGGTCTCCGGAAGCAGCGGGAGGGAAAATGGTGGTGGAGCTTGTTGGAGCTTTCAACGAAGTGACGGAGAGGATGAATTCGGTTTGGTTGTCGACGTCTTCGTCTAGGTTACTCTTTAAGGCTTTGAAGCTCTCGATTCCGATCTTACAGTCTCTTCCTCTTGCTTCTGATGGTCGCTCTCCTCTCTCTAAGGCTCTTTCACTCTCTACCCTCCTCGCAGATCTCCAGGTTCTTCTCTCTCTCTCTCTCTCTCTCTCTCTCTCTGTATTCTTCACAGTTTCTTGTTTAGATGATTAGGTGCTGTTCTTGATTCTGTGGCGAAATTTGAAGCGCAATTTTAAGTGTTGATGAAAATCTGAGATTTAAGTGTGTATTCTCAATGTACCCAAAGCATATGACAGATCACAGATGAAGTATGTTACTTACAATAATGTGTTTTTTATGATATGGTTAGTTACTTACAATGCGTTTTCTATGATATGGTTAGTTACTTACAATGTGTTTGCTCATCAGAAAAAGAAATCTGTAAAATTTTGAGCCATTGTATGGTAATGACAGATGGATGCAGAAGTTATCTCGGCGAGCATATTGAGTGAGGTGGTGGAGGCAAATGCGATATCCATATACGAAGTTAGAGACCAGATTGGTACTGGAACTGCTCACCTACTTCACGAGATTTTCCGTGTGAAGAACATCCCTTTTAAAGTTGATGTCTTGGATGACGAAACTGCTGCTTCACTGAGAAAGTTCTATCTCACTTACTATGACATCAGAGCTGTGATCATGGACTTGGTTTCAAAGCTTGATGAGATGAGGCATTTGGATCACTTGCCAAGGTATCGCCAACAGATTCTCTCCCTCCAAGTGTTGAAGATTTATTCTCCTTTAGCTCATGCTGTCGGGGCTAATCACCTGTCACTTGAGCTTGAGGACATCTCTTTCCGTTATCTTTTCCCGTGTTCGTATCTATACTTAGATTCATGGTTAAGAAATCACGAGAATGGGTCTAAACAGTTGATTGATGTGTACAAAGAGCAGCTTCATCGGTCTTTGAAGGCAGATTTGGTTTTGGCTGAAATGGTGGATGATGTATATGTGAAAGGTCGGTATAAAAGCCGGTACAGCATGATGAAGAAGGTACTAAGAGACGGGCGTAAACCGGAAGAAGTTAACGATGTGCTTGGTCTAAGGGTCATATTGATGCCAAATTCTGTATCAAACGATCTTGAAGTGGGCGAAAAGGCCTGTTACAGAACAAGCGAGATTATCCGGTCTATATGGAAGGAGATTCCGTATAGAACAAAAGACTACATTGCTCGGCCAAAGGAAAATGGGTATAGGAGTTTACACATGGCGGTTGATGTTAGCGACAGCGATCAGACAAGACCTTTGATGGAAATACAAATACGGACAATGGATATGGATGGGTCCGCAAACGCTGGAACAGCATCACATTCTTTATACAAAGGTGGTCTAACCGACCCAAAAGAGGTAAGCAAGCACTTCTGTGATTTTCAGTTTGGCAATTTTAGGAGATTAAGTTGGTTGTTTAAATCATCAATTTCAGGCAAAGCGGCTTAAGGCAATAATGATGGCAGCAGCGGATCTTGCAGCGATTCGTCTCAAAGATCTCTCATCAAATAAACACCAAAGTCTCAAGACAACCACGAACCAGAGAGACAGAGTATTTTGTCTGCTGGACAAAAACGGCGATGGAATGATCAGCATAGAGGAACTAATGGAAGTGATGGAAGAGCTAGGAGCTCCAGGTGAAGACGCAGAGGAGATGATGCTGCTTCTTGACTCTAACAGCGATGGATCTCTTAGTTCAGACGAATTTGATACATTTCAGAAACAAGTTGGTTTATTTTTGTTTTTCTAATTAATATCCTTTTTTCTTTACATCTTTATAATGAGTGATGGGGCTTGTGTTGTTGCAGGTTGAGTTCATGCGTAAATGGGAAGATAGAGATAACGAATACAAGAGTCTTTTAGACGAGAAGCTTCATGATCTCCCACATCAAGATACCACCGGTTTAATTCAGTTATACAACAAAGAGCTTGAGGATCGGCTCTCGACCCATTAAATATCACACCATTTTTCTACAATTTAATATTATTATAAATGTATCCAACAGCGATGGATCTCTTAGTTCAGAACGGTGTTTGCAGGGGATTACTTATTAGATTGCTTCAAATTATAAAGTAGAAGAAGTTAACAAAAAGAGAAAAGAACAGAAAAACATAGAAGAAGTCAAATGATTTTGTTTTCATTTAATATCATCCATTTAAAAAAAAAAAAAAAAATTGTCAAACCATCCATTTTAATTTATGCAACCATTTTTATACACTTTTAACTGTTATAAATATCATATTATTTTAATATTTTTTGTATCATTTACAACACAAAAGCTGGTAAATGCTCTGGTAAAAATTTCTCAGTTTTGCCTTGTTAAAAAAATCATTAACTTTTGTTGACTTCTTATTTTCAATCGATAACTTTTGTTGATTTTGTTAAATTAGTCACGTTGTTAAGTAATCTGATAGAATATTGCATACAAAATTGAGTATTTTTCATCATTTTTTGAAAGTTGAAGATTTTTTTGACATTTATTCCTATGAAAAATTAAACTTGTGGCATATTTGAAAAAATTCCCAAAATAATTTTGACTAGGATCATAAATTAAAAAGTTATATTCTAAGTTAATAAGATAGTGAGCAAAATAATTTGGGTTTTGAAAAAACATATTGAGGGTCAAACAGTTTAAACAAAATAATTAATAAACTAATTTTTTAGTAATTTAAGAATCAAATAGAAATAGATTTTTTTTAATGATAAAATGGAAATTTACGGATTATATATCATCTATATATTAAAGTAGAAACATTGGTGTTAACGTTTCTATTCCACAGTGTTTTCAGCATTTAATTAATTCATATTTTTAACCATAATGGTTTCATTTGCCAAAGATTCATATCATTACTAACTTCTTTATTAGTTAGCATTATTCCATATGTTAAACACCAACAATTGCATCAATTGAGTTTTAATTACATTACATTTAAATAATAAAAACTCAAAACATATTTTCTATATATAATAATAATTAAACAAAAATATAGTCAATTTTCAACAATTCAAATTTACCAAACTATATATATATATATATAATAAAACTAAACACAACAACTCTATTATCAAGTATTGAAAGTTCAAAATGTATATATTATATTAAAAATCAAATTATAATAAATCAAAAACATAAAATTTGCACGGACTCCTACCTAATATATTTTTATATATAAACTTTATATATATATATATATATATAAGAAAAAGCAGGATTATAGAGTTTAAGACTTAATAATTTCATAAACCGAAAACTTTGTAGTACCTCTTTTTGAATAAATGCTGGAACTTATTCGAGGAATCTTTGTTGTAGTCTAGCCAATTCCTCATTAGCCAATTCCTCATTTTGGTATGTTTCAAGAGTTTATCTAGCCTATGCAATTTTTCTCTAAAGATTCCAGCCCTTGAGCTTCTCACAAACATAAGTATCAAATTGAGAACTAAATAAATCCACATGAGGGTGACGGAAGACAGTAAAACCAAACACAATAACTTTTTAATTTTTAAATTATTGAAAATCAAAATAATTTAATCAAAATGTATATTTTCTATTATAAATAAATTTATAATAAATTAAAAGCATAAAATTTTCACGGACTCATAATTAGTATATAAAAACTTTATATCGTCACATATATCGGTGACTATCATTTTTCAGAAGCACGGAACTATTCTATCACTAGACTAGTTGAATCATTAAAATTTGAAATTCAAATTAAAAAAAAAAAAGAGGGAAAGAACCCCAATTAAAAAAAACTCAAACAAAACCTCTTAGGCATTAGTTTAAAAAACAAATATCACACATATTATCCTATAGTCTTATGATATTTAATAATAAATCTCACCAAATATTTATTTTTATTTCAGATAAAAAATATAATAAAACAATCAAATATCCTCAAAATTCTTCAAATCTAAATTCTGCCAAATCTTCTAAAATTCTTAATCCAATACGCCCTTAAAATTTCTCATAAAAGTCTTCCCAAATATAAAGCATTAGAACTTTTAGGGGGACATATTGGATCTATAATTTGGATTTATTTTGAGGTTTTTACATTTTAAAGAGATTTGAGAGAATTTTAAAGATTTTGAGACTTTTAATTAACTTTTGAAGAATTATTATTACGAATGTAGGTGGAAGATTAGTAGAAATTTCAAGGCATTTGAGAGATTAAAAAAAAAAAATTAAATTAAAAATTGTTTCTCGAACTACATATGGGTGGCACATCTGTTAATGGATCGCTTCCGATAATAACGAATACGAAGACTTAGTCAATTGTTTCCTACTAAGTTTCGATTTTACAACAGAGAGATTTGGGCCACATGTGTGCCTTCCGTTTCAAGGTTTTTGTTTAGCTGATACGATGTCTTTATGTTCTATAAGAGAAGAGCGGCTTTCGGTGTTGTTTCAAGACGAAGTTGCATTAATGATTGAGATATGGATGACAAATGATATCACTAAGACCAATGCCATGTCTTGAGCAAATTTTTAAGAATTGATTTAAACACTCCTCTGTTCTTGAATGGTTTAAGTTTTTTCATGGGTTTTGTGCAAAAAAACCATAGACTTTTATTTTTTTTTTGCAAGATTAATCTTTACTTTAAAGTTGTGCAAATCAATCCCCTCACCTACGAAATCACCCGCAAAACAGCCATCGGCTGTATTGTCGATATGGCTCCGTTTGGTTCTGTTAAAAAAGTAACAAAATAGTCAAAACGACGTAGTTTTAAGAGATAAAAACTACACACTGTTTGTATGTTTCCTTGCCCTTTTTCAATAGCCAAAACAACATAATTTTCAATGACCAAAAAAATTAAAATCATAAATTGAAATCCTTATCTGATTTCTTTTTCGTAAAATTGCAATACTATTAAATCTAATTTTTAATCAACTCTTTTTTTCCAAAAATCAACTAAATTTTCTTCTTCCTCGACTGAAATCTTCTTCTTCTTCCTTAGAGCCCAATTCATTCAAAAACCCTCTCTATCTAAAAATTACTTCAATTGAAACCACAGAAACGAAAGCTATTGTCATCCTAACTCGCCGTCCGGTGTATCCGGCTTTGCTCACGACTATTTCGTTGCCGCCTTTGTTTGCTTCACCGAATTGATTTAGGAAGAATTTTGATTTCAGTTTCTTCCTCCTCTTCTAACCGGAATTTCTATGGCCTATTCTCGATCTGTCCCACCACCACACACAATCAGAGTGTTTGGTGTTTCGGCTAGGCGACTGATTAAGTCTCATCCACAAGAATCAAAATCCAGATCTGGGCGAGTTCTGGATTGCTTGGCTCCTTTCAATCGTATCCTCGTCGATTTATTCGACTATAACATTCCGGCGTTTAACGGTTTCAATAACCTCATTTGAGGTCCGCCTTGCCATTCCAGGAAGTCAAGGTTTTAATTTCCGAAGTCTTCTCTAATATCAAGCAATGACAAGAGTTCAGAAGCTTCACTATGTCTATCATGCTTTTGTTCTTGGGAATATCCGGGATTAATGGCTAATATATCCTTATGGACACTAAAAATTTTCTTTATGCCCTCTCTTAATCTTTATATCCTTCCTTAAGTTAAGTTACACTTTTGACCCTCATTCTTTTTATTACTTCTATTAAATTTAAATCAAACAAACAAAATAAAGTTAGGTTTATGATTGGTGAGAATTAAATGACAAAATTAAATGTGGACCAATCAAAAAGAAGTAAAAATTCATCTTCTTCTTCTTCTTGCCGAGACAAACCGGACAAACCTCCATAGCCAAATTTGAAGCTTTATTTGAGGTGATTATTTTCCCATTCCTTTTGTATTATTGTTATATTAATGAATTCTTGTTGTATTGGGTGATTTTTAACCCAGATCGAAGGTTTAAATTCAAAGTTTAAGGTTGACAAATTTATAGATTTCAAATGTTCTTGTAGATTTTTTTTTTTGAGTTTTGTTTGCACATTGGAAGATTAAACTCGTTTTCTTGATCAATTAGTTTGTAACAATCGTATCAGTTGATAGTGGTGAAAT
Source organism: Cardamine occulta (assembly GCA_028015245.1). Classification (NCBI taxonomy): domain Eukaryota; kingdom Viridiplantae; phylum Streptophyta; class Magnoliopsida; order Brassicales; family Brassicaceae; genus Cardamine; species Cardamine occulta. The sequence continues at coordinate 7,633,531 of CM051373.1, read as the reverse complement.
TATAGTGAATCGTAGGTAGAAAGAAATAAAATTCGAATACGACTGTAAACTAAAAATCTAAAACTTACCCAGAAATAAGTGCAACTGGTACAACTATGTAAATAGAGTAAAACTGGTACGACTTTGTACGACTAGGTACAACTTGGTACAACTACGACTTGGTACGACTAGGTACAATTTGGTACAACTACGACTACTAATATTAATACTAATATTCAATTTTGATTTTTATTATTTTTCAGGGAGAAATGAATATGAAGCGATGCATAATCATATATTTTGATTATGGAGGGTATTATTCAAATAACGGAGGAGGTTATATGGAATGGATTCAAAACGAAGATCGAATTTACACTTTGATGATGAAGACATTGGTAGAGGATGTAACTTATTCAGAGTTGGTTCATAGCATATGCAAGAAGATGAAGAGAGATGAAGATGCAACGAGGCTGAAACTTAGTTACACTCCGAAGGCGGATCATAAGCATAGACCATCAATAATCGAGGATGATGAAGACTTGCGTGTCTATATTATGACATGTCCTTATGATCAAAGTGGGAGTATTTTGCATGTTGAGCCTTTGGAAGATGTTGCACAAAATATGGAGTTTGAAGAAGTAGTAAGAAATGAAAGTGCAGCTTGTGTTAATGATGGTTTACTTAGTATTTACGGAGAAGAACGAATGAAACATGGGTTGGAGAACACATGTGAAAATGATGCACATGATGATGAAGAATTCGTGAACTTGGATGAATACTATCAGCTTGGAGATGTTGTAGGAGAAGGAGAAACTGGAGGAGAAATAGGGGAAAATGAGGATGGACGAGAAATAGGAGGGAATAAAGACGGAAATATTGCATGGAAAGATGATATAAATGTAGTCTTGGATCAAAAGTTTCAGAGTAAGGTAGAAATACAAGATATAGTTGAAATTGCTGCACATAAAAAATGTTTCGAGTTTGATATTATGAAATCGGATAAAGAGAGATATGTGGTCAAATATCGTGAACGACTTAGCGGTTGCAAGTAGAATTTACGGGCTGCAATACTTATGGGTGCAAGTTGTTTCTCAATAAGAACCCACAACAAGCTGCATACATGCTCTCCAGCGAGTAGTACTAGTACTAGAAAAAACAGAAGGAAAGGCACAAAGCGGATAGTTGCATCTCTTTTGAATAAAGAGTTTCCTAGTACATTTGAAACCCCAACTCCAAAGATGCTTGTGGGTTTGGTTCATAGAAACGTTGGTGTTAAAGTGTCATACTCTACCGTATATAGAGGAAAAATACAAGCTGCTAGTTATGTGCAGGACAGCCCAGAGGTGTGTATTCATTTATGCACAATTTAGAACTCAACAACCAAGGTACAGTCACACGTGTTGATGTAGATGAGCAACACAGGTTTCAGTACTTGTTTTTTGCATTGGGAGCTTCCATTGAAGGGTTTAGGGCGATGAGAAAAGTTATAATTATGGATGGAACTTTCCTTAAGCATATATATAGTGGAGTTCTAATTGTTGCCACAGCTCAAGATCCTGAACACCACCATTACCCACTTGCCTTTGGTGTAGTTGATGGTGAGAAAGATGCTAGTTGGACTTGGTTTCTCGAAATGTTGAAATCGGTTATTCCAGATTCCCAAGAATTGGTGTTTCTTACGGATAGGCATCAAAGTATCATCAAGGCAGTTAGTGAAGTGTACCCTTTAGCTCAACATGGATATTGTATGTACCATTTGGCGCAGAATGTGAAAGGGAGTGTTCACCACGTCAAGAAAGAAACTGTTGTTTCTATGTTCATTGAATGTGCAAAAGCTTATACGGAGGCTGAGTTCAAGAAACTGTATGTGGCTTTTAGAAAGAGGTACCCATCTGCAGGCGAGTATTTGGATAGAAGTACAACTTGTGATAAATGGGCAAGATGTTATTTTGTAGGCGATAGGTACAACTTGATGTCCACTAATATTGTGGAATCGATCAATGGTGTGTTTGTAGCTGCAAGAGAGTACTCGCTATTAAAAATATCTGAGTGGTCTAACAAGCATCGGAAGAGTTCTGCAGAAGTTCTTTCATCACAAAAATTGGTTTTTCATGTAGAGAGTCTCATGAATGAAAGATTACAAGAAGCAAATCGGTTGGGGGTTACTGAGATAAACAACTACCATCAAGAATACACAGTTCTGGGGCTTGATAGGATTAGTTATGTGGTAGATTTGGATAGGAAAACTTGTGGTTGCAAGCAGTTTGACATAGATAAGTATCCTTGTGTCCATGCATTGACGGCAAATAGAGAAAACATAAATGGAGAAGTACAAGTACATGAATTATGCACCAAATATTATTGGATGGAGCAGTGGGCATTGGCATATTGTAGATCAGTTTATCCAGTACCTCATCAGTCTCAGTGGGTTATTCCCTCCGAGGTCCAAGAGATGTATGCTAAACCTCCAAACTATAAAAAGAAAAAGGGGAGAAATGAAAAAGCAAGGCACACATCAGTTGGAGAACATGGCAATAGACGCCGAGGTTCTACTAGTGCTGGCAAAAGATCAAGTTAAAGTGGACAAGGTTCAAGCCAGAGTGGTCGAGGATCAAGTCAAAGTAGACAAGGTTCAAGTCAGAGTGGCCGAGGATCAAGTCAAAGAGGCCAAGGATCAAGTCAAAGAGGGAAAGGATGGTTTTGCGGAAGATGTTGTTGTTGTTGTTATGTGATGTTGATTATGATGTTGTTGTTGCTATGTGGTTTTGCATTACAAAAACTTGTTTATGATTATTTTTGCTAATGTATAATTAGGAAATACTTGTTTAAAAAATGGTTATTTGTAAACTCTAAACTAAGGTTGTGGTACTTTTATTTAATTTAATATCAATATAATCTATATAACTAAAAAAATATGTATATCACTAGATTTTTACAAACATATCTCTTATACTCTTATGGTTTCTTTAGATGGGAAGGACTTCAATTATTGAGAATTGGGAAAAATGTTATTTACTACATTTTTTGTTTATGAAATTATAGGAAATCAACATTATTAATCCACTGTTACTAGTGCAACTAAAATTTATGAGGTTTAAGTATAGTACAACTAATTTAACAACGTAGTTTTGTCTTATCCGACGTACTCTTTGTCGGTCCCAGGTATTTTTTTCTGACTATATACTTTTGTCTATACTAGGTACTTTTGTCTTCTTTTATATTTGTCTGATCCTAGGAATAATAATCAAATAAATGTAATTTATATTGAAATTATATAATTTAAAATTTAAAATTAAATTTAAAATATAAAATTTAAAATTTAAAATTAAATTTAAAATTTAAAATTAAATTTATATGTAAATTAAATTTATATGTAAATTTATAATGATACAACTATGAAAACTAACGTACAACTAAGTACAACATGGTACAGCTATGTGGAAGCATTAGTACAACTACGGTAAACCTAGGTACAACTATGTAGTAGTACTTAGAATTGGGAAATTTTAAAAAGGACTCATCTGAATTAGTTCCAAACGCAAATCAAGTTCCCACATCATCAAGACAAGTTCCAAATAACACAACCACACAACAAGTTCCGAATAACAACCAATAAAATGATGAGTTCCAAAAAACATAAAACAAGTTCCCATAACATAACATCATAAATAAAAAAGAAGAAACCTAAACCTTCCTTCGTTTCGTCTTTTCCTTCTCTGGTTTCTTCTTTTCCTTCTCCCGTTTCTTCTTGGGATCGTCCTTCTTCTTCTTCTCTTCCGTGAAGGGAGATTTACGAAACTTTGAGGGTCCACACGCCCTCACACTTTTCCTAGCTAACATCTTTGTGCGCTTGAATAACGGCTTCAATGTTTCAGTGCTACCAAAAGGTAAAAGACCATTTACTGGACCACATAGAAGTATAGAAAACTCAGAAGGTACAATCTTCGGACGAGCCGGAGACGAAGGCTGAGCTGGAGCAACCTCAGCTGGAGAAGGCTGAGCCAGAGACGAAGGCTGAGCCGGAGCAACCTCAGCTGGAGAAGGCTGAACCTGAGATGAAGGCTGAGCCGGAGAAGAAGACTGAGCCGGAGAAGAAGGCTGAGCCGGAGAAGAAGGCTGAGCCAGAGACGAAGACTGAGCTGGAGAAAAAGACTGAGCCGGAGAAGAATGCTGAACTGGAGAAGAAGGCTGAACCGGAGAATGATGAGCTGCTTCACCCATCTCAGCATCAACATCAGCTTCCCTTGATCCCATCTCAACATCACCTTCACGATCTGTCATCCATACCCCTTTCTTTTCCTTTTGTAGGTTCTTCACATCATATTCAAGAACTTTAACCTTCTCACCAATCAAACTAACCTTCTCCTCAATGACTTTCATCATCTTGCGGCTATGGCTGAACCCATCATCCATTAGCTTCTTTAGCTCTCTGAAAATATCTCGTGGAGGAGGAACGTTTCTACGCTTAACTCTCCGAACATTAGAAGGTTGTTCTTCAACTTCTTTAACTTCTTTAACTTCTTCAACTTTTTCTGCTTTCACAGCTACTTCCTCTACTACCCTTGCAGACACATCCCGCTCGTAGAGGTTTTCCCAAAATATGCTCCCTCCGGCATTGAGATGGGCAGTCAGACCTTCAGCAACCGCATCCGGATAGTCTTCAGGGAAGTTTTCATCCCAAATACAATCTAGCAAACGTTCTTCATCAGCTATAGGCTCCAGAATGCTAAAATCTCCTACATTAGAAAGAAAAAATCATTAGCTTTAATAACAATCAAATTTTTACAAAAACAGAATCCTTCACAAAAATAGAATCTTACCTTTGTCTCACCGAGCGTCTCATTGATGTCAGTTAATGGATATCCTTTCATCCCCGTGTCTTTGAAACTCATCTGGCACATCCTTGGACAGCCATGGCTCGATCTGAAATCTTCACGGTACATTACCTTAAGAGCATCCACAGCCTCAAATGCCAAAAACTATAAGAAATAAAGCAGCCTCATTACTACAAACATTATAACCAATAAATAAATGAAACAAAAAGTTTGAATATTTTTACCTCTAATGGAATTATGAATGCGGGAAATGTCAAGGATACTTTCTCTTTGACTTCTCTTTTTAAAGACATCAAACACTTGCGGATCACATCTGAACAATGTTCAAATGTGTATCTACCCCACGGATAGCTCTTGCATACCTCTAGATCATCAACAATTCTCAGAATAAAAGGTTCAATGGCTGAAGGTACCTTCGCCTTCATTTTGATGATGGAGCTGAGGAGGTAAAGCACAGCCATATGCAACCGATCTTCACATGATGGCATCGTCTTCAGCTTCTTTTCTACATCTGCCAAGAAGATCTTCTTTTTTCTTTTAAACTGTCTTAACTCAAAGTCATAACTCCCAATGTTGTCACCATCTTCGGGGTAATCTTTGCAATTAAGTCCGGATATTAAAGCATGCTCCCTTATGGAATAACGGACCGGAACTCCGTTGACAACGAACCACCACTCTTTCCTCCTCTTGAGGCAAGCCGTCCGCAACATGAGCATCCACATGCCCATCAACTTTCGGTTTTTCTCCCTCGGCATGTGGAAGAGATGCTTGAATTGGTTCTGATCTTTGAACCAATCCAACTCCATGTCGGAAAGGTACATCTCCAAGTTATCCAACACATTGGAGATATTGCACCTAATCATGAACTTGCAATTTTTGAGTAGTCTTCCGGCCGATGATAAAACTTAGCAGGTTGTTGTACCTCCTCAGCATCCTACAACAAGAACATTTTAGTTATAAGTTGCACTAAGTTTACTTAGTTATACCTAATTTAAATTTCCAAAAATTAGCGGGAAATCCAGTATACCTAATTTAAAGTAGTTGTACTAGTACTACATCAGTTGTACTAGGTTTACCTAAACGAACATACATGTATTACATCAGTTGTACTAGTTCTGCATCAGTTGTACTTATTATATACCTGGTTCTCCGGCTCAGGAGGATGATCCGTCTCTGTCTCACGCTGATCCATCTCCGGCTCACGCTGATCCGTCTCCGGTTCAGGCTGATCCGTCTCAGGCACATTCTCATCCTCTAGAGAAAACCGAGGTGGGATTCTAGAAATACCATTTCTAGTTTGCACCATAACTGCATTATGAAAACAACACCATCACATTAGTTTCACACCAATTAATAGACACAATTTCAAAGAAACATATCTCATTTTTAGACAAAACTAACTATCTACGATTTTGATAAATTTTCTACATCGTAACTGACATTTCACTCCCAGACTATGTAATTTTGTTTTTGTAGTTCCTAAATTATGGTGGACATTCCCCTATTGTCGAAATTTCTAAAAACAAACCCAAACTTATCAATTTGAAATTCCTAAACCGTAACCCTAATACAAACCTTACAAAAGACGATGGTGGCTGAACGGCGGTGGAGATTAGAGGCGGAAGAGTACTAGAAACGGAAGAAGAAGACTCGATATTGACAAAGAAGAAAAAGACGTGTTGAATGAGGAGAATTCGTAGAAATTGAAGTCGGATGAATGAGGAGTAAAGTAGAAGAAGAGATAAAGACGAAAAAATAAACCAAACTCGGAGGAAGAGGGGTTTCGATTTTTAAGAACAGAGGGAGAACGAGAAGAAGAAAAAGGGGATGCGTGGGTGCGTGAAGAAGAAGAAGAGAGAAATGGAGAAAAGTAGTTTTAGATCTTGTTTTTCCTTTAGATACATTAGTTTTTGTGTTTCTGGGTTGGGCTTTAAAAATTTTTATTTTGTTTCATCTTAATGGGCCGACTTTTTTTTTTTGTTTAGATCCATCAGATTGTCAATGTAATAAACAGAAAGTCAATAGGTTATTTGGTCATTTAACTAGTTTTTTTATTTAAAAATAAATTTAAAATAAATAAAAAACATAAGAGGGATATAGCGGCTGAAATTTTTGTCGAAAGGGGCATAAGAGCAAATGGTCCGAATATCCGGTGATGGGAAGAGAAAAAAAACAGAAGTTAATTGCATTTTTTATCTTTCTCGGTTTAATAGTTTGTTTGTATGATAATATTCGGAGATATTTCCGGTTGTTCTTTCACCGGAAATAGTGCCGAATTATGTTTGCATCTTTTCGTTGAAAGTTCATGACTTTGTGGGTGCCGGTTTACTAGGTTTCCGGTTGTCTTGGTTTGTAAGATTTTCGGTTTAATAAATAAATATCCTTTAGGAAGAAAAAAAAATCCTAGATGAAGATCCAGCGACTTAATGCTTCTCTTCGAACAAGTACGAGAAGTTAGATCTCTTTGGAACTGAATTATGTTCTGTCGTACACCGTACAGTTTACCCATCTCACCACTTTGTTCATCAAGATATTGACACAGATTGATTCATCCCAGACCAATCAATTTTTTGGTTGTTGAGAATTGAAATTTTAGAGATTTGAGTTTCTGGTGTTTGTTGTTGTTGATGATGATTAAGTCTTGCTTCAAGAAATCCAAATTAGGGGATGAATTTTTAGGGATTTTAGAGATTTGAGTTTCTGGTGTTTGTTTTTTTTTTAAATATTTTATTATCGTGACGAATCACACCACGACACGTGTCAAAAACGGAAAGACTCAGTGTCTACCCACAGACACTTAATGCTCTGTGTCTTCCCAAAAAATTATTTTAAATATGTAAAGATACCCCCTTTTATGTGCAAAGGGGGTGCTCTTATCTTCTCCAACTCATTTTAAAAGGATGATGTAGGCATCTGAATCGATGGTATGAACAACTCATTTTATATGCAATTGATTAATAGTACTATCTTTTATAAACTTCAGTTAATTTGGTTAGGTTGCACAAAATGTAAGTTCGGTTCGGATATTTTAGTATAAAAAAATTGTATGGTTCAGAACATTATAAAAAAAAACAAAGGGGACAATAGTAGTTTTGTTTTCAGTGATTATTTTGGTTGGGCGAATCACCTGAACCTTGATTGATATTATTAAAACAGCTTGAAGCTTACTTGAACAAGCAAGATTTGCAAGCTTTTCTTAATAAAGTGTTGTAGTACATCTATTTCATTATAAAAAAAGTTTACAAATTAGTTATTTGTTGTCTTTACAAAAAGGTCGTAACTACCGTCATAAGTTCTTTGTGAATAACGATTTTACTTTCTTTATTGTATTTTTATTATATGATAATTTTAACAAGAAAACGTAGAAGAGGCTTCAATAAAAAAAGTTTTTTGAGAAAGAGCCAACTTCAACGTGAATAATTTTAGTGGTGCATTTTCATACACAATCTAAAATACAGTGTGTTTTTTATTTTAATTTTAGTAAATTTTTAAAAAGTCTACATAAACTTTAATACATATGCCGAATCAACCGAAAGTGTGTTAGTCAAACTGATGAGTCAGGTGGTCATATGTTACATAACATATTTTTTGTTAAGTCAGATTGCACATATATTTTTCAAAAAAAAAAATTATTTTGAAATTTTATATAATGTTCTGAGTATAAATGATAAAGATAAATTAAGAAAAACACATCCAAACAAAAAGAGAAAGATTATATGTAGAGCATGTTAAGTTATCTCTTTTTCTTTTGCCTCGAACTCACTCGATTTGAACCAAACTTGGAACATAATTAAGAATAACTGGCCAACATCCTTCCGATGTATCTACACCAAAATCCACTGTTGTGACTTTATTATCCTCCCCAACAATGTATATCTTGTATTTGCACTTGTCCTCGTCCACCCATCTCTCACAACACACGACGATTTTCTTCTCCTCGTCGAGCAAGAAACTTACACCATCCGAAATTTGAAGATCTGGGCTCAAATCCAATGCTACAACCTTGCTCCATGACACAGCTTTGGTCTCATCAATCTTATTTGTCACCCATATCTCAGTCTTGGATGTATAATCGCACTGTAAAAACACAGAAAGTTTCTCTTCTCGAACAACGGAAAGACTCAAAAGTTTCATACATTTCACACTGATAGGGAAGAGGCACACGTACTGATGTTTTCTCTGTTGAAAAATCAAATCTGAGCAAGTATATTCCGAGGTACAAATCTCCTATAGTTGTTGCAAACATTTCTGACTTCAATCCACCTGGTTTGACCAGTACAAGGGTTCCAAACCACGGTTGTAGACCCATATTGGGAGGTGCCTTTGTGAATGCATAACAATAAGCCGTCGCAGTGAAAGACTTCAGCTATATCGAATTGATATAAATTATTAAAATACAGATCGAGTAGCGTAAGCTTATTCTTAACCTCTACAGATGGAACAATTCCGTGGAGATTGACGCTCATCGGACAAATAACGTAGTTGTTGGTCAACGTGAGAACCAGAAACTGCTTTGTGGCTTTATCAGAATGCTTGCTTATGAATCTCGTATTGTTGAATAAACGGTTCCATCGTTTGCAAGTAGATCGTAACCGTTTTAGGGATGTGGCTGGAACGCGACAGAGTATCTCCTCTACCAAATCCTTTGGAAGAAATTGTGGTATCGTCATTGATCTCTGAAGAAACTGCCGAGGCGGCTCTGAATATATAATGTAATATATTTTTTTTCAAGGAAATATTTAGACCTAAAAAAAAGCAAAAAAAAGGCAATACCCTAAATATTAAGATAAGATTGAGTCAGGGCAAGCGTGAAAGTCAAAGCCCTAGTTTCTTACAAAAACAAGCCCGAGTCGCTTTCTTCTTCCTTGGGAGAGAAGATCACAAGATAAAAAATGAAGATGTCGAATCTTCCGCCGGATTTGGTAGAGGAAATACTCTCGAGGGTTCCAGCTACATCTTTGAAACAATTACGATCTACTTGCAAACAATGGAACGATTTGTTCAAAGACAAAAGATTCACGGAGATGCACTTTCGTAAAGCAGCAAAGCAGTTTCTGGTTGTAATGTTCAAGGACTATAGTTTTTGTTCAATGAGTTTCAATCTCCATGAAATTCACAACGACTTCGATGATACATCTTTAAGGTTGAAGCGTCAAGTTGGACCAAAACATTCCCGTTCAAACTCAGAACAATTCAAGATATCCAAAATCTTTCACTGCGACGGTTTATTGTTATGCACCACCAGAAACCATAAACTCGTAGTTTAGAGTCCTTGTACTGCCGGACATTCTCCAAAACTATCACACAAGCCATTTATTTTCAAATTTGTTCCAAGTTTGGTTCAAATCCCTCAACTCCGCAAGCTACAGTATTTACCTAGAAGCAAAAGAAAATATCGAAACTAGTCAATGCATCTTCTTCTTTTCTTTTCTTTTTTTCCTTAGTCAATGTCGTTTTTAATTAACTAATGTAGTGATCTATTTTATTTATTTATATAAATCTTGTGTTCCTTACACTCAAGTTTGCTTTTAGTTTTATCTCCAAATTGATTCCTTGTATAAAAACAGAGTAATTTCAAATTACTAATTTGTTAAACGGTTTTAAGGCTCGATCTAGTATTCCACTCCAGAATTTCGTAAATCTGTTATTTTTTTCGTTTTTGATTTTGTAAATCGTCTTCTTCTTTTTGACTAGTCTATGAATAGATGTATTATTTTATATTTATATACATCACCTGTTACTCGTTGATTCCTTGTTGCTTCTTTGCAGTACATAGTCTACATTTCAAGTTTCAACTGAAACAACAACCAACTTGTAAATTTTATGAACTTTAAACTGTTACATTCTTCTCTTATTTTTTTTTTGGCGGCCTAAAACTGTTACATTCGAAAACGCAAAATGTTGATAGGTCATGAGTACCGAGGTTAATTGATGAGACCAAGCACGTGGCATAGCATAATATAACAAATCTGACTATATGTGTGCATCCAAGCTGGAATTGAATTATGTACAGATAGATACAAGCTATACATAGTATTTTATTAACAACAAAAAAATGAAGAGATCGTTTTCTTGGGATTTGGCTAATTGACCGATTTGTCACACCAAATAAAGAGCATATACAAAAAAGGTAGCGTATAAAAGGCTCTTAATTCTTTAAGAGATGATCTACGCCACGATTTACTTTTATAATTAATGCAATCATATGCAGTAATTATATAAATCGAGCTCCTTTTATATAAATATAATGAATAAAATTAACATCGATCGTGAATATGAAATTTTTTTCGAGCTAATGTATCTCTTCAGCCGAAAACACCAACACCTATGTTACTATTTCTTGCTCCGGCGAGGAAGTGCCCACGTCTTTTAATAGTCTCTCGTACAACTGCACCATACCCAAACATTAATTATTATTTTTTATCTTTGATAGTATTTTCATCAATTTAGTACTTAGATCCAAACTGAACAAGAAATAAAGAGTTGCAGAAACTCCATTAAATCTAATTAATAAGTTACAGTAGTAGCATACCTGTTTATACAAACTTGAATCGCCATAAGATTTTCTTAGCTCAACCACGTTCAGTGATGGCTTTATTTCGAAAACCTGTTTTATATATGATAATAAATTCTTTGATTAGTCAAATATGATCACTAAATAGTCTATAGTTGTGAAATAATATTTTCTAACAATTAGAATATACCTCAGCTGTTACTGACAAACCAACTTGCCCTTTCTGGTTTCTTTCTTCTTGCTTTACTCTTAGCTGAAACAAAATACAGTTTAGAAGTTTATGAACTTGTAAAAATTTACATTGCAAGTAGCGAAGGAAGAGGAAGAACATGTTATGAAGACTCACCTTCGCATGTTTTTTTTGTACACTGAATCCCATTTCTGTAACGGCTGTTTCGATTTTCTCCAGTAAATCTTTGGCAGAGCTATTTGAAGTAAATCTTATTCTCCTTTCTGATACATTCTGAGAAAGCAAAAGTATAAGTTTTTTGAATTATACATAGTCTCAAGTAGAGAGCACATCTTTGAAACAGAGTAAAAGACTATTTACCTCTTGTTCAAAGAAACCGGACAGGTCAAGAAAGGAAGACATTCCGATTAACTGAAACGCATTGATGATGGTCGGTGAATCGCTGCCCTTCCCATCTTCAGATCCCTACACGGTTCAAAAAAAAGAAACAGAGGATTGAGAACATTGTACTTGAATCAAATGCAACTGCGATAAAGAGCGAGGCAGCAGATTCTTACGAGTTCTTGTATTGAGAAAGTATCATCGTCTGTGTCAATTTCTTCTTCGTCATCATCATCATCGGGAATTGAAGGAATGTACTCGTGTTTGAACCACTCGCTGGCTTTAATACCCACGACAGTGATCCTCGTGACTGGATTTGGATCGAGCATTCTCTTAATCATGGTTCTTGCACCTGGTGATAACCATCTTGGTATTGGTGGGTCTCCTTTGCATATCTGAAAATAAAAATCAAATCTTTTATCAAGCTTGTTTCTTCAAAAATTATGTGTCAAATTGATAATATCAAAGAGAAGATGTGGTTTACCTTCTGGTAAAGAACTGCAAGGTTTCTATCGTCAAAAGGAAGACATCCAGTTAGAATCACATACAAGATTACACCACACGACCATATATCTGATGCTGCACCATCATAGCCTCTGTTGGCTAAAACCTCAGGCGCAACGTAATTAGGACTTCCACAGGTTGTATGCAACAATCCATCATCCTAAAATGCCAAAGAGAGAATTAGTTGCAATTAAAATGGATTCAACCATGATGTTTCTACTGTGATATGCTATGGTTTTAAGATATGATATTTCCAAGTACCCTAAAATGCTGAGGCAGAGCACTAAGGCCAAAATCGGTGATCTTTATATGTCCCTTTGCATCAAGAAGAACATTCTCTAGCTGCCATATGGAAAAAAACATCAGGGCACTATTTCATAGTTTTTTATGATCTGAAACACATTTGGAACTGAGAAGCACGGACCTTGAGATCCCTGTGGAAAACACCTTTACTGTGACAGTAGCTGATTCCATCAATTAGCTGCTGAAACATTTTTCTTCCCTCGGTTTCTGATAGTTTTCCGTTGGAGACCTGAGAATGATCAGAGTGTGAGTTTGGCTTAAAAAGACATTCGTTAATATAAAAAGATTTGCTTTGAGCAGAGAGGCTAGTAGGGTCTTACAATTCTGTCGAACAATTCTCCTCCAGTGACACATTCCATGACCATATTAATCTTCGTTTTGGTAGCCAAGACCTGCATTATGTCCATAAAGAAGCAGCCATTAGTTTCAAGAAAAACAAAAAAAGATTGGTCCTAAAAAACTAAAGAATAAAAATATTGAAATTCGAGATGCAACATATCCACAGATTCCCTAAACGCTTAGGTGTCCAAAATGTACAAGACAACATAAAAAAATAGGTTACCACAAGTCGCGACCTCAAGCTTAAAAACATGGTCCAATATGTGAATTCCACAATCGGTTGCTTGAACAAAAATTCAAGTTTAAATCTTGTTTAACAAGGCAAAGCAATCAAAGATTTTATATAATTTCAAGTCAACAATAAACGTTGACCACTTTTAAAAACCCAAGGGTTCCGGAATACCCCAAATAAATAATCTGAATATAGTATACTAGTAAAATAAATCAAAAGTAAAGACGTATGTAAAGTAAGAAAGTGGGTCCACATGATAAAAGCTTAAAAGGTCCTAAGATTAGACAATTATAATTAGCGCCATATATTGCATCTTTCACGACCATTTCTGGGACCCACCTTGAATTGAATAAGTCAGATTTGTGTTACCGGCCAAGCCTACCGTATTCAATAATGGAATAGTTAACTTTAAAAATATTACTAATTTTATGTAAAACGGTGGCTAATCGGCAACGTGAAAAACAATGTAAAGGAACATGTTTTGGAGTACGAAACTGAAGACCAAATTTACAAATTAAAAAAAGTGAGTAAACCGAATGATTTGGACGAATATTCCGAAAGAATCCAATAAACAAGTTTCCCAGATTTGATGTTTAATCCTCGTCAGAACCATTAGAGAGATAAGGAAAGAGTAAAATTGATTCCACGAACTTAATCTTAACAACAAAAGAAATTGGATAAAATTAATAATATCCATTAGCAAATGATTCAGAATTTATTTTGTTTTTACTCTGTCATACTCAGGTACTAAATAAACAGAACCTACCCCGCAAGAAAACAAACAGAGAATAATCCAAATACGTTAATACTAACCTTCCAAATCAAATAATCATTCGATAAAATTTCACACAAATTCATAAATAAGCATATTCGAAGACGAACCTCATGTAATCTAACAATGTTGGGATGCTTCAACATTTTAAGCGTACGAATTTCTCTTTTAATCTGCAAAAAATGAGAGATCCGTCAATATCTCTCAGCGATTTATCGTCTCTAACAACCGATTCAAAACGAGAAATACGGAGAAGAATTCGAAAACGCGTGATTAGATCGGCAAAAAACAAATCAAAGGCGGAAAGGAACCTGTAAGGAGAAGTTGAGATCGGCGATACGAGACTTGTCGATGATTTTAACGGCGAATGATTGACCGGAGACGGTATCTTTAGCGAATTTGACTTTACCGAAATTACCCTCGCCGAGCGTCCTCCCAAGTTCGTATTTCCCTAGACGCATTCCTTTCCTCACCTCCTCCATCTTCTTCTCCTCCTCTTTCCGTCTCACCATCAATTTATAAAAATCTGATCTCACCAGTATTAAGATTTCCGAAAAACAGAGAACCAAATCGATAGATCGATTTATATTGCTCGCCTGAATCTTCCGATTATATGACTAATTCCGTTCGGAGAGGGGGAAGTAGTTTATTGTAGCTGTGTGTAGGTATGTGTGTGAGAGAAGGAGATATATATATATATATATAGATATATAATATAGGTGTAAGTATATTCGAAGAGACGAAGGAGATTGGGAAGAAGGAGAGAACAAATGCCGATTGAAATTGAAGAGAGGACGCTACTTCCTCTTGCTTCCTCTCTTCTTATATTCTAATTTATTCCTGAATTTTTGGTCATTATTCAGCTAATATTTAATCTTTTTTTTTTTTTTGGTTTTTTCTGTTATACAGATTTTTATTGGATAACAATAAACATATTAATCTTGCAAAAAAAAAACAGTAAACATATTTTTGGTCAAATAAAACTCCTATATAATGAAATATGTCTAAATTCATTATATGACGAATAGTAACTGATTTCTCTTTTTTATGTCAACTAGGATAAAATATGTATAATAATAAGTTTTTTAAAAAAAATTGTCACAATAATGTATTATGGTTGCATTTTAAACATATCTATATGTAGTTGTATTTTATGTGAGTACTTGTAGGCATCTATAGGCCGAAGTTATTTGATGCACTAATTTTATATGAAATTAAGTTATTATTAATATAAAAGTATTCAAAAGTTTTTTTTTTTTTTGTTAACCAGAACTTTGGTTTAAATCGGAAAATATGCTATATATAAAGGGGACATTTGTATGTTAAAAAAAATAGTATAAAACTGGGGTAAAAAAGTATATAAGCCCAGAGGTCTGTCGTAGTATTTTAGGAGATAAGTATTTTAATAAATCGATCATACTATGATTGCATGAATTATAAATTAGCACTTTTAAAGATTGTGCTTTAAAAAAATAAAACAAAAGGAGAGATAGTGCCTTGAGTTTTATATTATTCCTGTCTTTGTAGACTAATCATTTCGGTTGTAGACTTTTAGTAAAATTTAGTTGATGATATGAAAACGTATACACAAGCGTTTCGGATTACACTATAAGTTCATTTTTTTTTTAAATATGTTGTCAACAAAATTAATTTTTGGCGATTTTAAATCTCATGTCTGTTTTTTTTTGTCGGCTCCCATTAACATCACATGGTTTCATTCAATTTTTTTATGTTTCTTATGTGGTTTTTTAATTTAAGAAAATTTATTTTTAAATTTTAATAATAAAAATATCAAAAAAATACAGTCATATCTCTTAAATTTCTTTTTGATATTTTTAATTTATTTTTTGCCACTCAGTATATTTTTAATGAGGAAAAAACAATTAGATCCGTAGAGCATGGATTATTAAAGAATTAGTGGTTCTTAGCTCTTTATTTCTCACCTTTTAACTTGTGTTTTTCTCGTAATAAAAAAGTCATATATGTGGCACATGTTTCTCAATGCATCTTTTTTCCAAGATTGTATAAAAAGTTGCAGTTATTATACCAAGCAAAAGAGTCTCGAACATGTCGGAATGGCCGGTGGTATTGCTGCCGCCAGTATGAGTTATTCATCATCGATTACAAATTTATTTTCTTAACATATTGATTAATGATAGTATATATTATGTTATCCACTGTGACCAGAACCTATCTTGTTTGCGTGTGGTATAATTTAAAATAAATACATAAGTTACGCGGGGCACTTACAAATTCGTGGTTATACACTTATATTTCCTCCGCCAAATATTTTATATACCACGATTAATGTTAGTTAAATAGCACACCTATTGTAAATTAAATTAAAAAGGTGTACTAACCATTGATTAAGAAACATCAACCATTAATAAAAGTCTTTGATTCCACGTCTCACGGTTCTAGCTTCCCTGTCTATAGCCTTTCACTCGAATAACGACAGTAAGTGTATACGTTTCGACCTCCATATACGAGCCTAATAACCCTAAGAGATATTAATCAAATGCTAATCGGGAAAATAAATTATTTACCAGATCAACAATGATATTGGAAAACAATTACATCTTAATTAAGTATTTTAAAACTGAAGTTCGGTGTGTGTTTTTTTTTCATAACAATTGGAACTTAATCCCAAAAAAAAAAAAAAATGCATGCTAATCTTCGACCAAGAGTTGTCGGAATTATTGCACCATTTAAAACACGTATAACACCAAACTAGTTGTTTAGAGTTTTTTTTCTTTTTCTTTTTCAACAGTTGTTTAGAGTTTAGACATTGCAAATGGTGTGTAGTTAATATATACATTGGCTTTAAACATCTACATGCATTGGGTTAAATATTGCATCGAGATACTATATTGTATTATTAATCTGACTACACGTACGTAGAACAAAATTATACCACATAAAATATATGTATTTTTTATCGATAGTGATATATAATGTCGAAAGGTCACAACTTAATATATATTTTGGGAATAAAACGTATGCAACTTAATATTTTCCTCTTCGGTATAAACAACAAAATAATTCCGTTAACAAACTTAGATCATTTTAGCAATATACCAATACAGAAGATATCGTTCCAAATAAACAAATTGTATAAGATGTCATGTAAGCACACCATACTGCTCGAGATACGCAAAATCGATCATAGAAACAGCCTCCACCTAAAATACCCATTTTATGGTCAAAGCGGCTATCGTAATATCTTGACAGGTCCCATACAGAAAAATACAGAAATTAATACGGTTTCGATTTTTCTAAGTTATAAACATGATTTAGAAATTATGTATATTTAAAAGACGTGGCAAAGAAAGAGAAGACCAAAATGAGATATTTCATATTTGAGGATGGAGGAAGTGGGGAGTAGCACGTGAATTGAACCCAACCAACTGATGACTGACTGGTGTGAGTATTGCAGCCATGTGGTTGCTTTTCTCTATCTTTTTCCAGCCACAAAATTAGAGACAAACAAAAGAAACATGCCCGGAAAATAAAAGAAAGCAATGGGAAACTATTACATCATATTGCATGTTATTCGTTTTTTATGTCGTATGGTTGGATTTTAAATTAATGTTCCCAGTATTTTAATATATTTTCGTGTTGTTTTTCTACGATAACAAACAATTCTAAACCAAAATGCATACTAATCATCAGATCATAAGAAAAAAAAAACTAAATATTTGTTTTGTTATTACCTAGAGTGGCCAGAGTATTTATAATGAAATACAACTTTCTCCCATCATCTGTCTTTTCATTATAACTAACGTAATAAATACTCTTAGCATAGCTTCTTCGTTTTCTAATCGTCCAATTGGTTGCCACATTTAAAGGTGTTGTTTTCGAATGCGACTTAAGTGTCGCTTAAGGAGTCATTTTGGCCGCACAAAGGATGTGTTGTGTGTGGTTTGGTATTTGTGGACTATAATCTATAGATTTAGATTTGTATCAACTTTGACGTCTCCTTCTATTAGTGACATATTAACTTATAAATTGTTATCAAATGAATTGTTATTTGGTCAGTGGATAAATTACTGCGTTTAGTTCGTTTTTAGATGGGTTAATCACGAATTATCCATCGTACGAACGGTTGTAGAAATACATACTAGTAGGATAAATAATACGATAAAATGAAACCGTATATTATTAAAGCCATATATATAGTAAAGTCGAACCATTATATATTTGTAATCCATGAATTCTTAGGTCATATTTTCCACACACAACAACAAAAAAAAGAATTCTTAGGTCAAAACAATTCAGATCGAGAATCAATTTTTCAATGGTACTATCCACTTAGTCGATATGTGTAAACATTAGCTCGCAAAACATACTCCTACAAAAACATCGATCAGACGATCACAGTATACGATGAAAGCCAAAAACATATTTTTACGAAACATTAGTTATATACTGCCCACAGTAGACGATGTACATCGTTCATAAAATAAAAGCTACTAGTTAATTACGTGAAATTGGAATAAATATGGTAAATAAATAGGCCGGATATTGATTTACACGAGGAAAACAAATTCTGGAGGACGAACCCGAAAAAAGAGAGGCGATTAGAGTAGCCACATTGTGACGTTGTCGACCTCAAAAATTCTTATAAAAACTATGTGCCCATGTGAGAGTATATATACAAACTAGATTAAGATCCGTCCGATTGACGGGTTTCTAAATTTAAATAAAAATATTAATTTTAAAATTTATTGTTCATGAAATATATTTTAGATTTTTCTTTGAGAAAAAATTATAAAGCATGCTTCATTAAAGAAAATGGTTATATACATAAATTTATTTTTCGACATAAATAAAGTAATTTAAATTCCTATATAGCAATTTCATTGTTATTTCTCGTCTTTTGGCCTTTCCGACAACATCTTTTTACTCAACCGTTAAGTCACCATCTCTCGATTTTTTATTCTTTTCTCTACCTCTATAGCTAAGCATGTTTGGTTTCCACGATTTCTTTTCTTTTCCTTTACCTGATTTCCATCTACCACCATTTTCAACTTCAAATATAAGTCTCACCGCCTTCTTCCATTCTCCAGATCCATATTTAAGTATGATAATTAGTTTCGGCGAAAGCAATTTTTTCGGAATAGATCTCTGTAGTGCCCCAAGAAAAACAAAACATGCACAAATAGGGCATCTATCACTTGAAAGAGTGCATTTTAACCACTTCAAAATATGAAAAATACATATTTCTCACTAAGAATCTATTTTTTAATTTTTTGTAAAAATTGTGATTATATAATTTATTGAATTTCATACAATTAATTAATTATTATTATTTTATGATGATAAGCTATTACAACAATAACAAAATTATATATTCATGAGTCTATCTATTTAACCCTTTGATTCATGAAACTATTAGATTTATGTTTTAATTTGATCTATTGAAAAGGATAGATTCATGGGTTAATCGGTTAATCCAATCAATTTACTGTATAATTTTATTTAACACTTAACCAACATTCAAATATTAAAAGCGTGTGAAATATTTTTATATGAGTTTAAATAATATGAAAATCTAAAAATATAAATTTGAAAATAATATTTTTATTGAAGTAACAATATTTAACATATTTTAGAAAATGATAAATAAAAAGTATATATTTTTTATATTTGTTTTTTGTTGGTTTTCTTTTTTAATTATGGAAAACAAAAATTTTACACGTGCCATAATCTTATCTATCAATTGACACGTGTCATGATCTTATGAATTATAATTTTGACACGTGTCGAGCTCTCGTGAGTTCAACCAAGTTTTGTTTTTTACTTAATAACTATAGAGATGAAATATTAGAATTTTTTTTTCTTTTAGTATTGTATTCTTTCATTTTTATTTCTTTTTTTATCCTGATAATCTATGATTTTATTTAATTAAACACATATCAAAATCTGATCGTTTTAATTGACATGTGTCACGATCAGGTGAGTTACTAACTTTGAATCATTCTCTTTTATATAATAAGAGAATGATATAATCATTCTCGTTTATTTTTTTGTTATCTTTTAGGATTATGAACTAATTTTAAAATTTTCTTAAAATATAATTTTAATTTAATTAAATACCTTTTTTAATTTAGTTTAATTTAATTTTTTTTTTATATAATCTATAGTTTTATTTAATTAAAAACGTATCAAAATCTGATCGTTTAAATTAACACATGTTATTAGCAACTTTGAATCATTCATTTTTATATAATAAGATAATGTATCTAAATAAGTGGCCCCTATTAAGTAGAATGTCTTCGCATTTAAGTTTGGTCTTTTCCCTATTCATAATAATCTTAAGCGGGTCCTAGGTTATTTACATTTTTTTCTTAACCAGGAGATTTCGGACCAAAATTAATACTAGTGCTAAGATCTATGAAATATCGGCATTTTTATTATTTAAAATATCTACAGTGACCAATAATAATTGAAATCACAATGAAATACTCAAAATATGGCCCTCAACTTGAAAGTGAGGTCTTTAGCCACCATAAATTAGTTTCCTTGTGTATTACTTATGATTAACTGTATTTATATATGAAAATGATCAACTAAGCCCTAGCTACCAAATAAAATGAATAATCATTGGTAAAATCTTTGGTCAGATACATCACAGTTTAGCGATTGATTCATTAGGATAGTGTTTTCCAAAATGTCACAAACGAAAACTACTGCGCTTGAAAATTATTTGATATTATATGTATAATTGTATATATAGTCGGAAGGCTTTGGTCGATGATTTTAAAATGCCGTTCTGACATCCTGAATTTTGAACATTTGTTATGCTATATTGCGGTTCTAATCGCAGACTGGATCGAATTACTATTTAGTGTAATATGTGAAATTAACCATATTGATATATATTTTATTAGTAATGTGAAATTCTAACATCTGAATTCATAAATCAACGATATTTGTTTTCACTAGATTTTTCTGGGAATCAATTAAGATGGGACCAAAACAAAAAAAAAATGTATAAAAATATCGTTATGCAGGGACAAGTGATACATATATAAATAGGTTGGTATATACATACTAAATACTACTACAATTTTTAATAAACATGCATGACTATGAAAATACTACAAGCTAAATTTTTAAAATATGAATATAGTTGGATTCATATGTGCTAAGCTTGATATATCTTTCTTTGTCAAGTTGTCTAGTACAAAAGCTAAATGTTTACCTTATTCTTTTTCAAGTTTGTATGGAGGTTTGAAATTCCATGTTGAATTTTGTTTTGGAGGTTTAACCATGTTGAATCCTGGGGAATATTCTTTATCTAGAGACGTCAACGTACTTAAATATATATATTGGAAAGGAAAACTTTGTGATAACCAAGAACGTAAATTCCTAAAGGATCGTAGATTCCGCAACAATAATTTACGTCCATTTAGTGGGATATTTAAATAATCTTAAGCGTAGGGATTCCCCAAAAAGCGACTCGCTAAACAAATTCTAAGTGGATAAATGAGTCTCCTTCTCTTGCAATTCTTATCCAAACTCGACCCACATGTATTTGTCTATTTATATCTCTATTCATATAAAAAGAGACACTTTACACAAACCTTTCCATTGGCGAAGAGGCAAGTCTAGTTTGAGTATACCCCAACAACACCAAATTGGATGCTTAATTTATATACTTCTAACTTCTAAGATACAAAATCAATTCGATAAAAAACAAAAGTTACACGAATTCGTTACAGTTTTGGGGTTTTCTTCAATTTCATGAACATGGTAAAGGTCCAACAATTATAAGCTAAGTAGGGACAAAGAGGTTTGCGAGTTTAATTGTTTAATTGAATTTGGAAAAGTGAACCACCTTATTGTTAAAAAGAGCGTTATGTATAGTTATTATAAGTTTGTGATGTGAGCAAATCAACTTCCTCTCACCCACCTACTACTCGACCACTGGAGTGGGGGCAAAAGCCAAAGCGATAAAAAAGCGTAGTTTAATTAATATACAATCTACGTGTGTTTATCTTGTGTGAATCCATGCGGCAAGAGATTTCAATTAGTAAAATATTGTAATTCAAATTCAGTTAATAATGGTGAGTAGGACCTTAAGTCTAGTGGCTAATCGGTAAAGTTGAATAGGATCCTCTTATCTTTTCTCCATATTACGAAACGGCGTCGTTGTTACATCACTGCCTACTTGGGTCAAAAGTAAAAACATCGTCTGCAGTGTGCACCATCATTGTCTTGCCAAAAACGAAGTTATAGCGTTTGCTGTTGTCTATCTAATTCAGAATACTTGGGCCACTAAAACTCACTAATGGGCCGTTTAACTACATCTACTCGATTAATTTAGAACATAACCATGTGTGGTTATGTGACTTATATGATCAAGATTAGCACAATGAAACCAGAAAAAAAAGAAGAAAAAACTTGAAAAGGATTAAAACACGATTACATATTTAAAGACCAGAAACCAAAAAAAAAAGAAAAGCAACATCAACAACTTAAAACTGTTCAACTCATCGATGACTTATTTCCCCCACTTTTAGAGCTCAGCATCATCATCGGTCAAGCTGTCCTTAACTCGTTTTGACTTGTGCGACACGCTATCTTTAGCTTCCTCCGACTTACGCGCAGCTGAATCGTAACTCTCTGAAGCCTTATCTTTAGCAGACTCCAAAGTCTCATCGGCTTTAGATTTAGCCGACTCGTAGCTTTCTTTACTCTTCTCCTTCGCACTCTTGCTATCTCTCTCCGTTTCTTCTTTCAACTTATTCGCCTTCTCCTTAGCCGCACTCGTCATATCGCTCGCCTTCTCTTTAGCCGCTTCAACCGTTTCCTCCAACGTCTCTTTAGCATCTTCTGCTTTGCGTTTAGCCGCTTCCTTGGCGTCTTTAGCCTTCTCCGACACCGTGTCTCCCAAGTTAGGGTAATTTTCGTCTTCATGCTTGATCCCGATTTTCTCCTTAGCCCATTCAGCCCACGACTCATCGTCACTATCTCCCGACAAACTATCTTTAACTTGTTTCGACTTGTGGGACACGTCATCCTTAACTTGACCAGCTGAGTCATAGCTCTGTGAGGCCTTGTCTCTGGCCTTATCTTTTGCATAACCCAAGCTCTCACCAGCTTTCGATTTAGCCGACTCGTAAGCCCCTTCAGCTTTGGCTTTCGCACAATCAAGACTCTCGCCCGCTTTCGATTTTGCCTTCTCGTAAGCCTCTCCTGCTTTTTCTTTCGTTGCTCCAACCGCTTCCTCTGCTTTGCGTTTAGCTGCATCTTTCGCGTCCTTGGCCTTATCCGTCGCTCCCCAAGGTTGATCTTGTACGTTGGTGGTGGTGGTGTGAGTGGTTGGGACATGATCTTCGTGCTTGAGACCGATCTTCTCTTTGGCCCAATCAGTCCATGATTCATCCTTAGCCGCTTCTTCCTCGATTGTGGCTTGGACACAACATAACGCCACGAAAGCGATAAGTACCAAAGATACCATAACCATACCGTACACTCTCCTCTGTAACCCCATTTTTCTTACACTAAACGAATACAAAATATTATATGATTATATAATCTATAATCTAGACACTCTCTCTCTGTCTCGAGCAGGAATTACAAGTATTTGATAAATAGCTATCGATTTTCAGAGAAAAGCTGTGTTGATTGTGTTGTGGTGTTGTCTGAGGAATGGTGCTGTGATTGCTTCTCTGTTATGTATAAGTTGAAAACGATGTAGGCTTAGGACGCGTGTCTAATTACGTGGCGAGTACCAGCTTCTTCTGGCTTCTCGATCTTGGATTCGTGTTAAGTGGTTCTTTACACGTGTAACATTACCAACGATTGATTTTGGGGAAAAATATTCTGCCGACTCGCAATGTTTAAAAGAAAGGCTTCAAATCAAACCCATTTGTGACACAACTTATAAAGGCTTTTTAAATAATTCTTAATGTTTATCTCATTTTTCCCAGACAGTGTCCATGTCTTACAACAAAATTATTGGATTTAGTTATAATGGATTTTGCGTAAATTTTTAATAATGACAAAAATTATGCCTCTTAGTTATCTAGATGTTGGATATATATTAAGATCAATACATCTAAATTTAAACGAAATGGTTAGTAGCTTATTTAAAATGCTGACTCTAACGCCCAAATTTAAACGAAATGGTATGGGCTTATTGTAACTAAAGCTCAAATTTCTATTTGCCGTCTTATAAAAATCATAGCCTTTCTTCTTCGAGAGAATCAGATCAGAAATCACGAGAAGACGATGAGCATCTCCGATCTTCCATACGATTTGGAATCAGAAATACTCTCTAGGATTCCTACGAAGTCTCTAGCAGAATTACAAACTACTTGCAAACGATGGTACGCTTTATTCAGAGATCCAAATTTCGTGAAGAAGAAGAACTTACGTAAAGCAGCAAGGGAGCTGATGATACTGAGTAACTCTGGGATTTATTCAATTCGCGACAATCTCCATGGAATTCACAACAGCGTTGATCCATCTATCGATTTTACTGGTAAACTCAGCAGTCTTAAGAATTCTGAAGATTTGAAAATATCTAAAATCTTTCACTGCGACGGTTTAATAGTTTCCTCCACTAAAGGAAACACTAGACTTGTGGTTTGGAATCCCTGTACCGGTCAAACCAGGTCGATCAAACCCAGAACTTGTTACCAGAGAGGTGATACATTTGCTCTAGGATACGTTAACAGCGAGTCTTCTGGCCATAGTTACAAAATCTTGAGGTCTCACAATTATCAAAACGACCAGGAAGTTTGGATTACTGAGTTTGAGGTGTATGAGTTTAGCTCTGATTCATGGAGGGTTCTTGACATCACTTGTGAATGGGGCATATTTTGCGATGGCATGTCTTTGAAAGGAAACACTTATTGGGTTGCTGGAGCTAAAGAAAGTGGGTTTTTCATGTTGTATTTTGATTTCACAACTGAGACATTTGGGCGTCTTCCTCTTCCGGTTCAGAGTGATAATCCTGAAGATACCTTGGTTCTATCAGTTTTTAGGGAAGAAAAACTCTCGGTGTTACATCAGAACATTTTTGCATTCTCAAATGTGATGACGATATGGTTGACCAATAAGATTGATGAAGCCAAAGACTTGTCTTGGAGCAACTTCGTCTTAGTTGTGGATTTTGATATGTTTAATTTACCAAGTGTGGTGAATGTGACAAGCTTCTTGTTGGATGAGGAGAATAAAGTGGCAGTGTGTTGTGATGTTGACATGGACGATGGATATAAGACCAGAGTCTACATTGTTGGAAAGGATATGTATAAACAAGTTTATAAAGAGACTACTAGAGGGTCATCTCTCAATTGGCCACTTCTCCTTAGTTATGTTCCAAGTTTGGTTCACATTCAGGAAAACACACTCGCAAGGGAAAAGAAAAGGAAAGCAAAGAAGGTTAGTTAAATAAATTACCTTAGTTTCTTTCTTGCTTTTCCTTTTGGTCATGTTTATTTGAGCGAGAATAGTCATTCATTGTAAGGGTTGATTCTATTTAGTTGATAAGCAAGAGTAACTGGATAAAAACTTCTCTTTGTTCCTCTGCTTTTGAAGTTGGATTAATCTAATGATCTTACTCAAATACTTTTTATTTGGATTAGATTTCTCTTTAACTGGATCCGTGTGTGTGTGCGATGTTTTACAGGCACGGACTGGAGATCAAATTTGTAAGAAGCTTTAATGCAATCGAAGTGAAACTCAAGCGTAGTCAAAGAGCAAGATTATTCAATCATGCAAGGGGTTTGTTTCTATATAGTTGATAAACAGAGTAAATGGATAAAACTTGTTTTTGTTCCTCTTTTGCTTTTGAAACTGGATGGATGATCTAACGATCTTAACTCTAATAGATTCTTCTGCTTATTATAACCACTTTCACATCAAATGATTAATCTTGGAGTATATATCAAAATATTATTTTAATGCAATCATTTAACCACTGCTATACATACAAAAGGAAACAACTTCACACGTCAGATGATTAATCTCTTCATGTTCCCAACTACTCTATTGAAGTCTTGCAAGAGCAGTTCTCAACCTCTGTTGTAGGTTTGACATTGTCTCTCCAAACAAAACATATATGTTCACGTTGTTTCATGAGTTATACAGCACAATACATTGAAGATGAATGATGCTATATATCAAATGGGAAATATTAAGACTTGGAGGATTTGTGTAACATCTAAATAAAATCAGCCTTCTATAAAGTCCAAATAAGAAAACAGAAACAAAGAATCTTATTTGAGAACTTTAAAATACAAACTTTAATTGGAATTATGTATGAAAGTAAGAAGAAAGCTTAGGGCATTTCAGAAATTCATTTTCATTACTCCTTCATCTTCTACGTTACAGAGATGAAATGTTAAATAGAGAAAGAGAGATCAGCTGTCAACATGACACGTCACTACTCAGCTAATTTGCAGAATATCAAAACGGTTATACAAGACGACGAATGTTTTGTTTTGACCAGGTTGCTTTCTAGGTTCAATGGATGGGAGCGTCTTAGAATGAAGCTTGGTGGAATTTGAATTCTCTGTTTTGACTGAGATGATAGTTTCTGGTTGAGGTAGAGTCTTTTGACTCTTTTGGTTATGTTGACTAATTGACCTCCTCAAACTTGGTGTGGGTGAAGCTCAACACCTAGTTCTTGTAATAAAAACCTCACGTCTTGTGACTCTAACTCTTCCTTGACTCTGAAGAATCCACAGTGAACTTCTTTAAGTAATTTCATAACATTGGCCAATCCACCGTCATTTTCACCTTCGTCTCTGTTCTCCTCTGAGTAAGACTTTGACATTCTTTGGCCATTGACTCTGAAATAGTTGTACACGCTAATCTCCACTAGGTTACTCTTGTGATTAGGGCTGGGCAAAATACCCGCACCCGATACCCGTACCCGAACCCGACCAGAAGTAAACAGTTCGGTTCGGGTACGGGTGTCCCATAATACCTGATCGGATGAAGATTTTTTAGAGATCGGATACCCGTACCCGATCGGGTATATCCGAAATACCCGAAATTATCCGAAATACTCGAAATTATCCGAAATTATCCGAAATTACCCGAAATTATCCGAAATTATCCGAAATTATCCGACAATTGGTTTGATTTCAGATTTATTTTGGGTTTTTTAAAAATTGATTTTGGGTTTTTTATATAGTTTCGGATGAAAATTGACATATCCGATCCGAACCCGACGGGTATTTCGGATTTCGGGTATAACCCGATGGGTGTTTACCCGAACCCGACCCGAAATCTAAAAATACCCGATCGGGTGTAGATCTCTATACCCGATCGGGTGTAGATCTCTATACCCGAAAACCCAAAATATCCGAAATACCCGACCCGAACCCGATCGGGTACCCGAATGCCCACCCCTACTTGTGATGGGTCCAGACATCACGCGTGTCATCCACGATTACCACTTCACGCTCCTCAGCCAAAACCAAATCAAGCGTCTTAATATAAGGACGCTCGTCGCTTGTTATCACTCTATTCCCAAAATATATTTTCTTGGGATCAATCAGTTTCAACACGGATTTTGCATATTCTCGATTACCCATAGTGTAAACATACATTCTGAACATATCCTTGGCTTCTTTCAAGAAATCACGGACAAAAGGTCGTAGCTTTGTCAAGAAATCGTTGTCTAACCTCCATAGATCTTCCCTTGAATCCGCTTCGTTGATTAGATACTCTTCTTTTTTGGAGAGATCTGAAACCCTAATGGAGTGGAGAAGCGTGTGGTCCAAGTCAAGGACAAGGTGAAGCTTCTTCTTCTTGAGACAATAAAGTTGCGTTGTAGAGCGCTTCATTAACGCCACAGCTTCGTGGCTTAGCCGCAAACCTGGTACGAGATAATCGAATGATGCAGACTCCGTAACGAGCAAAACGGTGACCACAACTATTACGAGACGATGACAGTGACGAGGAGGACTTGTGGATCGCCGATTCGATTTCCAGAGAAAGATTTTCAACTACAGACATGATGATTCCTCTGATTGATATATAATTTACCTTCCTTGAGTAAACCTTTTAATTTGAAAATCCCCGAGCTCTAATCAGAAGCAAATTCAGTAAACTCAAGTCGACAATCAACAGAAAATCTCAGAAATCAAGCAAAAAACAAAACAAAAATACTGTAATTTGGACGTCGATATGTATTAAGATGTATAGTTTGGTTATATATGGTTTACTTGAGTTATTGTAAATAGGCTTGGTTTACTTTTGCTTAAGGTAATTGTATATATTGATCCGATTGTAACACATTGATGAGAAGGAGAAAAATACAGAAAATGATTTCATAATTCTCTTGAATCATGATGTCTATTATGGTATCAGAGCAATCTTCAAGCTTAATCTGGTGATTTCACCTTTATTTTCTTCAATTTCTTCACAAATTCATCGTTTATTCAGCTCTATTATCATCGATTGTTCTTCTGCTGCATCGATCGTGAGGAGAAATGACGAAGAAAGGGAAAAAATGAAGAATCGAGATACAACACTTGAAGATGAAGCTTCTTAGTCAAATCTCGCATCGGATCTGGCAATTTCGAAGATCCTGAAGATGCGAGGTTGAAGCAGCAGTGAAATACAAGATCAATAAATTTTGGAGGTAATAGATCTGAGCTGAAAATGGCAGAATCGATTGATAACATGCACAGTCCATTCTTCCTTCATGCTTCTGATCATCCAGGTTTAGTGATCGTAGCTCATACTCTTGATGGAATGAATTATAATAGCTGGTCTATAGCGATGAGGATTAGTCTAGATGTGAAGAACAAAATTAGCTTCGTAGACGGATCTCTACCTAGGCCTTCTGAGAATGATTGTTACTTCAAGATATGAAGTAGGTAATAGTCTGGTGAAATCATGGATTCTAAACGTTGTGAGTCAGGAGATCTATGATAGTATTCTCTACTATCAAGATGCTGTAGAGATGTGGGAAGATTTGTTCAGTAGATTCAAAGTTAACAATCTGCCTAGGAAGTATAAAATTGAGCAAGAGTGATGACACTCAAGCAAGGACAACTTGATCTTTCGACATACTTTACTAAGCAAGGAGAACGTTGTGGGAGCAACTAGCTAACACGAAATCTCAGAGTGTGAAGAAATGTGATTGTGATCAAGTTAAGGAGTTACTTGAGGAAGCTGAAACAAGTCGCATCATTCAGTTTCTCATGGGACTGAATGATAACTTCAATAATATTCGTGGACAGATTCTTAACATGAAGTCAAGACCTGGATTGAACAAAATTTACAACATATTGGATCAATATGAGAGTCAAAGAAACTTTGGTTGCACACCGATAACTACATCTAATCCATCTGCGTTTCAATCACAGGCTGTGATTCCAGAACAGAGTCTTATTCTCTTGGCACATGGATATTTTTAGAAGCCGAAGTGTTCACATTGCTTTTGCATTGGACATACTGTTGATAAGTGTTACAAAGTCCATGGTTATCCACCAGGACATCCACGAGCTAAGAAGACAAATTTAGTCGGGAGTACTAATTTGGCGACTGCTAGTCAAGTACAAATTCAGAAAGAAGAAAATGCTAAAGAGCCGGTTGAGCATATGTCCAAAGATCAGCTCCAGTATATGATTTCTTACTTGAGTTCCAAACTTCAGACTCCTAGTGTCAATGTTCTGTGTCCTGAAAAATCTTCTGCCTCAACTTCCAATTCTGCACCTTTTATCTCACAGATATCTGGTACATTCCTTTCTCTCTATGACTGCACCTATTATGACATGCTAACTTCATCTATACCTCATGAAACTGAGTTGTCTCTAGGAGCTTGGGTCATAGATTCAGGGGCTAGTCACCATGTCACTCATGAAAAGAGTTTATTTGGGGAATATAGAAACTTAGATAGAACCTATGTTAAGTTGCCAAATGGGACAGTAGTCAAAATAGAGGGTACTGGCTTCATTCAACTCACTGATGCTCTTTCTTTACATAATGTGCTCTACATTTCTGAATTTAAATTCAATCTATTGAGTGTACGCGTGATTACTAAAACTTTAAATTCTAAAGTCACATTTACATCTGAAACATGTCTTATCCAGGCTCTTACTCAGGAGTTGATGATTGGTCAAGGTAGTCAAGTTGCAAATTTATATGTGCTAAGTCTCAATAAGTCTCTTGTTAACTTGTCAAGTTCGGATTTTCCAGGTAATAATTCTGTTTGTTCTAGCATAAAGATAGATACTAATACATGGCACAATCGTCTAGGTCATCCTTCTAAGGCTAAAATTGAATCATTATCTGATGTATTGTTGCTGTCTAAACAAAAGATAAATAAAGGTTCAGATCATTGTCATGTCTGTCATTTATCTAAACAAAAATATTTGCCTTTTAAATCTCAAAATAATTTGTGCAAGAAACCTTTTGAATTGATTAATATTGATACTTAGGGTCCTTTTTTAGTTCGAACTGTTGATGGATTTAAGTATTTCTTAACAATTGTTGATGATTTTAGTAGAGCAACTTGGACATATATGCTTAAACAAAAGTCTAATGTCTTGCATGTTTTTCTGGGTTTTATAGAAATGATTGAAACTCATTTTAATAAAAAAGTTTGCTCTATGAGGTCTGATAATGCACATGAATTGAAATTTACAAATCTTTACTTAAATAAAGGAATAAAAGCTTTTCATCCATGTCCTACAAAACCTGAACAGATTTATGTTGTAGAGAGAAAACATCAGCATTTGTTGAATGTAGCTAGGGCTCTTATGTCTCAGTCTCGGGTACCATTAGAGTATTGGGGGGGGGGGGGAGATTATGTCTTGACAGCATTTTTCCTTATAAATAGGTTACCATCCCCAGTTCTTGATAATAAATCCCCATATGAAAAGTTAATCTCTAAGATTCCAGATTATCATTCCTTGACAAGCCTTTGGATGCCTTTGTTACCAGTCTACATCGTCTAAATCTAGAACTAAGTTTGATCCTAGAGCTAGAGCTTGTATATTCTTAGGATACCCCACAGGATATAAAGGTTATAAGCTACTAGACATAGAGACACACTCAGTTTCTGTTTCTCGGCATGTTATATTCTATGAGGATATTTTTCTTTTTCTTTCTTCTACTGTCACAGAAGTTGCAAAAGATTTCTTTCCTCATTTTCATTCACCTGCACCTAATGATGTACATTTCTCTCTAGTGCAAACATCTTCTGATGCTCTTCACAATTTCGATGAGTCATCCTCCATGATTTATGTTCCTTCTGAACCTAAATCACCTCGGCAAAGAAAATTGCCTACTAAACTGCAAGACTTTCATTGTTATAATAATACTCCTAGTACACCTATTAAAACTAGTCCTTATCCCATATCAAAATATATTTCTTATTCATATCTATCTGAGCCTTTTCGTGCTTTCATTAGTATCATCACCAATACTACAATACCATGAAATTATTCAGAGGCAAAGATTAACAAGATATGGAATGATGCTATGGAAAAGGAGATTGGGGCTTTTGTAACAACAGATACTTGGAGTATCACAGATTTACCACATGGGAAGGTTACAATGGGTTGTAAATGGGTATTTACAATCAAATACTATGCTGATGGAAGTATAAAGAGATATAATGCACGGTTAGTTGCCAAAGGGTATACTCAACAAGAGGGAATTGATTTTATTGACACATTTTCTCCAGTAGCTAAGATGGATACAGTGAAAATTCTTTTATTTCTTGCACCCAAGATGCAATGGTCTCTTCATCAATTAGATGTCTCCAATGCATTCTTGAATGGAGATCTTAAGGAAGAGATCTATATGAAGCTTCCACCGGGTTATGCAGAGATTCAGGGGGAATCAATGTCCCCATATACAGTATGCAAGCTTAAGAAATCCATTTATGCTTTGAAGCAAGCATCTCGGCAATGGTTCATCAAATTTTCCACAACGTTGACTCAGTTTGGCTTTGCAACATGTTATAGTGATCATACCTTGTTCGTGAAGGAATTGGATGGGAAATTCATGGTCGTAATAGTCTATGTTGATGATATTATCATTGCTAGTACTGACGATGATTTGGTTATTGAATTGAAGCAAATGTTGAGTGCTGATACACAATGTTTTAACCCAAATAAATCTGCAAGTGTACAGACAATCGCAGTAGTATAAATAGGATCGAATCCACAGAGACCAAAGTTACACTATGTTTTTATGAGATTTGTAAATAAAGCTAAGACAAAAGTATGTGGTTGATTTTGTAACAGAATTGCAAGTAAATAAAACAGTGTAAACTTAATAAGGAAAAGCACTAGATCAAGATATTTCGCCGGTGATTCAGAGATAAAAACTTTAGCAACTATTCAGAATATAATTCAGCACATGTCCAGAATTCAAACATAAAAATAAGACTGATCCACTCTCGTGGTGCCGATAATTTTATCTAGCAACCTAAATACCTAAACTCTAGTTTGGACTTAGAGATGCAGACAAGCATTAATGAATGGGTTCAATATGTTCACACTCAGCCGTAGCATCAACTCTCGTTGGCTACGTACTGATTGCTCATCAATGTCTTTTCTAGCAACCTAGAGCACTCTCGTGAATAAGTTTAACCTAAAATCATAGACTAAGTGATCAGTTTAATCTAAGTATTAAATTCAACTAGAGGTGAAGACAATATATATATGGATCCTATTTATGCTCAGTTTATCATCTCTTGAATACCTTTGAAAACCCTAATCTAGTTAACAGACTACTCAGACATGGTAGAATTAAACACAACAATGAAGTAAAAAGAATTCATGAATATATTGAAAGTAAAATAAGGTTCAGAATTCTTTTCAAACAAAGTAGTAGATGATCTCCAAGTCTTAGAATCAAAAACAAAAGGAGATGAAAAACAAAGAGCTAGGCAATCCGGTACAAGGAGGAGAAGGAGAGAATCTCTAAGTAGCTTCCAAGTCAGCTCCAAGGCGGCTTGACCTATTTAAGAAAGACGGCTTGACCTATTTAATCACGCCAAAAATTAGGCCAAATCGGGTTCTTTATTTTTCTCTGGCAGCAGAGCATATGCTTCCAAAACTGGAGTACGTGCACACGTGTAAATTATGCTCTTTTGCTGCGAATCCACTCCTTTTTACTCCAAAAGCTCCAGTCCATCCAATCCATGCTCCAAGACTCTCTTCTGACCTAATAAGATTCAAAACGACTCCAAAAACACTAAAAAAGACTAGAAAACATTAGTAAATATGGCCAAAATCATCATATATCAAGTGATGCATTTCAATTACGAGATCTTGGTCCTCTTAAATTTTTTCTGGGCATTGAGATTGCTAGGTCTGCAATAGGGATATCTCTTACTCAAAGGAAGGATGTGATGGATTTACTTGCTTCTACTGGTTTTTCTGATTGTAAGCCTTCTTCCATTCCTATGGCAGCTAATCAGAAATTATTGAAGACTGATGGAGATCTTTTGGTCAATGCAAAGCCATACAGAAAGTTAGTTGGTAAACTTCAATACTTGACCATTACTAGACCTCATATTGCTTTTACTGTTGGCAAACTTGCACAGTATTCTGCTGCTCCACGGGACTTTCATTTACAAGTCATTCATAAGGTGTTACGATACTTGAAAGGTACTATAGGACAAGGTCTCTTCTATGGAGCAGATGCTAACTTTGATCTTTGGGGTTTCTCTGATTCTGATTGGGGAGCATGTACAGATGACAGGATTTCAGTAACAGGTAATGCTATGTTCATTGGTGAATCATTGGTAACTTGGAAATCTAAGAAGCAGGATGTTGTATCAATGAGTTCAGCTGAAACTGAATACAGAGCCATGGCAATGGCTACGAAGGAGTTGATCTGGATTAGCAGATTGCTACAGGAACTTTATGTTCCTTACTCACCACCAGCTTATCTTCATGGAGATAACACTGCAGCCTTGTACATTGCGAGAAATTCAGTCTTCCATGAGAGGACAAAACCTATCGAATTCGATTGTCACAAGGTAAGAGAAGCTATTCAAGCTGGAATCATCAAGACAATGTATGTTCACACAGATAATCAACTTGCGGATGTTTTAACCAAAGCTTTATATCCAGCTCCCTTTCGGAATATAATCAACAAGATGAATCTTCATAATATTTATGCAGTTCCATCTTGAGGGGGAATATTAAGATGTATAGTTTGGTTAGATATGGTTTACTTGAGTTATTGTAAATAGGTTTGGTTTACTTTCGCTTAAGGTAATTGTATACAGTGAAACCTCTATAAATTAATACTCGATAAATTAATATCTCGCTAAATTAATAATTTTTTCTAATCCCAAATTGATATTTTGGTCCAAACATTATCTCTATAAATTAATAAACACGATAAATTAATAAAATTTTGTAAAATACATTGGTCCCAATATTATTAATTTATAGAGGTTTGACTGTATATTGATCTGATTGTAACATATTGATGAGAAGGAGAGAAATACAGAAAATGATTTCACAATTTTTTTGATTCATGATGTCTATTAATATGAGAGAGATAAATTTGAGGTATTAACAAATAACATGATTTCATACTCTCGTAAGATTTATAGGGAGATATTGTTTCCATTTTTCGAAAACAATAAATATGGAAATCATAAATCCGCTATTGTTTCCATTTTTCTGTTCTTTGTCTATTCAGTGTTAGCGCGTGTATTCTTCCAATTTGACTATTAAAATTTAAAACTATAAAAGGAAAATTCTAAGCAAGATCCTGCTATTTACTTAAAATCCTAAGTAACCCCATATGGTAAAATGGAAATTTTACATTATTCTAAATTAAGAAAAGAAGAAGAAAAAAGAATAAACAGAGATATGGG
Source organism: Cardamine occulta (assembly GCA_028015245.1). Classification (NCBI taxonomy): domain Eukaryota; kingdom Viridiplantae; phylum Streptophyta; class Magnoliopsida; order Brassicales; family Brassicaceae; genus Cardamine; species Cardamine occulta. The sequence goes on along the minus strand of CM051373.1, from coordinate 7,598,655 downwards.
AATTTCACTTTATTTTGTATTAGTTATAGCTATACACTAGAACCTCTATAAATTAATACTCGATAAATTAATAACCTCTCTAAATTAATAAATTATTCTGGTTCCAAGTTGGGCCGGTGTAATAGTTGACATATTTCGATAAGATAATAAGATAATAATTTTTTTAAAATCTTTATGTAAATATATAGTCCCATTAATAACATAAATTAATAATTATATAAATTTTTTATATATATATAAGATATTATAGTGACATATGATTCTAATATTGTTTATTTATTCATAAATTTGTAATTTTGTTGGAGTTTATCTCTATTTTTCTTAAAATATCAAAAATATATAATATTATCTTCTCAAATTGCATCAAATATTATTAAAAAAATTTATGTATGCAATAATTATTTTCTAATGTGTAAATGCATTAAAACACATTGAAGTATTGTCTTCATTTTTCTACTTTTTATATAATATTTTTTTAATTTGAAAAAACTCTCTATAAATTAATAATTATTAATTTATTGATTAATTAATAACCTCTATAAATTAATAAAATTCTCCGGTCCCAACATTATTAATTTATAGAGGTTTTACTGTATTTTGCATTAGTAAAAAACTTAGTTGTCATGTTTTAAAAGCTATTTTATATTTCAATTTATAATTATAATTGTATTTATATTGCCAATTATATATATATATATATATATATATATATTCTTAATTTTACAATGGATGTAGTTTGAGAAAAAATTGACTGGACATGCGTGAAGGTTTACTTAAAATCCTAAGTAATAAGATCTAACTCACCGTCGCTTTCTCCTCTGTAAGATGAGGTCAGAAATCACAAGAGAAACAACTATGATCTCCGATCTTTCACAAGATTTGTTCGAGGAGATACTCTCTAGGGTTCCGGTGATATCTCTAAGTCTATTACGATCTACTTGCAAACGATGGAACGCTTTACTCAAAGATCGAGGATTCAACAAAAGACACTTTGCAAAAACAGCAAGGCAGTACCAAGCTCTCATGCTAATGAACTTTAGGGTTCATTTAATGAGCTCATATCTCCACGGAACTAACATCAACATTGCTGAAATTAGCCTAAACGATCCTCATACTAATTCAGAAGTCGATATATCTCAAGCCTTTCATTGTGATGGTGTATTACTATGCACCACCAAGGAAAACATATTTGTGCTTTGGAACCCGTTTTCGGGACAAACCATATGGGTCCAACCGAGAAATCGTCGTAAAATAGATAAGGCCTATGCTCTCGGATACGACAGTAACCACTTGGGCCATAGATACAAAATCATGAGGTTTCCGGATCTTGATGTCACTCCCCAAGGGGACTTAGAATTGGAAATCTATGAGTTTAGTTCTAATTCATGGAGGGATATTCATGTCATTACTCCTGAAGGTTGCTTAAAGTCTAATGGCGTGTCTTTGAAGGGAAATGCTTATTGGGTGTACTTGTCTAACGAAGAGAAGTCAATGACTACTCTCTACTTAGGTTTGATTTTTCAACAGAGACATCTCAAAGTCTGTGTGTTCCCTTTGATCAGGAAGCAGATTGTTTTGATACTATGGCTCTTTCAGTTGTTAGAGAAGAGCATCTTTCGTTGTTATCTCAGAGTAGCGAGATACTAAAGATGGAAATATGGATATCTAAAAATATTGAAATCACATTTGTGTCATGGAAAAAGTTCTTCCACTGAAAGACTAGGATTTAAATCCACTGTTAAGAAATTTTTCCATGACACAAATGTGATTTCAGTCTGCCCAATTTTGATTGTTTTTACTTTCTGAAACAAATCTGAATAGTTTTTACTCATTTGTGTTTTAGTACTGTAATGCACATAGATATGAGACAAAGATGGCATATTTTGGGTCTTATTAATAGAGATGCAAGAGGGAGCAGTCAAGGATATATAGACATCTTGTGGGTCTAATAATGATGGCATTATCTTTTGGCTATAATGATTGATGCTCTTAGAAGAGCAAACCAGAGAGAAGTAAGTTTGCAAGTGCTTTATTTTATTCTTGAGACTTAATGTCATCTTCTGAAAAACAGAACTATTTCACCACTTCTTGGAGAATCAAGATTTAAGGGCTTTATCTTCTTTAGAATTTAGATCCCTTTCATCGGATAAAAAGATTTATACTAATGATCAAAAGAGTGATCAGATTTTACGCGAGTCAAATGCAAGAATTCATAATCATGTCTAGAGCCTTCAACTCATGGTTCAGAAAACTTAAAAACACATGGTGCCTAGGGATCTCTGTGAACAAAACAAAACTTTTTTCTTTTTTTTTCTCATTGAAGATCAACATGTCTGAACAATTCTAAGATGAAGAAAGAAATTAACCATAAACCAAAAATTCATGCTCAACCAAGACCGATTATAGTGAAACACCGATTTACATTAAACCATCATACATAACTAGATAACATGATTAGTATTTTAACTTCTAACTTTTAAGTTTTAACCATGTAATTTTGGTTAATTGTAGCATTATTGATAACTGTAGGGAAATTTTTTTATATAGAAATCTTATATAAGGATATAATTTCTACTAGAAAATTGGCTTATTTTTGTATAGCACAGATACAATGGCTAAATTACCTAAATAAAGAAAAATACCTGGCTAAATTTGATATAAACAAGAAGTTTTAGGATACTTAACAATTATTATGAAATTATTGGGGGAGAGTGAGACTTGAGTAATCGAGAAATCTAATTTCGCTGAAACACCGTTAATTCTTTTATTTTTTAAAGGCTGAAAGATAGATTATAGATTCCGGATTTGCATTAAACAAACAAAACTAAAGCCCATAGAAAAAGGTTAAAAAAAAAAAAAAAACTGTCCTTCGATTGTCGTATGATAACAACAAATTATTCAAGGGAAACCTGAACCAGATGGTGCTTGTGCGCAGTAACGGCCTGCACCACGGCCAAAGCCAGGCCTACCACCACTTCCTTGGAAAGACGGCTGGAAATCAGACGGAGCTCCACCCTTTTCGCCACCTCGTGGCCCTCCACGGTAGCCATCACGGTCACCAAATCTGGGACAGTCTCCTTGAAAGCGAGGTGGTCCTCTAGGTGGATCACCAGGTGGGCCACCGGGCATAGCAGGCTTCTTCAGATTAGCAGGAACAACATCGGATGGAAGGTTAAGATAAGTTCTCAAGAACTCAATCCCTTCATTGGTCAGAAACCAATAATAATGCATCCACGCAAAGGTCTCTTTAACATACCCCTTGGATTTAAAACTCTGCATGAGCTTGATCACTTGCAAGTTTGGTGCATCAATCAACGGATGCTTTCCGAGTTTGAAATCCTTCTTCGCGTAGCATTCTCCTTCTTTGAAAAGGTATTTGCAGATCTCTCTGCGATTGTTTTCTGAGATCATCATCGTCTTCTTGATAGAGTTTGAGCTGTAAAGAGGCACTAGCCTCCCATATATATACACTTTTGCAAATTAGTTTCCTAATTATTAAATTTAACAAGAATTAGAAGATATAAAACTTATAAGAATAGGAAAAACTTGTTCAAGCTGAAGATTCTTCTTGCTCATATATATATATATATATATATATATATATATATATATTCTTTTGCAAATTAGTTTACTATTATCAAATTTAACAAGAATTAGAAAATATAAACCTTATAGGAATTGGAAAAACTTGTTCAAGCGATTCTTCTTGCCCATATATATATATATATATAAGTTATATTGCAAATAAGCAAATAATATTAGCGACATATTTTTCTTCAAGTTTTGAGCAAACTTGAAAGTCTAAAACCCCCAGTTTCTTTGACTATGATGATGTCTGATATTCCAAGTGATTTGATAGAGGAGATACTCTGTACGGTTCCGGCGACATCTCTAGGAAAATCACGATTCACTTGAAAATTGTGGAACACTTTAGTCAAAGATATGAGATTCATCAGAAAACACTTTGACAAAGCTGCGAGACAGTCTCTTGTTGTGACGTTGATGAATTGTAGGCTTTATTCAATGAGCTTCAATCTCCATGGAATTCACAATAGTGATGATCATCAGTTTATGGATTAAATACGTAAACTTAGCCTATCCAATTCTCGTCATAACTCGGAAATCGATATATCTCAAGTCTTTCATTGTAATGGTTTGCTGGTATGCACCACCAAAGGTAATAGACTCGTAGTTTGGAACCCTTGTACTGGTCAAACCAGGTGGATCAACCCTAGAACGTGTTACAATAATAGTTACAGGTGGAAATCTATGAGTTCAACTCTGATTCATGGAGGGTTCTTGATGACGTCACTCATAATTGTGACATATTATTTCGTGGCGTGTCTTTGAAGGGGGTATACTTATTGGCTTGCTTTATCTCAAAACTCCATCACAAAAGACAATGACGTTTTACTACTAAGTTTTGACTTTGCAACAGAAAGATATCAACGTTTGAGTGTTCCGTTTCAGAAGAATGAACCTAATAATGATACTATAGCTCTATCAGTTGTTAGAGAAGAACAACTTGCTGTGTTACATTGGAGTTTTGATACACTAGAGATGGAGATATGGGTGAGTACTAAGATTGAGACTACTAGTGTATCGTGGAGAAACTTCTTTAAAGTTGGTGATTCCAGCATTCGTGACTATTGTTTTTTGTGGGATGTAAGTTTCTTCATCGAGGAGAATAAGAAAGTTCCTGTTTTTAGCGATGGAAACTTGGATTTAACAGGAAACTTGGTATACATTACTGGGGAGCAAAAAGATGAATACACAAAAGTCTCTCTCGAAGAAACTACAGACTGTTTAATATTGTAAACTCAATCGATGGATTGATCTTTGGTATTGATCAGAATATATATACAATAATGAGAGATGATTAGCCGTTGGAGTCTAATCATTTGTTTCCAAATATACATAAAGAATATATGGTTTCCCTATTCTAATACAAACTTTTTATGCTGCTCAATAATGTTTAATTATGTTCCGAGTTTGGTTAGAATCGAGTCGGGTATCGTAATATCTGTAGGTGGCAAAAGAAAAAGATCGTAGACATTTAAATTTTTCCATATTTACTCTTTTTTCAGTTGTGTTATGGAAACTAGTTCGTTTTTTTTTTTCCAGCACCAGTTCTTAAATTTTTTTTTTTATATTAATCGTTTACTTTTGGAAATTAGTACTTAGTACGTTTTAGTAGAAATAATTTCAAGCGTTAGAAAGTTTAGAAACCAACAAGGAATACCCCTAAGATTTTGTGGGGAGCAAGAAACGACAACGTCTTGTCTCAACAAACTCGAAGGAATGCTGTACCAAAGCCCAAAGCCCATGAAATATTTGGTTCCCATATTTAATTAATTCGCACAATACCTATATTAATACACAGTCTGGGAAAAAATAAAAACTTTAATACACAGCTTTTGAGTTTTTTTTTCGAATCTAAACTTTAAGGTTTTACTTTTCAAGATAATGATCAGTGAGTTCGAATTGACAAGTTTTGCCTTTATATTAAAGAGATCGCTCAGAACTATCTACAAGTTTAAAATTTCCTTTTAGCTAAGTGTTATAATTCAAAAACATATTACAATTATTTAAGTGTTACATAAAATCGGTATTTGTTATTGCAGTCAATTATATACACAACTAAAAGTTATTAAAAATAGAAGAAGACAAAAGCTGAAGAATATAGTTTGGTAGTATAGATAGACATAGGCCTGATTAATTTACGACTATAGTATTGTTTATTTATAGTTGTAAATAGTATTTGTTTATTTATAGTTGTAAATTAATTAAAACTATAGAATTGAATCCTCCGTTCCACATATATGATACATGCAAAGGATGAGAACTTATTCTCATCTCAAAAGAAGTTCTGCACTTTTACAGCCATGCATCCATCGGTCGGTCTCCAATGCATTTTCCTTCGACAATAATGTTATTTTAAACCTCGTATAGGTCACATATTATATATTATATGTAGAAAGATACGAATGTACGTACGTGTTAGAAGCATATTGCATGCACGAGAGGTGGTATTTGTATACCACAATTTCGTAGCTACTTCCTATTTACTCTTTCCCCCTTCCTATAAATATGTAAACATAGATGTATACCTACTTATATTCAAAAGAGTGATTATATTTGTATAAATAAGAATTCTATAAGATAAATCTAGATGGGTAGGAGCAAGAAATCGTCAACCTTTTCAGTAATAAGAGCCTTGTTACCGTGCTGCTCGAATAGTGGAGATGATTGGAGCGACGAAGGAGTGATCATAAGGTCAAGAATCATGACAAGTGATGAAGATGGTCGTCTTTGGATCGCTGAGCCAGGAGTCGATAGAAGAGCCACTTCTTATATTGCTAGGTTCTACGAGAACCGAGTCTCTGATCCTAATTACAAAACCCTCAGTCCTTGAATTATTTTCCATGCGCTCTTCCTTGTTTTTTCATGTTTTTATTTATCTTGTAAGTTCATGGTAAACAAAATAAAATTATTCTTACCTTATGTTCCAGAGATTTTGGTTTTAGTTTTTGTTTGTTGATTCATATAAAATATTTATGAGATTTATAATTAAGACCTCGACGATCCCACCCTACGTCTTTTTATATCTTTTGCATTGTAGTTTTCTTTTTTTTTGCACTTATGTATTTTCTTTTTCTAGAGTTGCTTATATATTTACTTCAAATTTAATTTAAAAATATTATTTATCATTATATATATATATATATATGCAAATTTAAAGTTTCTTATATGACGATAGAAATAGAGCTAGAGAGAATACCAGACAAAACATAAACCTCTAAATTCCTACACTATGTACAATTTTTTCTAGTTTGTTTATGGGGTTGAACTCTTCCAATTTATAAAGGAGAAAAACAACATTTTCTATGGAAAAATGAAGAAACTAACTGTTTTAATTAATTAGAAATTTGTAAATAACTATTAATTTGAGAGCTTATTATAATTCCGAGTAGTACATGAGCACATAGATATAAATCAACTTTGACCCCACACAAAAAAAAAATCTTAATCTAGAAAAGAAAAGGCTAGATATGAATCCATAGGCCTAAACCATCAACAAGAGTTATAAAGCCCATGGGCTTTCTCTCCAAGTCAAAACCAATATGAGAAAATTTCCGGTTTAAAAAACCTTTATTTATATGTCGACGTTTAACACTTGTTAAAGTGTACAGTAAGCACCAACAACCATAGAATACATTACATCAATAGCAAACAACTTTACCCTTTGGCAGAAAACCCGAAAATAGAAGTCACAAGTCAAAGCTAATATAATCTAAAAAACATGAAGAGAAAACAAACGTTACAGAAATTAATTTTTATAAGAAATAAATGGAAAGTGTAAAGGAGAGAAAAAGGGGAAAGATGGAGGAAGTCAGAGTTAGGGAGGCACCGGAAACTCTTACAAAGTCACCTAATTTACGGACCGACCAAACCGCCATCGGTCAACAAACAAACAAACATTTAGCTTTTTAATATTTCTACTTCTTCGCTCTTTATATTTTCCATTTTAGATTTCTTGTTTTTTTAAATGTTATTTTCTTGTAACAGTATTTTTGAATCCAACCGACATAAAAATTTGAGAAAAAAATACAACGAATATCCCATCCGGCCAAAATCAGAACGTAGCATCCGCTGCATAGAGTTAATTTATTTGTGTGACTTTTCATTGTTTTTTTTTTGTTTATCTTTTTCAAAATAAAATAAATTTTAAAAACTCTTTAAACTATAGATTAAACTATAAAATCTAAATATTCAAAGATTGGTTAGTTCACTACAGTAGTCAATAGTAAATTTTAATCTTGCCTATTTAAAACATTTTAAAAGTTATTATCTCACAAGTCACATCTTTAGATAATTTTGAATACTTTTAAATCTATTTTTGGGATATATATTTTTAAACATCGATATAATCATGAGGATTCAAACTCTGTAAATTGCAGGGATTTGTCTTGTTTTCTTTAAATTATCATCACGAATTTGAAAATGGGATAAGGAAAAATATTAGTAAAAGAAAGAAACCACATCTATAAGTTATAACCCATTATTAATCCCCCAAACCAGTTACCACCATTTGATTAAATCCGAGGGTACCTCCGAATGTGTGATCATAGAACCACGAACCAAATCATGTTCTACAACATTTATATATCAACTTTTATTTTTCCCTATACTATATATAATATGCAATGAAAAAGTTTGAGAGAAGGAGAAAATAATTACGCACCAATGAGCAGAGTCCGTTGGCTATCATGTGGGATGCTATAAAGAATTTTTAAAAGATGAGGAGTCAAATTTTTATATATTTTTTTCCGGAAAATATAAAGAAATAATACATGTTAATATTTAAGAAGATTTTAATTAAAACAACAGACTCTATTGTAACGAGAAGGTGATACATGCACTGCCACGGTTTCTCTCATGCAAAAGATGCTTTTTCAAGCATTTATTAATTTTAAAATCAATTTCAAAATAACAAACCTTAAGCATTACTTTAAAGCTACGTTAATTTTACTTTTTTTTTTTTTTTTTGATAAAAAACTTTTCTTTTTTTTAAAAAAGTTTCATTTTACTACTTAGGTTCCCTTTTACTTAAACTAAGGATACATGTATCGTATACAAAGGGAATCTTGTAATTTGGGCGTGGACACGATTAAAATTAGAAACGTTCAATCCGTATAAATTATTGTTATCCAATTAAAAAGCAATCTGAAAATTGATTGAATAAAAATCATTTAAGTTTCTTACATCTAAATTATGAAAACAGAAATTAACTATAATATTTTTTAAAATAATCGAAACTGTATGAAACTGATTTAGAATACGAATTCAATTCAATTTAAATATTAAACACACACACACATATATATATATATATATATTAGATAACCAAACCGAAGCCCATATTAGAAAACTCTAGCTAAGCTAATTCATAAAACCCACAAAAAAAAACTAAACTGAACTAATACACAAATTGTCAACAATAGGTAAAGGTTTAGATATCAAAAGAAGAAAAGCTTGAGTGCAAAAAACAAAGAGAATGAAAGTTTTGTGCAATGCAAAACTATTGATATTTTAATAATATTCATCTAACGAGACGTTTTGTATAATCACGTAGATTAATAGGATAATTATACACTGGGATATGTGTGTATATATATAGATTATGAGTAAAAAGAATATTAATAAAATATAATGATAAATACAATAGAGATGCATGAAAAGATAGCAAGAGATAGAGAAGCAGAGAAACATGTGGAATTCACATGGGCTATTGCTGACCGATCTGTGCCCACCTCAATCTCCTAAATCCATATTGGTTCTTTAAATTTCAACATTTATTCATAGCCACCAAATTTGATTAACTAACTTAACTTGAATAAACATGAATTAATCACGAAATATTAGCTGTTGATTATAATCAATTGGCGCCTATATTATGAGTACATTTTTAATACAGTTTATCCAATATGCCTCATATAACAGTAAAGTTGTAAGTTTTATAACCAGTACATCGTTTTGCACACATGTTACAAGTGTACCTCGAGAATCGCTAGCTCATATTTTGATTATTGGGTTGCTAGATAAGCCATGGAAATGATGATGAATAGATAGAAAGAAATACCTAAAATTGATGTAAAGATGGATAATAAATAAATAAATAAAAGGGAGATGGGCTCATCTAATATTCTGCGAAGTGGATGGGAATGAGAAAGTGCAATAAGCATTTGGTGATTTTAACTGTCAGTAACCGAGTAGTGGGAAAAGGCAAACTCTTGACTTGATCTGTTTCCCCAAATGTTTATATCGATTTGCTTTGGTTCGGTTACATACATGACATGCACAACTTGTCGACTTGAAATTAAAAGAAAGAGAGTAAGAGATCACGTGGGGAAGCATGTGGGATGGTAGGGAGAGGCCTAAACGTATGTTAAATGGATAACAAAAAGTAAAAAGTAAAAAGTAAAAAAAAAAAACAAAGTAATGTTTCTTGAAAGCTCTTATTGCGGATCTTGCCTCTCTCTTTCCCCTTTGCTTTAGCCTTACTAATTACTCTTTAGTTTATTACTTATTATGATTATAATATAAGATAGAGAGAGAGTGTGTGTGTATAAATACACATAACAAGTCGTTCTCGAGCACTCTCAATCCGAATCTTTGATTAGAAGAAAAAGAAGGATTACTTTGTTTCAAGAAACAAGTAAACATAAACACACAAAAAAAAAAAAAATGGCATCGTGGAAGAAAACAATAGCAACACCGTTCAAGAAAGCGGCAACATTCTTCAACCAACCACAGTCACAAAAGGGAAGAATGGATGCAAAAGCGAAGGAAGAGCACGAGAGGAGAATGGTTCAAGAGCTTCAAGGAGAAGTCATGGCTTGTGGATACGACGACGTTCTCGTCATGTGGTCTATTCTTGACAAATCTAACTCCTCCAATAACCTCTCTTCTTAAACCACAAAACCAAATACAAAAAAAAAATGGTACTATGATCAACCTTTTGTACATATCTTATAAAAGCGGTATCAGCCCGCCATGGCGATGCCCTCTTCTTCTTCCTCCTTGTCCTTTCTTATTATGTGGTCGTGGCTTTTTTTTTTTGAAAAGGTCTAGTGAATATATTTTTCCGACGAATAAATCTTCGTCGAGAATTTAGATGTTTTTTTTTTTATAACTTCGAAGTTCGGTTCTAGATCCTAATCTTTCTGGCTCCCGAAATCAGTTTTTAGTTTATTTTCTTTGAAAATACTCATTTTTCTAAAAGAGATTGAACCATGGGCACAATGGAACCAATTCCAAGTGTTAATTTAGATGTTACTCTGTTTTTTTTTTATAATCCTTCTCTGTGATTATATATATATATATATATATCACAGTGGTTTTTTTTAATTTGGAGAAAAAATAGTCTTTCTTGAATTCATATATCATTTGTATGAGAGGATTAGCATTATTTGTTCGAGAATTCAAGTATCAGTTCTCCATAATGTAAAAGTCAGTTATTGACTTAAGTTGCACATGTGTTAAATTATTAATCAGAAGAAGAAAAAGAATCCTATGGGTTTATTTACCTATGATTTGTTCCAATGTAACAGTACGTTATTCAAGGCACCGACTTTATATGTTCAGACCATGTAACTTAGTAACTTAATGAAGTAAGAAATTGTAACTAAATTATTGATAATTAACTAAAGGTAAGTAATTATCATTATTTTATCATTTTCTTAGAAGTTATTAATAATTTGCACTTTTCGTATTGGTTTAATATCTCAATATACATAGCCTATAGACTGAGTTGACGTTCCTAACTTCGTACAGACACAAAGAGTTCAAGGCTTTACGCTCATTACTTTTCTCAGTCAACAAAAAACAATTCTGTCTCAGATAGACCCAAATCGTTTAGAACCACACAAAAAAAAAAGAAAAAAAATTTGTAAGGTATAACCTTAATGAGAGCTGAACCAACTCGATCTTTATTTTCAATTTGAAACCCCTATAAACCATATATTAAACAACATAGTTTTCTAACCAAATGATCTTCTCTATAAGTCGAACCAAAGTAACATACTCATTTTCTGCAATTTCCGTTAGGTAAATTGCTAGTTAAACCAATTAAGTAGTAGAGAAAAGAAAAAGAAAAAGAAAATCATCTAAAAATTAAATATTTACCCCTAACCATATACTAACAGAGTAGGTTCGAGTATCACGAGACACACTTACACTGGATAATTCAAAACCAACTTCAAATTGTATTTTATTCATCAAATTGATTAATATAATATTACTCAACAAAGCCACAGCGGATTCGAGACATTAACTTATTTATCCATGTACTCTTCCCAGGATAGGGCACAAGTACAACTCATAAATATACACAACAAAAACTGATCAATAATCTCCACACAAAATTACAAACACAATAATAAATGAAAACAATAGTTTTATTTTCGAATAAAATAATAATTAAGATGACAGCAGCTTGAGCTTAGAGGGGGACCCAATCATTGAACAAAAAAATGAAAAATAAAATACTAAAAAAAGAGAAGAGAAGAGAAGAAAAGAAAAGTACGACCGTATTCGACAGTAAGGTTAATGGTTTGATGATGAGATCTTATTAAAGTCTCAAGTGGGTTACTTGATTCTCACAACGTGCCTTGTCCTCTCCTTCATTTTTCTTTATTTCCAAAAATACTAGTATTAGATTTACACTCTCTCTCTAATATTCTTAACATGCTCAAAGTTTGGGAAACATCTTAATCAAGAGATGGTCTCACTCAACTCTGCAAACCTAACATGTCTCTTTGAGGTAAAATCATCTAAAGATTCCTCATTCCAAACCCACTCGTGTTTCACTTAGAAGGGTTTCCTAAACTGAAAAAAAAAGCTCAGATTTAGGCCAGGGCACACATACACACCAGGTTTTTATATTATTGGATGCAATGACTAACATCTAGACTCTAGAGGATTAAGTTTCTCATCATACATTAAAATCCAAAGATTATAGTTATTGAAGAAAATTTCCCCTAAGATCCATTTAAGCAAAATACAACACAATTTGAGTTCGTGCTATCCTTGATTTTTTGAGTCCTGCCCTAAGAAATTTTATACATGTACACGGAACTCTTCACCTTGCATGCCTCTCTTCTCTGGCTTCAAGCGCATCAACTTCCTCATTTGTTAGCAGATCCACCACTGGTTCATAAACATCCAAGTCTTTCCTTTTCCTGTTAAGATCGTGGACATAATTTGTTATGTATGAATTTTGTTATTACTTTTGCTTGATCTTGAAAGTCTATTTTTCCGCTCATAAATCTTATTTTTTAAAACTCTCATTTTTAGGGATAAGCAACGCAGGAAGAGAAGTTCTTCAATCTTTGTAATCAAGCGACTTGCAATCTAGTGATCCAGTTTTCTTTTCTTTTGTTCAATAACAAAATGCAACATTCCCAAAGGTCACTATTAGCACAGTCTGAGATAGGACCAGCTCCAACTAATGGGATCATCTACTATCAAAATGACACAAAATGTATGAAGAGGTAGCATTCAATTGTATATATAAGAAAGGAGCTAAGGATGTGTCATGAAGTTAATTCTTTCAAACTCATCTAATAAATAATCTAGACGCTAGAAGTCAACGGTATATCAGGTCTTACGAAGACATTTCGATAGAGAAAATATATACACCAAGTGGGCAGGAAAATCACTTACCGAGCTACACTGGACTTAAAGCTGAATAACTTCATTAAGTCCATTGACAAGCCACTTGCCTTGCTGTACATAAAAGATGGAAAGTTATTGTAGAATTTTTAAGCAAGCTCTACAATTACCACAAGGTAACTTGAATAGACAAATAGAAGTAATGTAAAAGACCTTGCTGAGCCATGATCAGATCCTCTGCGGCCTTTCTTACTTAATCTACTCTCCCTAGCTGAAGCCACGCTTTGAATTGCAATCTGGAAAGCAAAAACAACGATATGGTAGGTCAGCAAGTGGTATTCTTCTTCAAAACAGACACTATTTATACTGAAAAACGCGAAAAAATAGCTTCAAGCTTCAGCCAGAGTTTTTTTACCTCGTAAAGTTGTTCCCTGATTGCAAAGGCAACAGCAGGCTTCAGAGAGAAAAAGAAACCAAAACCACTTGTATCAAAATGTTTGAAATCGAGCTTCACTTGATTACATAATAAAAGGTAAAAGATTAAGTTATCTTACTCCAACTTCAGGATCTTCAACACCTAAATCCTTGCACAAGGTTCTTGCAAATTCCTCAGGATCACTCTCAAAATTGTTTAGGTCCTGCAAACCGGAAATCAAGCTGCATTGAGGATAAAGCTACAAAAATCACGGTTGAAATTTTTCAAGATCACCAAGTATTCTCACCCACAAGAACTGATCTTTGATAAGGGTATGGTTAACTCGGAGATCAAGCTGAAAAAGAAAAGGAAAGATAGCTGATCAGCTTAATCATGGACAAAAGAAAGAGTGATAAGAAGGATATCTTGTTTCATAAAACCTTGATTGGTATGATTTTTTCACCAGTGTACATGTCTTGTCCTTCGTATGATCTAAAGTCTGAGAGCTGAGACTGATAAAGCAGGAAAATAACCAATATAAGCAAAGTGATTTCTGAAGAAAGTATTACAATCCTTACAAAATAACTGAGGCAAGAATACATCACACAAGCAGTCCTAGAGATATACATCCCATAGTGAAATTCTATAAACTGGCCTCTTCTTTGAGTAAAACCTAAAGATTTAGAAACAATAAGTCGAACGCCTTAATGAGAATGTAATCTTAAATGCTCAATTATATCTTAAATGCTCAATTATATCATCTGAGAATGTAAGCATAAGTGGTAACACCTTAAATGTTCGATTTATCATCTCTATGACAGGTAAAAGAGCTAACAACATAAACAGAGCAAAAAAAAAAAAAGAGCTTTAAACGGATCAGTGTGATCTAGTTAGAAAACAACCTGAATAGATTGGGCAATCTGAGTGACAAACGCAGGTGGTAGTTTCAAGTCTTTAACAGTTCTTTTGGCAAAGACAACGACCTCGTTATCCGGGTCTTAACCCAAAACCAAAACACAATCAGTGAAACATATACAACAAAATACGAGAAGATGAAAATTTTTTTAGGATTTTTGAGAGAGCAACCTGAAGGGTTCCAAGTGAAAGCATCTTTATAACGCTGACCTTCGAATTGAATGTCCAGACGAATTGGTACCAAATTTTCAGCTGTGGGCCTAGCTCCGACCATGGATATTCATGGAGTTTAGCAGAAAACATTCAGGACCCAAAATACATTCAATTTCAAACAAATCAATCGAAGAAGAAGAAGTAGAAGAAGAGACGAAACTCACATCCTGAACTTGATGGGACCTTTCCAACCAGTAAACCCTAAAGCCTTCATCCTTAAACCTTAACCTTTCTCCCAATTTCACGAATTGAGTTTTCAAGGAAGAGAGAGCGAGGGGGGGAATTTCAATTTCTGTATCTTTTCCGGCGCTATCGTTAACAGTTTTATTTATTTATTTTAGTTTATTTCAGAATCCCCCGTATATTCTGATGTCTTATACATTTCACCCCTAACTATTTTGTGGGATTTGGGCTTTAGAGGGGCTCTCAAGGCAGCAATTATTGGGCTTTTAACGGGCTTTATCATTAAAAATGTAAATCGGTGAAAACTGAATAAAGACGAGCCGGCACATCAAAGAGAATCATTCATACTCTTGTCCAATTCGATGTTCGTGCTCCCCAACAACGTTTGTGTTTATTTTTTCTTCATGGTCATGAACACATTCGAAAAAAACACGATTACAAACATGTAAAAAAATCATTAGATTCATCACCTTTATACAGAACAAAAAAAAAGAAGTCTTGGATATTGTGATTTATTTATAAGAAAAAACACACTCAAAGGTGTCAAATAAATAAATATATGCATCAATTCTCCAACTTCTATAAGGCCTTTGTTGCAATATGCAGCAAGAGCTCCGTCCCTCATCAAGTCTCTTCCTCAATGCCTAAATCTCTCATCTCTCAAAACTATGGAAAAACAAAGCCATGAAACGATCCATGTTTCAACACCTTTCAGGTCTCGTGATCTTTAGTCTTCTCACCGTTTCCAGAAACATACTGAACAGAAAACATCAATTCAAATCAGAGATTAATAGCTACAAGATTAGGAAAATTTATTGATATATCAGATGGAGATATATGACTCTTACTCCCATGGAATATCTCCGACCATCATCCAATCTCCATCCTTGTCTTGATATGTCAAAACATGGTTTTTTCTGTCACGATTACCGCCTGTTAGAACCAAAGACAATGTTATGGATATTCTTCAAAGTGTTCAAGTTTAGTTTAATGTCTTTTTTTTTTCAGAATTATGTGATGTTAATTACTTACAGATGATTGCAGTATCAAACATGTGAGAGAGATTTTCTAATAGACTCTCGTAGCCTGAGAAGGCGCAAAGGTCGAGTTTTCTCCCAATGGGAACACCTTCCATATAAACCTTAACAAAGAGAGATGTGTCGTCACCATAAGAAAGAATACGACGACCCTTTAATGTGTCTCTTAATAGAGGCTTTATAGGTGGCCAGTTTTGTCTTGTGTCTCTGTTAAAGAAAATATTAAAACACAGAAATGTGAACAAACAAAAAACAGAGCAAAAACAGAGTAGTGATGGAAAAAAGACCTTTGTGGAGAAGTAGAGGCAAAGGTGAGACTAAGGGAAAGATTAACGGAAGATTCTGAATGACAAGGTTTAGTACTGTCGACAGAAGATGAGGAAAATGAAGAACAAGAGTTTGAAACCTCCATTGATGAGACCGTAAAGCTGCAATCTCACCTACATGCTTCCTTCTCTTCTCTCTTGAGAGTGCTCTTCATGTTTCTCTCTTTCTATTTCTCTGTGTTTAGTAAACGATAAGAGAGACTCGTAGGTGATTCGATTGCATAGATTCGATTTTTAAATGATTTAATAACCTTTCTTTTTTTAATATAAATAAATATTAGAAACAAAGGGTTCCCCACATTTAACTATGAACTTTCAACCTTCTAAATATGAACACACATTAATTTTTGAAAACCACCGTAACAATTACCCGATTGGATACTTAGTTCAAATGTTTAGATCTTTGGAGTTTGTTTGTAGTAAAATATGAAATTATGGTTGTGAGATTTGTTTACATGTAAGATTCGAAGTTTCCTTAAAAAGGAGGAATCCAATGAAAGTATGTCCAAATGATGTTGGAGCTAAAATGTCAAGGCTTTGATTTTAACTTCTCAACTGCTCAAATTCTTTAATTAGGAGAGATAAGAGCCAAATAGCTTTATTGTCTAGCCTTAAACAGAAACTGAGCATCACATCACTTTCACATTCTTACATCAATATTTGAAAACTAAATCTACAGACTATGAAGGTTGGTGATCAATTTTAGACCCTTCTGTTGATAAGAAAACTCAATTGTCTCTATGACATATTAATGTTACAGACCATGGAAAATTGTATAACCAATAAAAAAAAAGGAGACTTGAAAGTTTTGTGTATATTGTTTTTGTGGAGCAGACAGTGTTCTTTTCTTTAACTATACGTTTCCTGTTAATGTCTCTTTTAGCTTTATGGATTGTCTCTCTTAGGAGCCCAATCTTTATTTTTCTTTTATTTTAAAATATAATTCATTGATTTATGACAACTAAAAAATAAAAAGTAGACCTATATTGTTACATCACATTTTGCTCATTGGCTGTATTTGATAATAGTATCGGATTCTAGAATCATCATGGGAAGTGTATAAGTGTATTCTATTTACTTTGTTATAAAGCCTACCTTGGATGCTGGATCGATAAGACTCCTATGAGCTATTATACGACCTGTCTTTGGACATGCATGTCTGTTCTCTAGGGATCCTTCTTCTGAGAATTTCGATATAATTAACTTTATCATGTCTAGTAGTCTAATGATGAATGTCTAATCCTCTTCAATCTTATAATATTAACTGAGTATAGTTAGATGAATGTTTAATCCTATAATGTACTCAATTATTTATTTTTCTTATACAATATGGCCTACGAGTTAAAAAGAGTTTTGTAATTTAATTTCGTTGAAATAAGTAATTAAGAATCAAAAATAATAATCAATATCCTTTGTTTCTTTTCTCATAAAGATATCCAAAATTGCCCTAACTCTTAATATATTAGCACCGAACATGCGAAGAAGAAGATAAAAAAAAAAGAAATCACCTGGTTTTTTAGCTTGATTACTTCTAACCATCGTAAATTAGACGTTTTGTTGAAGTAATTAGCATAGAGAAGCATGCAATAGTATTGTGTCAAAAAGTTATAGCAAGAGAGATCATTATTATGATATGTACTCCTAAATTAACGTGGCATGTTCATGCATAGACAAAGATGCAATCATATCTCCACGTTTGCGTCCAGCTTCATATTATCAATATTAATGTATAGTCCTACAAACAAAATGAATATCTACTACTTATGAAAATCAATTATTTGGACAGTACTTCGTCTAAAAGTCACATCAAATGATTTTAGCTGAGTTTAAGGCATATTGTTGTCCCTAACACAAACTCATGAGTTATGATCCCATTTGAAAAAGAAAACAAACTAATACTAGAGCACGAAATAAAAGGTTATATATTATGTGTTAAATAATACTAGGCGAAAATAAATAAATAAATAAAAGGTTATATATTATGTGTTAAATAATACTAGGCGAAAATAAATAAATAAATAAAAGGTTATATATTATGTGTTAGTCCTGAATCTTGAAAGATGTATATGTTCTTAGTTCTACATATCTTGTTAGAGCGCTGAAGAAGGATATTTTCAAATGTATTAGCTGCAATACCAGGTCATGTTTAGTAGCATTGCAACATTTCTTTTTGCTATCTATCGCGCATATTATTTTGAACTAAAATATAAATGATTATCAATGTTTTTTTTTTAAATGTTAAATGTTAGATGTTAAGCAGACGATAATCCAATGCCTAATGTCTAAAACACATAATCGAAACATATGCGATTTTAGTCGGTTCATGTTTATAATTCGTAATATGTAATTTTGTGGATTAACAACAATTAAAAAAAAATCTTATAAAAAAAATTAAAAATTCAAAACATTAGTTAGCTGTCTTCATAAAAAAAAAGGTTAAAAAGAATAAAGTTTTTCAAACAAGGTAATAACTACATGATGAGTTTGTGCATGCCTCCATGCAAATAGATAGACACATATAGTTGTGCCTCTGATCTTGTCTGCAAGTACAATTGTATTGTTGTAGACAGTAATAATTGTCGTAAAACCACACGCTCTGCAATAAAAGGTGATTTCCATAAGAAATCATGAACAAAGACTTAAAAAGCAAAACAGAGCAATCAATTAATAAGTTCAATCGGGTATAGTGGAAAAAGAAAACGGAGATACATTATATACGCGCTGCAGGTTACGACCATTGAATTGAAACTATTGCATTTGTGGTCTTTTTTTTTTTTTTTTTTTTTTTGATAAATATGCATTTGTGGTCTTATATGAACCTACGTGTTCTTTTATAAGCCAACCAAAACTTTTCTCACTTATCGTCGACGAAAACAAGTTGCAGAGTTATATGGCGATGATTAGTAGTTTCAGACTTGAGTGGTCCCTTATTCTCTTAAAAAGTTAGAAGAGAAGCAATTTCCATTGGTTTGATATTCTCTTTTAACATCTTAACTCTCTACCCTTGTCCTCAGCAAAATCTCAAAAGACAAATATATTGATGTCTCTTCAACGACCCAATGGAAACTCAAGTTCTTCTTCATTCCCCAAGAAGCACAAAACTGGTAGTTTTTTTGGTTTGTTTTCACAAGTCTAATAGTTGTTTTCTGAAAGATTTGTAATAAAAAAAATGGTTTTGAGAAATTTGGTTTATATAATTTTCAGAGGAGAGTGATGAGGAGTTGTTGATGGTTCCTGACATGGAAGCAGCTGGATCAACAGGTGTTCAAAGCAGTAGCGCCGACGATGGAGTCAATAATCCGGAACTTGACCCGGCCCAAAACGGAAACTCAGCCACCAAGCGCCGCCGTGGACGAAACCCAGTCGATAAAGAGTACAGAAGCCTCAAAAGGTAAATAAATAGTGAGCTTTTTACTAAAGTTGTGTAAGTAAATGTCAGGTAGGTCCCACATGTTCTATGTGAGTGAGCGAAACGAAGCCTCTGGAGAATTGTTTTCGTAGAGACCAAGCTGCTATATATATATATATATATATTTCTTAAAAGAAGAGATCACATTTAATTACTTTTCAAGGATTTTAAGAGAAATTTAAAGAACAGAATTCGAAGCAATGGCTAATTTTGGTGAAGGGAGAAGAAGTGGAGGCGGAGGGATGTTGCCGCTGCTAGCTCTTAGCGCCGTCGCGGAGTATTATAGACTGCCATGGAAACCGCCGGTGACGGCGAGTCTTCTAGCCGCGAACACTCTCGTCTATCTCAGGCCAGCGTTTATCGATCCCCTTATTCCTCACATCAGTGAGGTCTGGTTCAATCCTCACCTCATCCTGAAGGTAAACCAATCCTAATTTCGTTTTCGAGAAGATAAATCAATTGCAATTTCGCCGATGTCAATCTGGAATTAGATTCTCTGTTTGTATTTCCTGGAAAAAAAATTGTATCAATTTCTGGAGAAATTTGGGATTTTATTCTTCGAGAAAGTACCTTGACCTAATCTCATGGCGTTTCTGATTGCAAGATCCTCAATTTGCAAATAAATAAATAAAGACTTAAATCAACTTTGATTTCAACCTATGCATTGATCTTTCTCGATTAGTTCCACTCTCTGTTAACTTTTTTTTTTGTGTGTCTTTTGTTAAACAGCACAAGGACTTGAAACGTTTATTTCTATCAGCGTTCTACCATCTCAATGAGCCTCACTTAGTTTACAACATGATGTCTCTTCTATGGAAAGGTATTAAGCTCGAGACATCTATGGGAAGCAGTGAGTTTGCTTCAATGGTCTTTACACTTATTGGTATGTCCCAAGGAGTCACGTTGTTGTTAGCCAAATCGCTTCTTGTCTTCTTTGACTACAGAAGACCTTATTACCATGAGTACGCTGTTGGATTCTCGGGTGTCCTCTTTGCTATGAAAGTTGTTCTCAATGCTCAGGCTGAGGATTACTCCAGTGTTTATGGTATCTTAGTCCCAACAAAGTATGCTGCTTGGGCAGAACTGATTCTAGTGCAGATGTTTGTACCAAACGCCTCGTTTCTCGGGCATTTAGGTGGAATCCTTGCTGGTATTCTTTATATGAAGCTGAAAGGTTCTTACTCAGGCTCAGATCCAGTCACTGTGGCGGTTAGAGGTGTAACTCGAGTGGTGACGTGGCCATTGAGGTTTCTGAACAGTTTGGTTAGGTCTCGGAGAAGGAGGATTTCAGGGAGAGGAAGAGTGGGAAGAGGCCAGACTGGAATAGCAGGACCTGGTATCTGGAGATGCCAGTCGTGTACATATGACAATTCTGGTTGGCTAAGTGTTTGTGAGATGTGTGGCTCTGGACGGGCTAGAGGAAACGAATGGTCAGTGAATCAGGGACCGGCACTGTCTTCTTCTAACGATCTCCCTTTAGATGAGCTGCGCCGTCGAAGAGTAGAAAGGTTTAGTTGATCTCTGGAGCCATTCTTAGAGCTAAGGACTGTGAATGAAGCTTTGATGTATTATTCATTGCATTAGCATATGATTAGAAGAGCTACTGGTAGTTTTTTCAACCTGTTTCTTCAATCTGTATTCTCTTTTGTTGTTGAAGATTTGGTTTTACATGAATTGATCATTGATGATTTTGCAAAGATAATGTAAAAAAGAAACATTTTTTGGTGTAATTGTTTTGTGTATAATACACCAAATTTTGTTTAAATATTATCAAGCACGACATAAAATTAAGGTATTGTAAATGGACAAATTGATTAATAATCTAAGCACTTTTCTTCCTTTTGCCTCCTTGCTTGATTCGCTCTGAACTTGGAACATAGGAGCACACAACCGGATAACGAAATTTGTCGGTAGATTGTCCGAGATCCACATCTTTGAAATATCCATCCCCTCCATTGATTTAACCTATGTTGCGAGTAGTATTCGTTACACCTCTGTCATTATCAAAAACCACATCAACTTTCTTCTCTTCGTCAATGAAAAAACTCTTATCCGTATATAGAAATTGAAAACCAGAGAGTGGTTTCATATCCACGGCTAAGAACACCTTGCTCCATAACACCGCTTCAGGCTCAATCTTAGTCGTAATCCAAATCTCCATGTATAATGTATCCGAATGCTGAAATAACACAGCAAGTTGCTCTTCTCTAACACTTGAAAGAGTCACAGTACCTGCCATCCTATAGTGAAACGGCAGAGGAAGACGCGGCCTAAATCTTTCCGATGTAAAATCAAAACAGATAAAGAAGTTTAGAATATATATAGCCTTATCGCTGATTCTTACATACTTGTCTCGAGCAAACCAATAATTATTTCCCTTGAGAGACACGCCACGTGCATAAACCACTATATACCAGTAGGAAGTGACATCAAGAACCCTCCATGAATTAGAGTTTAACTCGTACATTTCATACTGACAACAAATTTTCCTCTGCCAGAATCAACAAATCTCAAAACTTTGTAGTTGCGGTGTGATTTGCGCTTGTCGTATCCTCTAGCATAGATATACCATTCTAATCTAGGGTGAGGACTTGTGGGTTTGAGCCACAAGGTTTGGCCCAAATACGGGTTCCAAACCACGAACTTAGTGTAGTCTTTTGTGATGCATAAAAATATACCATCGCAGTGATAGACTCTAGATACATCGACCCGATCTGAATCTTGTAGGCTAACAAGTTTAGCTTGATGGTTTATAGATGGTTTTAAATGTATCAGTTTGTTTTTTTTTTTTTTTTCCTTATGGGAAAACCATGATTGAATTGTAATGTAGATTAGTCGGCTTAGAACAATGTTGACTTGTTCCTTTTTAATGTGTTCAGTTCTTCTTATCATGAATGATTACAGATTGTGTGTATTCTATATTTTCTATCCCATGCATTTACATTGATATGTGTAAAAGTGGTCTATCTTTAAGAAGGTAGGACATCAAATGCTCATTTTCCAGGAGACAGATTCAAGTGCTCGCAAAATTAGGAGAAACGGACAAAACAGAGATGACAACAATGGCCTAGTGTAAGCAGTTCATATCTGTGAAGTAGAGATGCGATATGGTTGGAAGTTAAGTAACTGATAGTCTATAAATGGAAAAGGTGCGAGGTATATGCCCACCCTGGAATTGGTATGTCCTCCTCATTCTCCTTTTACCTATTATTAGCACTTTCCACATTATTAGTTCTCTGTTTTTCCCTTTTATATACTCTCTTCTTGAAGATTGATACTGTTTATGAAAATCAGTAACAGAAGAGAATAAATTCTGGTTCCTTTTCCCTTCCATTCAGGTCTCATTCCTCGCTTGGCAATGCGACTGAGCGAGCAGCCAAAGCATTATTGAAGGTTGAAGCATTGCCTTTGTTTCTCGACCAATCATCAAGCCGTAAGTAGATCTCGACTAGGATGGCTTGCACCAATGTTACAGGGAATTGCCCGGCTCCTATGAAGGCAACCTCTAATGGAGCCTTCCAAAACGAAAGCCCTCTTGATTTCGCGCTTCCTCTCATCATCCTACAGATCGTCTTGGTGGTTGTGTTTACAAGGCTCTTAGCTTACTTGCTTAAACCTCTCAAACAGCCCCGTGTCATTGCTGAGATCATTGTATGTTTCCTTCAATCTCTTTGTATTTTTCTTTATCTTTCTGGTGATAATCACATAGCAAAAGAGACTAAAAATGGATGGTTGTGTAGGGAGGGATACTGCTTGGACCTACTGCACTGGGACGAAGCAAGGCGTATCTTGACACCATCTTCCCAAAGAAGAGCTTGACTGTTTTAGACACGCTCGCCAACATCGGTCTTCTGTTTTTCTTGTTCCTAGTTGGGCTTGAGCTTGACTTTGCAGCGATCAAGAAAACGGGAAAGAAATCACTATTCATAGCTCTAGCTGGGATCTCACTTCCTTTTATAATGGGTGTAGGCACATCTTTTGTTCTGAGTTCCACCATAAGCAAAGGAGTCAATCAGCTTCCTTTTATAGTCTTCATGGGTGTTGCCTTATCAATCACTGCCTTCCCTGTGCTTGCTCGTATCTTAGCTGAGCTAAAGCTTCTGACTACTGACATTGGACGTATGGCGATGTCTGCAGCGGGAGTGAACGATATTGCAGCTTGGATACTCCTTGCGCTTGCTATTGCTCTCTCGGGAGATGGGAGTTCTCCTCTTATATCTCTTTGGGTTCTTCTCAGTGGATCTGGATTTGTGATCTTTGCAATTGTGGCAGTCAAACCTCTGCTTGCTTATATGGCTAGACGATGTCCTGAGGGAGAGCCTGTGAAAGAACTCTATGTCTGTGTCACTCTAACCTTGGTTTTAGCAGCAAGCTTTCTGACGGACACTATTGGGATACATGCACTGTTCGGGGCGTTTGTTATAGGCATAGTAACTCCTAAAGAAGGACCCTTTTCCAGGATTATGACTGAGAAGATAGAGGATCTTGTCTCGGGGCTTCTTCTACCGCTGTATTTTGCGTCTAGCGGTCTCAAAACCGATGTAACAACGATCAGGGGAGCTCAGTCATGGGGACTTCTATGTCTTGTTATTGTCACTACTTGTTTCGGGAAGATTGTAGGAACTGTTGGTGCCTCGCTGCTCTGCAAGGTTCCTTTCAGAGAAGCTTGTGCACTTGGAGTCCTTATGAACACCAAAGGTTTAGTGGAGCTCATTGTTCTTAACATTGGCAAGGACCGGAAGGTAGATTCTTGAAAGCCAAGATTTATATAAATTGTTAAATAAAAACAGTGATCTCTAATTTAACGCTTTTTTTTTTTTAACGAGCAGGTACTGAATGATCAAGTGTTTGCGGTCTTAGTCCTGATGGCATTGTTCACAACCTTCATCACAACTCCGATTTTGATGGCGATTTACAAGCCTGCAAGAAAAGGAGCACCATACAAGCACAGAAGAATCCAAAGAAAAGATCATGATTCCGAGCTACGAATACTTGCTTGCTTCCACAGTACCCGCAACATCCCCACATTGATCAATCTAATCGAGTCATCAAGAGGAACAGGCAAAGGAGGACGCCTCTGCGTCTACGCAATGCATCTAATGGAGCTTTCTGAACGATCTTCAGCGATCGCGATGGTTCACAAAGCTCGAAACAACGGACTCCCAATCTGGAACAAGATCGAGAGATCAACAGACCAAATGGTAGTTGCCTTTGAAGCTTACCAGCATCTAAGAGCCGTAGCGGTTAGACCAATGACTGCAATCTCTGGCCTCAGAAGCATCCACAAAGACATATGCACAAGCGCGCATCAGAAACGAGTAGCGATGATTCTGCTTCCGTTTCACAAGCATCAAAGAGCAGACGGAGCGATGGAGTCGATAGGACATGACTTCCATGAAGTGAACCTAAGGGTCTTACAACGAGCTCCTTGCTCAGTTGGGATTCTTGTGGACAGAGGACTCGGAGGGAGCTCACAAGTCGTAGCAAGCGAAGTGGCTTATAAAGTGGTGGTTCCGTTCTTCGGAGGTCTTGATGATAGAGAAGCTTTAGCGTATGGAATGCAAATGGTGGAGCATCCAGGAATCACATTAACAGTTCTAAAATTCGTAGCTGCGAAAGGGACATTGAAGAAATTCGAAGGTGAACACAACGAGAAGGAGACGAAAGAGAAAGAGATAGACGAAGAGTTTTTGAGGGAGTTGTTGAATGATCCAAGAGGAAAGGAGTCTTTGGGTTACGAGGAGAGAGTGGTTGAGAGCAAAGAAGATATCAATGCGATGCTTAAAGCGGCGGGAAAATGTAATCTCTTCGTTGTTGGGAGAAATGGGGCGGTTGTGTCGTTGGCTAACAGTACGGATTGTCCGGAGTTAGGACCAGTTGGACGTTTGTTGTCGTCGTCGGAGTTTTCTACCACCTCGTCGGTGCTCGTCATTCAGGGATATGATCCAGCTGCGGATACGAGGCCGCTCGTAGAGGAAGATGCTAGTTACGAAGAGTCTTCCAAAGATATTTCTGACACAGCCGTCTGATCCGATCTAGTCAGTTTATTACAAAGCTAACTAAACAAAAAAAAAAAAAACCAAAAATGTCTCTCTTATTTTTTGTCTTACGAAATATTTTAGTTTCTTTTTGGTTGGGTTGGGATTTGGAGTGTCTCCATTGTTTTTTTGTTTTTGTTTTTTTTGGTGTATTTCCTCTAAAATAATGGCTGCCATTAGATTTATGGGCATGAAAATCGACCTCAAATTTCTTAAACCAGAACCAAATCACCAAATATCTTTTAAAAACCGATTAATAATGTTATTTTTATACTGAACAAATTGAATTGAAACTTAATTAAGTCCCAACGTAAATATTATAAAGTCCCAACTAATCATTATCTTACAAGTATATCCTCTTTGACTATACGTTTGAAGGCCTCATGCTGAATTATAAATGTAAAATATCCTCGAGTCGAGTCATAGATGAAAAGAAGCTCCAATTTCATTTGGCTATTTGCAAGGTTTAATTTATCAATTGACTTTAGATTAAGACAGGCATGTGGTGTTTGGAGATATATTTCCACATTTAGTTATGGTTTTGACCCGCATTATTTTATTTCTGTCGTACTAAGATAAAACAAACGACCAATCTTATTTTTCTAATAAATAAACAAAAGTTTAATTTCTAAATAACAAAAATCAAAACCAAAAACGAATCGACATTAAGGTTAATCTCTAATTAATTAAGGATTCTATTTCAGGATCGGTAGTATCAGAGGCGGACCCATGTGTAGTGGAATGGGGTCAGCTGACCCCACAAAAAAAAAAAAAAATTCTATGTATAGAAAATTTTTTTTTTGGTTGAAAATCAACTTTGAACTCATGAAACTTTAGGTTTTTTTATCCCATTTACTTTTTGAATCCATTAACTTACTTTTAAAAAAATTCTAGCAATTGCAAGATCCAAAACCCATTTTGTTTTTGACCCGGTAAAAAAATTTTTTGGGTCCGCCACTGGGTAGTATAATACATGATCCATATATAACTTAAGGCAAGAGTTGAGGGCTCAATAATGTGAAGTCCATATGATTATATCTGACCTACCTTGAACTCCAAGCTACACAATTGGAAGAAACAAACAATCTTGAGGTCCTACTAATCAAGTTGATACTTTTGTCCAGACCTTCAAGCTCTGTTTAGGACTTAGATCTTGATGGAAAAAAAACAACAATCTTCAAGCTCTATTTAAGAGGCTTTGTTCAAAACTTTAGAAACAAACAATCTTGATGAAAAAAAATAAAATCAAGTTGATACTTTTGTCCAGACCTTCAAGCTCTGTTTAAGACTTTAGATCGATCAAATTCAACAATGAAATAGCATATTCACATACCTTTTGTGATCATTTGCTCATCTGTAGAACAAAAGCAAACAACGTTTTTCGTCAGTTTTTTATATACGGTATAATGATAACATAATAGGCTTTCCAAACTTGGCATATCTTAAAAAAAAAAAAAACCAGCATATTATTAATGTGGAATATCAATATTTAATGATAAAGTCTTAAAACTGTCATATTAATTTCAAGAAACAGAAATGTAGACAAAATTGACAAATAATGAAAACTGATTAATCATAATCTTTTGAAGTAATGAATAACAATTTATACATTATTTAGCAAATTGTATTCATTTGTATGAATTTAATGGAGTATGGAGAGCGTAAAATGGTCTCCTTAAGAAAATTTTACGTTCCATTTGAAATATGATGGAAATTATAGAAGAAAAAAATTTGAAATTTAATATGATTTTAAATATGCATATGATTTATATATTACATCTTTCAACATTAGAATCATCTGTTATTCAGAAACAAATGAAAACATGTATCACCAGAGACAAAAACCTTTGTTCAAGTAGAACATTGTTCACCCAGGTAGAATTTCTAGAAGAGAGAAAGAAAATTGAGAATGCTATTGCTCATCTACAATTTGTTAGCGTTTTGAAAAGGGGTAATACATTGGAAACCGTGTATGTATATTTATTTCACCAATTATCTATCATACCCAAGAACTTGATCTATTATACGCCAGCAAAAACTACTAACTCATGCGTAGGTGTGGAATCATCTATTATTCAGAAATAATATGAATAAAAGTTTATTCATCAATCATCTCTTTCATATAAGCGTTTATTTATTTTACCTTTTGTCAAGGGATCTATGACGAGGACTGCAAAGCAATCAAAATATGTATTAGTAAAAGCAACATCTATAGAAGTAAGCAGAAAAAATTGATTTGTATGACTCTCTTGCAAAAAAATGTGTGAAAGTAATTGAAATCTCAAACAAATCTCTATATTTTTCTATGGTCAAACTATCAAATCAAGTACATGTTTGATCAACACAAACTAAAGTGTATCTAGTCAATATGTTGAGCTAGTGCAATATATGTACTTCTAAGATGCTGCTTTTGGTGGCAAGATTTCAATTAAAAAAGCTTTGAAGTCATGAGTACAACGCTACAAACGCACAAAAAAAAATTATTTAGATGAAATATGCATATAAAAGTACATATTTCCTGGAGATTTCTTTAAGCAAACAACCCCAAACACATCAAATTAAATCGTTTGTAACAAAAAAAAATGAGACATAAGGATTTTTCTTTCTTAGAACATGGTTAGACATTCAACATGATTCTATACGTTTTTTTGAACCTACATGATAAGATCGTAATAAACTGAAAATTTTATTGACTTTCTATAGTCGGTCACGGAGAAAACCAGTTTATCACCGGTAAAAGATGAACTTTCAAATCTAAACATAGAAAACCACATTTCTATAAATCAGCCTGCTTCAATGTGATATACTTTTTGGAGATTTTTTGCGTATTTTGTTTCTTCAAAATTTCTTATACAACTTTCAATTCACTATCAAAATCTTCTGATTTTCACTTGTTGGCAGATAACATCATGTATAACAAAAATTGCAGAACTCATGAAAATCAGTTTCTACGAGTTTGGCCAATGAATATCCTATTTGCACAAGTCTTTTAACGATGACATATTGAACTATGGAATCCTAGATTTTACAAGAATTAGAAAATATGTATTAAAATATCTACTATATATTACAAGAGATGTTTTGGAAAAATAATCTTAAAATACATACTTATTATATTCATCGCTATTATAAAATTAGTTAGATCACAATGAATAGCTTAAATCGATTTAGAGAGATTATATTTGACATACTTTTCTTAATCATGCTTACACCAACATTTTACTGTTTTTTTTTTAAATAAACGAAAATATGGAAACATAATGATTCTCTCAAGATCAGTTTTGGAGCTCAAAAAGAATCTCGAGTCTTGAATCATTTTCAATGGCTCATCAAAGACCATGTTACATTTTCTTGGTAGTCATCAACGACATGTGAGAGGCCATTACCTCAAATTATTCACTAGAAAAAACAGAGTACATATGATCTTCTGATTTGATTTGTTTGTTTAAGAGTTCATGACAAAAATTCATTTGAAAATCTGCATAAAATGAGAATAAGAATAATGAATCTGTAATCCAATCAAACATGTTCCCAATCAGTTTAACAAGAACAAATGATCCTAATTTAGACCCCCAAAAAAATGATCAGAATCAAATCAAAAGTCAGAAAAATTGGTTGCATATTACATCAAATCAAATCAATCTTACATCAAACATCTAAAGTCAATCACAAAGTGGTTCCAGATTTGTCTACACAAAAATCTCAAAAGGCTCAAGATTTACTTCAGAGCAATTTGAACAAACGGCATACCAAAAGAAATTAGATAATGTCGAGTTTCTTTTGGAATATTCGTGGTTTCAACAAATCAACAAAGCATGATGTAGTTGGAGATTGGATCAAAAAGGGTATGATGCAGTTCGGGGGTCTAATGGAGACTCGGGTTAAGGAAAATAAGGCAGAGAGGATTGTTTCAAAGGTATTTAAGGATTGGTCAGTCTTGTCAAACTATGACTCTCATAGGTTGGGAAGAATATGGGTGGTTTGGAGCCCACTGGTGAGGCTTACTCCATGTTTTACAAGTGGGCAAATGATCACTTGTTCGGTTCTCTTAAATGGTTCCGATGAGGAGTTATTTTGCTCTTTCGTTTATGCTTCTAATTTTGTGGAAGAGCGCAAAATATTATGGGAAGATTTACAATATCATCAAAACTCCCCATTGTTTAGAAATAAACCTTGGATGATTTTTGGAGATTTTAATGAGATCACTGATATACAAGAACACTCAAATTATGAGACAGCTCCATCTGTTACACCGGGAATGAGAGATTTCCAAGAAGTAATAAGATATTGTTCTTTCTCGGAGATTACTACACATGGTCCGCAATTCACATGGTGCAACAAGCGAGAAGAAGACTTGATTTGCAAGAAGCTAGATCGTGTTCTAGTAAAATGATTCATGGTTACTTTCGTATCCTCAGTCGCATTGTTATTTTGAAGCTGGAGGTTGCTCTGATCATATGCGATGTCACATCCAGATTGTACAACAGATAAACAGGCCAAGAAAGCCTTTCAAATTCGCAAATGGTCTAGCAACATTACCTGGATTTTACCTCTTATACAGAATTTCTGGTCGGAAACAGAAGCACTAAGAACTTCAACATCAGCGCTACACCGTCTTTGCAAAAAACTTAAAGGGTTGAAACCGCATATACGAGCTTTGAGTAAACAAAAACTTGGAGATATTCAGAAAAAAAAACAAGACAAGCGTATGAGGATTTTTGTGAATGTCAGACAAGGACAATGTCCAACCAGTCTCAAGATCTAATGGTGGCTGAAGCTCATGCTTATAATAAATGGAAGCACTTGTCAGACTTGGAGGAGAGGTTTCTGCGTCAAAGATCGAAACTGCATTGGTTACAAGTTGGTGATGGTAACAATCGGTATTTTCATCAAGTTGCAAAACAACGGCACCTTTAGAACTCGATACGATATATAAAAATGGACGACGGTACGGTGGTAGAAACACAAAACGAGATTAAGATAGAGGCTGAAACTTATTTTCACTCTTTCTTAACACAATCAGACCCGGAATGTATTGGAGTTGAAGAGGAGGGGCTGCATGAGCTTTTGGGATTTGTTTGTGCTGAGGAAGATAAAGCTAGACTGATAAAAGAAGTTACGGGGGAAAAGTGAAAAAGGTCTTATTTGCTATGCCGGGAAATAAAGCTCCAAGGCCAGATGGTTTTACTTGTGAATTCTTCAAGGAAGCTTGGGAAATTATTGGGAAAGATGTGGTTGTGGCGGTTCAATCTTTTTTTGCGAAAGGATTTTTACCAAAGGGCTTAAACACTACTATTTTGGCACTCATTCCAAAGAAATCTCAATCAGAATCCCTGAAAGATTATCGGCCAATCTCATGCTGCAATGTTATATAAAAAGTTATCTCAAAGATCTTGGCGAATCGATTGAAGCAGTTATTACTTAAATTTATATCTCACAACCAATCAGCCTTTGTAAAGGACCGTCTCATTATGGAGAATGTTTTATTAGCTTCAGAACTGGTAAAGAATTATCATAAAGACACGATCTCAGCTAGATGTGCGGTGAAAATTGATATATCCAAAGCTTTTGATTCAGTTCAATGGCATTTTCTCTTATCCACTTTAAAGGTGTTGGGGTTTCCTGAAACGTATATTCACTGGCTTAAACTATGCTTCACCACAGCTTCGTTTTCAGTCCAAGTGAATGGGGAATTGGCTGGTTTTTTCAGAAGTAAAAGAGGTCTCCATCAAGGTTGTTTCTTATCTCCTTATCTCTTTGTAATCTGTATGCATGTATTATCAAAAATGTTGGACAAAGCAGCAAAGGAGAGACGATTTGGATATCATCCATATTGTTAGAATCTTCGACTCACACACTTATGTTTTGCGGATGACTTGTTGGTTTTTTCGGATGGGAAGAAACAATCTGTAGCATGTATTCTTCAAGTTTTCAAGGATTTCGCTGCCGCCTCAGGTTTGAAGATAAGTCTAGAAAAATCAACTCTCTTTATGGCGGGGGTTTCAGATGGAGTCAAGGATGATATTTTACAGAGCTTTCCATTTGATAGTGGCTCATTACCTGTGAGATATTTGGGTATACCTCTTTTGACAAAGAAAATGACAGTTCAAGACTATACACCTTTGATAGAGAAGATTCAATCAAGAATAAGCAGTTGGACTGCAAGGTACCTCTCATTTGCTGGTAGATTACAACTTATTGCTTCAGTAATCCATAGTCTCACAAACTTTTGGATATCTGCTTTTCGGCTCCCTCGATCTTGTATTGAAGAAATAGACAAACTTTGTGCTTCATTTTTGTGGTCTGGGCCAGAACTAAATCCAAAAAAGTGAAGGTTGCTTGGATAGATGTATGTAAGCCGAAAGAAGAGGGAGGTTTGGGATTAAGATCGATTTCAGAAGCTAATACGGTTAGTTGCTTGAAACTTATATGGCGAATCCAATCAGCAAACGGTTCACTTTGGGTAAATTGGGTTCAACAGTACTAAATACGAAAAGGCTCTATATGGTCAGTTAAAGAAACATCTTCTCTTAGCTCATGGACATGGAAGAAGCTTTTGAAACTTAGAGACTTGGCAGCATCTCTAAGTAAAAAGGAAGTTTATAATGGAGCATTGACCTCTTTTTGGTATGATAATTGGTCTCGACTAGGTAGACTTATTGATCTTACAGGACCACGGGGTACTAAAGATATGGGAATACCTATGGATTCTACTATGGAGAATGTACTGGCAACACATAGAACTCGGCGTCATCGAGTAGCCCACTTACAGGAAATAGAAGAAGTTATTACTCTCTAGCGTCAAAAAAGAACTTTCGAAGCTGAGGATGTGGTGTTGTGGCAACAAAAGTCAGATAAATTTCAATCGAAATTCAGTTCAAAACACACATGGAGGTTAATACGAGAAGTGTAGCCAATAGTGAACTGGTACAAAGGCATATGGTTCACCCACTATATGCCAAAGTATGCTTTCATGGCTTGGCTTGCAGCAAAGAATAGATTGTCAACGTGAGATAGAATGCTACGATGGAACAATAATGCTTCAACAGGTTGTTCTTTATGCTCGGAGCCAAGGTAGATACGAAACCATATTTTCTTCACATGTCCATACTCAGCTGGGGTTTGGAAGAGTCTTACTAAGAAGCTACTTGGATCACAATTCACAACCCAATGAGATACTCTACTGGATCTGCTTGTTGATACAAGCCAAGAAAAAGTCAGGTTATTCATTTTGAGATATGTTTTTCAAATTACAATCCACTCGATTTGGAGAAAAAAAAGAATGGTAGACGGCATGGGGAACCGGTAACACACCATATTTATCTCACCAAAATCATAGACAAGCAAGTTCGAAATAGACTATCAACAATTCGAGTCATGGGTGCCTCGAGACTTAACAAAGGAATGGAGATGTGGTTTGACACTAGATAAAACCATGTACCTATGATTTCTATTTTTAGAACTATTATAGACTCTATAATCATGCTGTCCTTGATGTAAAAATAACTTTTGAATAAATTTTACAGTCTATTCAAAAAAAAAAATATTGGTTGCATATTAGGGATTAGATATCTCAAATCCGAAAAATAAAATAAAAAAGGGGAATAAATGTCCTATATTAATTTTCCTCCTGAAGAGATATGAATGCAAAAGGGACCACAACCGCCGATGTCACCGACAGAATCAAAAGAGGCGTAATAAATAAACTAACACATTTTCGAACAAGAATCCATAACGTTAACATTCATTCACTATCACACACACTTGCTGTGTTCTCATTATTACTCTCTCTCACGCCCTCTCCTCTTTCAAGTCTCTTTTTTTCTTTAAAGACCTCTCACCAAACAAATTTCACAAAGAGAAACATTACTCAAAACCATCAAAACAATGAGCTACACTACTCTCTTTCTCCTTTTGCTTACTCTCGTCCACTCCACTTTCTCTTCATTAGCTCCCACTGACCTAGCTGCCCTCGAATCAATCCGAGACTCTTTAACCGAAATGCCCGGTTCAGCCTTCTTCTCCACTTGGGACTTCACAATCCCTGACCCTTGTTCCTCCTTCTCTGGCCTCACCTGCTCTTCTCTCGGCCGTGTCACCGCCTTATCTCTTGGCCCTAATCTCTCCGGTTCTCTTTCCCCTTCTATCTCCAGCCTCACCCACTTGACCCAACTCATTCTCTACCCTGGTTCAGTCACCGGTCCTCTCCCTCTTCGGTTCGATTCACTCCCTCTTCTTCGAGTCATTTCCTTAACAAGAAACCGCTTAACCGGTCCTATACCCGTTTCTTTCTCATCTCTCTCAAACCTCCACACTCTTGACCTTAGCTATAACCAACTCTCAGGCTCTCTCCCTCCTTTTCTCACTACTCTTCCTCGTCTCAAAGTTCTTGTTTTAGCCTCAAACCATTTCTCCAACAATCTTAGTCCTGTCTCTAGCCCCTTGTTCCATATAGACATAAAGATGAACCGAATCTCCGGCAAACTCCCACCCGCTTTCCCGATCACTCTCCGGTACTTATCTCTTTCCGGAAACTCAATGCAAGGCACAATCAATGCCTTAAAGCCATTAACAGAGCTAACATACATTGATCTCAGTATGAACCTATTCACCGGCGCAATCCCTAACTCACTCTTTAGCCCCACAATCTCAACAATGTTCCTACAACGAAACAACTTCACATCCATCGCCAACTCCACGGCCACAGCCACGTCAATATTACCTCAGGGCTCCATTGTTGATTTGAGCCATAACTCAATCTCTGGAGAGTTACCTACAGCGCTCGCCGGAGCAGAGGCTCTGTTCTTGAACAATAACCGTCTTACAGGAGATATTCCAGAGGAATACATCAAGAGCTTAATCAACGGCACTACAAAAACACTCTTCTTGCAACATAACTACTTCACGAGATTCCCTTGGAGCTCTGGTCTCCAACTACCAGATTCTGCTTCGCTCTGTCTGTCCTATAACTGTATGGAAACGGATCCAGTCGTTGGTTTGTCCACGTGTCCGATCGAGGTTGCACCTCTGCTTTCAAGGCCTGCTTCACAATGTTCTAGATTCTATAATCACAGTTCCACTGCTTAAAGATCAGTTCTTTTTTCTTCTTTTCGAAAGAAACTTGCCAAAAAATGACAAGTTTATAGAAACGTGATCTACAAAAAAATATAGTATACGACATTTATTAGAAATTGAACCGTTATGTCTCCTAGTGTTTTCTTAAAAAAATCAAAAGTTCAAAAAAAAGATCTGTAAAAGTGTGGTCCTCACTTGTATATTAGATTCTAGTGTTTATGGAATATATAGTTTATAGATGGGTCCTTTTCTCTATTTTGTTTTTTCATTTCATTATTGTTGAAATATTTACCATTTTCAGATGAGGGAAATAAACACACCATTGGTTTTCTATATTTCTCCTTATCTTCAATTGTCATCATCTTCTAATAAAATAAAAAAAGGTACAAACTTTTATTATCTTTCCCTTTGTGGTCTGGAGGGCATTCAATTATAAGATTTAAGATATATAGATCCAAGCTTGTTGGATATGGATGAGTTAAAATTTGTTAGAAGTTTAGAAGGTCTAAATGGTGTTGATTTAGTAAACAATTAACAACTTAAATTCCAAATAATTAGCTGTTAACAGACATACCGACAAAGAATCTTAAGTAATAAAGTAGCATAAAGCTATCTGATTTGTCCGAATGTAAAAACGAGTCCAAGTTGACTCCTTCGAGCTTTGATTTTCGTTCCAGTAATATACTTCCTCCACTATCTCCCCTCTCGTAGATCTAAGAAACAGAGAAAACGAGAGAGGAAGAAAAAATGAGAAAGGGAGTTCTAAATCCAGACAGAGATCGTCAGATTGTGGAACATGAGTTGCAGGAAACTGGATTTAGTCCAGAATCAGAGAAAGCAACGAACAAGAATGTTAAAGAAGACGAAGATGAAGAGGAAGAGGAAGAATCTGTGGAGAAGATCTTTGAAAGTAGAGAAGTACCTTCGTGGAAGAAGCAGTTGACGTTGAGGGCTTTTGTGGTGAGCTTTATACTAAGCATCTTGTTTAGTTTCATTGTTATGAAGCTTAACCTCACAACGGGAATCATACCATCGCTCAATGTCTCCGCTGGTCTTCTGGGTTTCTTCTTTGTCAAGACATGGACCAAGATGCTCCATAGGTCTGGTTACTTGAAACAGCCATTTACTCGCCAGGAGAATACTGTTATTCAGACCTGTGTTGTTGCTTCTTCTGGCATTGCCTTCAGCGGTAAAGATAACTCATCTTCACACTGAATCAGATAATTGAGTTAGACATTAGCTTTTGATTGCATCTTACCATAGTTTTTGCTTGTGTGTTTGTGTGTATTTTGTGACTTTTTGATATTAAAAGACAAATCTTTTGAGTCTTTTGTACTCATGACTCACCTGTTTTCTCTCTTTTTCTGGTTATGTTAAGGTTTTTGCTTGTTAATAAATAAATGCTTCTACTTGGGCATATGAAAATATACAGGAGGGTTTGGGACATACCTCTTTGGCATGAGTGAACGAATTGCGAACCAATCAGGAGATGCTGCCCGTGGAGTCAAGAACCCTTCTTTGGGTTGGATTATGGGTTTCCTCTTTGTTGTCAGCTTTCTTGGCCTCTTTTCGGTAGTTCCCCTGCGAAAGGTTGGTTGCAGTTTTTGTTTCCTGCTTTCTCTCTTGTGAACCAAAAGGAACAATGAGTTTATGAGACCTTGCATTTGCCAATTTCTGTGTTTTGCAGATAATGGTAATAGATTTCAAATTAACATACCCAAGTGGTACTGCAACTGCTCATCTTATCAACAGCTTTCACACCCCTCAAGGCGCCAAGCTAGCCAAGTACTAACCTTTTACTTCACTTTATGCTTGTTAGTCTTGAGTTCTCTGCTTCCTTTTGACTCCATGCTGCTCTCTGCATCAGGAAACAAGTGAGGGTGTTAGGGAAATTCTTCTCCTTAAGCTTCTTCTGGAGTTTCTTCCAGTGGTTCTTTACCGGAGGAGACAATTGTGGGTTCTCCAACTTCCCGACATTTGGACTCAAAGCTTACCAGTACAAGTAAGCTCAATAAACAATTCACTTAACTTGAAAACATAGAGCATTGGCTTGAACCACAATCTGGCTTATTGTTTTGTCAGTAATCCCAATGCTGGTTCCTTTCTGGTGGAAGTCTGATGTACAAACAGGTTCTACTTTGATTTTTCAGCAACATATATTGGTGTTGGAATGATATGCCCATACATAATCAACATCTCAGTCCTTTTGGGAGGAATCCTCTCTTGGGGGATAATGTGGCCTCTCATTGAAACCAAAAAGGGAGATTGGTTCCCTGATAATGTTGAACCCAGCAGCATGCATGGTCTCCAAGCTTACAAGGCAAACAAAATTCTCCATAACATTCCTCTGTTAAGTCTCTCTATGAATCCTCCTTAATGTCTGCATTGGACTTTTTTTTCTTTCAGGTGTTTATAGCTGTTGCTATAATTCTAGGAGATGGCTTATACAACTTTTGCAAGGTGCTGAGCCGGACTCTTTCAGGACTATTTGTACAGCTCCGAGGCACTACAACGTCTATTTCAAGAACCTCCTTCACACTTGAAGAAGACCCTCATGCTTCCCCTATTAGCCCTAAGGAATCTTATGATGACCAACGTCGTGCAAGATTCTTCCTCAAAGACCAAATCCCTACTTGGTTTGCTGTTGGAGGATATGTCATAATAGCTGCAACATCTACAATGATACTCCCTCACATGTTCCACCAGCTGAGATGGTATTACATTCTGGTCATCTATATCTGTGCGCCTGTCTTGGCTTTCTGTAACGCTTATGGAGCTGGACTCACAGATTGGTCATTGGCTTCAACTTATGGA
The DNA here is from genome assembly GCA_028015245.1 of Cardamine occulta. NCBI lineage: Eukaryota > Viridiplantae > Streptophyta > Magnoliopsida > Brassicales > Brassicaceae > Cardamine > Cardamine occulta. The sequence continues at coordinate 7,561,054 of CM051373.1, read as the reverse complement.
AAGCTAGCCATATTCACAATCGGAGCTTGGGCTGGCTCTGAGCATGGTGGTATGCTGGCTGGTCTAGCAGCATGTGGTGTTATGATGAACATAGTCTCGACAGCTTCGGATCTGACACAAGACTTCAAGACAGGTTACCTCACTTTATCATCCCCAAAGTCAATGTTTGTGAGCCAAGTGATAGGAACAGCAATGGGTTGTGTGGTATCTCCCTGCGTGTTCTGGCTATTCTACCAGGCGTTTGATGATTTAGGTCTCCCAAACACTGAGTACCCAGCACCATTCGCTACCGTATATCGAAGTATGGCTAAACTAGGAGTGGAAGGTGTCGCATCTCTACCGAGAGAATGCCTTGTTCTATGCTACGCGTTCTTCAGTGTTGCTATTCTCATAAACATAGTAAAAGATAGTCTCTGGAGCAGATGGGGAAGATTCATTCCTCTTCCAATGGCAATGGCTATACCGTTTTTCTTGGGACCTTACTTTGCAATTGACATGTGTGTGGGAAGTTTGATACTTTTTATCTGGGAAAGAGTAGATGCAGCCAAGGCTGAAGCTTTTGGGACAGCAGTGGCTTCTGGTTTGATATGTGGAGATGGAATTTGGTCATTGCCAAGTTCAGTGCTGGCTATAGCCGGAGTTAATCCTCCTGTTTGCATGAAGTTTCTCTCTGCTGCAACCAATTCAAAAGTCGACAACTTCCTGAAAGGATCCTCTTAAGCTCAGTGATATATCAAACATGAGAAAATGTAATGATGCATCGTTTTTTTTTTCTTTTCTTTTTTACCATTATGACGATTTTGAAGATAACTCGTATATAAAGATCATGCTTTAAAGTTTAAACACATGAAAAAAACCTCAAACTTGCGTGGATTAAGAACACATAAATAGAGTTCTGTAGTAACCCATTAGGTTTAGACAAGAGAAGATGCTAACCTGAGGAAAATTGATGTAAAGGACGGGTTTTTAGGTGGATCGCCGATTGGGGTGCCGGAGTTTGGAGCGATTAGCTCCGGGAAGAGAAGAAAAATCGATTCTTTCAATGGTATGAGCATCAGTGAGCAAATCGTGTTTTAGAGAGCTAGGAATTTCAATTTCTTACTCTGTTCTGTCTCTAATTGTGTTTCTTAATTAACAAAAATAGAGATAGAGAGAGAGAGAGAGGATGAGGTGTCGCAGTGACAGATATAAAATGGTAGGAGAAAGCGTCACTCCATGTCTTTCTCTTTCCCTCTTTTCTCCTTCAAATCCGTTCTTCCTTGAAATCATTTTCGCTCTCTGTTTTTACAAACTTCATTTGATTTTTTCATTTACCTTCTCTCTCTCTGTGATTATCAGAATGAACGGGAAGGCCTCTGTTTCCAAGGAGCTCAACGCTAAACATTCCAAGGTCCCTTTTTTTTTCCTCCTTCTTTTCGATTTCACCATTGATTTTGCGTCTGGATGGTTGCGTCTTTAGATTTGTGTGGGGTTACAGATATTGGAAGCACTTTTGAAGCACTCAGACAATCGAGAATGTGCTGATTGTAGATCAAAGTAAGCATCATGATGATACCATTATCTCCTTCTTCTTCATGATCGTTTTTACAAAATGGTGTTGTTGGATCTATTTATTTAAAGGGCACCAAGATGGGCAAGTGTGAACCTTGGGATATTCATTTGTATGCAATGCTCTGGAATCCATCGTAGCTTTGGCGTCCACATCTCACAGGTCGCTAAATCTTCTTTCTTTCTTTGATTGATTGTGTTGGAAAATGAATCATACAAATTAGTGATTACTGATTAATTTTGAAAATAGGTAAGGTCTATAACTCTGGATACTTGGCTTCCAGATCAGGTTGCTTTCATGCAATGTAAGCTCCTATTTTTATATATAATGAACTCATTCAGTAGTTGAATTCATATTAATCACATAGCTTGATCATCTTATTCTCTGTATAGCTACTGGTAATGCTAAGGCAAATCAGTATTGGGAATCAGAATTGCCTCCTCATTTCGAGAGAAGTTCAAGCGAAGCGTTTATCCGAGCCAAGTATTGATTTTTTTCTATGCTAAAAACTGTTGCCTTTGCTGTTTCCTCATCTGCTACAACTGTACAACACATTCTGTTTTGGGTCTTAGATACAAAGAGAAGAAATGGGTTTCACCGGGAGGGATTCAACCGGCTCCTACAGTTAGTCAGCTAAGCTGCAAAGTTAGTCACTTAGTAGAGAGCGGATATAAGCCTGAAACTCCGAAGAAAGCAAGAACCCTTTCCCTTGATGAAGAGATCCTTCTTAAGCATGTTCTTGAAGTAACACCTCCAGAAACAAGATATCATGCGGTATGGTATTTCACCAAGTTCACTATCTGAATCTATGAATATGTTTATATCGTCTTTTGGTTTGAGTATGATCATGGGATTGGAATTCAATCAAATGGTTCTTGTTTGTCCTGTGGCAAGAATCAAGAAAGCTTTTTTTAGAAGAATCTTGAATCATTTTCATTAACCGTTATGCAATGCAGACTTCGGTAGATATGAAAGAGAATGTTTATGTTCTACCTTTACCAGTGGGGTTAGAAGGTAAGAAACCAAATCAAAAGAATGAGATCTTCTCCAGCGAATTGAATCATAATAGAGGAACAACCATAGCACCACCCTCGAGCTGGGCTACTTTTGACTGTAAGGCCAAGACTCAGATTTTTCTTTTATTTTGTGTGAATCTGAGGTTTTGATTCTAAATCTCTAATGTGGAACAGGACGAGAAGAGATGAAGATTGAGGTTTTAGAAACAAATCATCATGTGGGATCTAATTATAGTCAACAGGTTGGCAAAGATGGGATGATGAACTCAAAAGACAACAATGGAAGTTGGTTATGTTTTCTACTTTTTTGGTCTTTATTTCATTTTTAATCCAATTTTGGTTGCTTGTAACTACATCTTTTAAAAAGAGAGACATCTTGATTGTTTGGAAAAAAGCAACACAACTCACAAATGTGTATTATTTTGAATTGTTGGAGAAGTAACATCAATTGATTTTCAGTATTTTCGGTTTAGAGATACAAACCGGAAATACCGTTTCTGAGAATCTTATTGAATGGAACCGAACCTAAACCGACTAAATCAGTTTAGGTCCGGCTTGGTTGATTTGGCCACGGGTACATTGGGAGATTTGAGGAAACAAAGTGGGCTAGATTGGAAAAGGCCCAGTAGAGAGATTCGAAAAATGGAATTGAGGAAGAGGAACCAGAGGACTTTGTGGTGTGTAGACTGAAAAGTGACGGAGATGGCGGTGAACGCGTATCTGAAGCTGCCGGCTAGAAGAAGGCGTCCTGATGACGAAAAACCACAACTTCCTTTATTACGAATTCACGAGCAGTTGTTTATAAAGAAACAGGTACACGTCTCACCAAAGAAAAGCTCGATCAAGCTCTTCAATGGCAGATACAAAGAAAACCCAGTTCAACAGAACGAATTCTTCAACAATTTTGAGATGATGTTCTAGAGTCTATAGCAGCTTTCTTTATACGATGTAACAAACTCTTCTTTCCCAAAATTAATCTTAAGCGTACACGTGGTCATTTTTCCCTCTTCTTTAATCGTCAACTTAGTCAAAGCTTCTGCTTCTTAGCAAACCTTCTCTTTGAAACCAAGTCTTTCCCATTTTGCTTCTTCCCTTCGTTTCCTATATCAAGTCCCGAATTCGAAATCGAAGGTGGTGCAACATATTGAATATTATGAATTGTATGTCTTATTGATATGTGCAGCTCTGCTTATATACAGAGATAATACATGTAGAAAAGGAAAAGAGATATACACAATTAATGAGAGAATATATACTCCTTAACCTACGCTATTATGAGCTGTTCCTATCCTATGTTTTCTATAATCCTATACAACAACCGAGGCTCTATCTCTCGAAACCTTCATGGATTGTCACAACTCAGGTGTGAAACCGAAAATCCCCAATTTCTTTCTTTAGAGTTTGATATCAAAATAAGAATCAGCTGAGGGCTAATGAATTGTATGTTGAACAGTGCGGTGCTAAGACGCCGGTGAGAAGAAAAGCGAAAGGCCGATGTGTTAGCTGCCATGGAACTGGAAGAGTAGATTGTTTCAATTGTAGCGGGAAAGGTAATAATGCAAACAAATTCTATCTATGTTTCTCAACTTGAAATGTCTCATATGCTTGAATGCTAAAATTTGAATACTTGCTTCCTTTTTTCAATATATGATTGAAGGGAGGACTAATTGCGTAGATGTGGAAATGCTTCCAAGAGGAGAATGGCCTAAATGGTAAATATTGGAAGAAAAAGATGTTCTTGAGGCTTTTGTATGATTGTATCTGTATGATATTTGATTCAGCAGCTAAAGAAGTTAAGATTTTTTGGGGTGTTTTGGTCACAGGTGTAGGAGCTGTGGAGGGAGTGGATTAGCTGACTGCTCTCGCTGTCTTGGCACCGGAGAGTACAGATACATTATGGGTTTCCGCTTCTTAAACCAACACGATGATGTCCATCCACAATTATGATTTGATGATGATGATGATGTACTTACCAATTTATGTATATGTTCGATGATGAATGTCTGATGATTTTAGTAAACTTACGGTGTTGGTTTCGTCTTCAATCTTCATGGTCATCATGTTGCACATGCAGAGAAATTGCCACATCTTGTGTCTTTGAGAATACAACTCATGCTAAGTTTAGATATGTATAAACACTTTTTAAGCTTACATTGCAAAATGGCTCTTTTCTTGTATTTATTTCAGTCATCCTTACTAATGACATATTTGGGTTCTTTAGTAATGCCATGTATACACATTGTTCAATCAATGTCCACTTCCTTGGTAATTCTTTGTGTTGAATAGGTTTTAGATACATCGCAAAAATAAAATAAAAGGCACACGAAAAATAGCGAACATGGTTCATATCATCAGACGATTTGCCAAATACTTCCTTTGATGTTTTGAAGGCCAAAACTCAATTTTACTTTGAAGCTGACTAATTTGATGAAGAATATTCTTGTGGTGTTATCTTCGGCTTTGACTTTGATTGTTTCCGACTGTAATGAAGCCCAATAAGCTGGTTTGAGTTTTTGTACCATTGTGAAATCCGGTTTAGTCAAACCGGATATAAAACCATTTATTTATTTATTTCAGGCGAGCCTCTTGAGTTGTTGGATATTCTATTCTTATCGTTATGGCTTCCGTTGCTTTGCCGGCGTTGAGCTGCCGGAGTTCAGGAGAACAAGTGAAGGAGCTTCGCGTTTGTACGAATCGCACCTGCCGTAAACAAGGCTCCTTCCAGATTCTCGAGACGTTAACAGCTCTCGCACCTCCCCTACTCCGAGTCACTCCCTGCGCTTGCCTCGGCCGATGCGGCTCCGGTCCAAACCTCATGGCTCTCCCTCAAGGTCTCCTCCTCCGTCACTGCGCCACGCCTTCTCGAGCTGCTGAAATCTTGTTCAGCCTCTGCTGCGACGGTCGTGAAGCTTCTTCATCCTCCGCCGTCACAGACGCTCTCGCCGCTTTAGCTCTCACCAACAATGCTCTCTCTCAAATCGATGCGGGACAATTCTCGGAAGCTGAAACACTTCTCACTCAGGTCTGTAGAGTTACATATTTGTTGCAATTTCCTCTACTTTTTTATGGAGCTTGAGTAAAGATGCGTTTCGTTGCACAGGCTTTAGAGCTGAAACCATACGGAGGCTTGCATAGAATCTTCAAACACAGGTATTGGAATGTACTGGAATCATCTCTTAGATACTGTTTCTTCATAGGTCGTATGATGTAGTTAAGATTGTTGGAATTTGGTAATTGCAGATCAGTAGCAAAATTGGGAATGCTTGATTACTCTGGGGCTCTTGAAGATATAAGCCGTGCTCTAGCATTAGCTCCTAACTATTCTGAGGTATACTTTGGAATGTTACTCTTTTGATTTTGTGGATTTCATGTTTGAAAGCTTATTTTAATTCTACTTTTGTGACTTTATCTACCAGCCCTACATTTGCCAAGGTGATGTCTATGTAGCAAAAGGTCAATATGATCTCGCTGAGACGTCATACCTGAAATGTCTAGAGATAGACCCTTCTCTTCGCAGATCGAAATCATTTAAGGTTTGGTTTGTTTCACGTTGTGCCCACTTTATTTAGCCCTTAAGATAAGCCTCAATGCCTCTGGCAAGGATGAATGCTTTTGCTTATAATCTCATTATCTGATATCAAAACCTCTGTTCAAGACAAATTACAAAAATTGTTGGTGTTTTAACTATCCCTGCAGGCCCGGATTGCAAACCTTCAAAAGAAAGTTGTTGAATTGGATGTAACATAGAACTATTCTGACTTTAGAAGTTGTATGGGATGTATCATGTATACAACAGAAAGACCAAGGTATTACAAAAGTTTATTGACCTCTTGTTTCTGTTTGGTTCTATTTCTTTGGGTAGAAGGTTGGGTGTTCTAGATTGGCAAGGTATGTATATAGGTTATTAGTATATCAAGAAGAGGTAATGATATTTCCCTGTAATATATATTATTATTATCCAAGTTAATGACATTATTTTGGTACTAGAGAGTAGAGATGACCCAAATAACAAGCTGTCTATCTTAGATATCACTAATAAACGGAATTCAAGGAGCTACATCAATGCTTAGCTTCTGGCCATTCTCACAGTGATCGTCCACTCCGCAGATGAACCAGTGCTCACCAGCCTCTGATATGATTACTGAGTCATTGCCTTTGGTGAAGAGAGATATATAGTTGTCTCTTCCACAATCTGCGTATGCCGTAGAGTTGACTTGCATAACGTTATGCTGGTCTTTGTTGTAGTTGAAAACTGTTGAAGAAGAGAGACAGATTTAGCAAGATGGATATGGAACAGATGACTGCTGAAGAAGAGAGACAGAATTCATCTTTTGTGTTTGGTGAGAAGGTATATAGGAGATGGGATTTCAAGTTTAATTCTGCTGTACAGGATTTACAAAACTTACCTACGACATCGCCAACATGAAACTCTCTTCCCTGTGTCCAGTTGGTAAAATTTGTAAGAAGTTCCCAGCCAGAGCTGTCTCCAACTATATGGTTTGCTCCTTCAGATTTCAGCGTGAGAGAAAATTACGAGAAGATGACAGAGACTATAATCATGCTGGAGACTCGGCTTCTTAGATGAAGCATTGTTATCTCTTTGCCTTTGTTTTCTCTACTGTTTCCAAAATTTGGTCTAAGTTTATACAAGCAGTAAGCATTGGTGGGTGGGAAGGTCATAACATTGTTGTGTTTACCAGATAAGTGAGTCATGAAAACCATACATATGTGAATAGAGGAGTCACGGATTGTTTGCAGGCTGCAACAAACTGTGCATCGGGGCGATGCATTGAAAAGCAATAAGGCTAATAAAGCGATAAAAGATACACAGTCATGTATGCATTGTTCATAGTTTACTAATACACGAACGAAAGGATTAAGCTAATAAGGCAAGTCGAAAGTGCAGCATGATGGAGTAGTAGCTGGTGGGTTAAGGCTACACTTTGTAAACAGGTTAATGGTGTTGAGCTTCTTCAACCACTTGAATCCAGTTTTCTCCTCGGTTTTGTTCTCGTTCTTCTTCTTCTTGACCTTATGCTTATCCAGGCCAAAGCAGCCGGCTGAGACCTTGTCATAGACAGGCTCTGGGTTCCTCGATGCCTGAAGGGAGTAGATGCGGTTCTGGAGAATGCAGACCTTTTGAAAGTGATCATCTCTCATCTTAAGCACACACCTAGCAAGCCCAACAGCTTCGTTCTTCATGAACAAGGCCTCAGTGGCTAGCTCTCTGTTCTCTTCCAAGAGAGAAGTGAGTTTGTAGCCAAGATTAGCATTTTCCTCCACAGCCACTTGCTTCTCCATCTCCAGCAACATGACAAAATTCTTCAACAGCTCTATAGTCTTGGAAGCTTCATGGAACTGTTGCTCCTTGTTGAGTAACTCGTGTTGCAGAATCTCTTTGTCTAAGCTTGCTGTCACAAGTTGGGATACAAGCTCATCGACTTTCTCAGAAACCGCAGCAGGATCTTGCATCTGTTGAAAGGATAAGGTGCTCTCAACTTCGGAACTGATCTCACTAACGGAATCAATGTCTGAAACGCAGTCGTCATCTTGGAGAAGCTGATTAGGATGGGAAGTTGCTGTGAGTTTAAGCTGCTGATTTGGTTTGGTCTGATGAGAAGAACGACCCAAGAGAGTGACATAGCCGTTGTAAAGGTCAAGACAAAGTGAGAGAAGTAAAGGTCGTCTCTGGTAAAACCATTCAGCACGTTTAGCAAATGTATCATCTCCTTGGCTTTCTTCAAAAGCAGACACACGCAGGATTTGCATCCGAGCTTCAAGGTCTGTTGCCAAGATTTCAGACAAGAAGCCATGAGTGGGAGAGAGAGAGAGAGAGACAAAAAGAGAAGAGAGAGAAAAGGGGGTCCACTGTTTCTGTAGCGTACTTTTGTGTTTGAAAATTTGAAAATGTGAAAAGCACCAAAAAGAGAAAAGGAGAGAGAAGAAATTTGAAAATGGAAGCAATAGTACCGGAGAGTGATGGCAACTGCTGAGGAGGATGAGTAACGTCCATGGATGCTTTGCTCTTCATCTTCTTCAACCTGAAGGATATTCTTGTTTTTGGTTAGTTATTTGTATAAATTTATAAAGGAAAATGAGAAAATGCATAGATGAAGAGAAAGAGAGATGATATAGACATTGATGACTTTTCCAAGAAGATATTAAATAAATGTCCAGGAAAAGAGTTTCGATGATCGAGATTAATGACGGATCGAGTGGGAAGAAGAAACAAACCCAGAAATAGATAGAGAGAGAAGTGAGCTGACACGTCTGATCAGTTGTATCAGTGCAGAGCATATAACAGGCAAAATCCTCCACAGCTAAAGTTTTTTTTTTATTTTGTACCGTTTAGATTTTAACACGCGACTTAAGTACTTGGGCTTAGTATTCGCGGCCCGTTTTTTATTGGGCTAATATACCAAAGCCTTCGTTTCTTGAGATTTAGGAGGACGTAGGAATTTTATTAAATTTGAAAGAGTTTAGCATTTTATAAAAATCTAGTGTTATTCAATTATATATTTTATACATTCTTTTAAAATCTATTGTTATTCAATTTATTGATTTTAAACTTCTATTAAATGTCAGTGTTATTCAATATTATGATTATTTTGATAAGTATGTCATTTTATTTCAATTACTTTAAAATCTATTATGTTTTGCTCAATTAATTTCTTCTAAATTCAATAATGGAATACCCTCTCTCTCTAGTAGTTTACCTCGGACTGATATAAGAATTAATTAAAAAAACAGAAAGAAGAGAGCATGTAGTTGGTGAGAGTGAAATGATAATTTATTTTATACAGAGAACCCATATAACTAATGTCGAACAATATAATATAAACATATAAACATGTGTTGTTGAAAGGAAAAGTAACACTATTTATTTCATCTTCTTTTTTCATAAAGAAGTGAACACAGGACCTGGAACCGAGGGTAAGTAGAGATCTAAGAGTTATTTTCATTTTTTTCAGAAACGCGGCTTTGTTTATTTACACTCTTAATTATTTATTATATGACGCCTAAAAAAAGATTATTTCTCATATGAGAATTTCAAATTTGCATTGGCAAAAGCTCGACTCTTTGTGAAATATTCAACCTAGCTATTCTTTGTGAAAGTGAATGTGAGACTTGCAATTTATTTTTCCTAAAAGCATATGATATAGGAGATTTTCATACTTGATGTGTCGTTTTTTAACTCCTGCTCATAAGTCAGAATGCTTAGTTGGGAAATATGCACAAATGAATGAAGAAAATTGTAACAGCATGTGACTGACTTTGGTTATGACTTAATAGACGAAAAAACTCCTGAATAAAATCAAAAAGGTAAAGTAGCACAAAGAAAGGCAACCATTTGTTTACAATAAAAGCCGTTTTGAAGTTTCGTTGATAGTTCCACAGAAGATTCAAAATGTCACATTTTGAAAAGTTCCATTTATTTGTTCATGTTTTTTTTCCCACTTTTCCTTATAAAAGGAAACAATTGCTTGACAGACTATAAACTAAACATAGTCTCTGTCATCTTCTTCTTTCTTTCTTCTTCTCTCTGTCATTCTTTCTCCTATATGCCTTAGACTTTTGGGGTTTCTGGATCGTTTACTTTTCTTCTGCAGAAACTGCTTCTCATACTTTGGAAAATATGGCTTCCCGGAACGATAACGACGAGTTTCCAATGCTTTCACTTCAAGAAACAACGTCTCGTGTTCAAACCAGAGCTTTTACTTCCAAGAATCGTAGCATTTCCCTCTTAAACCCTACTTCCTCCATTGACGGATTTGACAACTCGAGTGTGAATTTAGGCTATACAGGTCCTCTTCGAACTCAGGGAATAAGACCTCCTTTAGTTCAAATGAGTGGTCCTCTTTACTCTACTCCCAAACCTGAACCTTTATCACCTCCTGATTCCTCCTCTACTAATATTGATGTTCCTTCTGAAGATGATTTTGTCTACAAAAATACAAATCTCTTGAAATCTGGACAACTAGGGATATGTAATGATCCTTATTGTACTACTTGTCCTTCTTACTACAATCGCCATGCCGCTCAATTTCACACTTCCAGAGTTTCTCCCTCTAGGGTACGTACGTTGCCTTAAATAGCTCGAGATTCAAGTAAACGTTAGACATATATAGATGACACAAAAAGTCTTTTCTTTTTTTCTTGTTTAGTTCCACACAGCTCTGTATGATGATGCTAGAGGTTGGGCTAAGCGATTTGGGTCCTCTGTTCGTAGATGCATACCTGGAATCATGAATCCTCATTCCAAATTCATTCAAGGCTGGAGTAGAGTCTTAGCCTTTTCAAGTTTAGTGGCTATTTTTATAGATCCCCTCTTCCTATTCCTCTTAAAGATCCAATATGTATGTTTCCTTCTCTTTATAAACCAATCTCTTGTTTGACTGATGAATATATGTTTTCTTGCATTTTTAACACTATTTATTAAACTGCAGGACAATAAATGCATAGAGATTGATTGGCGTATGACTAAAATATTGCTGTCTATTAAAAGTATAACGGATATTATATTCTCCATTAACATTCTGCTTCAGGTATGTGTGTCTCTTTTGCTTCTCTTATTCCTATATATATATATAAATATATATATAAGAAAATATATCAGCTTTTAATGCTTCTTCTGTCATATTTGTTTTCAGTTTCGGTTAGCCTATGTAGCTCCTGAGTCTAGGGTAGTTGGTGCTGGCCAATTAGTTGATCATCCAAGAAAAATTGCTAGCCATTACTTGCGAGGAAAGTTTTTCCTTGACCTCTTCATAGTGTTACCCATTCTACAGGTATTTTAATATAAACCCTTCAAATGTTTTTGAGTAATATTAAGATCTTCATTGGACCGCAGATAACTCTCCTCTCTTCTTGTTTTGTAGGTAATGATATTATGGATAATACCAGAACACTTGGGCACAAGGAGGGCAGAATCTGAGAAAAATATTATACGGACGACAGTTGTTTTTCAGTATATTCCAAAGTTATATAGACTGTTACCGCTTCTTGCTGGACAAACACCTACAGGCTTCATATTTGAGTCGGCTTGGGTTAATTTTGTTATTAATCTTCTCACTTTCGTGCTTGCTGGTCATGCTGTTGGCTCTTGTTGGTATCTTGCTGGATTTCAGGTATATATAATATAAGTGGCTTTTTCACAATTATGAGTAATTTTTGTAGATTTTCTCATTACATGCTTTTCCCCTTTTTTTTGCTCTTTTCAGAGAGTTAAAAAATGTCTTGTGTTTGCTTGGAATATATCTGTAGAAGAACGTAGAAATCTGATAGACTGTGCTCGTGGTGAAAGCTATGCATCAGAGATACAAAGAGCTCTCTGGAGAAATAAATCAAGTGTCAATGCTTGTTTTCAAGAGGGTGGTTTTACTTATGGAATCTATTCCAAGGCAGTCAATCTTACCAGTGAATCTAGTTTCTTCATGAGATACAGTTATTCTCTGTTTTGGGGATTTCAAGTAAGTGGGCTCTATTAACTTCATTCAGAGTTTGGTTGATGTTTGAATCACTCTTAACTAATGTCAAAATGTGTGTTTCAATTCTGAAAGCAAATCAGCACGCTTGCTGGAAACTTATCTCCAAGTTACTCTGTGGGAGAGGTTTTCTTTACAATGGGTATCATCGGACTAGGGCTTTTGCTTTTTGCTCGGCTTATAGGTAATATGCACAACTTCCTTCAATCTCTCGATCGAAGGTAAAAGACATTTCATCAATAATGTTTCAATAGAAAAATTCTTGGCTAAGTCACCAAGTGTGATGATGAATGATTTGTGCACGTCTTGTTTTAGGAGAATGGAAATGATGCTGAGACGCCGTGATGTGGAGCAATGGATGAGCCATAGATTGTTGCCAGAAGATATAAGAAAGTCTGTGCACTGTGGCATTGATTTTTCTCAGGATATGTAATGTGACCATTAAACTAATTGAACTTCAACATTTTCAGAAGAGTGCGTGATGCTGAGCGGTTTAATTGGGCTGCGACTAGAGGAGTTAATGAAGAATTGCTCTTTGAGAATATGCCTGAAGATCTTCAGAGAGATATAAAAGGTCACCTCTTCAAATTTCTCAAGAAGGTAATAAGCATGAGAGCATTAATCAAAATCCATTTCCCTCAGCATAGTGTTACAAAAAGCTAGTTCTTAAACCTAACTGTGTAGATAGTGGAAACAGATTAACCACTGCTGAACTCAACTGTAAGACTTTGAAGTGTAATGGATTTGCAGGTGAGGATATTTTCATTGATGGATGAACCAGTCTTAGATTCAATACGTGAGAGGCTGAAACAGAGGACATACATAAGGAGTAGCACGGTGTTACATCGCAGAGGTTTAGTTGAAAAAATGGTATTCATAGTAAGAGGTGAGATGGAGAGCATTGGAGAAGATGGTTCTATTCTTCCTTTATCAGAAGGCGACGTTTGTGGTGAAGAACTTCTCACTTGGTGCCTTGAACGCTCTTCTATAAACCCCGGTACTAATAAGATTTGACTCCTAGCTTCAAAACTCTTAATGTTTTTGATTAAGGAAAAGCTTGGAACTGGACATGTTTTGAAACGTGCAGATGGGATGAGGATAAAGATGCCATCGAAGGGATTGGTTAGCAACAGAAGTGTTAGGTGTCTGACAAACGTGGAAGCGTTTTCGCTGAGTGTAGCAGATCTTGAAGATGTAACGAGCTTGTTTTCAAGATTCTTAAGGAGCCATCGAGTGCAAGGAGCCATAAGGTATGAGTCTCCGTATTGGAGATTACGAGCAGTAATGCAGATTCAAGTGGCTTGGAGATACCGAAGGAGACGACTTCAGAGATCATACACTGCTCAGTCCAGTTTCAACCGTTAGATTGGATGATGAATTGAGTTGAGGCTGTTTGGTTTGGTAAATTAGGAATTTATATTTGAAGCTTAGTGGTTTTTATTTTATTTAAAAAAGAAGCTTAGTGGTTGTTATATAGATGTAATAGGAAAGATGGCTCAATGATTCATTCATTGTAATATCTATAAGATGGTTCAGTGATTTTATCCATTAGTGATATGAAAGTTGAATGTAATTTGTTTTAGTAATATACTTTTTCAAGTGTTGGTTAAGTAACATCTTTTTGCTGAACTATTTCCAATCACATATTTTTCTTTTCCAATAATTTTGTTTCATTTCAGGTCGTTTTTGGTGGCTTAAAGACTTAAACCAATGGATTTTTACATTAAAACAAGTTGAATAATTCAAAACCACGTGGCTTAAGTACTTGGGCTCATAATGTTGGCCCATTTTATATTGATCGATACAGATATTAATTTTAACCGGAGAAACAATACTAAATTATTAAAATATATTAAATAACATCTTAAAACGCAAGAATACCCAATAAAAATATCCTAAAGTTTGGAAAAAAATTATTAAACGGAAACAAAATTTCTAAAATATAAAAGAAAAGAGATGAAAAAACAAAAAAAAATCTATAACAGAGGAACTAAATTAAATTTTCGTAACATAGAAAATAATTAATACCTGAACAAAGGATTTCATGTTTAATAAAAGTGGAAAAAAATCAAAATTTGACTTAAATCTAAAACAGAAAATAAAAGAGAAAAAAATAAAAAGATGATATTATAAATTGAGGTGAACAAAAAATCAAATTTTAGTTAAGTAAAAGCTAAAGCAAACTTTCTAAATCATTTAGAATATTTGGTTAATTCTTCAAAATTAACAAAAGAGATTTTACGTGTATTCATTTAGTTAAAGAAATATGTACTTGTACACAAAAATAAATTGGGTTTTATATATTGTATTTGTATTGATCAAAACGTATATAAAAAAACATAAGTATGGGAGCAATAAATAATATATCAACAAGGGCATAATTAAAACTTTTAATAAAGTAAGACTAATCTTGAAAAGTTTATCAGGGGCAAGTGCCCTCTCAAAGACAATGTACGTCCGCTCCTGTATTGATCCTAATAAATGACACAAAATGACAATTTGCCTCCAGTGAATGACAGTTGGTGTTTGGTGATCAAATAAATGGAATTTAATTACACCTTCAATATTTAAAAGGGAAAAAATAACGTCATTTTATTTACTCCCCCTTATTTCGCAATATTCTCTAGAATCTCTACCATTTAATTGTAAAATGTCCATCGATTTATTTCCATTAATAAAAAATAGCATAAATTGAAATGAAAAAAAATAAAAAGACAGAGGAGAGAGTCAGCGAGGGGACCATAAGAACAATGAAATAAATAAAATAAAAAGTCAGTCTTCGCACAAGGTCTTGAATTTTTCAGACATGGCTTTTTCTTTTTCACACACTTACTCGACGGGTTAGCTCAATCAAGAAGAAGAAGACTTAATCATCGTCTCCTTCCTTTTTTCTTCTCATTTCCCAAAACTCTCTTGCTTCAACTTCCCTGTAACTATCTCAATTTACTCCTTATGCCCTATATGTTGTTGCGTTTCTAAAGTTTCTTCCTTTCTTCTTGAAACCTCTTCTATCCAAACAAAAATGGCTTCTTCGAACGACAACGATGACATTCCCATGCTTCCAATTTCAAACTCGTCATCTTGTACTAGGGCTTTCACTTCTAGAACTCGTAGCGTTTCCCTCTCAAACCCTTCTTCCTCCATTGATGGATTTGACAATTCAAGTTATTCAACTGTGGTTTTAGGCTACACAGGTCCTCTTCGAACACCGAGACGACCTCCTTTAGTGCAAATGAGTGGTCCTCTCACCTCTAACCGCAAATCTGAACCTCTCTTTCTTCCCCCTCCTTCTACTGGTTCTGGTGTGTCTTCTTCTCAGCCTGAGAGGTATCCTTCTTTTGCTGCTCTTGAACATAAAAACTCTGACGATGAGTTCGTCAAGAATCACGCACATCTTCTGAGATCTGGACAGTTAGGGATGTGTAATGATCCTTACTGTACCACTTGTCCTTCTTACTACAACCGTAAAGCAGCTCAAATCCCTACTTCCAGAGTTTCTGCCATTTTTGATCCCACGGTAATGCTTGATCTTTCACTTCTCACTCACAACATATAGCTTCATAATGCTCTGATACATAGTCTTTTTCTTCTTCTTGCTAGTTCCATAATGCTCTGTATGATGATGCTAGAGGTTGGGCTAAGCGATTTGTTTCATCTGTTAATAGAAGCTTACCCGGAATCATGAATCCTCACAACCAATTTGTTCAAACCTGGACTAAATTCTTTGCACTCTCATGCTTATTAGCTATTTTTATTGATCCTCTCTTCTTCTTCCTCATAAAAGTCAAACAGGTATGTTTTCTTTCAGAGATATATCTCTCTTTTATCCTCTACTTCTCCTGTGGTTTGTTTTATCTTGTCTTTGAACACCTTGCAGCAAAAAAAATGCATTGTGATTGATTGGCCAATGACTAAAGCATTTGTAGCTGTTAGAAGTGTAACAGATATTATATTCTCTATGAACATTTTACTTCAGGTGTGTTCCTTTTGATACCATTTCTCCATCTCTTATAGACAAAAGCTATTGGCTTTTAATGTTCCTTGTCTCATATTTGTTGCAGTTTCGATTGGCCTATGTAGCTCGTGAGTCTACTGTAGTTGGTGCTGGCCAATTAGTTAGTCATCCCAAAAAAATTGCTCTTCATTACTTCCGAGGAAAGTTTTTCCTTGACTTGTTCATAGTAATGCCACTTCCACAGGTATTATAATGTTAAAGCTACAACTAGTTTTAAGTAATTGGAAGATGTTCCTTTACTTAAGATTCCTCTTTTCATTTTTCTTTTGTTTACAGATACTGATATTGTTGATAATACCAAAACACTTGGGAACATCTGGGGCAAACTATGCGAAAAACCTTTTACGTGCTGCGGTTCTTTTCCAATACATACCAAAGTTATATAGACTTCTACCATTTCTTGCTGGACAAACACCAACTGGATTCATATTTGAGTCAGCTTGGGCTAATTTTGTTATTAATCTTCTCACATTCATGCTTGCTGGACATGTTGTTGGCTCTTGCTGGTATCTTTTTGGTCTGCAGGCATGGCAAAAGACTCAAAACTTATATCATTCACTTTAATGTAATCTGATTTATATTGCTTCTTCTCATTGTCTATTTCTCCTCTTTCTTTTGTCCTTTTCAGAGAGTGAATCAATGCCTTCGAAATGCTTGCGGTAGTTCGGAACATGAATGTAGAGATCTAATAGATTGTGGTAATGGAATTAGCGATACAACAATACAAGATGCCTGGAGAGATAATGCGAGTGCCAATGCTTGTTTCCAAGAAGATGGTTTTCCTTATGGAATCTATTCGAAGGCAGTCAATCTTACCAATCATACTAGTCTCTTCACAAGATACAGTTACTCTCTCTTCTGGGGTTTTCAGGTAATTGGTTAAACGTGCAACTCTAAAAACAATTACTCAACTACTTTGCATTGTTTGGAAGTATTTGGAACTCTTCATTAATGTCATTTTTTGTGTTCATAATTCTCAAAGCAAATCAGCACACTTGCTGGAAACCAAGTCCCAAGCTACTTTTTGGGGGAGGTCTTCTTTACTATGGGTATCATTGGACTGGGGCTTTTGCTTTTTGCTCTTCTTATTGGTAATATGCAAAATTTCCTTCAAGCTCTTGGTAAAAGGTAAAAATTTCCATCACTGTACAAAACTAGATATTTCAAGTTCAAAACATAATGGTTGGTTTCTGGATTATCAAGAACTCTGGTGATTTTGCTTTGTCCATTATTAGGAATTTGGAAATGACGTTAAGACGGCGTGATGTGGAGCAATGGATGAGCCATAGACGGTTGCCAGATGGTATAAGAAAGTATGTGGACTATGCCTTTAAACTTTACTTCTCAGTTGAATATTTTTGTTCTGAAGAATTACATTGGTCTCAGGCTCTGTAGTGTCACTAACTGAATAGTTTGTTCAACTTTTTCAGGAGGGTACGAGAAGCCGAGCGGTTCAATTGGGCTGCTACCAGAGGCGTTAACGAAGAATCGCTTTTTGAGAATATGCCTGATGACCTTCAAAGAGATATAAGACGACACCTCTTCAAATTTCTCAAGAAGGTAAACATCATTGTCCATTTCCTTCAGCATGGCGCTCTTTCTTTCTGAAACTTGAGTGTGCTTAGATCCCAGTTACATAGTGTTTCAAAGAACTACTTCTGAGTTCTGAATCTTACTGTATGGAAACTGAAGTAATAGTTATGGAACCACAGATTAACCATTGCTGAGACTCTACTGAAGGAAGCATATGTATTAAAGGTGGTGGATTATTGAAATGTTAATGGATTTGCAGGTGAGAATATTTTCGCTGATGGATGAATCAATCTTAGATGCCATCCGTGAGAGGCTGAAACAGAGGACATACATAGTGAGTAGCACAGTGTTGCACCGTGGAGGTCTAGTAGAGAAAATGGTATTCATAGTGAGAGGTGAGATGGAGAGCATTGGAGAAGACGGTTCTGTTCTGCCATTATCGGAAGGCGACGTTTGCGGTGAAGAACTCCTCACTTGGTGCCTCGAACGCTCTTCTGTAAACCCCGGTACATCCCTTTTGACTCTATGTGTTTGTAACTCTCAATGTTTTGGGTTAAGGATAATACTTCATTTAAAGGAAAGGCTTAGAACTGAATATGTTTTGAAACCTTTAGATGGGACGAAGATAAGGGTGCCATCAAAGGGATTGCTTAGCAACAGAAATGTTAGGTGTGTGACAAACGTGGAGGCGTTTTCCCTGAGTGTAGCAGATCTTGAAGACGTAACGAGCTTGTTTTCAAGATTCCTACGGAGCCATAGAGTCCAAGGAGCCATAAGGTACGAGTCTCCATATTGGAGGCTAAGAGCTGCTAGGCAGATTCAAGTGGCTTGGAGATACCGAAGGAGACGGCTTCATAGATTATGCACTCCTCAGTCTAGTTGCAGCCTTTAGATTATATTCTTCATTCTCGATGAATTGATGATGATGATGATATGTAAGTTTGGTGGTTGTCACATAGGTGGTGTTACTGTATTTCCCTCGACGTCAAAAAAGAAAAAAAAAAATTGTGACTTGACGAGTGCTGGAGACAGCATTGCGGTTCAATCACTGGTTTTGGCTCAATCAATCAAGAGTTAAAGAGTAGAAAACAAAATTTGTGAAGGTTAAAAATAAAAGTATTTGAGGACTAATTAAACTTAGATTGCGTCGTTGTAGATGCGATATATGTGGCGGCGTAACGTTCCTCCGTCATTCCTTGTTAGTGTCGAATCACGAAAATTTATGTTTGCGACTTGACGAGTGCTGGAGACAGCATTGCGGTTCTCAGGTCAAATAGTTACGGTCAGATAAATTTGCAGCTATGTGACTAAGATTTACATCATATATATATCAACAAATTAGGAGGGATAGGATAATATATTTTAATTTATCCTGGATAAAAGAGCACAGCTTTTTATTCAAAGAAAAAGCCTACTTAAGCAACCCCAAAATAGCTAAAAGAAAAAGAGATCCATGATCGGTCCATAGATAATAGTAAGTCACAGACAAAGGTTTTTTTGGAACTCAAGGTAAAAAGGGAAAATGTTGAATCTGTTAATGGTGGTGGTTCAGAGAACAAACCCAAGAAGAGATCAAGAGACATTTATTTTGACAACATTCTACACGGTAAGAAGATCTTTTGTTCTTTAATAACGTGTTGAGTATAAAGAGATCTAAATTTCTTTATTTTCATATAGATGTTGATGTGATCAATTCAATCCAAGTGCTGGAAGAAGAAGGAGACAAGAGAGTATTCAGGGAAAAGCAGAGCTTTTAAGAGAAACCGAGACCTGCTAGTGTACTTTGTTGTGTAATGTAAAATAGTTAGACTTGATGAAACCAAAAACTTGAATTGCACAATAAGTAGTCTTTTAATCCTGACCTGTAACAAGCTATTTTAAACAAAACTGTATCCAGGTCTGTTTTTATTCTTCTTTCTTTCATCTCCTTCCCCAGCTTCTCTACCTCTACTCATTTCCCTTTAAAAGCTAACATATTCGATAAAGCCACAATCTTCGCAGTCAGAATCCGAAAGTGAAATTTCATGTTAATTATAAATTTATGAAACTATATTTATAAACTATAAAGTTAGTGTTAGATGTTGGTCAATGGGACCAATTTTTTATTTTTGTGTGGTATATAGATAATGTAAATCTCTATACTAATATTTAGGAACTATATTTATAAAATAACATTAAAATTGTAGAATATTACATAAAATGCCATTTGAAAAAGTAATTTTAATCAATTCATTATGTATAAAAGGGTCAATCAATTTTGAACTAATTAATATTCAAAATAATATATTTTTATTTTATTTTAAATATTGAAAAAATCTTTCTAATTTTTTTTTAATTTTAGTTTAAAAAAATAAAAACATCCCTACCAAAAAAATAAAATAAAAACTTAAAAATTTACTAAATCAAATATGATAGATAATTTAGTATCATATTTTGTCATACAACATACATGAATTATTTCATTTGATATCATGTGACAATATTTATGATTATGATATAAAAATTTTACATCCAAAATTTTTATTTAAAAAATCAGTCAAATTTTTTTTTCCTAAATAATGAATCTGAATATAACCATATATTCATATATATATATATATATATATTAAATATAGAGTAAATAAAAAGAGATAAAAAAAGAGTTCAATCGGAATTGAGGGGCTCTTTGTTAAATTCATATATATATATATAGAAGTCCTACATTGTGGTCAGAAACGAGACCCAATTGCTGTCATGATTTTCAGAGATGGATGTTGTATCAAGTTTAACATCCTACTTTAGACCTGATCCAAATTAAGACCAACTCATTCTGAAAGTCCAATTAATTTGGCACGATCAATTACTGACTTGGTGAAATCTAATCCCAAAAAAGAAATTGACCCAACAAAAAAGCCAAAGAGAAAAAGAAATGTTAAACCGAACAAGAAAAGAAAACTAGTAACCTCCTCAAATTACTATAAATATAGAAATTCTTCATCATTGAAGATCATCCAGAAATCGCGTAAAATACTTAAAAGACTTAAAAGACTTCATTCTATAACTCTTTTGTCTTCTTGCTCAAAAACTCTAAATTCCTTTGCTATTTTGATCATAGTTATCAATAAAACATTCAATTCTCTAAACCTTAGTTTTTTAAATTCGATCAAACCCTAATTAAACTTTTAAGGTCCAACAATTGGCGCCGTTATCTCGCAATCGATGACGAGACCCGATCTTCCAAAGGATTTGGTAGAAGAAATACTCTGTTTTGTTGCGGCGACATCTCTTAAACGATTACAACCAACTTGCAAAAGATGGAACCGTTTAATCTAAGATGATGGGAGATTCGCAAGAAAGAATTTTGATAAAGCGGCAAAGCAGTTTGTGACTCTCATGTTGACGGAGGAGTTCAGGATTTTTCCGTTGAGAGTCAATCTCCATGGAATTAATCCATCTGTAGAGGTTAAAAAGTGAACTTAGCCTAGTGGATCTGGATTCTAAGTATTCAGCTCAATTCGATATCAGTAAAGTCATTCACAGTGACGGCTTGCTGTTATGCATCCACCGAGACGAATCAAGAATGGTGATTTGGAACCCTTTAACTGGTGAAACCAGGGGGGTCAACATTGACAAGAAAGTCCGTCTCTTTTGTCTCGGATAGTCCAAAGAAGACAATAAATCCTGCAATAAGAGCTACAAGATCTTGAGCTCTCTATATTCTAGCAATGGTTTTGAAATCTATGAGTTTGAATCTGATTCATGGAGGGAGATATTTACATGCTTGCTTACGATAACACAGAAACCCGCAGCCTATCCCTGCTCAAATTTGATTTTTCAACAGAGAAATCTCTACTTGTGCCTCTTCCCTATCAGTGTCATAAGTTTGAGACTACTAGTCTTTGCGTTGTTAGAGAAGAGAAACTTTCCGTGTTATTACAGCGCGAGAAAAATTGCAAGACAGAGATATGGGTGACAAACAAGATTGATGAGACCACCAAAGTGCTGTCGTTGAGCAAGGTCCTAGCATATGATTTGATCCCTGATTTTCAACTTTCGCTTGATGTAAGTTTCATGCTCGACGAGGAGAAGAAAGTCGTCATCTTTATTGATAAGTGGATGGACGAGAAACAAGACGAGTCCAAAGACATATTATACATTGTTGGGGAGGATAATAAACCCACACTAGCGGATGCTGGAATAGATCCATACGATGAATGTTAGCCAGCTATTCTTGATTATGTTCCAAGTTTGGTTCACATCGACCAAGCTCGAGCCAAAAGGAAACGAGGTGACTAAATATATCTCATCTCTTATTTTATTTTTTGATTCAATTCAATTTTTGTGTTTTTCTTTAAACCGTCTATTTCATTATGATTTACATGTTCCTTGGCGCCTTTCTTTAAACACAGAGTCAATTATTGACATAACAAAGCAACTCATCGCCATGGAAGCGGGGATAAAGATTTTAGAGCCGCAGAAAGCTGAAATTAGTCTCTTAATGCCAATTTTTGAAAAGGGTAAGTTCACAATGACTTTATAAGTTATCTTCTTACCTCTGTGTTAATATAACTTGTCTTTTTTGTTTCACCTCTTTTGCAGCAAAAGAGAATCTGGTAGGCCGTCTACGAGAGCTTGCTTCTTCTGATGACGATGAGAATACCATTTAGGAAAAGAAGACTCTGTCCGCTGTGTTTTTCTTTTTGTTTTGGTTCTTAATTTATCTTGGTCAAGTTCTTTGACCAATCCTTTGGTCGATCAAGCCGGAGGCAAAAGAAAAAGAGGTGGTAAATTTCTTGTCATCTCTTTTTTATCTGTTGTTGTGTTTTTATTCATGTTCCCTTTTTTTTCTATCTAAATTTATCTTGGTCATGTTCTTTGAATAATCCTTTGATTGAACGAGGCAGCAAAAGGAAAAGAGCGGACTAAATAAGCTCTACATGTAATCTCTCTTTTTTTTTTCTCTTCCTCTGGTTTGTTGTGTATCTTTGGATAATAATACTTTGAACTGTTAGTTCATTAAGATGTGGTATTATCAGATGTTTCAACTGCCCAGTGTTCCTTGCTTCAAATCAGGTCTCGTAATGTCTCTAAAGAAGCGAGAATTATGTCTACAATTTCAAGCTTTTCTAATTCAATGATAAAAGGTGATTCATAAAACATGTACAACGCTTTCTCCTTGTCTCTTCTCTGTGTTTTTTTTTCACCCAAGTTACAAGTTGTATGCCTTGAAATCATCACCCAATTCACTTCAACACATAAAAGATGTGCTTACTCATGGAACACTCATTGATCGTGGTTTAGCCTAAGTTTATTCAGGACAAGTTTGTCCACTAAACGACAAGTTACTCATGGAACACTCTTTGGGATAGAGTCTGATCAGATTGTTAGTCTGAATTTGTTCTTTGCTAAAATTTATTGGATTGTTAGTCTGAATATGATGAGACAATTGTGCTCAAAACTTTGCAGTATCAAAAAGATAAGAATCACTTGCAGGGTTTTTTAATGGCCTTAAAAGTACTCTGTGTTTAACATGTGGAGATGTTTTCTGTTTGTTTATATTGCTGATTTATAGGGTGTGGTGAGTCCAGATCCCTTATTACTCAGTTGGTTCAGAGGAGGGGGGAGTTTGAGTTGTTAAAGTTAAGGGTTGTATACAGAAATTCAGAAAAGGTGCTAGCTCAAGCCATTGGTGCTGCCAATGGAATAACAATTTTGTACTATCACAATAGTGTGCCTTACAACTATCTTGGGAAACTCCGAGCTTCAAATATATTGTCTTCTATACATCCTTATCTGACCTCTACTCCCGAACAACTCCCTCGGCTTTAATCCTGTTCGAATTTTGCAGGTGGACTAGTACACTACTGTCTGAGTTGAAGAAAAATGTAACTGAAGATAACCTTTGGCAGGGTCTACATGACATGGGATTTATCGTGATCTAGTGAGATTACTTATGTTCCTATCATATTTGTTTGTTTTAGGGTTTGATTTCTAAAGTGTTTTCTCCATCTCCTCATAGATTAGGCTAGTAATTTGCTATGGTGACTGAAATCTACGTAACGAAATACTCTCCTTATTAGCTGCCTACTAGATTACTCTCCTTAATATGAAAAACCTTTAAACAAGATTTCATGTGATGGCCATGATAATAGCATAGGCGCTTTTTGGTTTTATTTATTGAAAATTGGAACGTTTGGCTAATCCTTTGACATTCTGATCTAAATTTGCAGGAAACTGATCGATTGCTAAAGCTAAGAGGAAAAAATAACCAGAAGGTGACTGGTAGATTCTCACTTCATGTCTAGATGATGTTGATATGTTCTTGTAGGTGCATTACTTCCATAATGTGAATTTTCTTTGCATCCTGGAAACAGGCTATGCAGAAAGGAACAATATGTGTGGACTCCAAAGTGGATTTGGTAGAGTTCCGATTTTAGGTAAGTCAATGATACTATTGCTTTGCAGGAAAATGGCAGGGTAAATCTGGATTTTGGATAGACATGTAACCATGAACAGTTCAAGAAATTTAGCTCATTCCTTTCGAAGGAATTTTCTCTGCCTCCTGTGAAAGGCAAACATTTGGTCTGATCACAGAAGAATCATTGGCTTCATCGTTTAATATTGGAGAATCTGATTTTTTGTGGGCAGTGATGTCCACATTGCTCAAAGATTCTCAAGGCCGGGGACAACATTCAAAGATTCTTAAAGATGGAAAATCCGATAGTCACAGAGATGGAAAATCCGATGTTATAGCAGTTGCAAAGGCTCGTGAGACATTTGAACCTTTCCTTCACCAGGTGACAAAATCCACTACTTTGTTCTTCTTTTGTGGAGTATTGAAAGCAATCTTAGTAATTAGTTTAGTTATACATGATCGACAATATTGAAATATATAATTCAGAATCATACTGCTATTCAATTTTGAGATCTGCTAGAACTTTATTTGTGCTTAAGAGTTATTGACAGAAACTGTGTGGGGATACTTTCATCTAGAATATTGTTATTTCACATGTTTATCATTCCATACAGAAAGTGTTTTTCAATTCTCATTTCCGTTTCTTCTGTGCTGGTTTAGTTAGGGGCAAGGCTTCTACACATTCTCAAGAGGTTGCTTCCAATTTCTGTATATCTTCTTCAGGTAGGCACTGTTTTCTTTGGTTTGCTGGTCTCTTAACTCATTTTCCTTTTCCAGCAAATTGCTTGATGTATGTTTTAAATTTGAATAGAAAGAAGGTGAATACTTAAGTGGGCATGAGTTGTTTCTCAAGCGGGTTGCTTCAGCTTTCAACAGTTTTGTAGAGTCCACAGAAAAATCATGTTGTGACAAGTAAGTCTATTTCCAATTCCTGCACATGCTGCAGTTGTCTGTTGTTAGTGATCATAAATTCAATTTTCCACTGCCACCTACCTGTGTTCTAGTGAGCCTCAGTGATTAATCTTCCTTTGGATTCTATATTGATCGCAGATGTATGGAGGATTTGGCAAGTACGACTCGCTATGTTACATGGTCTCTTCACAACAAGGTCACTGCTACAGCTTTATAGCTCTGTTTCAATTGAGTTGAGTTGTGTGCATATCAAGTTAATACTAGAACTAAAACTATTCTCCAAATTTGGTATGAGCTGGTCTTCATAAATTCCTGTACTCATTTGGCGGTACAGAGCAACTTACAACATCAGGTAATTCCATAGGATTTAGTCTTCCCCAAGATGCACCTAGCAGCGCAACAGAGACAACGTCAAGATCAGATGTAAAGCTAAGTCATCTCGCCTCAAACATCGATTCAGGTTCAAGTATTCAGACAACAGAAATGCGGTTAGCTGATCTTCTAGATAGCACGCTTTGGAACCGCAAGCTTGCTCCTTCCTCTGAGAGAATTGTCTACGCATTGGTCCAACAGATATTTTAGGGCATACGAGAATACTTTCTAGCCTCTGCTGAGTTAAAGGTTTGCTCCTACTTCAATTATACTCAGATTCTTGCTTTTTAAAATGACTTTCCTTTAACAAGTTTGTATTTGGTGTTTCCTCTCTTGTCTTGTGTTTTCTTTTGTTCTGCAGTTCAACTGTTTTCTTCTAATGCCTATCGCTGATAAGTTACCTGCTCTTCTCCGGGAAGAGTTGGAAAACGCATTTGAGGACGATCTCGATAGTATTTTTGACATCACTAATCTCCGACAATCACTTGATCAAAAGAAACGGAAACGGAGCACGGAGATCGAGCTGAGAAAGGTAAATCAAACTTAAACCCTGACTGTTATGATCAACCAATGTTTCTTTTGTATTTGCCATTGAAACTTGAACTCTGACTCTCTCTTTAATTTGATTTTGTTTTCATGTATTGGACAGATAAAGAGGATAAAAGAGAAATTCAGAGTGATGAATGAGAAGCTAAACTCTCACGAATTTGCTCAAAATATAAAGGCGCCTTCGTTGCAGCAGTGACTCAACAGATGGATATCTTCTCAATATATTTGTTTGCTTAATTTTAGGTTAAAAAACAATTGAATAGTGTTTCATGAGGGAACATCTTATGTGTCTTGACTTTGGATGTCCAAAAACAAAAGTAAGTTATAGTTTCAATATTCAATTAATTTTGGGTTTGCATTTTGGTCCAAGGTTTGCAAATTTAAGTAGCGTCTTTGTGTGAGATTAAATGCAGAAATAGATATAAGAGAATGAGAGAATTAAGAGAATAGATGCATAAAACAAGTAAAGGAGAATGAGAGATTATGTAAATTAAACAAGAGAGAATAAGAGATTAATGCTGAATGTAAATAATTAAGGAGAATAGGTGATTAAGCAAGAACAATAGAGAGAGCAGCCCCTAAGGGCCATTTTAAGCCAAAGGAGGCGCAAATAGTGATTAGGTTACAAGGGGAGGGGTTTCCTCCTTTTATAGTTGAAGGAGGAAGCCCTAAATAAAAAAAACTGCAGCAATAATGAAAACGTAGCTTACAGCACGGGATGAATAGTAATCCGTGTCCCGGGATGAATAGTATCTGAGATGAATAGTACCCGACCTTCTTCATTGAATGCCTTTTCTCAATAGATTCACGGGATGAATAGTAATCTCGGGTCTCAGGATGAATAGTAATCTCGGGTCTCGGGATGAATAGTATCCGAGATGAATAGTACCCGACCTTCTTCACGGAATGCCTTTTCTCAATACTCCCCCTCAAGCTTAGTCGTCGGTAAACAAAGACTAAGCTTGGACCTACATAGGCGTTACCTCGGTAAAAACCTCATCATAGAAAAAACCACTTGGGAAAAAATCTATGATGAGGAAAAGAGCATAACGTCTATGAGTAGGGGATATGATCAAGGATGAGAGTGTAGCGTGAAGACTTTAAGTACCTCGATCTTCAAAGATAGCTTTGAGCCACGTCGACTTTCCTATGCTTCTTCTTGTCCGGTCTCTAGCTTCCGCTTCTTGTCTAGTCTCTTGCTTTAGCTTGCTTTTCACTTCCTCTTCAAGGATATAGTTTTGACGGTATGGATATTTTCATGTGCCTCATCTAGCTGGTCTCATGACTTGGCATTTTTTTCTTTCCTCCATTTGTTTAGCTTGGCTACTCATATGCGTTTCCCAGTCTCCTCTTTTAAGGTAGCCTTCGTTTCTCCATACAGTATGCCTCGGAGTGCTTGGTTACTGCCTGACTTGCTTCGATCAGAACCTTCCCAAACGCATCATGCCTTGCCATCTTGACCACACTTCATAAACACATGCCTTTATCAACACACTCGCATTTCCTCTATAGTGCTCACATACTCCCCCTCAAGCTTGATCATGCATCAATGTACCCATCTGATCAAGCTTGTAACACAGAGAGGGAAGATAACCACAGTTGTAGCCTTGTTCACAACCCAATAACCAATGGTTTTGAGGACTACGTCTTAGAGTGAATCAAGGCTAGTGAGGGAATTCTTCCCCGTTCCTCTTACTGACTTGTGCTGCAAGGAATGAATTCACCGATTCCTATCCTTCCCACATATTTCTCAACTTCACGCTTTGGTTTTTCCAAACTCAGTGTATAGCTCTTCTCATCAACCGTTCTTGGGTGACACTTCTCCTCCTCCATTTGCTGACTATACATGCTCCCAAAACTTCTTGACTCCATTTCTCATTATGTGTCCCCTTCTTCTAAATTAACACTCCTCTCACCAAGAATTGTCCCAGCCTTCCTTGTTTAAACCTTTCATAGAAGATTTAAATTCATAAGTAGTTACCAGGGGGATTAAGAAGGTTAAAGCAAAAATTGGTTTACAAATATAAGAAATGAGATCAATAATTCACAAGAGTCTAAATATTCAATCAAAATACGAGTTTAGAGATTAGAGTACTCCCTTTTCATTGATGAGTTACCACCACTCAATCAATATATTGCTTGGAGATCATGGATGCAACACTTAGATCACCAAGCACATTCTTTGCCAGTTTTAATGATGCAGACCAAGGGGTTTTAGCAATTCCTCCATTGTACACTTAAGTCGTTGGATGAGTTTGCTACATGCCTCTTGGCTGTCAATTATAATTGACCGATCCTTATCTTCCATAGGTCTTTTCCACACCTTGTTGATGTTATTTCCTGCTAAGATCAACAATGGTTAGTGGCTCTAGCATTTCTCTCTTCATGGCTCTTCACCACAAAGGAACCTAAAAGATTTAGCTTTTGTCTTTGGTGAGTAACCTTATCACAAGATAGGAACCCCCAAAACAAAACTTTATCCGGAAAAAACAAGTGAACCAAAGTCATTATGTGTTCCACATTCATAAGAAGGAAATCAGACTAAAGTTCATCTTTTGAAAAACAATCATGGCTTTAAGTGCTTTCTAGAAGCGGACCATGATTTTGGCTCGGGTGATGTATGGCCTTAGGTGTATTTCAATTCTCAAGGAATTTCATACAGACCTAACTCACCTTAGGGAGCAAAATCAAGAACCAGGGACTTCAATGCTTAGAAGTGGTCCTTCGGCTTTAAATTCAAGGAATAAAAATTAAAAATAACTTAAATATTGAAGGAACCAAGGACTTAAAATATTTTGAAAGTAGTCCAAGGTCTGATTTTGATCAAAAGAACTTGGATTCAGCAAGGTTCTACAGCCATGAGTATCCTTAAGGTTTCCTCTCCTTATTTAAAAGGATTCAGATTCCTCTAGGACTCTAGCTACAGATTCATCAAGGTTCTCATTCTTTTGATTTAAAAGGGAAATTTGGATTCAACATGCTCATGTATACTCATAAGAGCTAAATGAGACATGGTTCTCTTTCCTTAAAGCCGGATTCATCATAGCTTCACATGCTTCAATCCATAAGGGTTAAGCGAAATTTACTATGGTTCTCAAGAGGAATTCGGATTCAACAAGGCCATTTCTACCCACAAGGGCATAATGAACCAGGGTTCTCTTTCCTTTAGCTGGAATCAACTCGGCTTTTGAAGAGAAGATGATTTAATTTTAGTTTATGCTTGTTTCCACAAGGAAGAAGCTTTTACTATAAATCTCTTTCTCAAGGAAGCTTGGATTCAGCAAGGTCATTTACACTCATAAGAGCTGAATGAACCCAGGTTCACCTTCCTTTAACCGATTTTCAACACAGCTTTAAGACACTAAATGGATGACTTAGAGATTTCAGATGGGGTTGAAAGAGAGTAGATTAAGTGCCCAGCAAAACCATGGAATCCATGGATTAAGCGCTTGTAGCATACTTATCTCTTTCTCTCTTTTGTGGTTTATTATCCACAGCCACCAAACTCATCTCTTCATTGTCAAAAGCAGAATAAAACAAACATATATACCACGACACTAGGTGCATTAGATCTATAGAAATTAAGCACCATTCAGCGTGGTTCCCATGTTTTGAATCACCTAAATCGCAAATCTGAATCAAAAATTACAATGGATTTCACTTTTCTATTCCAATGGAACTAAAAGTTCATCCAAGGTTTTAAAGAGAAACAAAAAAACGATTTTGAGTCTGATTCAAAACTAACAATGACTTAGAGAAGATAAATGAGGCTTAGAGATGATGAGAAAAGAATCTGAGCCCAGCAAACCATGGATCCAAAGATACCACCAGCTAGGAGCTTTCAGCTAACAGATTTCTTTTCTTCTCTTGTGGTTCTTTACCACGCCTCACTTCCTTCTCCTCATTGTCATAAAGGATCTATAAACATGGCTTGGAGAAAAGGCTGGGGCTTAAGAATGAAGAGAAAACGTTGAGCTAAGCCAAAACCATTGAAATGGAGAGGCAGTTTTAAGCACAAACGATTCCTTCAAGCCTCCATCCTTTCTCTTCATCACCATCTGCTCTGATACCATGTGAGATTAAATGCGGAAATAGATATAAGAGAATGAGAGAATTAAGAGAATAGATGCATAAAACAAGTAAAGGAGAATGAGAGATTATGTAAATTAAACAAGAGAGAATAAGAGATTAATGCTGAATGTAAATAATTAAGGAGAATAGGTGATTAAGCAAGAACAATAGAGAGAGCAGCCCCTAAGGGCCATTTTAAGCCAAAGGAGGCGCAAATAGTGATTAGGTTACAAGGGGAGGGGTTTCCTCCTTTTATAGTTGAAGGAGGAAGCCCTAAATAAAAAAAACTGCAGCAATAATGAAAACGCAGCTTACAGCACGGGATGAATAGTAATCCGTGTCCCGGGATGAATAGTATCCGAGATGAATAGTACCCGACCTTCTTCATTGAATGCCTTTTCTCAATAGATTCACGGGATGAATAGTAATCTCGGGTCTCAGGATGAATAGTAATCTCGGGTCTCGGGATGAATAGTATCCGAGATGAATAGTACCCGACCTTCTTCACGGAATGCCTTTTCTCAATACTTTGCAATATGAAGAAATGTGTTTTTGCATATACTTCGTTACTTCCTGATTTCTTTTCAGTGAATCATCTAAATTGGTAAAGATCAGAAGGAGTTGGGCTTGTATTAACCAGATCAGTGATCTCTGCTTATGTTATTGAAAAAGTAGCTTACACTTTGTGACCATTTGGTGTTGAATCACACTATCTTGGACAGAAGATTTGTATATCTCTATGACCCTATGTAACAGACGTAGAGCATGACCAAGTCATTGAAGGTTCCGTGACTCTCTCAAAGCAAAGAGAACCAGAGATTCGTAAACATCCACTTCGAATATCTGTTACTGTTAGTAACCAACCCACTCTTTCACCCTTTTCAAATTCTTTTATTTACACCAGTGCTTAATCTTGTGGTCTTAAGCTGCTCCTTTGTAAAAGAGTCGGTAATGCCCTATAAGGTGTTGTCTCGTCTGCCAAAACAATATTAGTCCAGAAATCGTAGAACACAAGCTATTTTTAGTCTGCGAAACACACATGTTCTTTTAAGAATATTTAAGTTTAGCCTAACTCTTTCTCCGCGGAGAGCTAAAGAAGATCAACCCGAAACTTCAGTTGTTGATAGCCGTCCTAAAAAGCTATATGTAGAGTTCTAATATCGCTGTCAACGGGTTCTAAGAAAGAGAACATACATTGAAGTTAAAGTTAATTTGTGTTCCTTTCTAATAAAGTGAAGTCGGAGAACACCATTTGTTTGAAAATGTAGCAATATGATCGGAAATGCTACAGAGGTGGCTACTAAGAAGAGAGCAGAGACCAAAAGCAAACAGTTTAGCTTAATCAGAAACAAAACAAGAATTATTTTGGTCTTGTCCAAAGGACATTGCAAAAGAAAAAAGAAAAAACGAAAACGAACAAAAAGAGATGCAAGCTACATTATCATAAAGTAAGCTATGGTTGAAGTCTTCTTCTTTTGCTTGTTAACGGTTCCTTTGCAATTTGGATAACTTGCACTAGACTTGGAAAGTAAGAGCTAGAGCAAACAAGTGGGTAACCATACACCTCTCCTCGGAAGTTGGACCATCCTTGGTGATTCACAACTTCTCCAAGAGCTACTTTTCTCAAGTATCCATTCACTCCAATGATGTAAACTGTGTCGCAGCAGGCGGTCTCCGACATTTCATCTAAATGAAAAACCACTGCGACTTTCATCTCCTCGTCAATGAAGAAACTGGCAACGTCAATGTCAAACTGAAACTAATAACCCTTAAATGATACCAGATCAACTTTTAAAAAGGGGATCCACGACACTGCATGGGGCTCAATATTAGTAGTAACCCAAATCTCCACCTCTGGACTTCCAAGCTCGTTCTGATATAACGTAGCAAGTTTCTCATCTCTAAGAGAAGAGAGAGCTCCCGTATCGAAAACATAGTGCAGAAAAGGCAGAGGAAGAAACGGTCCAAAACTCTCTCTAGTAAAATCAAAACACAGCAAGATATCAACGGGCTCTGGTACACCATCTGTTCCTTCCACTAGTGGTATTTTTTCTTTAGCAAAAAAGTAAGTATTACCCTTCAAAGAAACGCCTCGTTCATAACACTGTATATCCCAGTTGGGAGTGATATCAAGCACCCTCCATGAACTAGAGGTAAAATCATTGATTTCATACCCAAAAACGTGGTTTCCAACACCACGAATCATAGAATACAAAGCAAATTCTCATAAAATGTCACTAACGGGGACTCAAATTCTAATCAGCATATAACTAGCCCATCTATAAATAAAAGTAAAAATGAAAAGATCATCAGTAAACTACGGACTAAGCGCCATATTTATTTGTTTATGTTTTTGTTTAACAAACCGATTAAAAGTTGAATTTTTAAAAGAGTTTGTAAACCTACCATTTTTCTAGTTACAAAGGAATGAACAAGGAAAAAGCACAAGAAATCTTGACTAAATGACCCAACACTAACTGCCCAAGTAATAAAAGATCTAGAGGTCTAGATAAATTGTTCGAGAACTAGATCTACGACAATGAGAAGCGTAAGAGATGGGTTTACCACAACGAAGAGAGATGGTACATAACTAATAGGCCATAAAGTCTATATGCCGAATTATATCATCTATATATATATGGAAAATCGGCTAATGACATCTATATATGGAAGATGGGTTTGCCACGGATACTTAATTCTTCGAGTAAATAATTTGTAATATATATACACACATACTATGGTGTGACACCTTAGTGATGGAAAATCGGATTTCTAAAAGTCCTCGCTAGTAGCAAATTGATGTGGGAAAATAATATGTTTCCAGTTTTATTTTATAGTCACTGCTTTTAGATCTGAATTAAGATTAGAATCGTTTGTCACGTCATTGTGTTACTTTGTTTATCACACCTAAGGAGGAATTTTCTAACAAAAACACGACCAATCACATATATGAATGTATACATATAAGTATTGTATTATGCTATTAACGCGACCAAACTGGAACCCTTTTTCTACAACGAAGGAAGCGCAAGGAGCTTGCAAGTAACGTTTGTCAAGAATCTCCCAAAAAGATAAAGCGAAAGATAAAAACAACAAAAAGAAAGGAAGAAGAGGGAAAAAAAGAGAGAGACAGAGAGAGATATAACTACTATATCAGTAAAGGAAAAAATATCAATTAATTAATCAATTTAGTGACCACATTAGTCTTAGTCTATGTGTGTATATATAAAGGATACGTTTGAGTAAGTAAAGATAAATGAGGTGAACTCACACGAACCCGATATTGTAATTGTCTGTGAGAATTATGGCTCCGGTTGGATTACCTCCAGGCTTTAGATTTCATCCGACCGACGAAGAACTCGTAAACTATTATCTGAAAAGAAAGATCAACGGTCAAGAAATCGAGCTTGATATAATCCCCGAGGTTGATCTCTACAAATGCGAGCCATGGGACCTTGCAGGTACGTATATGTTACATTTTTATCGTCTTTTTTCAATAGCTAGAGAGTTCTTGCTTTTAGATCAAAATCTTATCGTCTCATTATGTATATTGTGCTATGATCTGATTTGTTATTGTTGTGATGATCGTTAACAAAAACTTTAGAGAAGTCGTTTCTACCAAGTAGAGATCCGGAGTGGTATTTCTTTGGGCCACGTGACCGGAAGTATCCAAATGGGTTTAGGACGAACCGAGCAACGAGAGGTGGATACTGGAAATCGACCGGGAAAGATCGGAGAGTGACGAGTCAGAGCAGAGCGATTGGGATGAAGAAGACTTTGGTTTATTATAAAGGAAGAGCTCCTCAAGGGATTCGTACGGACTGGGTTATGCATGAGTATCGTCTCGATGATAAGGATTGTGATGATCCCTCTTCGCTCCAGGTAATCGATCGATCTTTCATCTCTCGGTCTATTTACTAAACGATGATAAAATAGTTACTACATATATTCCAAAAAAAAAAAAAAATTACGTGGAGATGCGTGGCTAATTGCTATTATTCAAGCAAATATATATAGAGCATAAAAACTAGCTAGTAGGATCTAAATATTTGAGTGGATCAAATTCCCTATAACTTAACATGATTTTCCCATTCCTTTTCGTATATTTAAAAAGAAATGTGTGAATTTTAATATAAAACAAGGCTTAGATGGGTAATGATGTATATTCTTTTTATATATATATATAAATAATGATGTATATTCGTTTCTTGCTGTAAGCTGACAAAAGCTTAATTAGGGTTTCGCTTTAATTTGTCTTTACTGCAACGAAGACAAAAAGACATGTCTAATTTTCCTCAAATAAGACAACTCATATCCATTTGTTTTTTATCCATTCTTCATTTATCTATCAATTACATTCATATACGACTCGATAAGTCGATGACGAAATGTTTATGTATATATAATTAAAACATTATACAAAAATTTAATTGAAATGGTTTGATGCAGGACTCATATGCACTATGTCGGGTGTTCAAGAAGAACGGAATATGTTCGGAGTTGGAATCAGAACAGCAATTACAAACGGGACAATGTAGCTTCACGACGTCATCAATGGAGATGAATTCGAATAATAACAATAATTACAATAACGAATACGAGACAATGTCGCCGGAAGTGGGAGTTTCCTCCGCCTGCGTTGAAGATGTAGTCGACGATAAAGACGATTCGTGGATGCAGTTTATCACAGATGACGCATGGGACACGTCATCGAACGCTGCAGCTATGGGACATGGTCAAGGGGTTTATTAAGAGTATTGGTGCAAAAAGAGAAGAATACAGAATTATTGGGCAAATAACGTAAACACTTAGGTACACTTTTGTTGTACTTATATATAATCCTTGAAATAAAACCTGCGGGTTGTTGGGGTTAAACTTAACTAATTTTATTTTTTCTAATTGTGGGAATGTGTGGGAAAATCACGTGATTTGATTGGATATTGATTTGTTTTTTTTGTTATACCTTTTTTCTTGGATTGATGATTTTATTATCCATTGATTTGACGGCTCTATGGATCACTGGTACCTTTGTTCTTTTTCCTCACATGGGTGTAACCAGATCAAGTTAATGGATGGGGAAATTTGGGTTTATATTTCTACTTGTTCTTTAATTTTATTTTCCTAGTCTTATATAATAGCGTGAAACCCAAGTTACGTTCAATTTTTTAGGTCAAATATTTATTGTCAGACAAATTTTGCAGCTGACTATGAGACCAAGATTTACATCACAAAACAACAATCAATAGGGATTTCTATCAGACCTCCAATGTTTCTAACTGTAATTTATGGTAATAGAAAATTTTAAATCTATGATCATATTCGCCAAGAATAAAAAAAGTAGTGAACTATACCTCAAAAAACCTTTAATCATATTTTTTTTTGGGATTGTTCTGTATATTCTATTAAATAATAGGACAGAACAAGCAAAAGAAAAAAAGTGAAGGGTTTGATGAAGTGTAAATCTAAGATTCTGATCTCACTCTCTTCCAAAAAGAAGATCCCTTGCCTTGCGATCAAGGAGATTGGTCTTTCTTTTTTCTCACGCATCTGTAATATACTTACGATCATCTCTCTTTCCTCTTTTACGCTTTGTAATAAGTTCTCAATAACCAGAACAGAACATAACTATATATATAAATCCCATATCCCTTCAATGAAACTTTATATATACATAAGCTCAGCTTCAGCTTTGCAAATCCGCCATAGTTCTTCCTTCTTAGACCTCCACAGTCCACACATCATATGTTAGGCGTTACAGATACATGTTCCACCGTGGAACTTGTCCAAAGGAGTATCTCCTATTACGAAATTTGCCAAATGGGTTTTACATATTTGTATTTGTAAAATGGGTTTGAAGCAGTTTATATACAGCCACAATGAGAACCCGGAATTGATAAAGTACTTGTTCTTGTAGGCAATTTATGGCAAACTAGATGCCTTAGTCCCAAACGGAGTTAAAATTTGTAAGAATATTAATTGTATATGTGGATATTTATTTGTTTATAATGTTAAGTATCAACAGTTTGTTGATTTTCCTTTTTTTTTTGGTTGTAATTTCGATCTATGAAAGAGTCGAGTGTAATATATATAGCGATATAACATTTGCATGAGTTTAGTTTTGGTTAGGAATGATTTTTTAGTATTAGATAACTCGATCAGTTTTAAATTCCAATATTGGAGCCTACAATTTAATTTGAATGTAATATGGTACCAAATTTTTTTTTTTTGATATCTCCAGTGATCCGGGTCAATGGATACCATGAGCTCCGAGTCAGGTCGTGGGGGCTTTGACTCCTTAGCTGATTCTCGGGACAACAGACCCATGTGAATGCTCTGGTGGTCAAGTGGAAATGATAGAGAATTCCGTGCTTGAGGAGAATCGATTCCTGACCTGCATCAATAGGGAACTCCTCATCAAGTAGGATCTGGTACCAAAAATTAATAGAGTATATGTGTTGTCGTGGTTGACTGGTTCTTGAACTTCCGCGATGTTGTAGCCTTGTAGGCCTCTTGAACAAGAAGGAACATTGTGTCTAAATCAGAAGCTCAAGGACGTTTGTCACACTAGTCCTCATCTACATTTTGATCTCTTTATCATGTTGCGTGTGTTTAAGCCCTAGTCACCTTCAGCTATTTTGGATATTTTAAAGTGTGAATTTTTCTAAGTTATATCATATTTGGATTGATAAAATATGCAAATAGATTAAGCTATACTTTTACACCATCTTTAGAATTCAAGAAAAGAAAAAAAAGTCAAGAAGGCGGCTCATGTACTATTTATCGTCTATTTCCAAATCAATCCACATGTAAACAAAGCAGATAAGAAATTTAAACAAAATCACCTTTTAAAGAAAGGAAAAGCTCTGAATTAAGAGCAACAAATCTTGTAAGGAGAAAAATTGCTTATGAATTGAAAGTGAAGAACACAATTATCAAATTTAAATTTGATATAAAACAAGCAAAATCCAAATCTTAAACTCGCAGCGATCTGAATTTTAAAGGAGCCGCAACTAAATTTGGAAGATATACACAATGAGAAAACCGAACAATTCCAGACTCTATTAGAATCTTTTTGAACATATCTTCCCTCACAATATAGATGCAAGGTGCTCCAGTTTGGCCATCGCCACAACACATGATTAAAGTCTTGTCAAAGAGAAAATAACTAACACCACAAAACTTGCTAACTAACTTAGGTCAGTTAGTTGTTGGCCATGTCATCAAGTTTATCCACACCACTTCCTCTCCATCAATCTTCTTCTTCGTTACCCAAATCTCAATCTTCCCTGTTACATAACATTGCTTCAACAAAGAAAACCGATCATCCCTTGAACGGTTCTTCTGACACGGCAAGACACAAAAGGTTTTGAATATCTCACTCGAAAAATCAAAGCTTCGGATGAAATACTCATTAGTCTCGAGATCATGAGCAACCCAATAGAGATTCCCATTCAAGGACAAAGGTTCCATGGTGGGCCACTGCGTGAAAGGGGCATCAATAAACTTTACCGCATGAGACGAACACTCGTAAATCGCAACTCTGCGGTAACTTACATGGTAAGTGTCGCTGACTCTACGTAGAAAATCAAAATAACCCAAGATCTTGTAACCCTTATCGGGACTATCGTATCCGACGCCACAGAAATGAAAACCTTTTTCAGCGTACTCGATCCAACCAACTTGTCTCAACCACGGATTCCAAACCGCAACACCTTGCTTCCAAAAATCACGAAATAAGAACCCATCGCAAGCCGTGATAGTGGTATGCATCAAATCCATAGCTTGACAAGGGAAATCATAGGGTAGCTAACGTACCTCTAAGGTTCCACCGAGATCGATGCCTATCAAGTAAATCTTGGATTCGGTTAAGAAAATGAATTGAGGACGGGCACGAGCCAAGTGTTTGTTGAGGAACCTCTTGTCATTGAAAAGAGCGTTCCAATATTTACATACGCTCCTGAACCGAACAAGAGGTCGAGGTGGAAGGCGAGAGAGTATCTCTTCCTCCAAATCCCACGGAAGCTTCACAATCGCCATTACTTTTTCTGATTTACCTTTCGTGTCTGCGGCTCTAATAAAGAAAAAAAAAAGAGTTGAGAAACTGTATTGTAGAAGAAAAAACAATCTAGCATTTTGGCAATAATTTCATTCAGCTTCTTTTCAGTTTTAAAGTTGAATCCAAACGATTTAAAAGTTGCAAAAAAAAAACCTTGGATCGTCGAAATTACATCTCCATCGACTTCATTCATCGAATAACCAAGGACTAAAACCGTAATCATTCAATTTTGCCATAAAAATATTTATCCAATACCTATCAGCCATAAGATTGTATTAACAACCATCAAAACCAACAATAGAGACAAATCTAACGCACTTAATTACTCAACAATCCAACAGTAAGATGCAATCTACAATTTGTCATCGGAGAACACTCGTTCGATTCTGCAATCTACAAGGTCGAGTATGCGCTCGAGTGTTTCTCTGGTAAGCTTGGTCCGGAGATCCACCGTTGAAAACGACAGCTCCAACCTCTTTTCAACGCCTTCAAAGTGGAAGGAGGCCATTAAAATTAGAGAGCGAATTAGGGAAAGAAGATTAATCGAATCAAGGATTGTTATATACTAGAATACTTCGATAGAATTTTTTATTACACAAAATTCCCCAAATTTAATAAATATCTACGCGAATTTCTCTCAACTCTTAAAATTAAACATCACCACCCCACTCCCCAATCAATGATCTCATCCCTGCATAAGAAGAATCTCATAGATATCTGTCCTAATGTTCAGTTCCTTGTCCCGCATCACTTCTTGCAAATCTGACATCTCTTTCGCCGTCAGGGCTGAACTCAGCTTCCCAAACCCATCCAGCCATAGTTTTTTCGACCTGACATGCCATGATGTTAATTAGGAATGGGTTCTAGATAGTATGAGAAACCTGGGAAAGGAAGTTCAGATTCTTACCATGGGCAGGCATTTATAGCTCGGAAGTAAATCTTTCTAGCTGCTGATGGATTGTGTGCGATGTCGATTTCATATGCAATGTAGCAACGCCATAGAACAACCGAGTTGTTTAGTGTATCTTGTGCCAATGCCCTTTCAAACAATCCACGGATTCTGTGCAAGGAGCCTCCTTTAGTCAGCTCATAAGAAAGTGCAAATAACCAAACAACGACAGATGGATTTCTGCATGATAAACATATTAAACTAGCTTAGCATTGATATGACGATATATATAACCTGGGTTATAGGAGGAAGACCAGGAACATCTAACTGTTAGTCTTTAACCATTTAAGCTAAGCCTCCATTAGGCAATTCTTGTGGGACGGAGTGTTTAACTCAAGTTTGTGAAGAAGCTTACTTGCGGGAGTAGTCATCGAACATCATTCTCAGTCTGTGGGATGTCATACGGTGATTACAGATGTCCACCAAAGCTCTATAAAGCTCGGGATTGAGAGGATACAGTTGCAGTCCCTCTGATATGGGCTTCCACAGTTTTGACAAAGTTAGATCGTCCTGATGTCTCAGTAGCATTCTCACGAAATAGTTGAACAAGAGTTCAAGTTGATGACTTTGACTTTTTCTTCCTGGAAAATCACAATATCCCTATAAAATCTTATGACGGGATACAAAACCAGATAAACAGTGCATGCATGATCCTTGCCTTTAAGAGAAATTTATTTTTCTAAGGAAAACATTTCTGATGCAGTCATGTATATTGTCTACTAGCATGGAAATCAGTAAGAGAAGCCAAGAATAAAGATCATGGAAATAACCTGGAAGAACAGAACTTAACATGTGCTCTAGGATCTCAATAGCACCAGGAAGGTCATTTGATAACTCCTCAAATAGAGCTGCTGAACATACAAGCGCAGCTGATTGATCATCTGTGACACCATGAGACCATGTTGATTGTATCTTCTTAAGCTTCTCTCTGAACCCTTGGCGTGCTCTAAGGATTTGCATGCTTGAAGGCTGGGAAGTATAAGGAATATAAGCTAGATCACTTCCCAGATAGCACAGAATGTGCATAACACGAGATGATGATTCTGTTTCCCTACCGCAGCCGCTACTATTGGCTACTTCCGATTCAGCATACCATAAATATAGCAAAGGTGTGTTACACTGTAATTCCTGAAATCATAGGTGAAATAAACTTAGCATGGCAATTTCAATGTCAATTAAAATCCAAATCAATCGCGAAAACTGGGCTGATGTGTCTTCGCACAAGTGCACAAAAGACACTGCAAATTTTCTTCATTAGGTCAAAGATACAGTGAAATAAGAAAACTTATTCTAGCTACATCCACTAGGCCATGCTTCCTTGTATGTTACCCGGAACAGACTGTTCTATAAAAAATAATTCTTCTATAATCTGTCCTTTAGATATTATCCTGTGCAAGCTCAAGTGGCAGGGCACTAGTTTTTAGGACCAGCAAACAAAGATTTGAATCAGCAATAAACACACAACCAGGGTAACTGGTCTAGAAGTTCCTTTGAAGTTAGAAACACAGGTGGAAGCATGAAACTTTGAATTATATGCTAAAGACATAAACGAAGGATCTGAATCTAACCTTAGGGAGGCCACAGATAGAGGTTAGTGCCATGTCGAAGACTCGTCTTGCATGTTTCATATTTCCAGAGGCAGCTTCTCGCTGTGCATAAACTCCACAAAGTAGAAGATCCTGTTAATGGAAAAGTAATCTGTTGTAAACCAAATAAAAGAGCAGACCACACCAACAAATTGGAACAGGCTTACCTGCCGGTCACTTTTCAGGAGACGTTTGGCCAAAGCTTGGCATGGTGTAGTTGCTACCTCACATGTTTTCATATTTGTTACAAATAGCTCTTCTGCAACAAGCACAGCTTCTTCCAGAATGTAGTTTCGCGGAAAAACATTGAGAAAAAGCAAGATGGCATTGCGGAGAAACTTCATCATCTTAGTCTTCATAGATATGTCACTGCTGCCACCTAAAAGAGATCCCAAGCTGAAACCGTTGGCAGTATCTGATTTGGACAAACATTCATGAACACTTCTCAAAATTTCTAGCATAGAATCTGACAATGTTTCAAGGCTATTTACTTTCTCACTCCACGACAAACTGTTACTGGAAGTCCATGGGGAGATATGTGCACCAAAAAAATCAATGAACTGGTATAGCAGAGATAAGCGGGCCTCGTGTGAACGTAAGGAAAATAGATATCCATTTATATCTTCATATAGTACAAGACTTGAGAGTTGCTCTTCATCTTCTCCCTCTCCCATTTCATCAACACTGGAGAATTCACCTATTAAAGGATGATGCACAGTTAACCACAAGCATGTTTACAACTTTTTAGAAAATACTCCAAGTCAATCCCATCAAACATATCTATAGAGACTGAACTTTGTTTACTAATGGATCCAGAATGACAAAAAAAAGTTGAGCGACTAGTCCCACTTGGACAAAAGCTCACCCAATAAACACATTAGACCTTTGTGTGCACCAAGCGAAAAGATGAACAAAACGATACAGAGATAATGATGGTAAAGGTAGAGAAAGATACCTGCTTTCCGAGTAGGCATCCATTGATTGTGATCTCGAGAAACCTCTTCCTCAAACCATTTAATCCAAGTTGAAGTATCTTTAACCTCATCACTGGCCGCAGCATTGACATCAATGCCCAATAGCTTTAGCATAGCCTCAGTATCATCTTCAGGCTTGCTATTCTCGTCTTCCATTTCCTCATCCAGAACCTCCCGATCAGCATTGCCTTCTCCAGTGTTACCTGAAGCAATACTATCTCCCTTTCTACCTGACAACTGTTCTGTCCAACCTGTCCAACCACCTACCTCATTGTCATCAGAGGATTCTTCTTTCAACATTTTCTGCCTGTTTTCCTCCTCTTTCTCCAGCCACAATGACCATCCAAAAGCTCCTTCTTCTCCAACTCTAGCACCATTACTGCTCCAAAAGTGCTCAAACAATCTTAATTTACTCTGTTCAGTTAGCAACAAAGATGGAGAAAAGATGCTAAATTCCATCTCAGCTTGAAATAACGCTGTGGCCAGCTCCTGGTAACCAGCCTGCCACTCAAACCTGCAGAGGCTAACTAGCATATCGACTAAAACGAGTTCCTGTTGGATGGCAGCAGAATCCAACGGCTCAGATGTTGTATCCACCTGCATAATCCAATAAACGGAATCACACCTTACGATGTCAAACTGAAGATTATCAACGCCAGCAATTAGAGTTAGTGGGGGAAACAGCAGAGAAAACTAAGCTTTGGAAATAAAACAGATAGACTCCAAATGACTTGTGACAGTAAACAGATGAGTAAGTATTGAAGTGATTCATCAACCCTTATCAGTTAGCACCATAAAATAAGAACCTGCCTATGTCGCTTGCTGCAAGCAGAAGAAAGAGCCTGGATCGCATAAGAATACATCTTCCTCACTTCTGATACTTTGAATCTGGAGAACTCCCCTTGAACAACACACAGAAACTCCCTCCATAACTTGTAGCTTGCGGAATTCTGCAGAAGTGCCTTTTCCCACCTACTGATTAGTACATCTGTGCTGTCTCTGATTCGGTATGCCTTGAGAAGTGTAAGCAACAGTTCTTCGCTATCTGGGTTCAGTTCAAAAGCCTTCTCAAGTATACTAATCTTCTTCTCTAAAGTCTGCAGGCGAACTCCTTTCTGAGATTGCATACTTGAAACCTTGTCTTGAAAATCAGCAAATGCTAGCCATGCCTTTTCATCACGGGGACATTCCCTCGTCACTCTATTGAACTCTCGCGTTTTATTCAGCACTTCATCTTCCCATGATGCTCCCATCATTGATTCCTTCGATAAAACATCTTCCTCGTCGCTCTCTTGAACAGTCTCAGCTTCCTCCAGTGGAATAAAATTATCAAGGGACGAATCAACAGCCTCTCTCGAAGCAGATAAACGAATACGCTTGAAATTCTTATTTCGTTCCATGGCTGCATGTTTAGCATACCAATATCGGGTATCAGACTTTGCTCTCCCATCCAAAGAATCAATATCAATCTCTGCATCAAGCATAGAACTACGCCGATTCCGCAAATAAAACCTCAGAGAACCTGAACCAGGAACTCTCTGAGAATTGTCAAGTTTATAACGAGGAACATTCATCCTGCATTATGTAAACACAAGCACATTTTCAATACCTCCTCCATACTCTTAAAACGCCTTGTGCAAAAAAATGAAATCAAAACCAGCCAAAACTATGTAAGTTATAAGCAAATTACCTGTAAATAGAACCATAAGCCAGATTATCAGGATCAGGACGAGTGTCCAAGTAATAATCCTTGGCAGGTTTCTTATAGTATTCATCAGAATCCCTAAATGAAGATTTTCTAGAACGAGATTCATCCGACGCAGTCCGCTTCTTCTTTTTCTCCCCCTTCCTCTTTACCTTGTCGTCATCAGACTCCCAAGAACCTTCTTCTTCAACCAAATTGTATATCCTATGCTGATTAGCTTCACCAATATTCCTATCAGCATCTCCTTCTTCATCTTCGTCGTCTCCAGCATCGACCTCGGATAGGGAGGTAGGCGTCGAAGCAGCAGCGTTGATGACAGAGAGATCCGTCGTGAAGATGGCGTTGCGAAGCCATTGAGGAGCACTTGAAATAGCTGAGACGGAGCTCGTCGAAACAGGGAAGATGGGGAACAAGCCGCCAGTAGTAATTGGAGCTCCGTCGCCGTCCTCTGATGTCTTCGACATTATTAATCCACCGCGAAAAAGCCGATTCGTCGTATTTTTCGCCGCTATATAATTTCTGCAAAAGGCTCGTTGATAGGCCCTGATTATTGGGCCTAAAGTAAGACATTTAACGGGCTAAATGTTTACCGATTTATTTTTTGGGTCGATTAGCTTTGAAATATTAGTATATTAGTATTACTTTTGTTTTCTGTTCAGCAACATTTGAATTTGAATTCGAAACTACATGTCCGGTAAAATATTG
The DNA here is from genome assembly GCA_028015245.1 of Cardamine occulta. Classification (NCBI taxonomy): domain Eukaryota; kingdom Viridiplantae; phylum Streptophyta; class Magnoliopsida; order Brassicales; family Brassicaceae; genus Cardamine; species Cardamine occulta. The sequence goes on along the minus strand of CM051373.1, from coordinate 7,517,183 downwards.
ATGATTAATAATAATAATTGTGTCTGAGAAGATATAGATATAAAAAGCACGTGCATATTGATTTTTTTTTAACTGATTAATAATTATTTCAATTTATACTCTTAGAAATATTTCTTATGGAAATCAATGTATGATGATTCGTTTTTCGGAATTATTAGTAAAATTAAATGCTGTAGTAATAAATTTAGGACAGGATAACAATTGGCAAATGTGTCATTTCGCCCTTTTTCCCACCAAAACTAATGATTTTAATGGATCCGAAGCAAATTTCTACTAATAAAATAAAAAAAAATAAAAAATAAAAAATAAAAATGGCATTATTTTGGCATTGGTGGCGTTGATAATAGGGATGTCCAAGGAAGAGGGAAACGCCGGGATTGCAGAATAAGGAAAAGCTTAAGAAGAAGAAGAAGCTGAATTAGATTTTGCAGACAAAGCAAAAACTTGCTGGGAAAATGCAATAATATGACTGAAGCTGCTATACTTCTAGTTGGATCTGTAAGTGAAATGTAAGCTCGAATTCGAATCCTGGGTTTTGGAATTGAAATTTTCTCGCAAAAATGCTTTTTTGGTATATATGTTCCTTTTTATTTATTTATTACTGGGTCATAATCTTGGGAGAGGGAGAATATGCTTTGTTAGGGTTTCGTCTCACTGAGTAGCTTAATTTTATCTTTATGGATTTGTTTATGAATTGGATTGGGTTTGTGTAAATGTTTCAGGTTTTGTGAAATTTGTTTGTAAGGATTTGGGGAAATGGAGGACTCGAGCTCTGTCGACTCGATTTTGGAATTTTTGCGAAGAAATCGTTTCATGAGAGCTGAAGCTGCGTTGATTAGTGAGCTTTCTAATAACCAAAGTTCGAATGGAAGTCTTCAAAAGCTTAACTTTGAGAATAATGGTGTGAGTAAGTTGTTGGATAAGAAGAAGCAAGGAGGCAGTAGCCGAGCATTGGGTCTTCAAAACGACAGTTACATTTCTGATGAATTGGTTGTGAAAGAGATACAATGTGGAGCTGCCAATAACTTATATGAGAGTAATCATATGAACGATGTTTCTGTTCAGACACAGAGTGGTAATGGAGCAGATTTCTGGGAGGAGAGATTCACGTTTTCTGAAGGTTTAGTAGAAACTGAGGTTGATTTACCTCCCTGGAACCATACTTCTACCGACATTGTAGCTGACTCTGAAGTATACAGTATTGATCCAAGTAAAGGAGGCTTCTTGAATCCACGGAGGTCAAAGCAATCGAGTCATGAAAAGGATAAAAGCAGTAAAATGGTTGTTGAAGACATCTTCTCTCCTTTTGAGAAAATTCGGACTGGAAGCTCTAGCCAAGTATCTCAGTATGACCATGGCAAAGCATGTCAATCCTTGGAAGTTGATAATAAGGTTGGAAACTCTGCAATACAAGACGGATTTATCACCACGTCTTGGTCAAGAACCGAAGAGAGCATTGGTGCTTCGTCAGACAATTGGAAGGATTGCTCTGTTACAACTGTTTATCCATTGTCTAAAGGAAGCACGTCAAAAAACGATGGTGGTGCACCCGTTTTAGACAAAAGACAAGGAAAGAAAAAGGTTAGCACAAATGATTCCAGGACTGTTATTAAGGAGCAAGAAGATGATGTGGCAACAGCTCTATACTTTGGAAAGTTACAATCTGGTTACGAACAGATGAATCTAAGCAGCTTAGCATTTTCGCTGGCTCATGATGGTCCAAGGGAAGACTTACCTAGGCTGCCACATGTAAAAATCAAGTCAGAGGATAAATCAATGAACTTTACTTGGGAAGAAAAACATGAGCGAGACATTTTGGATGAGAAGCTGATTAATACTGAGAATGCTTTCCTTATGGGCTCTTATCTAGATGTTCCTATTGGACAAGAAATCAATTCATCAGGTTAGTTGACACGATGATGGCTACTATCCAAAACTTAAAATTTTATGTTCTGTATGAGTAAGTTAAACTACTATTGATTAGCTTGGGTACACCTTTTCCTTCCTTTCTTTCTTTCTTCAGAAGATGTAGTCCAAGTTTAATTCCAGTTCTGATGGTGTCATAGGTGGCAAAATAGCTGGTGGAGGAAACTGGTTGTCTGTAAGTCAGGGAATAGCAGAAGATGCATCTGACTTGATTTTTGGCTTTGGCAATGGATTAGGTGATCTCACTGAACATTCAAATGAGTATTGGGACTCTGATGAATATGACGACGATGATGATGTTGGTTACATTAGGCAACCAATTGAGGACGAGGCATGGTTTTTGGGTCACGAAGTCGACTATCCTAGCGACAATGAAAAAGGCTCAGAGCATGAAAGTGTTCCTGATACGCAGGATAAAAGTCAAACCAAGAATGATGATGATCATTCATTTGCCGAGGAGGATTCTTATTTCTCCGGTGAGCAATACGTGCTTGCAAAAGGCATTGAGCCAGTTACCGCTTCAGATGATCCGATGGGTCTCTCAATGACTGAAACATACAGCAGGACCAAGGAACCTGATTTGGCCGCTCGATATGACGGGCAATTGATGGATGCAGAGGAGCTAAGTTTGATGCACACTGAACCTGTATGGAAGGGATTTGTCAACCATGAAGATGATCTAATTTTGTTGAACAAAGGGAAAGTCGAGGACAACTGTGATAGACTCTGTCCAAAGGATATCCGCGCAGAAGATGATCGAAATGCTGCAGTTAGGTCAATTGGTGTAGGAATGAGCGATGATGTTGATGACAATGGGAGTATAGTACCTGAATTTTTTCCTGGAGAAGGTAGTGAATGGGATTTGGAGCTCCTTCCTCATCACCGGGTTGGAGTTGCTGGCATAAAGCCTCTACCTGGTAAAGGTGAAAATATGCAGCTAAAAAGTTTTGCAAATGGTAGTTTCTCCTTTCCCTCTCCAGTACCTGATGCACAGATGTCCCATGTAGATTCTACAAATCCTGAATGGTCAAACCCTTGCAATGCTGCTGTGAGAAATGAAATTGATGGACCAAAGAGGCTAATTGAGTCTGACAGTATGCTTGTTGCTTCGACAAAAAGACACAGTGGCTCTTCTTCTGAAAGAAATTTAAGAGACAGGGATAGTGAGAAGGTTGTAAGCTCAAGAAATTCTTCCCCATCCGCACTCTCCCACAGTTCTTATACTGGGAGGGAGCACAAGGAAAAAGATGAGGAAGATACTAGCCATGGGGCGGAAGAAGATCCTGGGACCTCGTTTGAGGATGAAGATGCAATTGTGGTCCAAGAGCAAGTAAGACAGATTCAAGCCCAAGAGCAGGAGTTTGAGACCTTCAACTTGAAGATTGTTCACAGGAAAAACAGGTCTGTTCTCTTACAATTATCTTGGGTTATTTGTATTATTATTATTAAATGATGTTTGGTACACCTTTTTTCACAGGAAAAACAGATATCTTCTCTTATAGTTATCTTAGGTTATTTGTATTATTATTAATGATGTTTGGTACACATTTTGTTTAGAAGGGGGATGCAGTCTGACCTAATTATTATGAACCTTCAGGAAATTGATTTGTTCTATTTTTCTTTTGTTGCCCAGGACTGGTTTTGAGGAGGATAAGAGCTTCCATGTTGTTTTGAATTCTGTCATAGCTGGTCGTTACCATGTCACTGAGCATCTTGGATCAGCAGCATTTAGCAAAGCAATACAAGCACATGACCTCCACACAGGCATTGATGTCTGTGTAAAGATCATAAAGAACAACAAAGACTTTTTTGACCAGAGCCTTGATGAGATCAAACTTCTCAAGTATGTCAACCAGCATGATCCCGCTGACAAGTACCATATCCTGCGACTCTATGACTACTTCTACTTCCGGGTAAGTAGATGCATGAATTATCTCTTTATTCTTTTCTACCATCTTTTAAGTTAATTATGACTTCTATAGAAGCAGTTGTTTTTCTACTTCTGTCCCTCTATTTATTATCGGGTAGATATTCTAGATGAATTTGGACAATGTCTGCTTTGCTGCTATGATGTTTCAATTTTTCTTTGCTGAGATTCAATGAAGAATTTGTGACTTGGGCCTGCATCTTGATGCCATTGACTGCGATTAATTGAATCCTTACTTTGCAGGAGCACCTGTTAATAGTATGTGAACTTCTCAAGGCAAACTTGTATGAGTTCCAAAAGTTTAATAGGGAATCAGGTGGAGAGGTTTATTTCACAATGCCAAGATTGCAGGTTAGCCAACATCCTTACTACTCACAAGGTTTATGTATGTTTTTTGGCTGCTCACTCATTTTCTTCTACAACAAAATCTGGTGCAGTCAATTACTATGCAGTGCTTGGAAGCATTGCACTTTTTGCATGGTCTCGGCCTTATACATTGCGACTTAAAACCTGAGAACATACTTATCAAAAGCTACAGCAGATGTGAAATCAAAGTTATTGATCTGGGAAGTAGCTGTTTTGAGACAGATCATCTTTGCTCCTATGTCCAGTCTAGATCCTACCGAGCTCCAGAAGTCATCATTGGGCTTCCATATGATAAAAAGATAGATATCTGGTCGCTTGGCTGCATTTTGGCAGAACTGTGTACCGGCAATGTAAGTTCTAGCATCGATGATACCTGTTAAAACCATTCTTCTAATACAATCCTCTAAGCTAGCTAGGATTACAGATTATGTAACTTCGATCTGCTTTTGCAGGTTCTTTTCCAAAATGATTCTCCGGCTACATTGCTTGCAAGGGTCATTGGTATAATCGGATCCATTGACCAACAAATGCTTGCCAAAGGACGTGATACGTGCAAGTACTTCACCAAAAATCATTTGTTATACGAGAGGAATCAGGTGAGTATTGAAAAACAAAAAAAAAAACAGCTGCCTGCTATTACTGAAGCAAATTGTAATGATTGTAGAATTGGAATTCAAAATTGGTGTAATGGGTTTGTTTTCCTAATATCTCAGGAAAGTAACAATCTGGAGTACCTAATACCGAAAAAGTCATCGCTAAGGCGTAGATTGCCAATGGGTGACCAAGGCTTCATAGACTTTGTGGGATACTTGCTCCAAGTTGATCCAAAGAAACGCCCTTCTGCATCTGAAGCACTTAAGCATCCATGGTTGACTTATCCCTACGAACCCATATCTCCATGATTCTTCCAGCACAAGAAAAGAAGAAACTGTTTGTGTTACTATCTAACATCTTCGTAGTGACAGTCCAGAATGGATGAGAGCTAGTCAAGTAAGAAGATGATGGTTTGTTTTTTTTCCCCATTGTTTTGTTTAAAAGTCTTCTGAGAGGGGAAATCTTTCAGACCTTGTTGTATATTAATTTGATGTGTGACTATTTGCTCATTTGGTCATTTTGTTTCACTAGTAGCTTGTGAAATATAGTCCGTTCTTCAATTTTGATTTTTGCCAAATGCTTTGGGTATTTAATTAAATGATTGTAGCCTGTGATATTTGTATATGTAGTGTGTGTGTGGGAATTATTATTTGCTTTTGCAGATAATTTTTCGTTACCACACTACTGAGGTTGATGTTTTTATTATATGGTTTAGTTGGGTTGGTTCCAGTGAACAACAACCCTACATAACAGTACTATTGATTCAAGACAAAAATGAATAATGTTTTAAAAGGAAAATAACAAAACAAAACGTTTTGCCGAATGGTCTAATTAAAGCCTTATTACCAAGAAGAAGCGTGAAGACTTTGCCCTTAACAGACAATATTTCTCTTGTGTTCCACAAGGCGTTTCCAATACTTAGTGATATCCTCCAATGACATCTTAGCAGGCTTCACTTCATCACCACTAACCGCAGCCGTTGCAACTAGAGACGCGATTCGGTTAGGAAGCCCATCGATTTCTTTGAGTACCTGAATGATATGTGTGATGAGTCTCTCTGCAAGGCCCCTGCTAAAGTCTTCTCTGATCACAACTCTGAGCACAGCGATGTGCTGTGCATCTGCAGGCATTGTGTAAGCCGGTATGATCCATCCGAACTTTCTCAAAGACTCTGCAATCTCAAACACAGTGTGTTTGCTACTGTCTTTGAGGGAGAATGCTACAAGTGGCACGCCGATATCTTTAGACACTATGTTGAACTTCCCTGTCTTCTCTATTCCTTCTCTTAGCCTTCTTGCACTATCCATACAGTTTTCCATTATGTTCTTGTATCCCTTTTCATTTTTCCAAAAAAGGATCATTACATGGTTTCTTAGATGTTATCTATATGAAACTGTAATGAAGATATATAAAGAAACAAGTACCTCAAAGCCTAGTCGGATAAACTGATAGTACTGAGCAATGATTTGGCTCGAACCTGCAAAAAAGATTTTTGCTTGAAAGAAAATGTGATGATGAATTGATTTGGATAAGCCAAGTGGTTTACAAACCTTTGGAGAAGTTAAGAGTGAAAGTGGGCTGATCAGCTCCTAAGTAGTTGATGTGAAAGACAAGGTCCTCTGGCAAATCATCTTTTGTTCTCCAGACAACCCAACCAACTCCTGCATACACAAGTCCATACTTATGACCACTGGCATTGATGCTCTTCACCCATGGAAGCCTAAAGTCCCATTCTAGATCAGGGTAGAGGAAAGGAGCAATGAACCCTCCACTAGCTGCATCAACGTGGATAGGAGTTTCCCAACCAGTCTCTGCGTTTTTCTCAGCTAAGAGATCGTTCAATGTCTTCACATCTTCGAACTCTCCAGTAAGTGTGGATCCTAGAATTGCTGCAACACAGATTGTATTCTCATCCACCATGTCTACAGCTTTAGCTGGGTCCATCACGTAGTAGTCTTCACTTAGTTTCACCTCTTTGAGCTCCACCTCAAAGTACCTTGCAAATTTCTCCCAGCAGACCTGAACATTGGCTCCAGTAACAATATTAGGATTATCAGTAGAGAGACCCTGAGCTCTTCTCCTCTGTTGCCATTTCCTTTTGAAAGCTAAACCAGCAAGCATTATAGCCTCTGATAAACCAACAGTTCCACAGCCAATAGCAGCCTCGTCTTCTCCAACGGGAGCATGGAACATGTTAGCTATCATATTTACACACCGGTTCTGAAGAGGAGAGAATACAAATTACTAAAATTGGAAAACAGTCTCTTCTTGACTATTATATATAGAATGGAAGAAGAAGAAGAAGAAGAAGAAGAAACCTGGAGCTCGGTAGTGACAGGATATTCATCCATGTCAACATAGTTCTTATTAACAGAATCCATGATGAGTTTGTCACACTCGGGCTCCATCCAAGTGGTCACAAAGGAGGCTAAGTTAAGCCTAGGATTGCCATCAAGCATCAGCTCATCATTGATCACTTGATAAGCAGCGTCTTTAGGCATAGAACTGTCTGGCATTTTGAACCTGTTTCGATATATGCAAACAAAAACATGAAAATATGCATCTTTACATCAAAATAAAACTAAAGTGAGGAAAGAATCTAGAAAAAGGACAGAGAGAAGAACCTGGGAACAACAGCACGGACATATCTGGAAGCGAATGTGGAATGCAAATGCTCTTCGGAGTCAGAGTTGGTAGCGAGTACCATTGTTTTTTGAGTTTATGCTGAAAATGTTTGAACACAAGATGTCACAGGTTTTTGACAAGCACAGAGTAGTAATAAGTAATAAAGCAACACTCTCTTAACTAATTGAGGATATTCATGAAACTAATTCCCTCTTTTTTTTCCCCTTGACTCTCTCTTCCCCTTTAATTAGACTTAGGGACATCATTTGTAACTATTCAAGAAACTATTATTATCCTCAAATCATTAAAGAGAGAACAACATCAGAGCCACATATTATTTCCTGATGCCAGACCCAATACACAAATCACTAGTCAATCTGTTCTCTTCTTCCCAAGATTACAGATACACTGAATTATAAAATATCAATCTTACTATGGATTTGTCTATATCTCAAATACCCAATAGACATGTGAATGAATACCTTAAGTTGTCGAGTTGTATTGATCAGAATATTTCTACTGTATTAACTTATGAGGAACGATTACAGCAGATTATATATTTGTTGAGGGAGAGATCAGGGATCTACAAAGATACATATATACCAATATAGATTCATGTTCATTGAGATACTTGAGAATCTAGAAAGGTACTAATATTATACCGAAATTCCAAAACAGAGGGTACGATGCATATATTGGATAAAGAAGAGAAGAAACATTTTGTTAAGAGTCGTTCAAGAATCCTATACCATTCATTAGTTATTCTCCCCCAAAGTTATAACTCTCACTGTATTACGCACCACCAAAAAAATTTGCATAAACGGAGAGCGCCCCTCACAGAGTCAGATATCTTTAACATGCACACACGACAAGAGCCAATAGTGCCATAAAGCCTCTCACCAAATCCCAATCCATATATCCGGGAAAACAAAAAAACAAAAAGAAGAAACTGGGGGGGGGGGGGGGGGCATGACGAGCCCTGATACTCCTTCACCGCTCTTGCTGCGGCACTGTACCATCCTGCTGCAGCCATTGCTCCTGGATCTGGAACCGTAGCAAGAAGCTCTGCAGATACATAGCTTGATCTCCCAGCCTGTGTCCCACAATCTCATCCATCATCCCAAAATGAAATACCATCCAGCCAGTATAACAAAAGCTAAACTCACCTGTGCTTGCATCTGTATGGTTGATTCTGCTCCTGTAGTTGCTGCTTCGGCTGACAGAATGAAAGCAGATATTGGGTCCTCTCCAGCGCTCAGCTTCTGTTCTTATCAAAAGCAAAAACTCATTACTTCTTCCAACTTGCAATATCTATTAAATATTTTGTGTGAAAGAAAGTAAGCGGCTCTTTGTCACCTCCTCAAGAACTTGTGAAGCTGGGATGAGCGCATCTAGCATTGTTCTGTAGCCTGCAGTTGCTCCACCATATTTGCTGACTGAAGCGATCGATGACTTGAGTGCGTCACACCCTGTATCAATATAAACTCAAATGTCAAAACAACCCTGTGCCTTTTAGAATACTAACTAACCACATACAAGCAGAGCATTATCTCACAGTGTTTGGGATTGACTTCTGACTGAGTGTTGGCTTTTAGATCCGCGTATGCTGCCTTGCAGAGGAGATGGTAACTGTTTTCACAAAAGAAGAATGTATTGTCTTATCAATGAATGTCAAAAGCATGACCTATAACAAAGAGAATGTGGAATAATTTCATGGGTTACATTATTCCGCTTGTCCCCCCCATGGCTCTCCTGATTGATGAACCAATCTCATTTACTGTTTCCGCAGCATCATTGAGTGGATAACTAGAAACAAAAAGAACATAGTTTAAATTTTTTTCAAGAATCTCTGTGAAGAATTCAATAAAAGGAGGAAGAAAAGAGAGGTATATGACAGGGTAAGAGTAACAAATAGACTCACTAGTTTTTCATGTCCTCCAGAATAGCTGTTGCACCTCTGTACATCTACACAATTGATGCAACCCCATGTAAGATATATTAAAATGAAGCAAAAGAAAAAGTATGTCTAGAGGCAACATCTAAAAATAAGACTTACTGTTGACCCACAATCACCATCACCTACTTTTCCGTCCCATTCGTTCAAACTATCCTTTAGACTGATGATCACTGTTGCTGCTGCTTGAATAGCTGCCTCAAGCATTCGACCTTGTTTACTCAGCTCTTGAGGTCGGCTTTGAGACTGGTATTTCCAAGTTGTCATGAAATTTACCAAAAACATTTGTCACCAAACCTTGAAACCTCTAAAGAACCTAACTTTATCAAACTTGTAATACATACCTCGGCACTTTTTACTGATCGGGAAGGAGGAACAGGAACAGGAATCTTCGCTGGTGGATGGTTGCCTGCAATGCAGCACAAAAATTTTGTACCTAAGAATATGTTCCAAGGAAAAAAAATCATGGAAATCAAAAATAGGTAGAACCTCACAGACCATCAGTGCCAACAGGCCAATTTGGAGCCTTGGTTGGAGCATCCAGTCGGTCTAAGATACACTGGTCAGCCTTCATGATTGAAATCGAAAATCCTGGAATAGGAAGCATCGTCAGAGAAGCAACAGGAATATGTAACACTTAACCAAATGAAGGAATCTACAGAAACTCACCTGCCATATCAAGCGAAGTCATAAAAAAGCCTGTATACACCCTATCCACCGCAAGTCCAAATTCCAACTGCAGTTTAGGGACTGCTTTTCCAGAAGCAATCATAAGTTCCATTAAAGGGGTGCCTCCCAAACTGCAAAATTGAAAAGGAGAAACTAAGATCTCCCCTAACAACCAAATATACAGAAATCACCAACTCCTTGAAATAATATTGATATCACAGCAGCAGCATTTGGTCTAGTTAGAACACTGGAGTAGTAGACAGATTTCCATTTAATAGGAAAATACATCGAGTGGGCTTACCCATTAACCATGAGAACCACCCTGTTACCACGAGTAATTGGAACATAATTGGTCTCCTGCAGAAATGGAAGAATAATTGGAAATAATGCATAAGTTGAAACGTAAGACGAAATTCCTAGTGCAATGTTGGAGATAGAAAGTTAATAATCAACATTGGAACATCTATATGACTATGGAAAGTAGAAACAAGAACGTGCCATAAAGATAGCACAAATTAAGCACATACAGGATTAAGTATTTGCTGAAGAACATGGGAAACCACCACATCCACAGGTTGAACGTCAACCACAGCAGCACCAGGTTCTCCATGCTGAGAGAAAAGTTGAAATGGACACTAAAATGTCAAGGTACAAACCAAAACACTGAAACAAAGTGAATTATGTGCAAATACCAAAAGATAAAGGAAATAACATACAATTCCAAGCCCGAGTTCCATCTTCTCTGGGCCCAGACGGTCTGATGTAACCTGTCCAGGAAGCGTACAGACGGATAATGCAACACCCATGGTACCAACCATCTCGGACGCACATTTTGCCTCAGCCGCAACTTTTTCTAGAGAAAGACCAGCAGCTGCTGCTGCGCCAGCAACCTATCCTTAGCCAAGCAGAAACAAAAAAGAAAACAGATGTAGCTTTAAGTTCAGAACTTCTTGTTTACTCTAAGCTCGTGAAAACATAACAAAAACAAAAAATCAAAATATAGCAGCCCAAGGTCTCAGACATCACAATTTGAAAAAAATGGTAACAAAAATAATCTTAACGAACAGCAAATGCATACTAAACACACTGATCTAGAGTGTGGTAAGAGAAAGGAAGGAAAGGGAGAGAGGACCTTATGGACAAGAACTGTTCCTGCTAACCCTCTGCGTCCAGCAATACCACGTGGCGGGGGTAAAGCACAATCCTCTCCAACAATTACCGTCTACAAAATAGATCCTGTCATTCTATCTTGCAAAACCTCTTAACAGTGAAAAGGCAATAACAAGCAGTACCTCTACTTTGTAACCTTCAGATTTTGCTTGCTCAGCAGCTAAGCCAAAGTTTAAGCGATCACCCGTATAATTCTGTCAAGAAAGTTAATGGGTAACTAGATTAATCAAAACCATAAAGACAAGAATCTATAGTTCCTCACAACTATGACACTGTATGTATGCGGCTCTCTTTCACACTCTGATTACCTTGACAATCAATAGACATCCCTGAGTACCAGTTACAGCTCGAATTCCCTAGAATTGAAAAAAAAAAAATCATTCACTCGAAATACTTAGAAAGAAAAAAGATTGAAATATCGCATTTGGAAGACTTACAGCAAGGATGGAATCAACTGGTGGCGAGGCAAAGACATCTCCACAGATAGCTGCTGTTAGCATTCCTTCTCCAACGTATCCAGCATGTGCTGACTCATGCCCACTGCCTCCACCTGCATACAAAAATAGCATTGCTTATGAAGAGTTTCAAAATCCCAAATCAACCACATAATATTAAGTGACAAAAATCCCACCTGATATAACGGCAACCTTGTCATATTTTGCAGCCGAGACATCAGCTCGTAGTACTACCTTAATCTCAGGAAATCCATCCAAATACTGGAGTCCAGGATAAGTTTCAACGAGTCCCTCGATGAACTCAGTTACAACATCTGCAAAAAGATTAAACCAGTATGTATTCCATTCTCCAACTGAAAAAATCCCAAGCCGCTAATTCTAACTCAAGATGATATAACTTGCAATCGCATATGGAAATTATACCCTAAACCATTGAAATCATGACATCAGGCTGACCATGCAACAAAACACACGGTGACAGAGCACCATTTCGAGGATCGCGAACAAAATTGGAGGGAAAATGTGGAAAATTAGACCAAGGCAAATTTTATGAGCAAGAAACAACACAATGCAAAGATTTTCGCAAACAGTAACACAATCGGGAAATATAACATAGGTCAACAGTTCGCGAGAGCGTTTACAATTCTCATCGACCTAATCTACGCCGGAAAAAAAGAAACAACGCTACCGAACAGAACAGAGAACTCACGATGCGACGAACAGAACAACGCAAGAAAACAAAAAAAAAAAACAAAACGAAGACGAAGAGCACGAACCGCTGGGATCGTTGATGAATTTCTTGGCCGCAGAAACCATAATTGTGAGAATGAAGCGATCAAGACCTGAGAATCGGAGAAGCTCGAATGTAAGAGGAGAGGATTGAAGCGGAAGGTTTAAGGCAATCCAAAAGGAGAAGAAATGAGAGTCAACAACAGCAATGCGAGAAAGAAAGAGAGAAGAGAAAGAAGCGAGAGAGAAGAGTTTGTTCCGTACGAGAACACCTCAAAGTTAAATAAATGGCAGTTGGAGAAGTAATATGGGCCAGGCCCAATCTTTATGTGGATAAGATATATTTATGACGAATTTATAATTTACTTTATTGGCATATAGTAATTACCAAATTAGACTGTCAATAGTGAACACGTGATAGCGTACGTTGTCGTGTGCCACGCGCGCGCCAGTGTCGTGTCGCTGCGTGTTTGCATTTGATAATTAAAATGTCTTTTCTTTTTCTTAACTTGAAGAAAAAATTGTCAAAGTTTGACGTCAAGTTAGAATTCGTTTAGCGTCTTTGATTTCCCACGGTTTGGTCTTCTATATTTTATTTGGAAATACATTTTTCTATTTAAATTTATCATCAATGCTTATCCAGAACTAACTTTCCATGTCGATTCATTCTTGATGAATTTTAGAGTATCATGTTACAGTATTTTTAAAGTTATCCTAAGAATATTTGTTTATGAAAATATTACATTAGTTTTCCTTTTCTGTTCTAGGTTGGTCTTAAATTCATTTTTTTCCCTCTAAAGTATCGTAATGTTTGTTCAACTTTTTTAATCTATTCCCACTTTATTCCTACATGTAAGGTTATCTAAAAGTATTTTTTTATAATTATATGGACAGCGCGAAGATTTGGTAATCTATGGAACACTTATCAAAATTTGATAGAATATTTATCCTTTAGTATTCAATTAAATCCAGATTTCATTAATTAAAAAGATAAGATAACTTTATTTAGTGAAACAAAATCCTAACTTGTACATAAAACAAAAAGTATCCATGAGGCCATGAGAGAACCCAGTAGTACCCCAAATAGGATTTCATGTCTTTTATAGTCTTTTATAAAAGCAAAACAAAAACTAAGATTTCATAACATTACTCGGAGTCGGATTGCATCATCATATACACAGCTTTTAATCTCTAGTGGAACGTTTGTCTTGACTCTTGATGCTTTTACAGTGTTCGTATGTCAACCAAGAAAGAGCTTACTTACCATGGCAAATCATAATTTTAGGCCCAATCCTCGTTACCATCTTTTCGTATATCTTCTACTTTGGGGTCTATACCTTTCTTAACATGTTGACTGATCCTCAGATTTCATCGTCATGGACTGACGTTTTGTTTCTCCGAGTTTTGTCTCTTTACGTATCCCTACATATCGCAATGTTGTCAGCCTCGATACTACTAGAATTATTCCAGAAAGTACATAGGATGTTGACTGGCCTTGTAGAAGAAGAAGAATGTCCAATTTGTTTCGAAGACCTCAATGGAAGTTATGATGGTTTCGTTATGTTACGAGGTTGTCATCATAAGTTTCACCGTAACTGTATTGATATGTGGTTATGGCGGACTTTAGTTTGTCCCATATGTCGTGGTTTGGTGATTAGCTATACATGCATGAGTTAATAAAATCCTATAGACGATAGTTAGTCTTGATTATACCTAATCTCTGCCTTTCTTTTTTTAATACATAATAACATAACTAGTTGTAAATAAGATTCCTAGTTGAATTGGATTCTCAATTTTGAAGAAATCAATGGTGCGAGAAGGATGGGAAAACAAAACCGAATTAATAACTTAACAAGTAAAGAAACTCGAGAAATAGAAAAATCTTTTGCCAGCCATGAGAACATTAGAAGTGTGGAATGTTCCTAAGAAATTGAAACCGAATTGTGTAACCAGCATTAAATTAATATAGCAATGAAACCCATAAACAGTTGGCTATTGGGCCCTTAAAAGGCCCGTTAATTAAAAGGAAAAAAAATCATGACCGGCCGGCACACGCACGTCCTCGGCGTAGACGCACACAGAATCCAGATCACAATCAATCTATCCAGTTCACTCGGAAGAAGAGGATCGAAAAAGAGAGATCTAAAGCAAGCAAAAGAATGGCATTGCAATGGCTGATTCTGTCGTATGTGGTTGCCGCCGAGGTAGCCATCGCCATCATCTTAACTCTCCCTTACCCTATGCTCCTGAAGAAACGCATCGTATCACTTGTCTCCCTCATACTCCATCCTGCCGCTTCCATCGTCGCCTTCGCCGGATTTCAACTCCTCGGTGATCACCTCTCTCTCTTTCTCTCATAGATGGTCTAATTTCTCACTCGTTCTTGCTCGGGATCGAAATGGTCTTTATAGTTGAGGTTTCGAGTTTTTTTTGTTTGGTAATTACTAATTACTTAATATTCACATTAATTGGTGTGATCATGCGTTTCTTTCAGATATTTACTGGAAGAATGAGCATAGGCTAATGTGCTCATCTGAGGTTTGCACTGCTACAGAGCGGGATCGCTACGAGAAATCTGTAAGTATCATCTATTAAACATTTTAACTCATGATCCTGCCCTCATCTTTGAAACTAGAATTAAAGCAATACTTGTTCATATCTATCTTCTTTGATGAAAATTATAATGATGCAAAAAATCATCCGAGGATTTAATTGCTTTAAGCTAGTTGTATAAATATATATATAGATGTCTCAATAATGAAACAACAAATGAGTTCTCAGTAGAACTATCATTTTCATATTTGTTTAGGGATTCACAGGGTTAGTGCCAGTGCTTAGTATTATTAGTCTCTTCTGTTCTTGTGAACCTCTTGGTGGTGGATTGTTAATAAGATTTTACCTCTCTTTTTTCCCGGAATATATATCTGAGCCTTTACAGTTTGGGTTTCTGGTTGTTCGAATCGATTTAACTGTGTTAAAATCAAGCGTTAGGGGTTTCCATCTGTTATTTGCGGCTGTAGTTCTCCTATCCCTGAAATGTCTCAGCTCAGCTTGCTTTTTGGTTTACTTGTGTTTCAGATCTATAAGGCTCAGAGGAATGTGGTTCTGTGTGCGGCTGGGATCCTTCTCTACTGGTATATCATTAACTATTACACACTTCAAGATTCACACTTAGCACTTATGTATTTGACTGATATTCTCTCGTATTTCAATTACAGGTGCATCTTCCGTATCTGCAAGTACAACAAAGACCTTGAGCGTTTGGAGGAATTAGAGAAGAGATACAAGCAAGAGTAATAATCTCCCGGAGTCTGGTTCTTCTGTTATAATATCACTGCGGCGTGTGAGTAGTTCCAACACTTGAACGAGACCATGACTTATCTCGAGAACATCTTTGCATAGACCTTATTTTGTGTTTATGCCTCTTGCAACTTTGATTTACTTTTCGAGGAACAACAGGCTCTGTTTGTTTCATGCTTAGAACATTCCTTAAAAAAA
The DNA here is from genome assembly GCA_028015245.1 of Cardamine occulta. Taxonomy (NCBI): domain Eukaryota; kingdom Viridiplantae; phylum Streptophyta; class Magnoliopsida; order Brassicales; family Brassicaceae; genus Cardamine; species Cardamine occulta. The sequence continues at coordinate 7,501,270 of CM051373.1, read as the reverse complement.
TCGGTGAATAGAATTGGCAGTCCTGCCAGAGCCGGTTGGAGCTAACTTTTCTAGGCTTGAAGGTCTGGTCCGGATTTTGTAGACCCATTATATCCAGGCTGAGTCAGAACGGATCAAACCTGTCAAATTCAAATGATTTGTGTGGTATTTGGCAGTGAATTGCACAATGGTCTTGTTTAAGTCGGACTCAGTCAGTCTGGACTAATAATCAAGGCAATATCTACACAGGTCTAACTGTCTAAAGAGCTGGACCGGATCTGTAACATCTGTTACAATACGTGTTTGACCGTCTCTTGGTTTGTAACCACGTCGCATGATCCCCGGAATAAAGCAAGTAAATCTCATTATCGAACCAAACTCGGACGGAGTCGAGGACCAACAGGAAAGCAACCAGTTACGTATTGACTAGACCAAAACAACCGTTACCGATTATTTGGGCTTTCAATTCCTACGACCCGGACCATGTTTACACTTTTTTTTTTTTTTTTGTCTCAAATAAACAATAGATTTAACGAAATAAGTAGTAACGTATAGAACTGGAAAGTTTGCAGTTACACTAAAATGTTAAGCTACGTGTCGGCATATGAGAGGTTATAGCCGCTGCTAAGAACTTGTCTGAAAGTGGAGTCTGTGGTCCAATACCAACACCACCTCGTGACACAATATCTTCTCTACTACAATTAAAAAAATCAAACCCAATCATGATTGAGCACACAATATTTCCCATAATTTCCTTCTTATAGAATAATCAAATTTGAATCTTCTTTATATCACACAATATAAAATAATTACTTAAAATCCACTTTTTTTTTTTTTAATTTTACAGAAAACTCAAAACCACAACTTTGTTACTTTTTATTACTAAAAACTCAAAATCTAAACTTAGGGTTTTGTATTTGCCACAAACAAACCAAAGTCTCAGAGCGATTCAAAACAAAACAAAAAATGAGAGGTGGATGTCAGAATTTGAGAGTAGAAGGAAAAAAAGAAAAGAAAAGATGCGGCTACTGGTTGGAATATCCTTCAGCATCTCTAACCGCACCTTTTTTTGTTCTTTCTTTTTCGTGCCTTTAATATTTTTTCAGTTTAAAAAGGATCTTCTTCTCCCTCCTTCCTCGACATCTCCTTCACCATTCTTATTTCTCTTCTCGTCCTAATTATCTAATTCCTTTCTCTCTCTCTTTCTCTAGTATATACAGAGAAAGATACAACAAATCGAATATACAACCCTTCCAACTACGTATCATCGATCCTACTCAACACTAAATTTTTCGAATTTCCAATCAACAATTATGGATTCTCGTCGATCATTAATAAAGTCCGTTACGTCGACTCTGTGTTTGCTATGGTGTATCTGCGCCACCTTCGTCGTCGTATCGAACGGTGAGCTTCAGAGATTTATCGAGCCAGCGAAAAGCGACGGTACTGTTAGTTTTATAGTAATCGGAGATTGGGGTCGTCGTGGCTCCTTCAATCAGTCTATCGTTGCCTATGAGGTTTGGGACACAATCATAATGGAATATTCTAATAATATTCCAAAACTACGGTTCCTTGTTTTGTCCTCCTCGTACTAAATGAAATTATCCATTTTATAAATAATTATTATTACAGATGGGAAAGGTTGGAGAAAACATTGGTTTAGATTTCGTGGTGTCTACGGGAGATAACTTCTATGACAATGGATTGTTTAATGAACACGATCCTAACTTTGTACAATCTTTCTCTAATATCTACACTGCTCCAAGTCTCCAGAAACAGTGGTACAGTGGTAATTTTTCAAAAAAAACCCAAATCTTTTGGTAATTTTCTTCTATTTTGTTGAGTTTCTGATTAAATCGCATAATGAATGAAATGGTGCAGTTTTGGGAAACCATGACTACAGAGGTGACGCAGAAGCTCAGCTCAGCTCTGTTCTCCGGGAAACCGACAGCCGTTGGATCTGTCTCCGATCATTCGTCGTTGATGCAGAGTTAGTAGAGATGTTCTTCGTTGACACAACTCCTTTTGTGAAAGAATACTACACCGAAGCAGATGGCCACACGTACGATTGGCGTGCAGTCACATCTCGCAACTCTTATGTTAAATCTCTTCTGCGTGATCTCGAAGTTTCATTAAAGAGTTCCAAGGCAAGGTGGAAGATTGTGGTGGGTCATCACGCTATGAGAAGCATTGGACACCATGGAAACACTATAGAGCTCAACGAAGAGCTTCTTCCGATTCTCAAAGAGAACGGTGTTGATCTCTACATGAACGGACACGATCATTGCCTTCAACATATAAGTGACGAAGACAGTCCTATTCAGTTTCTAACGAGTGGTGCTGGATCCAAGGCTTGGAGAGGAGATATTAACCCAGTGACCAACCATCCCAAGTCTGTCAAATTCTATTACGATGGTCAAGGATTCATGTCTGCTCGATTCACTCACTCAGATGCAGAGATCCTCTACTACAATGTCTTTGGTGAGGTTTTGCACAAATGGGTTACTTCTAAACAGCTTCTTGTTTCCTCTGTTTGAAGATAATAGCCTAATAAATTTGGCTTCCTTTGTAATTTTTGTTACATACATTTAAGAATTTGTTCAAGTCCTATTGCAGGCTAGGTAGGCTTCCTGCTTAGTTTAGCATCCCTATCATCTTTAGCTATTAGCTTATTCCATCAAATATCATATAAATGTACGATCCTTTTTTATACTACTGTAATGATTTCCTTTATGGGCCATCTTCTTAATGTTACATAAGTTAGTCAATTGCATTACAGACAATTTTTTAGTTTAGTACAAAATGATACCTTGCATCTACATGGCTCTCAACGTCCCAAAGGAACGACCCAAAAGTCACAGCTTCCAAGACGAGCCTCTTCATCCCACCAAAGCTGATCTTTATCTGCTCGTCCTTGGATGAATCCACCGTGCCTTCCGGTGTTATAACAATCTCAGGCTTACCAAACAATGCTTCTGTGTGCTTCTCGATGATTCCAACTGCTTCTCTTGATCTTATAGTGGCGTATCTCTGAAGCGTCTCCCCATCAAACGACATCACGTATGACCTTAATCGGGACGGTTTAATATCGCTGCCAAATCCTTTAGCGCTAACTCCGCCAGCAAATGAACCAACCTCTGGGTGAGACGATACAGATTGAAATGTCATCGGCTCCTCTGTTTGTTCAATGTTTGTTTTACTCTCATCCGACCCACCAGGAAGAAGCTTCATCGTCTTCTCAAGCTGAAACCTTTGGTCCACCCGTTTCAAGAAATATCCATACATCACAGAAGCAGCATAAACTTGTCCAACCCTGAGCTTGCTTATCTGTGCAACAGAGGACAGATCACCAATTCTGCTTCCGAGAATTAAAGCTAGATGGTTGTGAATCATCTCGTACATTTCAGGAGAGTGAAGTCGCTCAAGCTTCTCTGCTTTGGTAGGCCAAGTATCAACCCGACCAGACGGATCTGAAGATGGACTTATTGATGGTACAAGTGATACATTAGCTTCCATGAACTTTTGAACCACCAATGCGTACAAAATCTCTTCCAATGTCCTTCTTCTCTCGTTTTCCTTCACCTCAGCGATTCTCCTAAACACCAAAAAACAATTCTCATTCAGAATCAAACTCATATTTAAATCCAATCTTTTTGTATCTTAGACCTAAGTCTCCTATGTGTATTATTGAAGCTTTAACACTAACTAGTGCACCAAACCAAACTGTTAGTCACTAAATTGTCGAAACAAACACTAACATGACTAATCAAATTTTCAATATCGTATCATTTATGTACACACACAGCAAAGTTCACATCACGTCACTTTCAAGATTTAGATCAAGATCCATGAAAGTTCTCACGAGTTAATTCCAAATTTTCCCTAAGTGGTAATATGTCTCAAGAGCTCATAGATTGTAGCAAACCTGTAGAGAACGATGTCGGTTCCAGGTACGGACGATGCATCTTTGTTTTGTCCCTCAGAGTCTCGATCAGTTTGGAGCTGCTCAAGCTGCTGTTCAACAGCTGCAGGCACAAGATGAGGATGGCTCACTAAAATCTGAGACAGAAACTGACCAGCAGGCGACTCCAGCTGTAGCGGCGCGATCGGTTTGGAGGACGACGAACCAGAGGAGGCATCATTAGACGCTGAAGCTCTAACCACAAAACCTCTCAGAGTTTTAGCAGCAGCTCTTGAACTTTGCAATGGTCTTGAGAATCTAGCAAACGCGTTTTGCTGCAAGCAGATAGAAACGAATTATAAATTACAAAGTATGAGAATTTCCAATAAGAAATCAGATCATTTCAGCACATGTTAGGAAAATTTCCGATTAAACTTGATTTTTTTGGCCGATTACGATGAACTTACAGGTTAAAATCAGATTGGACACAAATCGGAGCAGAATATTTAGATTTTGATCATAAAATTAGGTTAACTGAATCAACAACAAGAGATTCGTACATACCCTGAAACGAAGTTGAAGTTTTGAAGCAGAACGCGTGAACACAGGGCCACTGGTCGTAAGGAACATAGATCCAGAACCGTTGTCGGAAGTTCTAGCCGGTAAGACGGGAGATCGAACCAAACTCGCTGTCAAGGCATCCATGATTACCCTCTGAGAGTAGAAAGAAGAGAAATCGAGCTTTGGTCGGAGAAAGGAGATTAGAAAAAAACTTTAGAAGAAGAAATGTCGAGAATGGCGATCGATTGATATTACTGGAAATAATAGACCAAAGAGACTTTTGGTTTGGTTCTTTGACATAATGCGAATCGGGTCTGATTATTTATATTATATAATGAAATTACTCTAGAAAACATATTATTCGCTTAAAATATTTTGTGACCGTGGAAATTTTTTGAGGCCGTGGTCATTGTCCTTCGATGATGTACAACAAATATAGATATCATAAATCGAATAATCTTTTTGTAGCGTCATCTGAAGATCGGAATACAATATCTTTAAAACCGGACTAGAAAGTTCGAAAAGAAAATCTTAAATCTTTGCTGTCATATCTCTGTACCACATTTTTTCTTTCTATAATTGCTTATGAACTCAATAATCGTTTAGTGTGATTATTCGATTTAGAGTGCCTTAAGTCTATTTACGTAAACTAAACGAGAAAAGTAGACTCAAACTAATAAAGGTAGAAAAACGATGAGAGCCACCAACTGCTGCTGTGTCCATTCCCACTTACACGTGTTAGATTACTTACTCACGTTTTGTCTGATTGTGACGCATGGGCAAATGGGCCTACTAGGGCCCATAAACTCGTATCTCTAGAAACAACCTTAGCCTCACGGTGGGTTCCGTTACGTGTTCGCAATATATACAGAAATCTTTTAGTCGGCTTTACTATAAAATTGAGTAATTTTAGATTGGTGATTTGGCACAGTAATCTATTTTATTTCATTTTATTCATGAAATAGCTAAGAAATTTATTAAAACTTTTAAAGTTTTAAATACAATCATTTTTAAAAATATCTTTAATAATATATTTGGTAGACTCTGCGAATATTTGGCAAACTCAGCGAATACTTGGCAAACTCTGCGAATATATACTAAATTATGTAAGTACTTTGTAGACAATGCGAGTATTTGGCAGATTCTGCGAACATTTGGCAAACTCTGCGAGCATCTAGCAGACTCTATAGATATTTAACAGAATTTTTACATATTTAACAGATTTTGTGCTGGGCCACAATGTTATTAAGACAAATGAGTCTATAAATTGTGTGATATTGAATTAAAATGAGCATGGACCAATGAGTGTCAAAGCTTCATTTTATAAGTGCAATATGGAAAATGTCTCACATTACTTGGAAGTTATATTTTGAAGTGATATATATATAGTCATGGTTATACAATGGTTTAAATGACTATGTAGAGAGAAAAGGAGAACCACACGCGTGCACCGCCACCGCCGCCTTCCGGTTGGCTCGGCATGGCACGGCACGTGGCCTGCAGAGGCCCCCGCGCGTGTATCTTTCTTTTTGGAAAAAATTCGTAAAGAATTTTTGAGGCCCATTAAGGAATTCAAAAAAAAATATTCGAAAGAATATTTGTTTTGGATATGCACATTCGCCGCGATAATTTGAAAAAAAAATATTCGAATTTCCGAAAGAATATTCATTTCGGGTGCATGTTCGCTACGAGAATTCGAAAAAGGAATATTCGAATATGCTCCGCGAATTTCTCGAGCGGAAACCGCCCTCTCACCCTATATATATACTTCGAACCTCGAGACATAATTCATTCATTCATTCGATCATCAATCAATATCCAATAAAAAATCCTCTCGCCTCTTTTCTAAAATCGTAAGTCATTTTTTTAGAGTATCATACAGTTTATAGTTCCGTTGGTTCTTTTTTCGAGTGTTGCGAAAAAGAATCGGTTTGTAATTGTATCCTGGGATTCAAAAATTGTACCGAACGGTCACACTACCGGCAATTTATTGAGTTAAGGATAGATACCAAGTCTCACATTTGCATATTCGGTGTAACATTTATAAGATTTAGCCCGTAATTTTATTTCTGGAAATTCGAACGCGTACAATTTTAACTCAATAAATCCGCTTTTACCCTATTGCTGTAATCGTTTTTTGGAAAAATATTTCCAATAATTAATTGCACATTAAACGTTTTGGTTATCATCTACCTGATAAACCTTTTGTGTGATGTATCAAGAACATGGCAGCGACTGATGAAACCAATGTTGATGTGAACAACGAAACACCACTTCAAGATACTATGAATACAGAGGAGACTACTCGTAGAGCTTTGTTCGTTGGACCGCCTCTAGCTGCGGCACCAGTGAAGGTAGCGCCTATGGTACCCACCCAGCCTCAAGTATCCTATCAAGGACGGCAACTTGAGAAGTTTGATGGCAAAAACTTCAAGACATGGCAGAAAAAGATGCACTTTTTTCTCCATGCGATGCACCTTTCCAGGTATTTGACGGAGGATCAGCCCATAATTCCTGAGGGGAATACGAATGTGCATATCGTTAGAATGGTGGATGCATGGAATCAAGGAGATTTCATGACCAAAGGCTGGATTCTAGGACGACTTGTGGAAGATCTCTACGAAATCTACTACGAAGCCAGGACTTCAAAAGCCTTATGGTTAACTTTGGAGAAGAAGTACAAAGCTGATGATGCCGGATGTCAGAAGTTTGCAACCGCAAAATTTCATGACTTCATGATGGTGGACACTAAACCCATCATGGAACAAGTGGAGGCATTTCAACAAATCCGTCAAGAAGTTGCTGCTGAGGAAATGTCCATATGTGAAATCTTCATGTGAACAATTTCATCAAGAAGCTTCCTCTGGGTTGGATCGACTTCAGGAACTATCTCAAGCACAAGAGGAAGGCGATGAGTCTAGAAGATCTGATCCAGAGGTTGAACAGCGAGGAAAGAAACCGTAATGCAAACGGGACCCAGTTCCGTGAGCACATTGTGAATGTGGCCGTTCACAAAGGGAAGGTCAATGACAAGCGAAAAGGCAAGACGGTTACTACTTCTCCTTTGAAGCCAACGTGCAAGACCTTCAAGAAAAAAGGTGCCCCAGAACCATCTGAGATAAGGGCCAATACCACCGCTGTGGTAAGAATGGTCACAAGGCCGCTGAGTGTCGCAGCAAAGCTAAGACCTTACCGTTGTGGTAAGAGGACCTTTGTGTTGTGGTAACTGAAGTCAATATGGTGGACGAAAATCCAAGTGAATAGTGGTACGATACTGGTGCCACAACCCACATCTGCAATGATAGGGCAATGTTCAGCACCTATCTGAAGAGCTAGGCAGAGTCATAACTCTTCATGGGAAATAAAGCGTTCTCCAAAATTGCTGGAATGGGACAAGAGCTCACACTCCAGAATGTGAAACATGTCCCACACATGCAAAAGAACCTGACTTCTGGCACCCTCCTAAGCAAAGCCAAATTTGTTGTGATCTTCGAGACTGACAACCTTATTCTGAAGAAGTTTGGCATGTACCTTGGAAAGGGATACGTCAAGGGAGCACTTGTGAAGATGTGCGTCCAGGCGGTTGTCAAGGGTGACAAAGGTGAAGCAAGTAGCTCTAAGAATAAGAATGTTGCAAATGTTGTTTCGGATGTTGATCCAAAAACTGTTGTAACCAATGATGAAATGAACAAGAATTCAGTTGCTTACTTGCTTGAGTCTTTTAATATTTGGCATGAAAGATTAGGACATGTGAATTATAAATCAATAAATTATTTGATGAATATGAAGCTAATCTCGAAATGCAAAATGAGTAAAAAAAAATATGAAGTGTGCATACAGGCCAAACTCACTAAAACACCATCACTCCACGTCGAAAGGATAACCACACCTTTAGATTTAATTCACACTTATTTATGTGACTTAAAATCTGTTCCAACTAGAGGTGGAAAAAAATATTTTGTGACATTTATAGTGATCGTACGAAATATTGTTATGTCTATTTTTAAAAAGCATAGACGAAGTTCTGGAAAAGTTTAAGGAATTTAAATTAGAAGTTCATAATCAACTGAGTAAGATTATTAAAATAGTCAGAAGCGACAGAAGAGGAGAGTATGATGGTAGATTTAATGCTTTTTTCATGGGATTATCCAGCAAACAACTGCTCCTTATTCACCAGAATCTAATAGAGTTGTGGAATGAAAGAACCAAACTCTAAAAGAAATGATGAATGTCATGTTGCAAAAATCTGGATTAGCCCAGAACATATGGAGGAAAGTGTTTCTTACCACAAATTATAACCTTAACAAAATTTCATACAAAGTAACGGGTAAAAGACCCTATTAACTTTTGAAAAGGTGTTGTACCTTCGTACAAATACGTCAAAGTGTAGGGGTGCCTAGCAAAAGTAGCAGTACTACCTCCGAAAAAGGTCACAGTAGGACCAAAAACTGTGGACTGTATTTTCATTGGATATGCACACAACAGTAGTGCTTATTGGTTCTTGGTATATAAATCAGAGATACCAGATATCCATGTTCATACAATAATAGAATCACGTAATGCGTCGTTCTTTGAAAATGTGTTTTCTTGCAAAGATACATCGTACCCAAAGCGGACACGTGATCAAAGAGATGAAAATGAGGCAAGTACCTCTGGTACCTCAGTCCATGAAGACGAAGAACATCTTGAAGATGAACCTTGGTGCAGTAAAAGAGCTCGTAAGGAAAAATCTTTTGGTGATGATTTCATGATGGTATTTCTTTTAGATAACGAACCTAGAACATTTGCATAAGCCATATGTACACCAGACGGATCTTTCTGGAAGGAAGCCGTCAATAGTAAGATCGACTCCATTATGCAAAATCATACATGGGAGATAACCGATCTACCCCAAGGGTTTAAAGCACTAGGGTGTAAATGAATTTTTCAAAACCAAGTTAAAAACTGATGAATTAATTGATAAATACAAGGCCAGGCTTGTGGTGCAATGGTTTCGACAAAAAGAAGGTCTGGATTTCTTTGAACCCTATTCTCCATTGACGAGTATAACCTCTATAAGAATGCTGATAGGAATTGCAGCATTAAGAGACCTGTAAATCCATCAAATAGATGTAAAAACTGCATTTCTAAATGGGGATCTAGAAGAGGAGATTTACATGAAATAACCTGAAGACTTTGTCATCCCGGGACAAGAACACAAAGTTTGTAGACTTGTGAAGTCATTATACGGGCTTAAACAAGCTCCAAAACAATGGCATGAAAAATTTGATAACATAATGATATCAAACGGATTCTCAGTAAATGAATGTGACAAGTGTATCTATGCTAAAAGTACTCCAAATGGGTATGTCTTGCTATGTTTATATGTAGACGACATGCCCATTATAGTCTGATGTACTTAACAAATTATACTAGACCCGATTTAGCACGCTCACTAAATGTACTTAGTCGCTACACCCGTAATCCATGACATAATCATTGGAAAGCTATAACAAGAGTATCAAATTATGGTCTGCACCATGGTAAAGTACCGGCAATTTTGGAAGGATATAGCGATGCAAATTGGATATCCGACTCCAAAAACTCAAAATCTACGAGTGGCTATGTCTTTACGCTGGCAGGTGCAGCCGTGTCCTAGAAATCTTCTAAACAAACTCTGTTGGCCAGGTCAACCATGGAATCTGAGTTAATAGCGCGAGACAAAGCCATAGAGGAAGCAGAATGGCTTCGGAACTTGTTGGAAGATATACCGATGTGGGAGAAACCAGTGCAAGCTCTTCCTGTACACTGTGATAGCCAGTCGGCTATAGCTAGAGCATTGAATAATCTCTATAATGGTAAATCTCATCATATTAGAAGAAGACATAAAATCATTAGACACTTGATTTTAACGGGAGTAATCACCATAGATTACATCAAATCAAATGACAATCTAGCGGATCCATTTACAAAAGATTGTCACGGGATCAAGTTAAAAAATCATCAAAAGGAATGAGTCTCAAGCCTGTAAATTAAGAGGAAGTTTGATGAAAACCCTACCTACATGACTGGCGATCCCAAGAAGTAGGTTTAAAGGGACAACTAAATCAAGCTGACTCAGAAAGAGCACTGTAAAATCTTGTATGTGCCCGGTTCCTAGGATGATTAACAGTGCTACATGTATGTGATAAGGATAAGCATTGGCTTTTAATGATTTCATAGCTTCGTCATAGTGGAGTATAACAGGATACTTCTGAAAGGAAGCTCATGACAGATCACCTACTGAGTGTGAAATGCGGCCGTTTCTAGGAGAATGAAAGTAAGGCTATCTTCTCCAAGTTCACTCATGAAAAACTAGGAAAGTTCAAAGCCAAAATCATTACAATAGAGAACATAGTTGTACGAGAAAATATCACTATGCTATACTTGTTGTCTCGGTTTATATCAAAGTCCGGGTGGTTCAAGACATCATGTTCACCTCCTGGCCAAGTAAACCCGACAGATATTAAAAATGATTGGTTCAAAGCTGAAACATGCTACCTCTCAGATATAGTTACATCTTTGCATACTCTTGAAAGTCTGTCTAGTCTAGTCGAGTCATGTCTAGTCTAGTCGAGTCTGTCAAAGTCCGTTTTTTGTTTCAAATGTTTAGAGTCATTTCTATTCATGTAGGGGATTGTTGGACCATAATTTTACTAAGACAAATGGGTCTATAAATTGTGTGATATTGAATTGAAATGAGCATGGGCCAATGAGTGCCAAGGCCTAATTTTGTAAGTGGAATATGGAAAATATCTTATATTGCTTGGAAGTTATGTTTTGAAGTGATATATATATAGTCATGGTTATACAATAGTTTAAATGACTATGAGGAGAGAAAAGAGGAACCACACGCGCGCGCTGCCACCGCCGTCCAGACGGCTCAGAGTCGGCTCGACACGGCACGTGGCACGTGGCACGTAGCTCGTGGCTCGTGGCAATGGGCCTCCGGAGGCACCCGCGGACGTATCTTTCTTTTTGGGAAAAATTCGTAAAGAATTTTTGAGGCCCATTAAGGAATTCGAAAAAAAGAATATTCGAAAGAATATTTTTTCGGATACGCACATTCGCCGCGATAGTTCGAAAAAAGAATATTCGAATTTTTGAAAGAATATTTCTTTCGGGTGCGCGTTCGCTGGGAGAATTTCTCGAGCGGAAACCGCCCTCTCATCCTATATATATACTTCGAACCTCGAGACATAATTCATTCATTCATTCCATCATCGATCAATATCCAACATAAAAATCCTCTCGCCTCTTTTCTAAAATTGTAAGTCATTTTTTCGAGAGTATCGTAGAGTTTATAGTTCGCTAGGTTCTTTTTTCAAGTGTTGTAAAAAAGAATCGGTTTGTAATTGTACCCTAGGATTCAAAAATTACACCGAACGGTCACACTACCGGCAATTTATTGAGTTAAGGACAGAGACCAAGTCTCGCCTTTGCATATTCGGTATCGTGTTTATAAGATTTAGCCCGCAATTTCATTTCCGGAAATTCGAGCGCCTATATTTTGTAGATATTTTGCAGACTCTGCAGAGTAACTGGCAGATTTTGCAGAGTAAATGATAATCTGCGGAGTAATTAGCAGAATTTGCAAAGTAACTAGCAGACTTTGCATATATTTGGCATACTTTACGGATATCTGGTAGACTTTGCAGAATAACTGTAAAACTTTGCATATATTTGACATATTTTACAGATATCTGGTAGATTTTGCAGAATAACCGTCAGGTTTTGCATATATTTGGCAGACTCTGTAGAAGTTTAGCACATTTTACAAATACTTTGTAGACTCAGAGGATATATGGCAGACTCTGCTGAATAATTGGCAGACTTTATAGATATTTGGCAGAGTCTTCGAACATTTGACAGAGTCTGGGAGTATTTGACAAAGTGTGTGACAATTTGGCAGATTTTACAAATATTTGGCAGACTATGCAAACATATGACAGTCTCTGCGGATATTTGACAAATTTTACTAATATTTGGCATACTTTTGTGATAATTTTTAAGTTTTTAAAAACTTTATTATTTAACTTAATCAAATATTTTAAGTAAAAATAAATATTGAAAAAATTGTAGTTTTAATTATGAATATGAATTAAGAAAAAATAATTTATTAAAATGATAATTTATTAATAATTTCTTTTCAAAAATGTTTATTAGTTAGAAAGAATAATTTTGGTATTATAGACATTAAATAATTTTAAAGTAGATTTTAGATTTTTTTATTTCTTTTTCTTTTACTAATGTTTAAATTATATATGTATAAAATAATTTAGTTACATAAATTTTAAATATATTTATGATAAAACTGATATGGAATTATCAATTTGAAAAATGCATTTATCATTTTTCTTTTAAAAATTAATTAAAAATATGATTTTGGAATTATGAAATTTGCTAGAGAATAAGTAAATTTATGTTGACAATAAAAATTAAAAGAGGTTATACTAGCTATTAAAAAAAAGTGGGTTATATTAGACTTCATTTTAAAATATCTATTTTGGAAAACATGGTGGTAATTATGCATTAGCTGATAGAGACGGAGTCTCAAATCTTAAAATTTTATCCACTCGGTCGGTTGGTTAATGAATCGGCGAGGAAGAAAGAATTAAGGAGATAAGTTGAGAAATAAATTGCTAAAACAAAGATTAATGGAGTTTTTAGATCTTACGGAAGGATAAGTGTATAATTATTTGGGTGATTAATTAACTGATTAGGAACTTTCGTAAAGAACTTCAATTATCTGCACATGGCATGACGCATGAATTTAGAACCGACCAATAATTAGAACACACTTATATGTTCTTTAACTTGTTCGATTTCATCAACTTATACATTTCGAAATCCTACACTTTGTAACGTCTTATCTTCTCTCTCTATTAAATTCTCCGTCATCCCTGAGTTTCACGTCTCAAGTTTGATAACTTGTGCTATTCCCAGATTGTGATCTGTAATCATGGCATCCATGAGTTTCGCCTTGAATCGCTTCTCTGGACTCGCCGCTAAAACCAGCTTATCAGCAGACTTTGATTCTTCCTCTCGCCGGAGTTTTCTACCGCCGACTAGAGTTGGTCTTAAGATCTCTTCCGCGGCAGAATTGGAGCCTGATCTCAGTGTCACTGTAAATGGTCTGAAAATGCCGAACCCTTTCGTGATCGGATCGGGTCCACCTGGTACCAACTACACCGTCATGAAAAGAGCCTTTGATGAAGGCTGGGGAGCTGTCATCGCCAAAACCGTAAGCTCTTATCTTCAGTCTGGTTCCTGATAAACTGAGATTTGACTTTTTCAATTTTAGAGTTAGATGATGATTGAATCTGCTTTCCGTTGACTAAATAGAATTCAAATCAAAATTTCAGTAGTGATCACCAATTTGCTAATCATAGTACCAAGAACAGAGCAATTTTGCTAATCATAGTACCAATAACAGAGGATTTGAGTGTGTATAATGATTGAATGAGGTCTGAATCTGTGATTGAATGATTTAGGTATCACTAGATGCATCCAAAGTTATCAACGTGACTCCTCGATATGCCCGGCTACGAGCCGGATCCAATGGCTCAGCCAAAGCAGATGTAATTGGGTGGCAGAACATAGAACTCATCAGTGATCGACCTTTGGAAACCATGCTCAAAGAGTTTAAGAAATTGAAAGAAGAGTACCCCGATCGGATCCTCATAGCTTCAATCATGGAAGAATACAACAAAACCGCTTGGGAAGAGCTCATCGACCGTGTTGAGCAAACTGGTGTTGTGAGTTTTCCCCCAAACACATATTTTTATTTTTCCTTGTGGTTCTCTTTCACTTTCTCTGATATTTGTAATATATGTTGAAGAGATTGTTTTGGATAATTGTTTCTGCAGGATGCTTTAGAAATCAACTTCTCTTGTCCTCACGGTATGCCAGAGCGTAGAATGGGTGCAGCCGTTGGACAAGATTGTAAGCTTCTCGACGAGGTTTGCGGATGGATTAATGCTAAAGCTACAGTTCCTGTATGGGCTAAGATGACTCCTAATATCACTGACATAACAGAGGTGTGACGTCTACTTCTCTCAGCCTTTGTGCTTCTTGGTTTTTCAACCTTTTTGTTATTCTCCGGTCAGTGTTTTTTCTAGACGGTATTTAGCTAGTGCTACGATAATCATTCTGCAAAAAGCCTATCCTTAAGTTTATGCTAAAGCTCTTGATTTGAAGCTGTGTTATTGCTACTCTGTTTTGTGGCTTTAACCATGTTCGTTTTCTTTTTTCATTAAATAGCCAGCTAGGGTGTCTCTAAAATCAGGATGTGAAGGAATTGCAGCCATTAATACAATCATGAGTGTAATGGGAATTGATATGAAGACGCTGCGTCCTGAGCCATGCGTGGAAGGGTGAGCTATATAGCACTCTTATATTGTCAAAAGTTTAGCAACTATTTGTAAACAAGAATTGCTAAATCTTGTAACTGTTTTGCAGTTACTCAACTCCAGGAGGCTACTCTTATAAGGCTGTTCGACCAATTGCACTTGCGAAAGTTATGAACATTGCTAAAATGATGAAATCTGAGTTCAATGACAAAGATTACTCGCTTTCGGGTATTGGAGGTGTTGAAACTGGCTATGATGCGGCTGAATTCATTCTCCTCGGATCAAATACTGTACAGGTGACTAAACTCATCTCTATCCACACTTTTATGTTTTAGACTCTATTCCCTGACAAACACACTTACGTCTTTTTTGTTGCAAGGTATGCACCGGTGTGATGATGCACGGCTATGGTCATGTGAAAACCTTATGTGCTGAGCTTCAAGATTTCATGAAACAACACAACTTCTCGACGATAGAAGACTTTAGAGGGTGAGAACAAGTTCTCTTTTAGGCTTTTATATCCTTGTTCTCGCTTGCTTGGTCGCTGAGCAATTTTTGTTTGTTGTCGCAGGCATTCGCTTCAGTACTTTACAACACACACAGATTTAGTAAAGAGACAGAAAGAAGCGGTTGAGCAGAGAAAAGCCGAGAAAAGAGGTTTGAAATCTGATAAAGATTGGACCGGAGATGGGTTCGTGAAGGAGACTGAGAGTATGGTTTCTAACTAAGTTAGTAGCCTGATGAAGTGATGACCAAGTTCAAAATAAAGTTTGCAACTTCATTTACAATCAAATCAAATCTTCAAATGAATAAATTATGCTCGTTGTGTATTATTAGCCGTAACAAGTTTCATTGCCATCATTTCATTGTTCTTTATATTCAAGTTGGCTTTAATTTTATGCGGATAATAATGGGATTGTTAATTTCTAAAATACAAAAAAAAAAACGTCTTATTATCCAATCAATCAATAAAGCATAGAGTACAAAATTTGGAAATCGCAGATACTCATTCCCTCTACGTTTTTATACTATAATTTTTTTCCTAGAGCCTTAACCATTTTCAACGTCCTTTACCACTACTTTCATAGTAACAACATCTAGTAAACTCTTGAACTTTCTTTTATATAAAAAAGAGCTCTGTCCTGAACGGCTGAAAGGTATGTTATTCATAAATTCAAGTTATCCCTTTAAAAACATCAATAATCCAACTTATGATCAAAGAAGAATTGTAATTTTGATGAACAACTAGGTCCAGCCCATAATATTAATAGCCCAATAGGTTTCTTGTATGAGATTTTGCTTTCCTCGCATCACTGTAGCCCGCTTGTATTTTATGAGGCGGTGAAGATATTTTTCGTTTTTATATACACGGTTGTTTTGATAATTTCATTACGTAGGAATTTCAAATTTCTCATGGCTGAAATTTACTATGAATTTTGAAAGAAAAGCTTTAGCCTAACTGGCCGGTTCCAAGTATGAAATTTATCTAGCCGTGTAGGAATATGGTCATGACTCATGCCTTAAGGAAGAAATATAATGTACGAAAAAAAAAAAAAAAAGTGTCCAAGACTTTATTCATCACGATTCACAATGATACCTTTATAGAAGCCTATTAATCACAAAAATCATTTCATTTCCCACCAACCTACGATTACGTGTTCATCAACAATCTTTTTTCACTATTTTATTCATAAAAATATCATCCAAGTATTGACAATCAGTTTTATACTAAAAAACAAATAGTAATACGAAGAATTGGAATATTAATATCAAGGAAATCCTTAGCTTTTGTTAAGTATTTGTGAGGATGGTTCGAATATAAAAAAATGGAAACACTAAATTCCACCCGGTTGTGTATTGTATTGCGTCGTAACGCATATATGAGAATTCGTTCCGTTTTGTATGCAAACTCTCTTTTCCAGCTGTGCATAAACTTTTACGGAATTTCCGCATTAAAAATTCTCTTATACCACAATTGAATCAAATATTGTTGTCATAATCTGTAGTAATCTCAGGCGAATCTTAACTGAATAAAGAAAGTTTATTAATTAGATATTAAAATTCTATAAGATAAATATTGGCACACAAGTACAACAATAAAAAAAATTACCAATTTACTAGAATCATATATTGACCGTAATTATTTGGGAAAAAAAAAGATTAAAAAAATAAAACGAAAATAGCTCTATAAACACTCTCAGGAGAGAAGCTGTATTGATCGTCTTCCCAAAACACTGATAATAATTTTTCGTATTCCTCTCTCCGAAGCCGCCATGTCTCTGCTCTCAGATCTCGTCAACCTCAACCTCTCCGATGCCACCGAGAAAATCATCGCCGAATACATATGGTTCGATCTCTCTTCTCTCTGTTTCTCTCTCACAACGAGTCTCATTTTCGTTCTTTCTTCCTGTTACTGCGATCGAAAACTTTTTAACTGTGTGTTTTTGCTATTGATCTCTTTATCGGTTTGAAAATTTCAATATGAACACGATTCATTTCACAGAGTGTTACGCTGTCGTGCGTTTGATTAAAACGTGTACTACATAAAGTTTGTCTCTTTATTTTATTTTATTTGTCTTGTTATGGGTTTCTGAGATTTTCGTATGAATTATGAATAAATAGGATCGGTGGATCTGGAATGGACATCAGAAGCAAAGCCAGAGTAATTCATAGATATTTATAATATTCATCCTCTGTTTTTTTTTCTCTTTTGGTTAGATTGATTGATCTGATTTGTTTTTTGTAATACAGACACTACCAGGACCAGTAAGTGATCCATCAAAGCTGCCTAAGTGGAACTACGACGGATCCAGCACCGGTCAGGCTGCCGGAGATGACAGTGAAGTCATTCTATAGTATGCTCTTCGATCATCTTTATCTATTTGTTTATATACGTATAAATATCAAAATCATATCTTTACTTGAATTTGATTTTTTCTTTTTTTGTTAATGAATCGAAAGCCCTCAGGCGATATTCAAGGATCCGTTCAGGAAAGGCAACAACATTTTGGTGGGTTTATTTGATATGATTAGTAAAAATAATAAATCAATTTGGATCTAATCAGAATTAAGAAATGATTGGTTATTGTTATTTATGTAGGTGATCTGTGATGCTTACACACCAGCCGGTGATCCAATTCCGACCAACAAGAGGCACAAGGCTGCTAAGATCTTCAGCGACCCCAAAGTTTCCTCTGAGGAGCCTTGGTACGTTCCTCTTCTTCTTATTTATCACTTTTGGATTTGTAGTTTTATTGATCTCTCTGTTTGTAACTCAAAAAAGGTATGGGATTGAGCAAGAATACACATTGATGCAAAAGGATGTGAACTGGCCAATTGGTTGGCCTGTTGGTGGCTTCCCTGGCCCTCAGGTAAATCCATTTTATCATATGTTTTCACTCTTGATTTTGACATATCATCTAATATAATGTTTGTTTTTGGATTGAAACAGGGACCTTACTACTGTGGTGTGGGAGCAGACAAAGCCATTGGTCGTGACATTGTGGATGCACACTACAAGGCCTGCCTTTACGCAGGTATTGGCATCTCTGGTGTCAATGGAGAAGTCATGCCTGGCCAATGGGAGTTCCAAGTCGGTCCTGTTGAGGGTATTAGTTCTGGTGATCAAGTCTGGGTTGCTCGATACCTTCTTGAGGTAGTTAATCTACTTTAAACCATATTCTATTGCCAATACAAAAAGCTTCATATTTGCTTAATGTCATCTTCTCTTTTGACAGAGGATCGCTGAGATCTCTGGTGTAATCGTCAGCTTCGACCCAAAACCAGTCCCGGTTAGTTTCTTTCTACTCTCTAACACTTTTACCATAGTTAAGTTCTATCGTAACATTTTTGAATGGGTTCAGGGTGATTGGAATGGAGCTGGAGCTCACTGCAACTACAGTACAAAGTCAATGAGGAACGATGGAGGATTAGAAGTGATAAAGAAAGCAATAGCTAAGCTTCAGGTGAAACACAAAGAGCACATTTCTGCTTACGGTGAAGGCAATGAGCGTCGTCTCACTGGAAAGCATGAAACCGCAGACATCAACACATTCTCATGGGGAGTTGCGAACCGTGGAGCTTCGGTTAGAGTGGGACGTGACACTGAGAAAGAAGGTAAAGGTTACTTTGAGGATCGAAGGCCAGCTTCTAACATGGATCCTTATGTCGTCACTTCCATGATCGCCGAAACCACAATTCTCGGCTGATGTCACATTTTATTTCTCTCTGGTTTGGTTTTTTCATTTGCTACCTTTTTTTCTTTTACCTCTTTCGATTACAATAATTCTTATAATGGCGTATTGTGACATTTTATGTTTTGTTTCGAATAATTAAATAAAGGATTCTCAGGGTGAAAATTGAAAAATCAAAATTGTTATTAGCATTAACAAAGTTCGGAGGTTGAACCTTGTCAGGGAGAGTAGTTGGATAAGATTTAGCGATTAATATCATACGAATGAAATCTTTTAAAAAATGTCGAATATTCTTTACAACAGTATATAAGTGGCATGTGACCTACTTAGGAATTGAAAAACAAATAAAAGACTAATTCCAAAGACGGAGGGTGGTGGAATTTTAGGTGGGAACACGAACATCATAATGCTCGTCACGTGCTCTGTGTTCCTCCTAGTCTCATGCATTGAATTTCGTGACTAGCTATGGTAGTAGAACAAGTCAAAATCAACTTTTGTGATTATTTATTGTGAGTGGGATATTTCGTGACCTTCCTCCACTTTGAAAATTTAGTCTTTTATGACGCATTTACTTCTTGAATTAAGCATAATGCATTACTAAATCAAAATAATGACGAAAAAGTAGTAGTGGAAGAGGAAAACATTTTCCTAAAGTTTTGGAAAAGTCACAAGTACATTGCTCGTACCTCAGTGCATTACTATCTCGCTTTAATTAATTATCGCAGCCATTTGTAAACGTTCCTTATAAAGTAATTAAATTAATAAAATAATGATGGCCAACTAACTTGATTTTGCTTTAATATAAAGAAATTGAAGAGATATAAAGTTATGATCGGTGTTGTCGACCAACTTGAAAAAGAAAGTTTTCGATTGGGTGTTCTATGGAATTATAAATTTACAATTTAATTTTCAGAATACATGAACAGCATCGAAAAGAAGTGTCCTCAGTTTTATTAAACAGAAGATTCCGATTCAATGTTTCCATAGAGAAAAGGCAACTTTAGTTTTTTGGAATGAAATATTAATAGATTTAAATGATGATTCATAGAACATGGACTCTTTTTACTCATTTTTTTTTTCTTTTGGAACATAGTGAGTGTATTTGGAGCTTTTTATTTTCTTACTTAAACGAAATACCAGAATAAATACAGAGATATATTTTCCGTAAAAAAGGTGCAAGTTCGTTTTTTAGTTCATGGCTAAATTGTATTTCTGATTATTTTCAATAATAAAAATATAATACGCCGATAAAATAAAACAACATAATCTTTTTTTGTTAACAGTGAGAAATTTATAATATTTGTCAAGAAGGCCGCCTTATTGGGTCTTTAGGTAATAAGCTGCTGGGCCCATCTCTATTAACATTATTTGGAATATGAGCCTGAAGATTCTATTCTATCTAAGCCCAATGTTGCCGTGAAGATGACCACTGAGCAAAAACCACGTTAAAACCCTCCCTCTCAAAGTCGGGAAGCTCGAGGGACGAAATGGCTGCCATGGCTCGCTGTGCATTGATTCCACCTATAAACCCAGCTCATAGCTTCAGGCATCAGTTTCCACAATCCAATGCGTCAATCTATTCACCTCCCATTCTACCGATTTGTTTGCGTGTTAGGAGATGTAGATTTCCTGGCGGAAATCGCCGTCGTGGGATCACCATGGCCGCCGGAACTGATCACTACTCCACTTTGAAAGTCAACCGCAACGCCACCTTGCAAGAAATCAAGAGCTCGTATAGAAAACTCGCTCGCAAGGTTAAACTTCTAGATTCTCGCTTGTTAAAATTTTTCCCTCTTTTTGTTTTTCTCGAATTGAATTGAAGCTTAGGGTTTGTAATGGTGGAACAGTATCACCCGGATATGAACAAGAACCCTGGTGCAGAAGATAAGTTCAAACAGATTAGTGCTGCTTACGAGGTAACATAAGCTCAGCTCTGTCATTTTCAATGCCTAGTTTTGATGGATACTGATTTCTCGTTTATAAAGTTTTGTTTGCTTATTACACCTGGGAATGAAGCATTTATATAGGTATTATCTGATGAGGAGAAGAGATCTGTGTATGATCGATTCGGCGAGGCAGGTTTAGAAGGAGGTTATAATGGATCACATGATACTTCACAAGGGGTAAGTCATTAATGAAGAACTTCTAATGACCTCAAATATTTTTGGATTGTGTTAAATGACCTCCTTGATTCTTTTTTTCCCATTCTTCAGGTGGATCCATTTGATATGTACAGTGCATTCTTTGGAGGTTCTGATGGATTCTTTGGAGGAATGGGTGAATCTGGAGGGATGGGTTTTGATTTCATGAATAAGAGAAGCCTAGATCTTGATATTCGGTAAAATTCTTGTATTCAAGTTTGTTCACGAGCTATATATTTTGAAACTGTGTGTTTTCCAACGAATTAGCATTTGATTACTGTCCTTCCTAGTGTAGTGAGTGATAATTGGCTATATGAAATCAGAGATTATGGTTATTCCTTCTGTTAGGCTCAAATTGTTGTCTTATCAGTTTGCTGAATGTGTTTTCTTTTCTTGAAATTGGAGGAAGTTATCTACGTCTCCTAATCTTTGTTTCTGGTTTGATACTCGGGGACATGTATATTAGGTTTGACCTGCGGTTGAGTTTTGAAGAGTCAGTTTTTGGGGTAAAACGGGAAATCGAGGTTTCTTACTTAGAAACGTGTGATGGTTGTGGAGGAACAGGTGCTAAATCCAGTAACGCCATTAAACAGTGTAGCAGTTGTGGAGGTAAAGGACGTGTGATGGACACTCAGAGAACACCCTTTGGAATGATGTCACAGGTAACTCGTTGTACCCAATACTGTTCTGATCACTTGCTATTCCTTAAAAGGACCCAGTTCCCTTGACTTGTGCTATAGATGATAACCTCTGATATATAGGTGTCCACTTGCTCCAAATGTGGTGGTGATGGCAGAATCATCACTGATAAGTGTCGGAAATGCATAGGAAGCGGGAGACTACGGTCTAGGAAAAAATTGGATGTTGTTGTCCCTGCTGGTGTCAGTGATAGAGCCTCGATGCGGATTCAAGGAGAAGGTAACGTGGACAATAGAAGGTAGGGGAGAATCTGCTATTTTCGATTTACATTTTTTATTTATTTAGTGGTCTGGCAATTGGTTTTCTTCAGTATAGTTTCTAATATCCGCAGTGGAAGAGCTGGTGACTTGTTCATCGTGCTTCAAGTTGATGAGAAGCGTGGAATTCAGAGAGAAGGACTTAATCTGTATTCCAAGATCAACATCGACTTCACAGATGCTCTACTTGGGGCGATCACAAAGGTGGTTATAAACTTTTATCTCGCTTTTGATGCTACTCGGTAGTGAGAATCTTGTAGGCGTGACATCTTTCTTTACCAGGTAGAAACAGTTGAGGGGGCTGTGGATCTTGATTCCTCCAGGAACTCAGCCTGGCGACACACTGAAATTACATCGAAAAGGAGTTCCAGACACGAATAGACCTTCGATCCGGGGAGACCATTGCTTTATAGTGAAGGTTTCGATCCCCAAAAACCTGAGGTTTGTGTTACATCACTTCCTGTTTAACCCTTTATTAGTATTGCTTACTAAAAATACTTGAAACAACGCAAATGGCCGTGAGAGGGAGCGCAAGTTGGTAGCAGAATTCTCGTCGCTCAGAAGATCTAGCAGTAGTACTGGTACAACGCTATTCGAGCTTATTTCAGAAACTAATAATTTTTGAAAAGAGGTTCAAAACCTTATAATCCCCATTTGTAGAAACTCGTCGAGAGGAGCATAGTTGTGGCTCAGAGCCCAGAAAAGAACCACCTCTGTGGCATAAAATGAAAAATTTCATTAGGTAATCTCATGAAACCTTTCTCAGCAATTCATCAAAAGACACAACATTGTTGGCTTGTCCATTAATCCTGGTCTGATTTATATATTGTTTAAAATGTCACCTTCTTTGGTAGACCAGAAGATTCGAGAACGAAATTTGGGACTATGAGCTTGAACCCCTCATTGCCACTACGAAGAATGAAAGTGGCAGAGACATCAATTGTTCTCTCGGTCTTGGCTCTGTGCGTTATAACCTCGGCTGTAGCATTGATTCAGAAGAAGGGTGATCGCTTGAAACAAAAAAAAGAACCTTGATTTCGTCAAAAGTTCAAAGCCCTAAACCCAGATGGAGAACTTTGGTTTTACCAGATAACATGATTTTAAATGTACCTTCGCTGCCATAGAAATGATACAATTTTAGTTTCTAGGTTGAGATTGTTTGCACAGAAGATATGATCTTGTATTTATGTTTTATCATTTATATAAGGTTAAGAGTTTTGATAAACGAATCCTAATACTTGACCAATGGTTATGTATGCCAAGTTGCCAACCCGGCTTAAACCGTAAGCAAACTCTTTTCCAACTTCCAAGAAGAATCATATGCTCCGAGCTCAATTTACTCCTATGATTTATCTAATATTTGAGTTTACGAATTTGATTTAACCGAAACCGAATCAAACAATGTTATCGTACAAACAAATTATGAATGTATTGAGATAAGAATTTATAGAGCATGTGGAGATTTCTTACTAAAGTTTTTTTTTTTTTTGGGTTCTATAGTGTTTTAGATCAACTTTGTAAAATTTGAGAACGTTAAACTTTTTATTTGTATCTCACCTAGAGAACCTTTTTACGCAATCAAGTAAGGGTTTACCATATCTGTTAAGTCTTTATTGCTTAAGTGGATCTTAACACAGCTACTACTCTACGTTGTACTTACATTATGACTAGAAATAATGTAAAACAATAGTTACGACAACTAGAGAAAGAAAAAAAAAAACTCATTATTCCAGCTACCAAACTTTATCTACATGTGCGGTCGAAAATAGAATCATTAATTTACTACATAATCATTATATTACAACACTTCCTAAAGCTTTGTTTTAAAAAGAAATCTGTCTAAGATAACCCACTATTTCAAAAAATAGCTATAATAACTTTTAAAAAATATTTATTGTGGCAAATCACCCTAATTTAAGTGTTATTATTTTGATATTCTTAACACAGAACTAAATAAAAAAAACAAATTAAATTAACTATCATGATATTAATAAAACCATTTATTTACATCACACATGAGCTATTTCTTAAAAACTAATTTTTTATCCATTCAAGATTTTCCTAAAATCAGATTCCCTAAAAAATAAGAAAACTAGTTTTTGGATTATTTCACCAATTTTCACTAAAAGTCTAAAAAACTTTTTTTTTTGTTTTTTACTTTTTAAACGTGATTTTTTTTCTTTTTCATTTAAAATTTTTTTTTTGGTAAAATCCAAAAACCACTTAAAAACCTACAAAACATTCATGACCTATCGCTATAAATAATTAAGGAGCTTATTGTTTTTCTTCTTTCACGAGTAGATAACAAGACTTGGAATTGTTCACAGTTTAGCAGAAGAAAAGGATTAGAATTTAACGTTATTGTAGCCGTAGCATCCGGAAGTGTAACGCACAACTATATCACTGTGACCGTCATGTCTTTTTCTTTATACAAATTGTTATAAATGATCCAATATGGACCATGAAATAATATCAATAGCGTCCATGAATTATAAAGTAGAACTGGTAGGATAGTAAGATTAATGGGACCCTTTTGATAGATGATACAGAGTGGGTCATATCGAAAAAAAGAAAAATGGATAACAGAAAAGTGGAGACAATCACAAAACAGAGAATGCGCTTCTGTAAAAAAAAAATTGAATGCTGTAAATAACTGTTGTTGGGCTTTTTTACATGTTATTTATGGTCCTACAAATCTTACACGCCCATGTTCCTTTTTCTCCTTTACAACCAAGCATTATAATATAGAAAAATCAATTTTAATATAAGAAAAAATCACATAGAAGTAAGAGTATTTTGAGAAGAGAGATCCACTTTACTCAGATGCAAGGAATTTCATCATGTTAACACCATTTTAAAATTCATTCTCTTTGGATTCCGTTTTTTCTGATACTTGTTTAATAGTAATTGTTCCACCTAAACATACCCACTTGCTCATTTCTTGTTGATAATTTAGCAGTTAGAGATAAGGCAAAATATATCATTTAGATAAGACAATACAGCTAGAGGTAAGAATGAGATTTCACATAAGATTCTAAAATATCAATAAGTTAACATCCTAACACCAAATAATAGAAAGAAAAAATAAACAAATATTTATGTCGAAGCATAGGAAGACAGACGTCACTGTTGTATTTGAAATGTCGTTTTTGTCACATTTACGAAATTTTTAATTTAAATATTCAAAACTCTCTCTCAAAAAAAAAAGAAAAAAAAAGATAAAGAGTGTTAAGTCAAGTGTTGACTACCTTCACTCTCCTCTGTAAACCACAGCTTCTTCCTCAGCTTTTTTAGGGTTTTCTCTCTCACTCACTATTCGTTTCTTACTATGCGACTCTTCTCCTCCACCATGGAAACGAGTCTCTGCATTTTCTTCTCCATTCTTCTACTCTCTTTTCCTCTTCCGTCAATCCAAGATCTTGCCGCCGATAAATCCGCCCTTCTCTCGCTCCGTTCCGCCGTCGGTGGCCGTACATTTCTCTGGAACATCAAACAAACCTCACCATGCAACTGGACCGGCGTCGCATGCGACGGTGGCCGTGTAACAGCTCTTCGTCTGCCCGGCGTTGCGCTCTCCGGTCAGATACCAGAGGGTATTTTCGGTAATTTAACTCAGCTCCGTACGCTCAGTCTCCGTCTCAATGCTCTTACTGGTACTCTCCCTTTGGATCTCGGAAGCTGCGCCGATCTTCGGCGTTTGTATCTGCAAGGAAACAGATTCACCGGAGAGATACCGGAAGTTTTTTTCAGTCTCAGTAACCTCGTTAGGCTGAATCTAGCGGAGAATGATTTTACCGGTGAGATCTCTTCAGGGTTTAAAAACCTCACGAAGCTTAAGACTCTGTACTTGGAGAATAACAAGCTCTCTGGCTCTTTGCTAGACTTGGATTTGCCATTGGATCAGTTCAACGTTTCTAATAACTTGTTGAACGGATCTATACCTAAAAGTTTGCAGAAATTTGAGTCAGATTCGTTTGTGGGAACTTCACTCTGTGGGAAACCGCTTAGTATCTGCTCTAATGAAGGAACTGTGCCTAGCCAGCCAATTTCTGTCGGGAATATTCCGGGAACTATTGAAGGAAGCAATGAGAAGAAGAAAAGGAAGAAGCTTTCCGGTGGAGCTATAGCTGGGATAGTGATTGGATGTATGGTTGGTTTCTCCTTGATTGTTCTGATTTTTATGGTTCTCTTCAGGAGAAAGGGAAACGAGAGGACAAGGGCTGTTGATATGGCAACATTCAAGCAGCATGAAGTTGAAATTCCCGGCGAGAAAGCGGCCGTGGAAGCACCGGAGAATAGTGGGTATGGAAACGAGTACTCTCCAGCTACGATGAAAGCTGTGGAAGTGAACAGTTCAGGGATGAAGAAGTTAGTGTTTTTTGGAAATGCGACAAAGGTTTTGATCTTGAGGATTTGTTGAGAGCTTCGGCGGAGGTTCTGGGGAAAGGAACGTTTGGGACAGCGTATAAGGCGGTACTTGACTCTGTCACTTTGGTAGCTGTAAAGAGGCTGAAGGATGTGACGATGGCGGATAGAGAGTTCAAGGAGAAGATTGAGGTTGTTGGGGCAATGGATCATGAGAACTTGGTTCCCTTGAGAGCTTACTATTACAGTGGAGACGAGAAGCTGCTTGTCTATGACTTCATGCCTATGGGAAGCTTGTCGGCACTTCTACACGGTGAGAGCGATCCCTCTCTTTCTTTCCCTGCTAGAAAAATGTGATTTTTATTGTTACTAGTTCTCATCTTAGTTGCGGCAGAATTAGTAATCAGAGACTGTAGAATGCTATATCTTAGGGCCATATTACTTCTGACAAATCCTTGTTACACTCCATTAGAATCAGGAAGTTTTCTAGAATAAGAGTTGGTGCAAGATTGATTTGCATGTAAGAAGATGGTTAGAAAAAAGATATCTAGCAACTCTAAGTTTTGAATTATGGGGAAGTATTACCTTGGTTCAGTGATGCAATTTGGATTGCAGACATGGTCTCGTTTAATAACATTCCTGTTAAAGGCATAAATCTCAAAGCTTTTCTCTCATGAAATGATTAGTTTGGTGCCGTTTCCAATTTAATGTTAGCATTACATGGTTTACACAAAAAGGTTTTTAAAAGACTTTGTGATTTAGCATGGCCAGTAAATGACCTTGGATTCCAGTGAAAATGATACTTGAATTGATATTCTATGATTGTGTGTTGAACAATGACAATATCAGATTTCCTAGTGTTCTTTTTTGTGTGTGTGTGTGTCTTTGTTCTTAATGGCATGTTCCCTTGGAGCATTCGTATCCTTGGACTAGATCTATCTTCACTCACAAGACCCATTGAGCTCTCACGGAAACGTCAAGTCCTCAAAACCCTTAGAGTCTCTGATTTGCCTGGCTCAGCTTGTCAGCACCTCATCCACAACCCCAAACAGGGTCACTGGGTACCGTGCGCCAGAAGTAACTGACCCAAGGCGTGTCTCTCAGAAAGCGGACGTGTACAGCTTTGGTGTGGTGTTGCTAGAACTGCTCACGGGAAAAGCACCGTCTAACTCGGTGATGAATGAGGAAGGAATGGATCTGGCGAGGTGGGTGCATTCTGTGGCGAGAGAAGAGTGGAGGAGTGAGGTGTATGACTCGGAGCTGATGAGTTCTGAGACCGAGACGGTGGTCTCGTTGGAAGAAGAGATGGCGGAAATGCTGCAGCTGGGGATTGACTGTACAGAGCAGCACCCAGACAAGCGACCAGAGATGGTGGAGGTGGTGAGGAAGATCCAGGAGTTGCGCCAATCTAGCTCGGATCGGGTGGGCTAAGACCATCAGATGAAAGGGGGACTTTAGATGCTCATGTGTTGGATCGATGATGGCGGCGTTTCGGTGTTTGTTGATTAAATGTTAGTTTAAGAATATGGCGGGGAATTAGAGTAGGTGTTGGGGTCGTTAATTAGATGTTTTTAATTTTGGTATTCTTTTTTTTTTTTTTTTTTTTTTTTCATGTGTGGGCACTGATGATGAGAAGTTCGTTGTGGTTGTAATTATTAGTGCTTTTAACTTTAACTTTGTTTCAATACTGTTTCAGCTTTTTGTTTCTTTGCTAAGATAAGAGTCAAGATAAAAAAAGAAGACAGGTGTTAATGTCTGTCTTTACATTCATACATTTACGTCCGTTTCTTGCAATTCTATGGCGTGACAACTGTCTTTAGGTTACACGATAATATGGCTAAATCCAACTGTAGATATGGGTAGATGTTACACGAGTTGGTATGTTTTGTCTTTTTATTTTTTATTTTTATGATCTTTGTCGCCAAACAAGTCCAAGATTGCTGAAGACGAGTAAATAAATCTAAAACTGTTTGAGATTGTCTAAATTGGTATTTGAAATCATATAAAGGTCAAGTACAGAACTCTCTTATCCTTTACATAGACCGATTGCCCGCTGGTTACTCAAAACGCAAACGCTACCTCACCACTCTCATGTCCTTGTGATATATATGGGAAAAGTACCGATATCGCGTTTGCGTCCCCATCATGTTTCAATACCCGTTGTCTCCTCTTTCTTTTTGTTTTTCTCTTCCTGTCTCTGCAGATACAACAACCATTGGAACAGGTTTAAAATTGTTACAGCAAATGAAACTTGCAAGATTGATTTTGTGATTAACAAGACAAATCAACAGAAACGAATGACTTACATTTACAGAGTATACAAATAACGCCGGTAATGGCATAGTACTCATTACACTGACTCACACAACACCAAAGGAATCGAGAAAAAACATCCAGGAAATAGATGTTACTTGTGATGCGGAATTGGTTGTGGCTCATCTTTCCAGCCTTTGGATAGAAGATCGTAGTTGATAGACGCCAACTGAGAGAGGTTCTGCAAAATCGTAAAGGGGAGAATCTCAGAATGCTACACATTGTGCTCATAATACCCACCCACTCACACAATCATACAAGCTCATTTTCAAAATCACTTGCCACAACAAAAACACTCCAGTTTTCGAGTTCTCTCGAGGCAGAACTCACAAGTTCAAAGACTATCAATCAGTCCCTATAGTTGCGACATGTGACTGACATCTACCTACAGCCTAATACACCTCCTTCCAACTCTTCCGAGCTATCATAACTTATGCTACGTTATATCTGTTCTATTCATAGATTTCAATCTAAAAAATGAAATTTGGATTTTGGAATATCAACAACTATATAAACCACCAACCCAATTGCATACTTGGACAACATTGGATCTTAACGGGTCAGTCATGAGTTAGTAGTACCTTAAACGAGAAATTACTGAAAGAGTAATCTACAGGTACGCCAGACTCGTACTCTGCATGTCCTTCGCATTCTTCAGCCTGTGTAACAACATTGATCCAGTTGCACACCCAGAGAAATTCATGATAGAGTTTTCCGACTATATTCTAAGGAGGTAAAATTCAATGAGTGGGTTAGCACATGTTACCTCCCCTTCTTCATGATGATTGCTCAAGCAACCACTGCTGCCACTCAAGCTATCAGCATCACTATAATCTTCAACCTCGCCGCTCGGGAAAAATTGCTCATCCGATGTGTTCCACGAGTAGCGACTTCTGAAGTAACTTGTGTCAATTGCACTCTCTGAAGCTGGAACAAATGCAGCCTAAAGAAAACTAGTGTTAAACTTTAAGAAGACACCAAATAGCAAAGCTTATGTCATTCAAAGAATAAGCTAATAAATGCACCTTTTGCCTTGCTAGTGTGTCCCAGTTGATGTCTTTAAAGAAGATATGCTGCTTGACCTGCGTCATGAAATTTATATCATTAATAGTTTACAAGAAGTTGGAACTAGTCATCACGGAAAAACACATCCATTTTACCTCAGCTGCCCCTCTAGCTCCAAGTCTCTGATGAGGATCTTCTGTTAAAAATCTAGAAAAAGAAGATGACATGATGTAACAGACAATAACCTGTCTTTTCTCTATGGGGTTAAGACTCGATATTGTATATGGACGGTAACATAGAATATCTCTTACCGGTCTATAATATCATGGGCTTCAGCACTCATTTGTTCTGGAACATGAGGCCATGGTATCTTACGGTTGAGAATATTGTCAAATATTTGC
The DNA here is from genome assembly GCA_028015245.1 of Cardamine occulta. Lineage (NCBI taxonomy): Eukaryota > Viridiplantae > Streptophyta > Magnoliopsida > Brassicales > Brassicaceae > Cardamine > Cardamine occulta. The sequence continues at coordinate 7,471,085 of CM051373.1, read as the reverse complement.
TAGAACAAACCAAAGAAAATACACATCAAATGTTGAAAACTGAAAGTACACGCACAGTGCTCTCTATTGCAACATACTGTATGTACTGTTTACAATTAAAAGTTTGAAGATCAATCCACGTACGAATTTTAGATTCTAAGATTTTGAGAAAACATCTGGTCCATTATCAAAACATTAAACAAGAAACAAAGCATGATTAAATTAGTTTCTGACCTGAGGATGTTCAGCATTGAAGGGTGGAATTCCCACAATGAGCTCAAACAGAATGATGCCAACAGACCACCAATCCGCAGTTGCACCTGAATGATAATGCAAGTATATATTATTCTTTGCAGTCTTGACATGTGATAAAGGAAACAGAATTATCTGAAACTAATGCCAGACAGGTCTAGAGCAAGAATATTTTATGAAAGCCAGTGGTCCAGCATACTTAGCATATAACCCTTCTACTTACACCAGATTAGTAAAGCAGGAATTAATTTGTATTTTCTACTCAAATTACCAATCCCAGCTGAGTAACAATGATTCCACTAAACAAACAATCTTGAAATGTGTACGCACCATGTCCTGTTCCTAAAAGAATTTCTGGCGCTAAGTAGTCAGGAGTACCCACAGCAGAACGTTTCTTGCGCCTTTCAAGCTGATTCTCAGATTCTGCTAATCGTGATTCCTCCTCATCAAGCAGAGACGTCCCACTTACAGCAGGACCAGCCAGATCATCCGTGCTGTTGATGAGACCAACTTTAGAGAGCCCAAAATCTGTCAACTGCTCAGATAAAAGAAAGAAACCATAGGTCAATTAAAAGTCTCTCATACATACAAAGGCTATATCTCGTAAGCCTCAAATATCAAGACAGGAGACATTTTCTAAAGGATAAAATAATGTTAACTACAAGTTTCCGAAAGATAGCAGAAGAATTCTTACAGTGGAAAAATATACCTTTATGTGACCATCATGCGCGATCAGCAAATTATCCGGCTTCAAATCACGGTGAACAACACCCTCAGAATGCAAATATTCCAAAGCAAGGACCTGACATAGAAATTCATCATGAAATCACTTTCTAGAGCTCTAGAACTGTTAATAAAAAAAACATGCAGAACTTACAACTTCGGCAATATATACACGGACAATATCTTCCTCTAAGCAACCTAAATTTCTCAACAACGAATACAAGTCCCCTCCATTCAGATACTCCATAACCAGATACAGGTTGTCACGACAAGTGAAAGAATAGAAAAAACGAACCTGGTCAAAACAAAGTTATGTTAGAAGAAGTTAATCTCTTCTGAGAATATGCTTAAAAATCTAGAGCTGCTCACCACAAAGGGATTGCGAACGTTGATTAATATATCACGTTCAGCAAGTATACTTTCAACAGCATTCTTACGGATCATATCTGCCTTTTTCAGAACCTGTGGAACATGGCCGACATTAAACACAATATTAGGGAAAAACCTACTAAAGATTTTGTCAACCACTTTAGCATAACTACAAACGAAAAAATCTTTTGTAACAAAAGAAAAAGGAACTGAAAAGAGAACAATAGCAAAAACTCGTTTACCTTGATTGCAAATAGATCTCCTGTTGTTCTCTTTTTCGCCAAAAAAACTCGCCCAAAAGCTCCCCGGCTTATTGGTTTTATGATCTCAAAATCATCAATGGATGTGCGGTCTCGCGGATGTACAGGGCTGGTCCTCAAGCTCCGAACAACATCATCTTCCAAAGGAGCATCTTCATCAATTACAGTGCTTAGTAGGTCAACTTTTTCATCATCCAGAAGCTCACACATCTGCAGATATTTCTCCCTACATAATCAGAAAAATTATACTTAAAATACCTTCTGATGTGAACTATTTATAATTCCATTGACAATAAAATATTTCTGGAAACCATGAAACATCTTTCAGAGAATATAGATGCATGCACAAGTAGCATCAAGGAACTCACCGGATCAACGTTTCTATTCGAGTACCAAAAGTTTCTACAGTAAGCGCATCAAACTTTCTGCGGTCTATGACAACCCTCAGATCTTGAAGACAAGAAAGTAAGAATGGAATGGATTGATCATCACCCCGAATGGCATCTGCTGCACATTTTGCAATGTCAGCAAGTTCACTCATCTGCGTTATCGGTTGTCAAGAATTTTTTAATCAGAGAGTATTCAATAACAAGAGACAAGAAAACTTATGAACATAAGTACAACCATCACAAACCTGTGGAACATCATCTTGATCATGGAATGTGCCTTTGCCTCCTAATATCAGTTCAATTGGATCAGGCCTAGGGGTCGGAATCGGGGATCTAGGAGTCATGCTACTGGCAGACGAAGTTGTCATGCCTTGATCAGATTTGGGACCAAAACGGGTTCTACATGACATTAACGGTAAACCTCTCAGATCATCAATAAAAACAGAATTATCAGTCTCCGGAAAACAGTCAAGCATGTCTTCTGACCCTCTTCGCGACCAATCACTCAACCTTGGGGAGAGAACATCAGATTCTTCAGTCAAATTTGAATTGGATACTTTCATACCATCTGGGCTTTCTGCGGCTGCTAGGCTATCCTTATGCCTGAAGGTCTCTGCTATCTTGTCAAGTGTTCCAGCAACTGCTATCAGCCGCTCATCAACACTCAGTCCTTTCTGGTCATATTTATCAGCCAATGTACAAATTCTAGAGTGATCTTCCACATGAGTAGTGGGAACTTCCTCCTCACAGATCTGCACATTATTGAACTTTCCTCCGAAATAACAGGCTGTTCCCCCCAGTAACCCCAAGAAATATTGTGCCGATGCTTGGAGTGTTCATGAGAATCTTTTGCTGGAGGACAGTTGAGACTAGCAACAGTCGTATCATCGCTAGCTTGTCGATTCCCAACCATATTTGGAGGTTCAACTTTGATATCATTCTGTTCTTCTGATGCTGGCGCTTCTTTCACAGTTTTCAATGCTGGAGATGGAAGTTTCTTCCAGGAAGACATTCTATCAATGTTTGCAGGAGATTCAGATTCCTTAAGAGCATAACTTTCAGGAGGAGAGAGAGGAGGAACTGAGCGTACAACAGCATCCTCTTTCCAGTCCAAACCACGCTGCTCCTGACTATAAGCTTTCTTGGTGGATGGTATCTTTAAGACCTTTGCAGCACTGGAACTCCTTCCCGCTCCAGTAGGAGGTATTTTCTCTATAGAATGCAAGACTCTTGACTGACGTAGTTGTACAGCTTGTTCCTCCTCCCCCCAACTTTCCTTATGAAACTGAAGTAATCTAGTACATCTGGTAAGGATAAAGAGCATCCGAGTATGAAGCTGCTTGAGGACGCCAGGAGGAAGCTCTTGACGTCTATCATCTAAGTCCTGAACTATGCCTTCACACTGAAGCCAGAAATCTCCAGGAGTAGTCATAGCGCAACTTCGAGCCAAAATTAACAAATCTTCAAAAGTTTCCTCCCACTCAGGATGGCTTTCTGCATTTTTCTCAAGAACTCCTACTAGGTCCGCCGCAAATACTGCAAGGTCAGAGTTTACTTCCTCCTTTGCTTTATCAAATTTTGCCCGAATCAGAACTAATATTTCCTGGAAAAGACAGACGATTAGATTCTGCATTCAAAAATATCACAAAGGGTAAATAGAGATCGGGGTCTCTAGAATACCTCTACATTGTTCGACCTACGAGGTTTCCATAATGGAAAGGGCCTTACACCTTTTGAGTTCAACTCATGAGAAAAGCTTTTGATGTCACCAGGAAACCTCTTTCGTGGAGCACTGGTCATACGAAGCAAGGCTTGATAACGTGGTGATTCTGACTCTTTGGGATTTTCCCATTCATACGAATTCTAGAAAGATCACTTAAAAGTTAAAACTAATACACATAGCACAAACCAGTTTAAAAAAATATGAGATGGAGAATGGGGTACCTCTGGGGTGCAAAAGTCTGAATTTCTTAGAGGGCCAGAGCGACCGGATGACAACTCAGAGCGACCTGTGAAGTACCATCAAAAGCAAACTTAAGAAATAAGAACTGAACAGGTGACACAAAACTTTCTGGATACAGTACAGTTTAAAATGCGTTTACGCAACGATTAAGTTCCAGTTATCAACACACAGATGCAGATTCTTAAAAGTAGCAAGCCTCTGATATCTTACAAGCTAACATACTCATAACAAGCAGAACAAGTAACAAGTTTATCGGTGGTGACACGGGGACACACAAGTACAACATCATAGTACCAGCACAGTAAGCTGCCCAAGCGTATTTCTCTCTTAATTCCCATTTAACATCAAAGCACCAGAAAGTATTAAGACAAAAACATAGTTTTCCCCCACCAACCATTTCAAGATGTTATTAGTATCTAAGGACATACCAGTTCCGGAAGAGGATGCTACATTCTGTAATCGAGATCCTGATGCCGGCAAAGTAGGGCTAAGGCTCCTCGGTGGTCCAGTATCAGGAGATATACTATCACGATCACTCTTATTATCAATCGGTCGAGTGCGACCCAAGATCTCTTCTAAACCTAACTTGCTACTCCCAGCTTCTTTCTTTCTATTGCCACTACCAGAGCCAGAAGTGGCTGAACCCGAGCCCAAGTTCCCATCAGCACCCATCTTCGACAAATTGCTCGTAGCTGGGATTTCTCCATCATTCCTAAAATTGAAAACCCTTTCCTGTGGCAACGGCCCAGATCTCGTCTTGATCCGGTTCAAGCCCAGAGACGAGGCCATGATTGGAGAAACAAAAGCAGGTCCTTCCTTGGTGTCCGGCACCGGCGGTGGTCCAACGACTGGTTTCTTCGCCTCAGAACTAGGAGACAAGTTCGATTTTCCGATAGAGTGAGCTTGAACTTCGATTGGAACTTGCTTTCCCTTGGATGATCCATCCTTCTTCTTCAAACCATCTTTAATCTGCGTCTGCTTGCAACCAATCCCAGCAAATCCAGCAGAGGAGCTGGGATTAGGGATCGGAGTTTCCTCTTTGGAAGCGGATTTGGGTTTCTTCTTATCTGATCGAATCGGAGAGTTGGAGCCAACAGATCTGGGACTATTAGAGCTATCAGGACTAGAAGATCCAGATTTCTTCGAGGAGAAGAAGAGTTTATTTTTGAATACCATTTTCTTCGATTCCGCTGATTCAAACCTAATCGCTACAGTCTACACCCAATCCAACCATAAATCAAGTTGTGAATTTCAACACTCCGACTTCGAGAGAGAAAAAGCTCTCTCTCTCTCTCGATGCGTCTCCGGAGATCTCAGAGCTTCGAAGTTTTCGAGGTGAGGATTGAGGGAAGCGACGAGGAAGAAGAAGGCGAGACTGTGGTGGGAAGCCAAGATATTCTATTCACTCACTCCCAAACGTTGTTTACTAGAAATGGAAAACGGTCAATATTGGTTTAAGACTTAAGACTAGTTTTTGACCTTTTGATTACAATTTTTAAACCAATTAACTAAAGTTAATTATATTCAGTCATTTTTTAAGAAAAAAACTCATTTGAAAAATAATTAAGCTTTTCTCTTGCTATGTTCATATGTGACCTCGTCAAACAAATAAGACATGAATCAATAATTCTAGTTTTCTACTTTTGTTCCATTATTTTTAAACACGTAATTTCTTCTAATTACATAGACAAAAAAAAATGATCTTCATGTTTTCTCTCAGATTAAATACATGAAAATATATATGAATCCAAAAGTTTACACTAACACTAACAGTGGCAGTGTGGCACAGTGCATCCAAATTTATGCTGTCCATGACAATCAACAAATACTCGTTGCCACACAGAATGATGACAATTAGATTTGGGCCAATCCTTATAATTTTGGGCCCATATTACTACGGGCTTTCATATTAGATCTGAATTTGTTTCGCACTTTAGGATTCTTATGTAGGACAGAGCGACACTGACAAGAGATCAAGACGGTTCAAGAAGAGTGTTTTACTTTTTCTTTACTTTCAGACCAGAAGTTCGAATCGAGTTGCTGATAGTCTGGCAAAACCTTTCATCCTCGACCTTTTGATACTATTATTTCAGCTAATGTGCCGGATTGGTTACGTATGCTTCTAGAGGCTGATAAACCGACTAGCTTATCTCTTATTTAATGCAAATTATTACCGTGATCCCATCATATCTAGTGTCTATAAATATTTACGAAGCATTTCCTCATGGCCAATTTATAAAATCATTTTCAAGATTTTTCTTTTGCTTTATTTTGATGCATGTACTTTGAAACATTCGTAGTTGGATAGGCCGGTTAGTTTGGTACGACCAACGAAATATAGTAATATCTTATATAATTAAAGGAACAAATAGGATATCAATGCTACGATGTATGTATTCAGCATTACTCTAAGTACCGATAATTAAAACTGAATTTGGTGTTTTGATGCCATGTATAATACAAATTAGTGAACCATCAGATTTAAACATACATTAGTTTAAAATACTTAGCCTAATAATGGCTAATAAAACTCAATTCATATTAGAAGTGGGCAAAATATCCTGGATTTGATATCCGATTCCAAAAATCGAATATCTGAGATGTCCAGATCCGGATATTTTATTTTGAAAATCCAAATAACTGGATTTGATCTAGATTCGTTTTTATGTATAGTTTTTATTTAAGATATATGTATAATATATATATATATACTATATAATAGATTGAAATTTATGTAAAAAATATCACAAAAATAAATTTTAATTAAAAATTTTGTGTATTTTTAACATTTTACATAGTAAATATGTTCAAAAATGTTTATAAAAATTAATTTAAAATATTTTATATGATTTTTTATTTTTAATAAAATTTATATTATTATTTAAAGATTTTAAACTATTTTCGGTGGATCCGGATCGAATCCGGATATCCGCGGATATTGACAGATCCGGATCTAAATACCCTAAAAATCCCAGATATTCGATCTGTGCCCACCTTTAATTCATACTAACTTGATTTTCACTCTATCACTAATCACTCACGCCATTTTGTTTCCATTTTTATAGCAATATATATTTTATATAATCTAATGATCCCTTTATTTTAGTATAAAAAATAAATTTCGGACGTTTTGTGTGGAGCATAGCCTGAAAGATACGTTTATGGCATCTTTCGATAATCTTCGCTCTGTAGGTCCTCTTTTGATCTGATCTATGTATTATCTATATGGAATGTTGTGTATACTGCAGTGTAGTATTTTCTTATTAATGTACGACATTTTATTGCGATATTGATAAAAGGCTGGACTCGAAATAACGATGTCGTCGTAATTTTAAATACTTTTTTTTTAGTTTTAAATATGCTTCTTATATATAATTCAAAACTTCATAGTTATATAAGCTTTACTAAATTAATGAGAAATTGACGCACGAAATGGCGTAATTTCCTCCCCCTAACCACATGTATCTTATAAATCCACAAAACGATGTCAACGAGTGATTTTAGTAATATTTACATTAGAAACATTTATTGTGGTACCAATAATTACCTCAATACAAGTGTATAGTTTTAAGCAACATACAATATTAATTTAACCCAAAAGCATATATTAATAAAATAAACTGACAAAACTAATACCATTATAAGTTTAGAATATTAGAGTAATGACATAAGCACATGGATGGAGTCTTAGATTATTAAAGTTGAGTTGTGGAGGTAAAATTTCCGGATCTGTTTTGGGTTCCGACGACCGGATCACATATTTGTATAGTTAACGTTGGGTGATAAAGATAGGTGTTGCAAGAGATGGGATATACGTGACGAATGTTTTAATTAATAGCTTTTCATGAACTATAAGTTTACGTTTGTTTGTCTTAGATGTTTTTTTTGTTCTTATTTAATTTGATTGTTGTCAAACAGAAAAACAAAAAGATTTGTAATTTCTGATTATTTGTTTTAACTTTAGTAAACTTTACATCAGTGAAAAATTGACCCAACTCTTACTTAAAGATTAACTATCTTAATGTGTGTTTAAATCGTTTTGTAAAGGATATGAAATGCTAATCTTAAGAAAATTAGTATTATCCGGTTAACTGGAGATTAAGACATAAAATACAGCTAATATTATAATTTTTATCTTGGTCAAGCGAGAACGTGCACGAAAGTAGTAGTTTAATTAGATTGAGCGGTACGAACAACCGAGATTACAACTCACGCGCTACAATTAGCGCGTCAGCCGACAAAAATTAGTGTTGTTAATGAATAAAAAAAATAAAATAAAATTGCCGCTTCGCATCTCGTGAATCATTCACGTTAAAAAACTTGACTGGCAGCAAGTGACGCGGGACATAAAATAACGCACGTGCCTCGCCACGTGTCTTACAACCAAAAGAAACACCACACAATGCACCACGATGCACGTGGCTTTTGACCGCCTATATCCGGTGACGTAACCGAACCAACCTGTAGCTGACTTTTGCGCCAATAGCAAAGGAGAAAAAGGAATCTTTTTTTTTTTCAATAAATAAACCGTATTTATTCACATGCCGCATGGGATGGTTAAAAAGAGAAATCGCGGTGTCTGTTAACTTCATTCCACGTTTTTTCATTTTCTCCTTCATAACTCTCAACGTTTATTACTTTTTCCGGCTTAAGCTTAATCGTTTGATTCCGCCGATTAATACGCGTTTTTGATCGAATTAGTTTGTATCGTTTTAAACATGGAGAGAGATTTTCTCGGGCTTGGTTCGAAAAATTCTCCGATCACTGTCAAAGAGGAAACCAGCGAAAGCTCCAGAGATTCAGGTTATTTCTCGTAGATTTTTTTTTTCTGTATCTAGTTTGTTTATTCGGTTAATAAGCTCATTTCTGGATCGATTTATATGTTGGGAGTTACTAGATTTGGATTTTGTTTTTTTGGAACCCGGATTTTATGGTTTGGTCGGGAGCTGAATTGTCAGTTTGTCTCTTGGAGCGTAACATTAATGTCCTTCGCTTTCTCGGAAGATGAACTGGGGGATTTAGTTTTTGAAAAAACATGTTTTAGGTCGTCTAATTTTCGAACGTCTAAGGTACTAGAACCTTTATATATGTATATATATATATATAAGGTACTAGAAATGATCGAGAAATAAAACTTGTAATTTTTGTTTAAAGAGTCTTATAATTGAGAAAAGAAATTGTTGTTTTAATTAAGAAAAACGAATACGTTAAATGTCGGGAAGAAGGGATGAATAGAGACGGATACAAAAATAATAAAATAGGAACGGTTGGTAGTAGGTAGAAGATTAAATATATTCGAAAGTGTAAGTTGGATTATTTTGTACTATGATTAAATATTGATTGTGTGTTGATTAAGTGAAACTGGCCTAGGATATAAGTATATTTTATTCAAGGGTACAATACGAAATGAATAATTTTCTCATCACGAGGAATAAAATCATCTCCACTTTGTTTTCTTTATAAAGCCAAAACGTGCCATTCCATCAAAGTAGTGCATCGACATGTGGTGTGTGGGAGTTTAAAGTTGAATCTCTCTTTTAATTTAAACTAAAAAATAAATTTAAATTATAGTAGATTCGTACGATGACTTCGAATAAATGTTTTAATATCAGATATAGTTTTTCAATGGTGGTTTTGTTGGCACGTTGAATATAAACAGTAGTATCAGATTCTTTTACATTGTTTACAAATTTTTCTTTATTTATTTTATATTGTTGATTAATCTTTTTCTTGGGTTGGGTGTCGTTTAATTAACTGTCGGTTGATTATGTAAAGATCTCGAGACTTTTATGGTTAACAGTTACCACTCAAATGTCTTGACTTTAAACTGATATAAGTTGGATTGTTTTTATTTGGCAGCTCCAAATAGAGGAATGAATTGGTCCTTCTCAAACAAAGTCTCTGCTGCTTCTTCTCAGTTTCTATCTTTCAGACCATCGCAAGAAGACAGACATAGAAAGTCTGGAAATTATCTTCTGCCCCACTCTGGTTCCTTCATGCCATCATCAGTAGCTGATGTCTATGACTCAAACCGCAAAACTCCTTACAGTTCTGTCCGGGTATTTGTCATCAACACCTATGTTATTAACCAAGACCCATGTGCTATTTTTTTCTCTGTAAGAGTGAACCCTGTTTTATGAGCATATATCAATTGGTTTTGGTCTAGTTTTGGCACAAGTTTCTGTTGTCTGATCCCACGTGGATCAACAATGGTGTTGGTAGTTTATGTATCTAATCCTGGCATGTCGAGTGTAACTGACGCTAAGTTTCTCATTTTGACTTGTTGCTCTCAGGGAGTGAGGATGTTTCCTAATTCCAACCATCAGGAAGAAACTATCGCAGTTTCCATGGCCATGCCGGGTCTCCAGTCTCATCATTATGCACCAGGAGGAAAAAGCTTCATCAGCAATAGCATAAACTCACAACCTTTGGTTGGAGTTCCGATCATGGCACCTCCAATTTCAGTCCTTCCTGCTCCAGGTTCCATTGTAGGGACAACTGATATTAGGTACCCACTGCTTCTCTCTTCTCTGCTAGTCATCATATCACATGTTGTAGTTACATAGTCTCTTTATAGGTATCTACAATTTCATAATTGACTATAGTTTATTTTTGTCAGATCTCCCTCCAAGCCATTAGGGTCACCTGCTCAGTTGACCATCTTTTATGCCGGTTCGGTTTGTGTTTACGATGACATATCTCCTGAAAAGGTATATATATGCATCTCTTTTATTCGCAAGTGTATTAATGTACTAATTTGCTTAATTATTTCACTCCTCAATCTCAGGCAAAGGCAATAATGTTGCTAGCTGGGAACGGTTCCTCTATGCCTCAAGCCTTTTCACCGCCTCAAACTCATCAACAACAAGTGGTTCATCATGCTCGTGCCTCTGATGATTCTTCAGCTATGCCTCCTAGCTTCATGCCTACATACTCTTATCTTAGCCCTGAAGCTGGAAGTAGCATAAATGGTCTTGGAGCAGCTCTAGCAACAAGAGGGTTGGCATCAACATGCCACAATAACCAAACTAATGCATCCAATATCAACTGCTCAGTAGCAGTTTCTTGTTCTACCAATGTAATGACTCCAACAGGTAAGAACAAAGTCATAGACCTGATACTAATTCACCATCTAGCTTACTGCTATTTTCATGGTTAAGTAACTTCAATCTCGTTTTGTTTCTTATGCAGTGGCTTTACCTCTGGCTCGCAAAGCATCTCTGGCTAGGTTTTTAGAGAAGCGCAAAGAAAGGTACACAACACATCTTCAGAGAAGAAACCATATTAATGGTTTCTTGAGCTAACTCTCATTCTCTCTGTGGGCTTTGCAGGGTCACGAACGTATCACCATATTGCTTAGACAAGAAGTCATTGACAGATTGCCGCAGATCAATGTCTGAATGCATTAGTTCTTCTCTCAGCTCTGCAACCTAATTTCATCTACAGTAACAAGGCTGCTTTAGACCACTCCACACCAATATTTGCATTTCCATGGTGGCCTTTCAGTTTCTCAGTTGAATTTTTTTTGTTTTCTCTGGCTATACTGAGTTTCTTCTTAGCTTATTATATATAAAGATAGTGTATACTTGTTTATCAGATTTTGGTCGAATGGAACTTATGAGAGCAAATCAGATATGTACTTGGGAAATTTAGAAGAAACTGTTTGTTTCTTCTCTTTTGTATATCCATCGAGCTCTCACGTGAATAATTTTATTCAATGGAACTGGATCGCTTCTGTTTCCCTTTATTATTTCTCTAATCAATTAATCAATTTTTCGAAACCAAAACAAATCAGCAAATAAGGGCAAAATCAGTTCTTTATTCTTTCGATGTTTTATGTTCGTATTTACGTTTGCCATGGCAGTCAAATTTGTATTATACACGTGATGCATGAACATATTTGCGTTCGCAATTAAAATCGTGGTGAAAAAAAAACTTTTGCGTTTGGACATTGTGTAACTTTGTGTTGCGTTAAGTTTTTATTTTTATATTCCCGTTTGTGTTTGTGTTGTGTTTAGTATAAATGTACGTGTTTATGTTTATGATAACATTTTATATTTGTGTTCATGTGTTGCCTTTTATCTAATCATAAACAAACAATATTACTTTAATTGGCATATAACTGAGATATAATGTCCAACGAATTCAAAATTCAAAGTCAAAAGAGAAGGGCGTTACCTGAGAAAAAGCTTCAGTTCTGCCTCTAATAAAATAATCATACAGTCATGCTCTGCATCAAACAGATCAAAGGTTCAAAACTTTTATAGAGGTAAGTATTTTTGGTTTTGAAGGCAAAAACCACTTAGCTTTCTCTGGATAACCATTTAAATCCTGCAATTTCACTACAACTTTGTATCTTCATTAAAATTACAAACTCTATCACAACTTACCTGATCAAAAGTTTCTGAATTTCTAGGATATCTCAATTTTCAGGTAAAGAATCAGACACACATGTAAAGCTTCATGGTACTTTCTGCATGGTCCAACTGCCTCTAACAGTGCCTTACTTTAAGTTCTATAAGTTTAATGTAACCACATATGAGTAAGCTACAAAGATCAAAAAAGAAACTATAAAATGTTGAACAATCATGAGCTATATATAATTCCAACAACCAATTGTATTGAAAATTGAGAAGCAATAGAAAGGGAAGGACATTACCTGAGAAACCAGACATAAATTGCAGAGATGGATACAGAGAGGCAAAAACTTTATCAAATATGAAATTATGTCTCTTATAACTCAAGCAAATATAAATTCAGACACAACCAATAACATTATAATGAAATTAAGGGAAAGAGAGAAAATCAAACCTGAGACAGACCATGTATGTACTCCAGTTCTTGGTCTGATGAAGATGAAAATATAGGCTAATAGTCGAATAGTAGTTATAAGTATTTACCTGATCAAAAAAAGGAGTTTTGTGAAAATCATAAATTGGTTTAGAAAGGGTAAGTGACACTTACCTAATCAAAAGTAGGAAAATATCATCCACAAACTGGATTTCTGTAATACCTCCATCTCCCTGTTAAGAATAAATCACCAAAAGATGTGGTTAGAAGAGAGTAAAACAAACGTTATTATTCAATGACCTAACATTTGCAAGAGAAGTTACATAAAACAAAAGAAAAATGAACTTACCAATGTTGCTATACCAATGTCAAAATCTAACAATAAACTGGTTAGAACTTTGATGTACATAATATGATCAACAACTACACAGACGAGTTACAGATGAAATACTTACCTCCTGGCAGATATGTCAGATTCTTGTAGGTTTGAATATTCTGTGCATATTTTTCCAGACACAGCAGAATATAGGATTGAGTATTTGATTCATAAAGTCCCAACGCAGATAAATGCAAGAGGTCTGAATACTCAAAATTTATAATTAGGTCGTTGCGAGTTTTCCAATCAGCTAATCTTGACTGATTATATACATCGTGTTGTCATGGATAGCGAGAAATAAGGCAGAAGCAGAGAATTCAATTTCGAATTTTATGGTATCTTTAGACAAGTCCTATTAATGAACATTTATCATATTGTCTTAGAGTTTTAGGCTACAACTTTTAGCAGATAATTGAATTTTTCAATGGGACACTACTAAAGAAGCCTTATTAAAAGACATTGACTCCTCCATTAGTTTGCAGAATATTGATTATCATCATGCTGTCTCAGAGTTCATGCAGAGTATAGAATTTTCCAATCGAGAAGCCTTATTAAAAGGATAATTATGTACTTCCCATCATATGCAGAACATTGAATGTGTATTCATGTTGCCCCAGTCCAACAAGTGAGTTTCCCAATCTTAGAAACATCATTAACAAGTCTTGTGAATAATATATATCTTCCCTCCTATCAATAAGCAGATTATTGAATATTTTCTTGCTAACCCATTCCAGCAGAATATTGAATTGAATTTCTAATCTCGGACCACCCATAAACAAGCCTTATAGAAAAGAACATTTGTTCATCCATCAATATAAGCAGATCATTGAAATTATCATGCTCTCCACCCTAGCAAGATATTTTAAGCAGATCATTGATTTCTCAATCTCCGAATCCCAACTATTAAGCCTTAAATCAAAGGACATTTATTCTCCACTGAGTATGCAGATAACTTAATTTCCCACAAGCCTTTTTAAAAGACTGATATATGCAGATTATTGAATTATGATACTATCCCAGCCCATCAATATATATTTCTCAATCTCCGAACACCAATTAATAGGCCTTAAATCATAGGACATTTATTCTGCATGGAATATAATATCTTGTTGTCCAAACTCAACAAATACTATATAGAGTTTACGCAGACAATTGAATTTCCCAAGTCATTAGACACAAAGTCTTTAAACAGAAACTGGACTTTGTATATCAAGTTGCCCAGCTCAACAACTATAAGTTTATGGACATGATTGAATTTCCCATCATTGGACACAAAGTCTTAAACAGAAATTGATTTATCCAATCATTAGACACAAAGTCTTAAGCAGAAATTAAATTTTTCAATCATTAGGCACAAAGTCTTAGGCAGAAATTGAATTTTCCAATTATAGACAGAAAGTCTTAAGAAGAAATTGAAGTTTGTATTTCAAGCTGCCCAACTCAACAAGATACTCTATAGAGTTTACATACATGATTGAATTTTCCATCACTAGACACAAAATCTTAAGCAGAAATTGAATTTTCTAATCATTAGACACAAAGTCTTTAAGCAGAAATTGAATTTTCCAATCATTAGACACAAAGTCTTAAACAGAAATTGAAGTTTGTATATCAACTTCCCCAGCTCAACAAGATATTTACGGACATGGTTGAATTTTCCATCACTAGACACAAAGTCTTAAGCAGAAATTGAAGTTTATATATCAAGTTACCCAGCTCAGTAAGATATTTATGGACATGATTGAGTTTCCCATCATTAGACACAAAGTCTTAAGTAGAAACTGAATTTTGTATATCAAGTTGCCCAGCTCAACAAGATATAGAATTTGACAAGGCTTACTTAGGGACTTTAAGCTCCATAACATGCTTGTTTAGGCAACATCGGACCATAGAGGGACAATTTTCCAAAGTTAGAAACCAAAAAAAAATCATATGTGTTGCAGTCCTTTTCTTTTTGATTTGAATCAAATATTAAACTTTTAAAACAAAACAGATTGAAAACGAGACAAGAAGAAGAGCTTTTTTCTGGGTAATCTCTATTGTGAAAGAAGAAAGCAGAAAATTTGAAAGAAGGCTTTTAATTTGCAAAATACAAAATAATCAAAACCCTAATTTGAAAACAACAAACGTAAATTGTAAAAAGACAAAACAACTTTTGAAATTAAAACCGCTAGATATAAGATATAAAAGATACAACGATAAAAGATCGTTTTTTTTGGTTAGCAAAATTTGTAAAACTAAAAAGAAGGTTCGAATCTACGAAACGAAAGTAAAAAACCCTCAAACCGAAAAAATCACAGATTTAAAAGAGGGGTTTTGATTTGAAAACTCTAATATGAAAGACCAAACGTAAAAACTTTTAAAATTGAAAACCCTAAGATACAAGAACATAACGATAAAAGAGGGCATTTGCATTTGCGAAATCAGAAAAGGGAGGTTTTGAAACAAAGAAAAGTTACAATCGCGAAAGTAAAACCCGATGAGTACACAAATCCAAAAGAGGGCTTTTGATCAAACAATATAAATAAAAAAACCTTAAGATTCGAAATCGGAGAAAAACACAATCGCGAGAGAGAGTCGTGAAATACAAACTTGCGAAAGAGACTAAAGTTTAAAAGAACAAATTAGACAAAAAAAAATCGCAGTGATGATGATCCGTTTAGAAACTCAGAATCCATCACCAGAGAATAATAAAAGGAGCCCAAGAGAAGAAAATTAACAATTATGAGCAGCATCCGCAAAAGCGTAACTAATAAATAGGGTATATGTTTAGCCCATATTTTTCCTAATTTCCTTTTTTTCCTTTTTTCCTTTTTTCCCATATTTGCTGATTTGTTCTGGTTTAATTAAAAAGCCTGATAAATGATAATTGCCGATTATGTATTGGTTTAGTATAATAAGTTCATAACATTCAACCAAACCAAACCACACCAAATAACCCGATCAACCGGGAATCAGTTTTGCCTAGGTGGGCCCATCTGTCGTGGTTAAGTTAAAGAGCGAATACAAAACCGGTTCGAATATGCTCGGTTTTCGGCGAGGTGATTTCAGCTTTTTAATTAAACCAGACACATCGGATCACCGTGCTCTTGCCGATTCGATTCTCACCGGACTATCACAAAGGAGCTCAAGGACTATGATGGATGCGAATCAGGTAGCAGAGCTTAGAAGATTCGTTGAACAGTTGAAATCGAATCCATCGATTCTCCAGATCCTTCTCTGATTTTCTTCAGAATATCTCCGAAGGTGTTTGAATCTCCTCTTAATTCTCTTTCCTTTCGATGAATTTCATTCGTCGTTTGACTTCTCCATGGAGCTGTGAGTTTCTGATAGATGTTTGTTCCTCGTCTTCTTGTACAGTTTAGGAGCTCAAGTTCCAAAGATTGAGAAAACTGTAAGTTGTCTTGTTATTAGTCTTTCAATTTAGTCAATTGAGTGAGTTTATGAATGGCTAAAGAGTTGACAAACGTTTTTGATATGAATATATTTGGTCATGATTTCTCTTGTTTGTACTACTTTGGGTTTGCGTTCTTAATAACTTGGTGTCATTGATGCTTCTTTTACCACATTGAATGATATAAACCGTAATGCAGGAAAGAGATTATGAAGATTCGGCTGAGACAAAGCCCAGTTTCTCACCTAAACATGATGATGAAATTATGGAGTCTGATGTTGAACTGGACAACTCTGATGTGGTTGAACCAGACAATGAGCCTCCTCAGCCGGTAGGTGATCAAGATATCGTCTTTTGGATACTATCTGGTGGTTGTGTCTCTAAGAATATTTTCCTGATTAGTTTGATTTTACCTTTTTTCCTTAGATGGGAGATCTTACAGCTGAAGTGACCGATGAAATAGGGATGCTGCTCAGTTAGAGAAAGAGCAAAGCTATGGAGGTTATCTCTGATGTTATATAACCATTGGAACTGGTTATAATATAATTTATTTAGTTCATGGTTTCCCAATGGTTTCGTTAATGTTTGATTGGCATCCAGGAAATTTGACCGAAGCTATAGATCATCTAACAAAAGCCATCATGCTAAACCCCACTTCAGCAATTCTCCGCTACTAGAGGCAACTTTCATTCACTACGCTTTCTTTTTTTTCGTTCGAATGTGGGTGATCATTCTGGAATATTTGCAATTGTTACAGCTACTGTGTTTCTAAAAGTTAGTAGCCCAATGCTTATTCGATGCCAACATGGCTTTACAGGTGAGCATTTTCTTGAATCACATAAACTTGTTGAGTTTGTGCACAAGATGGATTAGGAATATTAATTGTCTCAGTAGCTTTATAGCTTGGGATTAATTTGATTCTTAATGGTTTTTTTTCCATAAAAGGCTAAACTAGTTTTATTTGGGGTTTAGTTTCAACCCTGATTCAGCTAAAAGGTACAAATCACGAAGTATGGCTAGGGCCATGTTAAGAGCCAATGGGAAGAGGCTGCTGCTGATCTACATGTAGCATCAAAATTAGATTACGATGAGGAGATGGGGTCGATTCTTAAAAAGGTAATTGTGGAAATTTTCTACCTTGGCTAATATCACTGTACCAACAATATGCTCATAGCCTCACTAAATCTTGAGTTTAAAGTACCAGAAAATATAATAATAATGAAAATTCACAGGTTGAACCCAATGCAAAGAATAGAAGAACACTTCAGAAAATATTAACGCCTGAGGAAAGAAAAGGAACTCAAAGGGCTGAACGCAGAGACAACAACAACAAGAAGCCCAGGTCAGATCCGATCCATACCCATGATCAAAGAATATAATGTCAAGTGTTCTTTAGAAAATTTTAAATTGCAGCAGACGACTTAGCCTGATTATCTTCTGCCCAGAGAGTAACAAGATAACCTCCTTTGGCGTGTCAACTCTACATCGATCAAACATATCACATCTCATCGATTTCCTTCTCCTTGCTCTTGAACACTATCAAAGTAGGAGGCGGGAAACTCAGCCGCACTCCAAAGACGGAAACATTCTATCCATTTCTCTTCAACGTTCTCGGTTTAATGGTATTACCGTAAATGAGCTGCTTAAAAGTCGGAACGTTTATCCGTGAGTCCCGTCCCAAAGAATTGTTCTGCACTAATACGAATCAAAGCTCAACAAGCACTTTTAGCAGCTAAATCCAGTTGATAAGGTTGCTAAATTAGCTGCCTATCCCGCCTACTGAGTTTCATGTACATTACTTACCTGAGAAATTCTGCAAATCCAGGCCAGAACCATAACCTCTAACAAAAACGAATTAGCGGTGTTTAGTGAAATCGGCCAGGCAAGTTAAAAGTTCATGTGCCTTCTGTTTCTTTTATTGATTCCGTCTGGCGAAGCTTTTCCCATGAGCAGATTGTATCCAGTTGACAAAATATGGGTCTGATCAAGATTTGTTTTTCGGGAACACTGGGGGCCAAGCATGACGTCATTATGAACATAAAGGCCCAAGTATGAAACCTAGAAAGAGGCTGGCCTAACCTAATAGAGCAGTGATAGCTTTTATGATCTAACATTCTTGCTCTACTATTGCATCCTCATTCT